>ML058387.1:1200000-2400000 GCA_003013855.2 Liriodendron chinense
GGGAAAGAAAGCAACAACGGAGTGTGGTCAGAGATGAATCTAGGCATGTGGGTAACTTGGAAGCGCAAGAAACGGTTCAACCACTCGACGTTGCACAAGGCCCTTTCTAACCTAGCCTAAACACGGCCTACACCGGCTTGGATGGTCCATATCAAAGGCGGCCCAACATGATAGACCGTGTACATTAAAGGTGGAGTCCACATAATGGATGGTTGGGCCCCACATGTTGGATGACCCATACTAAAGTGGGCAAACATAATAGATGGTCGACATTAAAAGGTTGGCTCTTAATGATGAATGACCCACATCCAAGGTGAGCCCCACATGATGGACGACCCACATTGAAGGTGGGGCCTGCACGATTAATGGCCCACATCAAAAGTAGGCTTTGCAAGATGGGCAATAGACATTGAAGGTGGGCTCCACATTATTGGTGATTGACACAGGACATGACATGAAGAGGTTAATCAACATCTTCCTCAGACGATAAATATCTTGAATCCACGAGGTGCTCTTGAATCAACAAGAGAATTCTTTAATCCACGAGAGAAAAGTGGTAAAAACCAAAATTGTATTAAAAATAACAATGAGAATAATCATGAAAAATGAATTTAATAACCTTATATCACCCTTAAACAAACCCTAATTCGTATTACTAAAAATAGTAAGTTCTTTTAAGTAGAAAGTTACTAAAAATATATAGTAAACTCCTAATTAAATACTATATTACCAAATAAAGTCTTTCTAAAACTCATTATTAAGAAAAAATAGGAACTTCTAAATAAATAAAACTTTAAAAATAAGAAAATATAACAAAAATTGAAATTATTAAAAATAATAATTTTTTCTAATATCGTTTTTGAGTTGTAGCCACGCGTTTTCTTGTGAAATGGACTGAAACGTGTGTTGGTTGGCCCCAGATGAACTGTTCTAGTCCAAATCTATAAGTTATGCATCCCGTAGTGATACTCGAATAAAAAGTTATTGTTGATTTACAGTTTGCTTTCTTTTCACCCATCCATGTGAAGAATGCATCTATGCCACGTCCTACATCAGTGACCCATATCAAGGTGGGACTCATATAATGGATTGTCCATATCAAAGGTTGGCCCCTAATGATGAATGATGGCCCTTGCATGATGAATGACCCACATCGAAGGTGGGGCCTACACGATGGATGGTCCAAATCAAAGGTGGGATCCACATGATGGGCGGTGAGCATTTTTTCTTTTTCTTTTTTATAATTTTTTTTTTTGTTATTCATGCAACGCACCCACTCTGTTAGCTGCGTGATGCACCCACAGGGCTAGTCACGCAATGCACCCACCCACTGATGGGGTTAGTGTGTCTCCTTAGCATTTCGAACTTGAGACCTACTATTAAAATGCCTAGGCATCTTCCAACTGGGCTAGCAGGCGAGATGATGGGCGATGGACATTGAAGATAGGCTCACATGGTGGACAATAATATTGATGGTGGGTCCCATATATAGGTGATCCATCTTAAGGTGAGCCTTACATGAGGATAAATGACCCACATCTAAGGTGGGCCTTGCATAATGGACGACCAACTTCAAAGTTGGCCTTGCATGATGGACAATCCACATTAAAGGTGGGCCTAGCATGATTGATGACCCACGTCTAATGTCCGACGTGATGGTCGACCCACATCCAAGGTGGTCTCACATGATAGATAGCGCACATTGAAGGTGGGCCTCACAAGGCAGATGGTCCACGTTGAAGGTCGACCCCACATGATGGATGGCTCGTATTAAAGACAGGGTAAACGTGGACCCAACATAATGAATAGGCCATATTAAAGGTTGGTCCACATGATGGAAGGTGGATATTAAGTGTGGACTAAATAAAATTGAGGGATAAGTTTATGTGATATTAAAAACCAAATATACTTAAGGTTATATTATTGGAAACCAAACATACTTTTCTACTTTTGGTTGATAAGCATATTGTTTACCAAACATTCTTTATCTACTGAATGAGTAGCAGCTGCGATGAGCTACTTTAGAAGGGGAAAAAAGATAAGCTACTTAAGAGGTATAATGAGTAGCTTATGTTAAAAAAAAGAAGAAGAAGAAGAAGAAGAAGAAGAAGAAGAAGCTTATGTAAAGTCTTACGCCTCAAGTGAGAAAGGAAGAGACACTTACAAACCCAAATCCATCAGTCTCGTAGGTGGGGTCCACGATCATGTACTGACCACGGTACTTCCGGCGTATCAGCTTGATGTAAGGGAGCTCATCAAATATGGCCGCAGCCCCACCATTCTTGCTTCCATTTGACAAGGCCTCATTATACTCTTTTGCGATGGTGAGGGGCTTGAGCTTGGCGTCATCAATTCTCAGGCGCTCTTTTAATAGCTCTCGCACAAAAGAATCCTTCTTGTACCCCACGTTCTCCCCATTCCTAATGAGATCATTGACGTCCGTTATGGTGGGCCGGAGCTGTTGGACTGTCAGCATTGAAGTCAAACTTGCAGTGTAACTGGAACTCAATATGAGGACGACGAACACCCATATGATCACAACGAACCTTGACAAGTTGCTCACCACCTTCTCCTCTGCAACCATTGAAAAAATTATTTAATTTTTCTTAAATATCCAACATCTAACCAATCAATCTAGGTCGTCCATGTTTTTTCATCTCAACTCTTCATGGGCCAGCAGATAAAAAAAAAAAAAAAAATCTCACCCATGTGATTGATGCTGCTAATCATCCAACCAATACACTCTTGTTGATCACTGCCCATAACTTCATTTTCTCATCCAAACCGGGCCCTTGATTGGATGGTTAGAAACATCCAATCAGTGTGATTATTAGACATATACAAGACCGAAATGCACAACGGTATGGATGAAATGTCAAGAAATTCAAATTGAGGAAGGACAGGGACACAACTGTGTGCAAAGACGAGCGTAGAAAAGGAGAACCAGAACATCACGCCGATCTGATGGGCAGGTGGGCCCCTAAAATCGTCATTGATCTGGTGTTCAAGAACCCACACAACGAAGCCCGTGAAGACAAAGGCTGCCGCGCTTGTCAGCCATAGTTTCCAATTCAGAGGCTTCAAGAAAATCCATGCATTCCTACTTTTGTCATCCTTGATCGGCACGATCATGGAGACACCTGACTCAGCGTAGGGCAGCGTAAAATCTACGTACTGAGATCGGTTGGCTCGGATTGTCGTGTCCCCCACCACTGCATCGTATTTCTGATTATCCAATCACAAAAGCAGAAGAAATTAGATCCGTTTGAAATGACAAATGATAGGTATCCAACCCTGTAATGGTGATTTGCACCTGTAGGTGGTTGGCGAGTCAACTCAGCGAAGTCGAGCGAGTTAATAAAAGGGATTAAAAGAAGTAGCCACGTGCTGAGTTACGTACCCCCTCATTGCCTGGACAGTGGACATGTCAAAAACCGAGTTGACTCGGTTGAGTTGTTTGTCGATTCTTTGTGTTTTTTCAACACGTGTAAGGCCAACATAAGAATTTTTTACCAAAAAAATAGTCCTAAGTTATGGCCGTTATAAGGGAATAGCCTCCTTTTCCATTTCTTTTTGTTTTATGACATTTTTGTAGTTTTTCAGGTCTGAAATACCCTTACCTTTATGAGTTTTGGCAAGTATGTACGCCAAAATCTTTTTAACCTCAATTCCAATGCATGATGTAAGATCGTGTGATGATTTGGCCACTTGAAATGATAGGCTATGAAGAAAATGAACTGATTGGATTTGCTCTCAGGTGGGCCTAATCATCATGTGATGTCACATTATGCATTATAATTGGGGCTAAAAATCTTCCCCGACAGGTGAAAGAAAAAGGTAAAGGAATTTTGGTCCTTTAAAATCTTAACAAGGCATCCAGAGGTTAAAAAGGAAAAATGGAAAGGGAGGCTATTCTCTTAGAACAATATTACCTTGGGAACATTTTGGTAAAAATCTCCTTAGAAAAAATAAGAAAAAAAAAAACTGTAATAATGCTTGCATCTTTTGCATAAAAAATAAAATAATTTTCTCTTTAAAGTAGACAACAAAGTAGTTAATTTTTTTCCTAATAATTTATTTGTTTTGATATGCTACGACTGAACTTCAATGCACATAGGGAAGAAAAAAGAAGAAGAAGAGAACCTTCAGCCCACCTTTTGTAAGGGTGAAATGCCTTAATTTTTATTGTAGAAATTCTAATAGCTCACTTTTTTTTTTTTTTTTTTAAAATATAAACTGCCCTTCATTAAACTTAAACTCAAGCTGTACAGAAGCACAGGAAGAAACATATACAATTCGGGGAACCTAGGGAACTCCTAAAAATGCCTTAGGAAGCCTACTCTATAGCTACCCTATAGCTACCTCAAGCCCAAATGGTGGAGGAAGAGCTCCCCTTGGGCCGCAGGGAGAAGGTCTTGCTCCCTAATAAAGATTTGACCAGACTGCACTGCGTTACCCTCCCTGGCAAGAGCGTCCTCTGGCCCATTCGCCTCCCTAGGAGAGAAGATGAAACAAACACACTTACTTCTCGAAAGGGACCAAATTTTGTTCCACCAGTACCATATGCTCCAGCCTAGGGCCTTCTCCTCAGTAAACAGATCCACCAAGGCCTTGGAGTCACTCTCGATTTCGATGTTGGGGAAACCCTCATCCACTCCCAAAGGGAGGCCCTCATAAATCACCTGGATCTCTGCCTTGGTATTGAAACCTTCCCCGAAGCCAATCACAAAGGTGAAGAGGAAGCCCCCACTGCTAGTCCTACTAATGCCACCCCTACCTAACCTCCCAGGATTGGCCCTCGATGATCCATCCATATTCACCTTAATCCAACCTGGCTCAGGTTTCCTCCATCTGACCACCTTCACATTGGATGTATGTGTTTTGTGGCCTAAACGACAAACCCAAGCTAACCGCCCGGAAAGCCCATTGTCCTTGGGATGAGGAACCTCAGTAGCAAGATCTCTAATCCCATATAGAATCTTGGCCATCGTCACCTCTTCCTTAAGCCGACCATCGTCAAATCTGTTGCAGTTCCTCGTTCTCTAGATTTCCCACAAAATGTAACTCGGCAAGAGGCCCTTCATAATGGAGTACCCATCCGTGTTGGACTGACCACCATTGAGAAGAACTACCTAACATTGTCTGCCCTATTATAAAGGATACGTCGAAGAGGTAACAGAAGAAACTCCAAACCTTGGAAGCTAGCTCTTCAGCCGAGAAAAGATGATCCAACGTTTCAAAATTTGGTCCACAACTAGATAAACAACAATTACATTTTGACACCAATTGAACCCCTTTGGCACGCACTCTGTCATCAACTAGCAAGGATTTATTCAACAACTTCCACATGAACACCGATATTTTGGGAGGTGATTTTGTGTGCCACATACCCAATTTGCCCAACTCTTCGTTGTTGGGAATAGGGTTGCCGGCTGCGGAAGTGGAAGCCGAACAAACGCCACAGTAGTATATAAGATCAAACGAGAAACACAATGCAATCATAACACACAAGCATTCAACCACAAAAGAACAGGTAAAAAACCACAGCACAAAGTGATCTACTATGATTAATAGAAGATTACAGAGATTGACAACCCACAAGTATGGAATAAACCGAGAAAATCCAAAACCCAAGCTCTCTCTTTCACCAAACACTCTCCCCTCTTCCTAATGTGATTAAGAAACCTTGAACACCTTAGGATTTCTCCTAATCTCGGATTCATGCCATATATATAGCAAGCAACCCCGAATTAGAAACGCCTTACGTAAATTCGCATAATAGCTCAAGAGAAACCTTGCTGCGTAAGTCATGCGTAACTGGCCGACCGGTCGGACCCCATGGGCGATTGTTCGGACTGGCCCAAAAACAGTCAAGGAGCAAATACACTAAAAACTACACGCTGCCTCAACATTGGCCGACTGGTCAAGACCGATCAGCCCCCATTGTTCGACCTGTCATGAAGAGTTAGCGACAATCTAGGGACCTTCGTTTGAAGGCTCTCTTCCAACAAACTCCACTAAGGCTTCAAACGTCGAATCAAAACATTCTTACTTCGTCATTTCTCTTCATCATCGCTCTACCGCTTCTCGTGCTACCATTAACCCTAACCTTGCACTTTCACACCCTTTTCTGTTCTTCTCATGTGGCCCTTGGGCACTTGCCACATACAAGCAACCATGGATCCCGCTGCCAATCCCGTAGATCCACCATGAATTGTGCTCCCGATCAACTTGTAAAGATAGCCACACCTCCGTGCCTTCATCCACATGAGTGCCCCCTTCAACACTTCACAACAATGATCGTAGCCGATGAACATGCACCCTTTCGCCTCGAGTGCACCAAGAGAGATCACATTTGTCTTCATCTCGGGGACATGCTTTACATCTTCTAGGACTCGTTCGATCCCATTGAACATCTTGATGCGCACCGTACCAATACCCATCACCTTATGAGCGTAGCCATCGCCCACAAACACCGATTCACCACCGTACTCCCTGTATGTCGTGAATGAACTCCGGTCAGGACAAACGTGATATGAAGCCTCTGAATTTAGGATCCACTCTTTACCGTGAGATTCCTTATCAGATACAATCAGAACTTCACAAAGATCGCCACCGTCCTCTACGGTATTAGCTCCCTCTTCAGAAGAATTTTCATACCTCTCTTGCTTCAACTTGGGATTCTGACAATCCCCTCTCATGTGGCCTTCCTTACCACGACTCCAGTACTTCACCTTGGCTTTCCCTTTACCCTTGACCTTAGATCCCAATTTCGAAGAGCTTTCCAAGAGCTTCCTCAAGCCCTTGCTGAACTAGAAGGGATTTGATCTCTTCACCTTCCATAGCTTAAAGTTATTTTTGCCAGAAAACTTCTTTACATCAAACCTTGTACTCGATCCCATTTTCTTGTCTCAAATCCGAATTCTACTCCTCCCCAACTTTAGCTTTAATACCACTTGTTGGGAATAGGGGCGCCAACAGTGGAAGCGGAAGCCGGACAAACACCACAGCAGTGTATAATATCAAACGAGAAACACGATGCAATCACAATACACAAACATTCAACCACAAGAGACAATCCGATTTTACATGGCAAAACCCCTCAACGGGTAAAAAACCATGGCACAAAGCGATGTATTATGATTAACAGAAGATTATAGAGATTGACAGCCCATAAGCAAGGAATAAACAGGGAAAACCCAAAACTCAAGCTCTTTCTCTCACAAAACACTCTCCCCTCTTCCTAATGTGATTAGAAAACCTTAGACATCTTAGGATTGCTCTTAATCCCGGATTCATACCATATATATAGCAAGCAACCCCTAATTAGAAACACTTTACGCAAATCTGCGCAATAGCGCAAGAGAAATCTTGCTGCGCAAGTGACGCGTAGACCTGTCGGACCCCATGGGCAACTGGTCAGACCGGCCCAAAAACAGTCCAGGGGCAAATACACTGAAAACTACACACGACCGATCATGACCGGTCGGTGACAGTCCAAGGACCGTCATTTGAAGGTTCTCTTCCAACACTCCTCTCACTGGTATCTCTACAAAGGGCCTAGGCAGACTTGACCGTAAAATCTCCCGAAGTGATCCTGCTCCACACAAATCTGTCTTCAGCAGGGGACGCACAGAAGCCCTCTGTACTGATATAATCAGCCACTTCTTAGGAGCAACAACTGAAGCACTGGAGAGTTTGGCTTGACCCCCTCTGGACCTAGAAGGTCTCTAACTTGAAAGCTACTTAATTTCGCTAGAACTTGGCCCATGCACCAGTAGCTGAGAGCCTCATGCCCTGTCCAATCGACACTACATGCCCTACTAACCACCTGACCTGCTTGTGGAGTAGCGGAAAAACCTCCTAAATGCCACGCTAGAAAGTGGAACGAGCGGGGCCAGACGATCTAGCCACCTGCCCTGCATAGTCCAAAATTGGCCCATAAACTCTTAGTGCCTGCATAGAATGCTTACCAACCCATCCACAGATTAACTTTTCATCACGTCTCTCAACTCACCCAATGCAACTTTTTTTTACCTTTAATCCAGCCCCAGCGGAAGCTAGCAAAGTCCTTCTCCAATAAAGAAATGATTCTTGTTGGGACATGGATGGACCGCATGGACTTAGCATGGATATACAATATGTCCATCAAGGTGGGCCTCATGGTCAGGGCAACACCTTGTTGGATGAGACCGTGCCGCACATAATCCACTCCCCTGCATGAGAGGATTGTGTCTCACAGTTAGGAGGTGCGTTGACATCACCTCCTTGTGGGGTGCCCTACCATGATGTATATATGTTATATATATCCACACAATTCATCTATTTTGTGAGATCATTTTAGGGCATGTGCCAAAAATGAAGAGAATTCAAAGCTCGAGTGGACCGCATCGCAGAAAGCCATGGGGACAATGACACCCACTGTTAAAACCTTCCTAGGGCTCATACTAGGTATGGTTCACTTAAGATTCGGACATGCTTCATTTCTGGGCTCATTTCATTTAAGGCCGTTTGGATGCAGCTAAATAAATTACTTTTTGGCTGATGGAAGTCATTAAGCTACTTATTTTAGATACGTAGGTTTGGTTAAGTGCTTGTTATAAGTAGCTTTTTCACTAAACAAGGCTTCGGTATTAATTTAGTTGCTGTTTATTTTTTTTATTTTTTTTATTTTTATTTTTTATTTTATGCTTTTCTCCTTTTTCTCCTGCTGATGAAAAGTGGAGAGGAGATGATCATTCCTCTCTATGCATGATAGAATCACAGTAGAATCTGTAAAATAGAGAAATGGATTCGAGTTTGGCATAGTTAGGGCCTACATGATGGACGGTCCACATTAAAGGTGGGCTCCACATTATGGGCAGCGGACATTGATGTTGGCCCCACATGATGGATGGCCCATATTGAGGGGGCCCCACATGATGGATGGTCCACATCAAAGGTCATCCCCTAATGATAAATGACCCACATCCAACGCGAGCCCAGCATGATGGGCAACCCACATTGAAGGTGGGGCCCACATGATGGTCAGTCCACATCAAAGGCGGGCTCCACATGATGGGCACTTAATAATGGTGGCCACAACAAGATTGATGATCCACATCAAGGTGGGCCTCACATGACGGATGGTCCACATCAAAGGTCAGTCATAATGATGATTGGCCCATATCCAAGGCGGGCCCCACATGACGGATGGTCACATGCCGTGGATAATGAATATCAATTTAACCCAACTCATGTAGGGCCCATCATTTTATGGTGTCCAGGTTTGCACCGTCAATTGCAGCAGGGATTGATCTGCTACTGTTAAAATCTGTTGGAGCCCACCGCGATATGTTGTTGCTGCCGAACCTGCTGACCTAAGCCACATATGACCTAGATGTGGGACCCACATATCATATTGATCCAAAGTTTTGGTGGGCCTACCTGTGTTAGCAGTGGGAACATCGCGGTGGAAACCTCCCTGGGTCCACCATGTTACTTGCATGTTATATCCACGCAGTGGATCCGTTTTTTACAGCCCACTTTGGAGTCGGCCCACTAATCTGTGGGGCCGAGGTGGTGTGCGCATGAAATCCACACTATCCATCCATCTTGCCATGCTGTTTTGAGGGTCCCACCATTGTGGGCCACACTGTGAAAACAGCATGCGCAAACACACCGTGAAAAGTTAAAAAAAATCAACCTGATCAAATATCAAACAGCCACACTGTATAAGGATGGTTTTAGGAGCCGTTTTACATGGTAAAAAAAAAAAACACGATGGAACCAAACATGCTTATCTATTTTCTAGCTGATAAGTATATCATATACCAAACATACTTATATGCTTAATAAGTAGAAACTATGATAAACAGCTTATCATAAGTAACTTACAATCAAAACGGGGCATTAATGAGCTGGCAACACCGATGGATGACGTGGATATAAAATACATGCATCAATGTGGGCACTACGGACGCGGATTAGCTACTTACAGGTTGAGTAGCGAATAAGGCTGCTGAAGTGACGTCACCATGCTCTTTGGACCCGACATGATGTATGTGTTGTATCCACACGGTCCATCCATTTGGAGAGACCATTTTAGGGAATGACTTAAAAAGAATGAGATAGATTCAAAGCTCAAGTGGACCCTACCACAGGAAACAGTGGGGACAATGACATCCACCGTTGAAAACTTCTTAGGCCCACCATGATATTTATTTGAGATCCAACCTATTCATAAGTTCACACAAACAAACATGGAGGAAGGGAAAACATAAATATAAGATTAATCGAAAATTTCCGTAGGCCCTACGACGTTTTCAACAGTGGATGTCACTGTCACCACTGTTTTCTGTGGTGGGGTCCACTTGAGTTTTGGATCTTCCTCATTCTTTGAGTCATGCGTTAAAATGATATCTCCAAATGAATGGACGGTATGGATACAACACATACATCGTGCTGAGGCCCACATAATATGGTGACGTAACTTCAGTAGCAAGATTCCCTATACAACGTGTCAGTAGCTAATCCGCGTCCGGGCACTACGGTCAGTGCCGCACCTTGTTTGGTATAGATTGGAGATGGTCAGGGTGATCGTGGGCCCACCGTGATGTTTGAGAGAAATATCAGTGGGTCCCACAGAAGGAAAACGTCGGATGGTACTAATTCGTATATATCACATTAGATTGGAGATGATTGTATACTAATTCGTATTCACATCTCTAACAACTCGTATACATTAGATTGGAGATGATTGCGGTTATGGTGGGGCCACCGTGATGTTTGAGAGAAATCCAGTCCGTCCATAAATTTGGCGAGGACATTTTACCTAGGGTACCGAAAGATGGGGCATATCCAATGTTCAAGTGGGCCCCAATATTCCAAGAAATTAACATTGAATCTGCCTCATTTTTGGGCCCATGCTCTGAAATGGTATCGCAAAATGGATGTACGGTGTGGATATAAAACATGTATACATCATAGTGGGACCCGCAGAACATGGTAACTTCAACACGCCACCAAGATCGCGCAATCTTCTTCCCTCTCTGATAGGGAAGATTAAAAAATAAAAAAAAAAATTTAAATTAAAAAAAAAAAAGCCCGTTCTGTAGTTCTACTTACCTGAAGATAGACCTGATAAACAAGGTCATTGTAAGTCCCTGCGCTTTCTCCTTTCTCATTTTGAAATGGCACGAATTCGTAAGGGAGGTTGTATGGTAACAGTTTTCTTACGGCATCAAACACATCCATGCAAAATCCCGTGGCGGTCGCATTGCCGTTTTTATCCACACTGACATTCAAAATTTCGCTAAATTCATTTTCCACCGGAATGCCGATTCTCAACTTCTTCTCATCGGGTGCTATCACCCAACCTCTCGGCAATGCCTTTGATTGTCCCGGCCAGTTGACATGCATAAGATCGTCCATGGAAGTTGAGTACTTTTTTTTGCTAGTCTCATTTATTACTTTTGCAAGTCCTGATACTGGCGTCCAAAACCCAATTTCACTCCCTCCTTTCCCAACCACATTGATTATTTGGAAAGCTGACGATTGCAATTGCCTGTCAATGAGATCGAATTTTCCACTAAGTCCTTTGAATTTGGTATTTAAGATGGCGTCAAGAAGTTTTGGGCCCATTTCTGAGATTCCCAAACTTGTTAAATCGTTGGAGTTTTGCTTGGCTTTAGGTGTTTGGAAGTGGGATTTCATGGCTCCAACTCGCTCTGCCGCCATTGCCAACGCCTGGACCGTATCATATGCCCATAGCCCTATTGTGCTCATCTCAGCTTTTCCGATTCTTGGATTCTCTAAGAGGATTTTCCTTCTCCATCTTGGGATAAAATTGTCGAGTTCTTTTGATTTTGGCACGTAAGGTTTCACACCTAAGACACCATGCATCGAATCTATGACAGAAGAGGCCATTGAATCCAAGAAATCCGTTATCCCGTTTGTTGTAATCCAAACATAACCTTCGCTCATCATTCCTGCATCCTCCACCTTCGAGAAAAAGTGGGACCCAAGACCAGAAAAACACATGTGGACAACGAAAACCCTAGTCTGCATGGCCTTCAGCTTGTATAGCTCTTTGAGGATCTGATCATCTGTCGCGGAAGAAGGGATCACACTACGGTATGGGACCTTGGCATCGATCTCTTGGAGGGCATCAGTGAGGAAGGGTATGACTCCACGTCCGAAATCAGTGTCTTCGTAGATGGGGACCACTTCTCTCCATCCAAAGGCTCGAACAATGGCTGCGATGGCCCTGACCTGAGATGAGTCATCATGTGCAGTCCGGATGAAGTAGGGAGTTCGGGATGAAGAGAGAGTAGGACTTGTAGCTGAGAAGGATAAGATGGGCACGTGAGATTTGTTGCCAAGATCCGCCACAAACTCAGCTTGGGCCGACGATTCTGGTCCTATGATCGCTTTGACTTGGACATTTTTCAACAGGTCCAAAGCTACCATGCACAAGAGAAGAAGATAGAATTCAGAGGTATGTATGGGTTTGCATGATACAAGGGTTTGATTAATTTGAGCAATCCAGACAGTTAGATTGTCCGGATCAGACTCCGTGCAATCCTATCCATTGGATCGCATGTGGTCACATCACGGGTGTCACATACGTGTGCCACATCAGCTTACTCATACTATATTGACACGACCAAAAGTGAATCAACCTTCTAAGTTGACAGTGGCTCACTCAATGCTCTTTTTTTTTTGTTTTGAAAAGACCTATTAATTCATGAGAAAACTCGATGGCACTCTACCGCGACGTGCCTAGATCATGCAATATTTATATTATTATGATTAGGAAAGGTCTCACCTACAATTAGCTGGGCGTGGTTACTGATGGCCATGTATGGCGCCCAAGTGGGGTAACATTGTTAAACCATTTGGGATGCCCAAAAAATCATGCTATCCAACATCAAGTGGGCCACCATATGAATGGCAAGGTTTTTGGGTCGTTGTCCATGTTTTGTATCATTAGGCCCTCTTAACATGATTTTTCACCGCGAGCAATCACATCAAAGGAGAGT
This sequence comes from Liriodendron chinense, assembly GCA_003013855.2. Classification (NCBI taxonomy): domain Eukaryota; kingdom Viridiplantae; phylum Streptophyta; class Magnoliopsida; order Magnoliales; family Magnoliaceae; genus Liriodendron; species Liriodendron chinense. The sequence goes on from ML058387.1 coordinate 1,213,023, forward strand.
AGTATTTCTTAGAAAACCTTGTTTCCAAAAAAAAATTATGGAAACAAAACATTGTTTTTGTTGTTTGTTTATCAACAAGATTTTTAAGAAATTTAGGGTCTATTTTAAATTTATTATTATAAAAAAAAAAAAGAACACTCTTGAGAAGAAATTCTCTGTGGTCATCAGCATGTAACAAATCAGCATATGTGACAAATGTTGGATCATCGAAGGTGGATTAGTGGCACATGTAGCCCATGTAGTTTATGCAGGCAGTTAAAGCTGAATTGTGGTACTTGCAGAACGTGTGAGGTGCTTAAGTTGTATGGTAGAACAAGTCACATATTAGCACAAAGAGATGTGGGCACCCTAAGTTAGATGCTAGTACTTGCACTCATTGACACTATTGGCACACGTGGCATATTTGGAGCAATTTAAGATGTGACATAGTGGTATAATGGCACATGTGGGGTACAACAGAAGAATAGTCATACATATGGCACTATAGCACATGTGGGCACAAGAGAAGATGAATGGTGTCATGTGTGGCACAGTAGAACAATATGTGGAATGCTTTTTATGCATAGGGCGCAAGAGAAGGTGGATGGTGACACATGTGGCATATTGGCATATGTCATGGATGATAGCACATTTGAGTTTAACCATTGGGAAACCCATTTTCCTTTCATTATAGGAAAATGCATTTCTTAAAGGTGGAGGAAGAAAAATAAATTAGTTTATTTTTTAATAAAGATAGAAAATTAAAAATTATGTTTCGCAAAAATTACTGCAAAGAAAGACTTAACAAACAACAGAGAGTGACTTTCACAAGAAACAATATTTCCTTTCCTTTCATTTCCAAAATTTTTAACGAGCCTAGAAAGAAAATGATGAATGGATTTTTTTATTGCCCTAGACATTTCTTTCATATAAAGTGGATATATAGACTACAATAGCATTCAAAATCTGAATTTTAATAAAAGTATTTCTTAGGAGAATACAAAATCTGAATTCAAAATATAAGAAGAATATATTATAAAATTTAAATTCAAAATTTTAATAAAAGTATTTCTTATTGAATTAATCCTAAAACTTGTTGGATGGATTGGACATACACCTAAGGGGGTTCTACAGCAGATTAGGTACTACCCACACTAGGACCTAGTTAGAGATGGGCAGCCTTGTGGGGGGCTACTTGTTATGTTTATTCATCCAACCTATTCATAAGGTCACATAGACATGAATGAAGGGAAAACATGATTATCACCTGCATTCAAAACTTTAGTGGCTTTCAAAGAATTTTTCAATGGTAGGCTTTCAATCCCTACTGTTTCATGTGGTGTGGTCCACATGAGCCTTCACTCTGCCTCTTTTTTGGGATCATTCTCTAAAATGATCTTTCAAAATTGATGGATGGCATGGATAAAACATATAAATCAAGGTGGCCCAGTAGAGCCCCTGACAGGACTGTCCACCTATGGATAGGTCGTGGTGGGGTAGTACCCAATCCCCATCCAATCTCCTCCATAAGTGTTGCGTGTGAGGGCCACTAAGGTACATGTATGTCAACCCATCATGAAAATGGAGTACCCAAGTATCAGCCAGAGCAACCATGGAGTACCCCACTAAGGTACATGTATGTTTTGGAAAGGTTGTCCATATAATATGGTGCCGCTCACCTAATGGTTGGATTGGCGTGGCTTTTTGGGCACCACATTTTCACCGTGGAACGACTCTGATCTTTTTGAGACAGCTTGAATGCCATCCACATACCCTTATGGGTCCTACAGGCATGGAGCTTGGTGATAAGAGAGGACTTCAACTCCGTCACTAAGTTGACTAGAAGTCTTTTTTTATCAGTCCGTCCACTAGTTAATTAAGACCATCGGCTAGAAAATAGAGCATGCTGTGCGATGCTTCCTGGTTTGCCAACGTGTCACTTTGTAAAACAGCTGAGCCGTGAAAGTTGTGGCCACACCAAAAGGATCACATTGGGTGGTCCGCTCATCATGCAAGCTGCAACGTCCAAACTAATGGAGAGAGCTGATAGTTTTTGTCAGACCAACAATACCGCTCTTATAATTAATGGAAGAACCGAAGAGAAAAAAAAAAAGAAAAAAACAAAAAAAATTCTTCACATGAGACATGCTCCTCTGCTTACAGAACACTATTGATTATAGTGCTCTTAGTTTAACACATGGGAGGACGTGGTAGGTCAATCACTGTCTCCCTAACTGAGTGCTTCTCGAATCCACGAAAAGAAATAAAAGAATTAAAGAGGAAATTAATTTTGAATAATTATTTTTTTGATAAATTGAATGAATATAAACGGAATTACAATGCATATAAATAGGCAACTAAACCTTAGGTAAAGTACTAGACTCCAACTCAAACTCAAACTCTTAGAAAACGCAACTTACTATTTATAGAAGTCGTTCAATCCTACTAGAACTCTTGGTTTTCGGCCAAAAATAGAAAGTTATCAAACGGGCCCAACCTTGTTGTTCTACTAAATATTCTAAGCCCTTTTCATGTTGGGCACTAACTCTAAAACCATACAAATCCAAAGTTATGATCAAATTAAAACTTACTATAAATAGTAAAACTGAAAATAAACTAACCTAATGATCGTTGATGCGGTCGAATCTCGCGATTCCGACATGGGAAACCCAGCATATCAGGGGTTGGGTGGCTAAAGTAACTCGAGCTATCCTAAAATGATATATTATATGTCCAGAAACTCATTTCAAATTGCGAGATACGATTGGTTTACGGTCCTGACGGCCCGGATCACTTCCGACCCCGATCGGTCTTCTTTTGGTCCATCTAAGCCATGAAATAATCAGCGAGCCATTCTACATCAGTCTCCTCCATTTCAAAAGAACTCGACCCCCGAGTTTTTGTCCAGCTTTGGTTTATAATATTCGTACAGATCTGCCACGTTGAAAGTCCTTGAAATCTCCATGTCATTCGGAAGATCAACAACGTAGGCATTGTCGTTGATCTTGCGAATGATCGGTACCGGTCCAATCTTTTTGTGTTTCAACTTGTTATATGTCTCGGTAGGAAATCGCTCTTTACGTAGATGGACCATCACCTGATCACCTATTTCGAACACTTTGGCACGCCAATGCTTGTCGGTCGCTTCCTTGTATTTCTCGTTCGAAGTCTGTAATTTGTTGCAGCACATCTGTTTGTATGTCCATGATTCGGTTGGCCATATGTTCAGCTGTAATGCTCACGCCCGGAAGCTTGGGCAGGGGAACCAAATCAAGTGTGTGACGAGGCACGCATCCATAAACAATTTGGAACGGGGATTTTCCTGTCGATCGGTTTACCATGTTATTGAACGCAAACTCCGCTTGAGCCAAGGCCATGTCCCACTGCTTTGGCTTATCACCTGAAAGGCAACGGATGAGATTCCCCAATGTGCGATTTACGACCTCAGTCTGTCCATCTGTTTGCGAGTGGTAAGCACTACTGAACTGAAGTTGCGTACCGAACCGATTCCACAAGGCTCACCAAAAATGGCTAACGAACTTCGTGTCCCGGTCTGAAGTGATCGTCTTAGGAATCCCATGTAATTGCACAATCTCTCTGAAGAAAAGGTTCGCAACGTGTACCATATCAAAGGTCTTCTTGCACGGAATGAAGTGTGCCATCTTGGAGAATCGGTCTACCACCACGAACACTGAGTCCATGCCGCGTTGTGTTTGTAAGAGCCCTAATACAAAATCCATAGATAAATCCTCCTAAGGGGCATTTGGCATGGGTAATGGCGTGTAAAGACCTATATTTTGAGATTGCCGCTTAACGTCTGACAAATATGACATCGTTGTATCGCCCTGCCAACATCACGAGCAAGCTGCGACCAGTAATACCGCTCTTCCACCATCGCTCGAGTCTTATCTCGTCCTAGATAACCACCGAGGCCATCGCCATGTAACTTGATAATAATTTTGTCCCGTAATGAATTCTGCGGAATGCAAAGTCGATTCCCTTTGAAGAGGAAACCATCTTGAATTAGAATGTCACTCGGGTGACCCTCTCGGCACTTTTTCCATGCATCTGCAAAATCCTCGTCATCGGCATAAAGTTCCTTGAGATAGTCGAATCCGACCACCTCACTGCTCACGGTAATAAGAAGAGATGCACGTCGGCTAAGTGCATCTGCTATTTTGTTCTGCTACCCTGATTTGTGTTTCAAAACGAACGTAAATTCCTATAAAAATGAAATCCATCTAGCGTACATACGATTCACATTAGTTTAAGTATTGACAAATTTTAAAGCATGATAATTAGTGTATAGTATAAATTCCCTTTGAATAAGATAGTGGCGTCAATGGCGCGGTGCCTGAACCACTGCATATAATTCAAGCTCATCGGTCGACCACTTCTGTCGTGCGTCGCTGAGTTTCTCACTGTAAAAGGCAACTAGCCTGCCCTCTTGAGAAAGGACTCCCCCAATGCCGACAATAGATGCGTCACATTCTACCTCAAATAACTTATCGAAATTGGGGAGTACCAAGACCGATGTAGTGGACAACTAATGTTTGATTTCTGCAAAACACTTCTCTACCCCTTCGGTCTATTGAAACGGATCCTTCTTCATACAGTCGGTAATCGGTGCGACGATACTGCTGAAGTTCCGCACAAATCGACGATAGAAGGTCGCCAACCTATGAAAATTTCGTACATCATGAATGTTCGTCGGCGTCGGCCAATCCCAAATTGCTCGAATTTTCTCTTCATCCACTTGGATACTAGTGGATGACACAATGAACCCCAGAAACAATAATCTATCAGTTAAGAAGCTACACTTTTTCAGATTTAAGTATAGTTTGTTGTTGGCCAACACTTGTAGCACTTTTCTAAGGTGGGTCATATGCTCCATTTTATACTGACTGTATATTAGAATATCATCAAAGTAAATGACAACAAAACGGCCAATGAATGACTTCAACACTGGGTTCATTAAACGCATGAAAGTGTTTGGTGCGTTGGTTAGACTGAAGGGCATAACCAGCCACTCATATAGCCCTTTCTTGGTCTTGAAGGCCGTTTTTCACTCATCACCTGGCCTAATATGGATTTGATGGTATCCACTCCGTAAGTGCAGTTTGGAGAATACCTTGGAGCCCTCGAGCATGTCAAGCATGTCATTCAACCTCGGTATTGAAAATCGATATTTAACTGTTATTTTATTGATCGCGTGGCTATCGATACACATGCACCAAGTTCCATCTTTCTTTAGGGTAAGGAGTGCCGGAACGACACATGGGCTCATGCTCTCTTTAATGAGACCCTTACAGATCAGTTCCTCCACTTGTCCCTGTAGAATTTTACACTCTTTCGGACTCATCAGATAGTGCGGTCGGTTGGGCAAACTGGACCCTGGGAGAAGGTTGATGTGATGTTGTATGTCTGGCATGAGAGGCAACTCATCAGGAAAATCTCCAGGCTAAATACTTCGGAATTCGTCTAGCAACGGTTTAAGGCGTTGAGGAATATTAGAGGATCCTGACTCCTCGCATTTTACCACAACGACATATATTTCGCCTGTTTCCTTTGATTCTTTAACAAACTCACCAATGGTAAGAAGAGAGTTCTCCTCCACTTTGGAAGCTTCAGGATGTTTATCTGGTGTCATAGGGGTCAAAATAATTTTTCGACCATCCTTGGTGAACATGTATATGTTTTTCTGTCCGTCGTGTGTCACATCTCGATCCAAGTGCCATGGCTGCCCAAGTAATATGTGATAGGCTTCCAAGTCAACCACATTACAGAGGACCTCGTCCTTATAGCTTTTACCAATGGAAATCAAGATAATGCATTGATGAGTTACCTTTGTCTCGTTCACCGTCTTGATCCAACCGATCAAATAAGGGATAGGGTGCTTCGTCACAGGCAGATGTAACTTATCCACAATAATTTTCGAGACAATATTTTCGCTACTCCCACTGTCTATGATCACATCACAGATTTTCCCTGCACGGTGCACTTTGTGCAAAAGGTATTGTGTCGTTGTGGGTGCACTTCCCTCCTAGGAGCGTAAAGTAGTCGTCTCACTATTAACGATTCCCCATGATCTTCAGTCAGCCAATCTACATCTTCTATGTCCCCCTCTTTGGTCTATTCCAATTCAGGGTTGTCTTCTGTTACTTCACCTTCCCCGCCACCTTCATTTGTAGTTAAGTGGGCTGCAGGGCGTTGAGGGCAAGCGTTTGACCAGTGACCTAGTTGGCCACAACAGAGACAAATATATGACCTCGGCTGACCATATAGGTTGGAAATCCTGCTAGGACCCGCTGTAGTGGGAGTTGTACGTTGAGGCCTTGAGGGACCGCTTCCTCAGTCCCGGTTCGTGACCGTAGGAGGTTGAGGACGCCCTCCTATAGGTTCATTGCCTTTTACCAGCATTGTATCCTGAGTGGGTCCGGTGATGGGATTCCGTGTTGCCGGATAGGGTCGAGCAGGGGGCCGCGACAACTGTGTTTTTGCCCGGGTGGCCAATTGGTTAGCCTCACTCAATGTCCAGACTGGATGCATCTGGACCCGATCCTAGATTGCAAATCGCAACCCACCAATGAATCGTGATACTTGTTGTGCCTCTGATTCCGATAAATTATTCCGTGTAGCCCATCGATGGAATTCTGCAAGATATTCGGCTACGGTTCGATTTTCCTGACGACAATTTAAATATTGTTGGAACAAAATTTGTTCGTAGTCCCTAAGGAAGAATCGAGTCCTAAGAAGCTGTCTCATTCGAGGTCATGTTCGGATAGGTGTCTTATTCTGACGGGCGAGGGAAACCTATAGGTTTTCCCACCATGCCGAAGCGCCGGATTTTAATTTATATGCAATTAGTTTTACCTTCTTGTCATCCGGCACTTCCATATAGTCGAAGTATCGTTCGACCTTTGCCAGCTAGTCGAGGAACTCCTATATTCGAAGTAGGCTATTAAAGCTGGGAAGATCAGCTTTGCCCTGATAATCTCGATCTGCTCGTTCCACACGCTCATTCCCTAGCATAGGTCATTGTACCAAAATGTCTTCGACCTCGTCATCGCTTGGTTCTGATTCGTCTGGTATAGCCCTCCGATTATCCACCTGGGGTGCTCTACGGACTACAGGATTGTCCCGTATAGCAAGTGTTGGTGGTCGTTGGTCACCTTAGGCTCGGGGCGGAGTTAGCGATGCTGCAATCTGATCGAGGGTTGCCTGTATACCTTGCAAGATCAACAGATTCTCCCGTTGCTCTGATTTGAAAGCTGTCACCGTTAGATAGTTCTTTGGAGCATCATCCTTAGGATGAGGATCCAACCCTTCATTAGAGGCCATCGTCTTGAGGAAGAAACATCTCTCTGATACCAATGACGCAGGGAGGACATGGTAGGTCGATCACCGTCTCCCTAACTGAGTGTTTCTCGAATCCACGAGAAGAAATAAAAGAATGAAAGAGAAAATTAATTTCGATTTTTTTTTTTTTGATAAATTGAATGAATAGAAGCGGAATTACAATGCATATAAATAGGAAACTAAACCCTAGGTAAAGTACCAGACTCCAACTTAAACTCGAACTCCTAGAAAATGCAACTTACTATAAATAGTAAACTTACTATTTATAGAAGTCATTCAATCCTACTAGAACTCTTCATTTTCGGCAAAAAATGGAAAGTTATCAAACGAGCCCAACCATGTTGTTCTACTAAATATTCTATGCCCTTTTAATGTTGGGCATTAACTCTAAAACCCTACAAATCCAAAGTTATGATTGAATTAAAACTTATTATAAATAGTAAAACTGAAAATAAACTAGCCTAATGACCATCGATATGGTCGAATCTCGCGATTCCGGCATGGGCAACCCAGCGTAGTGAGGTTGGGTGGCTAAAGTAGCTCGAGCTATCCCAAAATGATATATTATATGTCCAGAAACTCATTCTGAATTATAAGATATGACCAGTTTATGATCCTGACGGCCTTGATCACTTTCAACCCCGACCGGTCTTCTTTTGATCCATCTGGGCCATGAAATAATCAGCGACCCATTCTACATCATAGTTGCATCAAGTCACCTACACAGTCCCCATCTTGGAATGGACGTGCTATAGGATCTCATATGATGGGTTAGGCTCGGCCTTTTTCATGGTCCTTTCCAGAATGTCTCATGTATCTTTTCCTCTTATCAATGAATGCCTCTTTTCCTTTAAAAATAAATAAATAAATGCAAACATTCCATGATTTTTCCATGCTAGCCATTTGAGTAGTGTCCTTTAATATGGACGGTCAAGATTATTTACACAAGAATAGCCCTAATCAACAATTGAACAGTCTACTTATTAACTAGGGATCATGCGGCCTGCTTATGATTTTTAAGAATTGGTTTTGTTAGGCAATCATAGCCATCCGATTCATGGCTTAGGATTGCTATAGAAAATAAGACCAGATCTAGAAAACGAAGAATTCACTACTTGACTTTATTTTATAAAGTAGATAGAATTTCAGTAGGATTGTTCGCCCCTTTCATTAGCGAAGAAGCGGGGAAATATCTCACCGCTCACCAGCATGGAAATATCTCACCGCTCACCAGCATGGATTGGATCATCCGATAAGTCCTAGTTTTGCTTAACAGTCCATCAAAAGTATTCTAGCCTTAAGGGACGGTTCAGATGGATCGATTGGCCTGTCCAAATGAGCCGATACAACTAAGAGCACTGGAACATTTCTCCAATAAGACAATGTCAACCTTTCTATTTGTGCCTGCAGATTGACAGGTAAGAACGGAGATACAACAAGGGTCCACTTTCCAATTGAAAAAGTCCTAATAATGGTCTCTGGGATAAATGCAATGTGAGAGACCACGATTCACTTAAAACCAATGGCCAAGATCATATAAACAGGGTTCGTACTTGTCAGAATTGAAATCGGTGCATGGTTCCAAAGACGGTGGGCCACGTCTTATTTAATTCCTCGGAGAAAATTCTACAATTTCTTGATTTACATGAGACTGGATGGGACTGATAATGTGAGAGGTTGGCGTGTGGGTACCCACCGCAGACGACAAATGCGACCGAGTCTTTCTTCCCTGCGCCCAGTAAATCTGACCCTAGATTCCTCTCGAACACTCCTACGGTAGTTCTTCACCATTTAAAAATTGATGGGTGACTTTTCAACGTCTACATGCCACAGGTACGGCAATCCAGACCGTCCAACTTGCTGATCCAACTGTGAACAGTGCATGACTTAAAATTTACACTGAGAATTAAAATATTAATTACGCGACCATTCCCTTCAAATTCGGACTCCTAATTAGTTTACTTTTGACCTTAATGTACTCTGTCAACTAGATGGTTAGGATTGCTTGATTCATGTGATTTTAGTGCTATGTTCCATCGTGAATGGGACCCACAAAAGGACGGATGGTCTTGAAAGCTGTACATCAAGGCCTCATGTGAGGAGGTTGAGTCACCGCTATTTCTTAGACGGTGTGGATGAACATGGAGAAGATTGCTAATTCACCCGCGGGCTTAGTGTTAAGCCCTGCTCACCCGTGCACAGGCAGACATGGATATATGAAGCATGTGTGCGTGATCAGCATTCCATGTGGAAATTTATGCTTCGTTGAGATGAGGTGCTAAATGTTGATCGAATGCCTTTAATTATAGGGCATATAGAAGGCCTTTTTCAGTTTGATTGGTGCTTCCGCCGGTTCGATCGAAAAATGAGCTCTTTGGCCTGTGGATGTAGATTTCAGCCGATTCAACCAAAGGTCCCATTGGTCCGACCGATGGAAATGCATACGTTAGAGTAAATGCATGTTAGCATTGGGTGACTCAAATCTATGGGCTGTTGGGCAATCGAGCAGGATGGTGGAGTGACCAACCATCGTGAATTTTGCATGGAGGACTCTTTAGGTCGACCTTTTTTGAGGGCTTGGGGCAACCGAACTCCGGGCATCGGGCAATGGAAGGGGGTTTTGGTCTCCCAATTGGGTGACCAACTAAGTCGGTTTGCTCTAGGTCTGCGCAGCTTTACGTAAGTTTGTTTTTAATTCCATTTTGTTGCTATAAAAGCGAGCATAAAGGGGAATTAGGGTATCCTTGATACATAAGGAGGGATTGAGAGAGTTCTAGGGTGAGAGAAAAATATAGAGTTAGCTTGGGTTTCTCTTGTGGGGCTTGGATTCCGGTGAGTGTTTATCATTCTCTTGTAACTTCGATTTCATAATGGATTCGCTTTGTCCCGTGGTTTTTGTTTTCCTATGAGGGTTTTTCCACATAAAATTTGAATTGCCTTCTTGTATGTGTTGATTGTTGCTTGATCATTGTGATTATCACGTTTAGTTCTCACTTTTGTGGGCCGATTTTTTCCCAACAAGTAGTATCAGAATAAACGTTGGGAGGTTAACAAAATCCGAGACGAGGTATCAATGACTTTAAGAATGAGATTTGACATAGAGAAGTATTTATATGGGTCGTTTAAGGATTCTTTGTGCACAGGTAGGGAGACCATTAGCGTTGAGATAGTTATCTCTGCCCTCCAATCAAAGATGATGAGAAAGAAAAGCAATGGAGTGGGTTCTTCTATGGAGGTGGCACTAGTTATGAGGGGAAGAGATTCTGAGTGGGATAAGGGATGTTCTTGATCAAGATCTAAATCCAATGGCCAAGGGAAGAGCAATGTGAGGTGTTGGGATTGTGGAGATGAAGAACACATAAAGAGGGATTGTCAGAATAAAAAAATGCAAAAGAAGTCTGAAGATTCTTCTAATGAGCCTAATACCACGAAATCTAGGAAGGATGAGTGTGATGTTTTTTATGTATTGACTATTTTCGGATCGGAGTTACTCGGTGATGAGTGGCTCTTGGATTCAGGTGCGTCATATCACATGTGTCCTGACCGGAGTTCAGACATACAATAAGGATGAAGTTGAATCAATGTTTTTGGGCAATGGCTACGCCCGTAAGGTGATGTGTATTGACACGATGCGCATTAGGATATTCGATGAGATCGAACGAGTCTTGACAGATGTGAGACACGTCCCTAGGCTGAAAAAGAATTTAATCTCTCTTAGTACACTCGATGTAATTGGGTGCAGGTCCATCGTCCGCGATCAATATTGTAAAGTGATAAAGGGAGCACTAGTGATGATGAAGGCATGTAGGTGCGGCAATCTTTACAAGCTGATCGGGAGCACTTCTCATGGTGGAGCTATGAGATCAGTAGAGGACCGTGGTTGCTCGTATGTGTGTGGCAAGTGCACAAGGGCCACATGAGCGAGCAAGGCGTGAAGGTGCATAAGTAGAGTCGGTAGAGGCATAAGAACTGGTGGAGCTATGATGGAGACAAAGTAGAGAAGAAGAATGGGTAATCGAGTATGACGAGGTGCAGCATGAAGATTATCGTCACAGTAGAGATTATTGGAATCAAGTGACTCAAATGTATGCTAGACAGGGCCATTGGGTGATCGAGGAGGGTGGTCGGTCGCCTGACCACCGCAGATTTTGCATGGAGAACTCTCTGGATGTTTTTTAGGGGTTCGGGCGACCGAACTCCAGGCGTCGAGAGACCAAAGGGGGTTTCGAGCGTCCAACCGGGTGACCGACCATAAGTCTGTTTGCGCTAGGTTTGTGTAGCTTTGGATAAGTTTGTTTATAATTCCATTTTGTTGTTATAATTGATGTAAATGGGAATTAGGGTATTCTAGATGCGTAAGGAGGGATTGAGCGAGTTCTAAGGTGAGAGAAAAAGCTAGGGTTAGCTTGGGTTTCTCTTGTGTGGCTAGGATCCGGGTGAGTGTTCTTCATTCTCACGTAACATCGACTTCATAATGGATTCACTTTACGCCATGCTTTTTTTTTTTTTTCCTGCGAGGGTTTTCCCATATAAAATTTAGATTGCCTTCTTGTGTGTGTTGATTGTTGCTTGATCATTGCGATTATCTTGTTTGGTTCTCGCTTTTGTGGGCCAATTTTCCCAATAATGCGGGATTTAATTTGTTTCCTAATCTTGTACGAGAGTATACATATTATGGTTAGAAATTAAAGAGGAGAGCCTAGCTCAAATATTGTAAGGTTTTGAAGAGAAAGCTAGGGTTTCTACTGTTAGTTGTTTCATCTCTTGTAACTTTCTTTGATTCTAATGGATTGATTGTCGCTTTGTGCTGTGGTTTTTTACCGTAGAATTTTTCACACAAAATCTCATGTGTTCTCTCTGTTTGCTTGGATTTTTCATCCTCTATTGCCTATTTGATTTAATCTAAAGTTGCTTCCGCATCCAACACAAAAGCGAAGCCCCCCCCCCCCCCCCCCCATATATATATATATATATATATATTAGTGTACAAGTAGATTATTATTATTATTATTTTATGGCAAGAAACCCACAACCAGAGAAGAAAGAATGAAGGTGGATATAGTCCCCCCCCCCATGCAGTATGCAACGTACGTATACAAAACAAAGTAAGGAGAGGCCGACCTGTTAACACAGCTCAGTTGTAATGCCACCAAGACCTGCTTTGTCCATGGCAAAGCTCACCCTAACTTCCATTGGAAACTATGACCACCTAATATAAAGTTTGTTACCCCCATCACCACTTCCCAATTAAGCCATCACATACCATCAATCACCACTGTACTGTCAAGTAAGATTTAAAAAAAAAAAATTCAAAATAGCCTTATATTATATAGAAAAAAACCCCATGTACAAGTTCATTCGGGCCGGCCTGCTACAAAATAAAACAGGCCCGCCTATCATATCAACCCCAAAAAATATACGCGTACCGCAACCGAACATTCCCTACACCTACCTTGTCCAGAAATATATCAAGTAAGAATCTATCACATAAGTAGAGAGTTGGAAAATAATAATATCTTTTTATTTATACTTTATTCTCTCTGTCATCTTTTATATATTTATCTTTTTATTTATATTTTATTCCCTCATTCATCTTTTATATATTTAGTATGAGATCAGCTAGTTCTCTAGAAACTAGAAACATGGAAGTTTTGGGTTCTTTAATCCTTACAGGTCTTAAGTGTGAATGGCTGGATGAAAAGATCTGATAAGCACATGTGTTCCATACAAACATGTGCATGTGTGGAATTAACGATGTTGTAGAATGCATGTCCTTGTGAGAAGGAAAATATTATCTTCGTACACTTGTGCACTAGGAATGATGTTCATGCTATCTGACCATCTACGCCACAGTAATCACAGCATGTTCAAAAATGGGATTTAAAATCCCCCATTTTGAACCAAGTGTACATTGGCAGATGTTCGATGTCCATCTCCGATGCCAAACTTTTTCAGAATTAATACCATAATTAAAAAAAACCACATGACTAAGAAAAAAAAAAATAGAGAGAGAGAGTGAAAAAAAAAAAAAAAAAAAACACTGCAGGAAATTTTCATGTTTAATTCAATCTCGATGGTAAAAAGACTAAAAATTTTGGTTAAAAAAATTGGAAATGCCAAACATTTAGAGAATGAAAAGTTCAAGTTTAATACAATTTAACTAAAAAAAATGTGGAGTGAAAAACAACTATATGTATGTATGTGTGTGAGATACATAAATAAGGTTTCAAGAGAAAACTACAATTAAAATATTAAAATTTCTATATATTGTTTTAAATTTGTTTTTGATCAATTAGAATTTCTATACCTATGAGTATTTATATAACTAAGCAAATGGTGTTCTTTGCCTCTCTCTCAAAAACTTCCTTTCTTGTAATCCTCATATAAACTGATTGATCTCTACTAACATTTTTTACATTCTACTCAATTCTATCAATTGGTGCCAACCACCAATCTCTATATGTTAAATCGCCTCCAAAAGTTTTCCTTGAATAAAATGAGTTTGAAAAAACATATTTAATTTGTTTTGTCCAAAACCAAAGAATTTTACAGGAATCCCAGCACATTTCATCTTAAGAGATAGTGAGATAACTGTCACTTAAGTGGGACATTTTATTTTTTATTTTTTACACACGCACCTCACACCCACCCACGCACATACAGTGCCCTCGCACTCATGCCACAATGGGATTTCACCACCTATGGGACTGGAGCCCACCTATGGGACTGGAGCCCAATACCACGTGTTGATACTCTTCGGATTTCTTTGTCAGACTCGACAAAGAAAAATCATCACAACCCCAACAACATTGAATACAACATGGATGATTACTACAACAAAACATAAAAGAGTCAGAGAAAGGCTAAAAATACCCTCAGCTGCAGCACCAACAACATCTCCGTTGGAGTCCCTTGTGTGAAGAACGAGCCTAGTGGTGAAACTATGAGCTTCGTAGAAGTCAGAGAGCGCCATGGAAATGCAGGCCTGACCCATCTTCCCTACCCAAGTATCCAAATCAAGGATCACACCCACATCGATCACAGCCGTTGAATTTTGGGCCATGCCTAGCTCACACAATCGACTCAGAAAGATACAAAAGAAGAGGAAAAAAGAGAGTTGCATTGGGTTCTTCATTTGAAGCTCGAAATCTGCGGAAACCTGTCTTGTGTAAAAGGTCTTATGCGCTCGAACGACCCTTATAGCTCATGTGCAACAGCGGTTCCCCTCCAGTTTTATTAGGTCCAGGTCTTTTCGCAGAAGGTGCTGGAAGTACTACATTGAGCCCGCAAGTCGTCACGTTTATGACAAATGGAAAGCAGCAGCTTCGTGGCATCAAAGATGGATTTTTTATTTTTTCTTTTTTACCCACAACACCCCAAACACTCACACAGCCAGACCCAGGCACCCACATCATATGTTTTTATTTTTACCCACAAACCCACAATCCAAACACTCACACAGCCAGACCCAGGCACCTACATCATATGGGCATTCGATCCCTCATCTTAGTGTTGAAAAAGGAGTCCGTCCACCACTGAGCTGTTGATTGTTATACAGTATCACCCGGGCGCGACTTAGGTGAGACCCCGGAACCAGCGAAGTCGGTGGGATCCTGACGTGGCGTATTAGGGTTGGTCCACTTGGGCGGGCGCGTGTGAGAGAGCCACACGTGAGGGACGGCATCAATTAACGGCCGTTACCTGGCTCCGCCTCTCCCTCTTATTTCTCTCTCCGCTCGTTGGCCGCCTCTTCCTCTCGCTCTCCACGTACCTCTCGTGAGAGTGGAGACATCCTGTCTGGACGCGGATTAGCTACTGACAGGTTGAGTACCGATCTAGCTACTGAAGTGAAGTCACCAACTTCTGTGGGCCGCACCATGATGTATATGTTGTATCCACACCATCCATACATTTGGAGAGTTTATTTTAGGACAGGAGATAAAGAATTAGTCAGATCCAACACTCAAGTGGACCCCACCAAAGAAAACAGTGGGGCTTGATCTCCTACCATTAAAATCTTCTTGGGGACACAAAAGTTTTCGATCAAGCTGATATTTATGTTTTCCCTTCTTCAATGTCTGTGTGAACTTTTGAACAGGTTGGATCTCAAATAAACATCATGGTGGGCCCTAGGAAGGTTTCAATGGTCGTTTACTGTCCCCACAGTTTTCTTTAGTGGGGTCCACTTGAGCTTTGGATCTGTCTCATTCTTTAGCTCATGCCCTAAAATGATCTCTCCAAATGAATGGACGGTGTGGATACAACACATAAATCATGGTGGGCCCCACAGTAGTTGGTGACGTCACTTCAGTAGCCGGATAGCTACTCAACTCAACGTGTCAGTAGCTAATCCGCGTCCATCTTGTCCTCTCTCTCTCTCCGGGAGCACCCAACCCAGTTTTTTTTTTTTTTTTCAGATTAACTGGGCCCACTGTAAATGCATGTCGTTTATCTACACCGTCCATCTGTTTTTCCAGCTCATATAATGAGTTGAAACCAAAATTCAAGCATATCGAAATTTCAGGTGGACCATATCACAGGAAACAGTGGGTATAATGATTCCCACCGTTGAAACCTTTCGAGGGCCCGTAGTGATGTTTCTTTGTCATCCAATCTGTTCACAAGATCACGGAAACATTGATGATGGCAAAAAACAAATATCAGCTGGATCCAAAACTTCCGTGGCCCTCAAGAATTTTTCAATGGTACACATTCAATTCACACTTTTTCCTGTGGTGTGGTCCGCTTAAGAAATTTAAATGCTTCATTTTTTGTCTCAAGCCATAAAATTATCTGTTAAAGGGGATGAACAGATTAGATAAAATAGATAAATCACGGTGGACCACATCTAGTTTAATACATCTAGTTTAATGCAAGGGTATTGAGTTCGTACACAATCCGCTTCCTTTGCGAGGGAGAGGAAGAGACGCATGGAGAGAGAAAACGGAGAAAACGGCCGTTAAAAGATGCCGTCTCTCACGTATAAATGCCTAGCATATATGCCGCTTGGTGGACCAATGCGGCTCCGCCACGTCAGGATCCCACCGACTTCGCTGGTTCCGGGGTCTCACCTAAGTCGCGCCCGTATCACCCTATCATACCTGGCAGATTGGGCATGCGTGTGACACGTCAGCATACATCAGTACTGAGTTATACAGTATCACCCTATCATACCTGGCAGATTGGGCATGTGTGTGACACTTCAGCATATGTCAGTACTGACTGCCTTAAATGCAGCAGTGCTGACAACATCAGTGCTGAGTTAGACTGATCGGGTGGTCAAGAAACAGAAAAATCATGTTAAAGTCAAGCAGACGATCCGGACTCATAATGTACAACCATGTGACAAAAGTAGGTGCTTAAGATGGGATTGGATTAACTGTTACCCCAGCTTTTAGGGGCATAACTCCATAATTCCTATGCGGGGGGCTGACCTTCCCCAGATGCACCTATAATGAGAGCCATCCTTCTTGACCTTGGCTTTGTAGATGTAAGCCATCCTCTTGCTGCAGTACTAGGCTCCTCTTTTGTATTCACACCCTCTTATCTGAATCAGCGATGTTGGTGGGTACTGGCTGGACTTTGATCTCTTGTACCTGAGAATCGTTCCTCACACATAGAGCCTGGCATGCTCGACCTGGCACCCTTTCACCATTTTTGCTGCATAGGGCTTTGCAAAACAAGAAAGAGATGAGCGTTCAATCATCGCTGTTTCTTATAGTGTGGTCCACTTGAGATTTGGATATGCCAAATTTTTGGGACTCCGTCCTGAAATATATATATTTTTTTAACTGAAATTTATTGATGCTAAGAATACAATTAAAGGGCTTTACATCCATTTGGGAGGGCCCAACAAAAGAAACCGGGCCCCACCTATCATATAAACCTAGCCTAAAAAGGAAATATACATTAAACTCCCTAAAAGTAAAAACAGAAACCCCCCTCCCAAATTAAACGGCAGTTAAAAAAAAAAAAAAAAAAAAAAAAAAAAAAAAAAAAAAAAAAAAAAAAAAACTTGGTGGTCATTGCTGCCAAGAGGATGAGGAGTCCACCTAGGACAGCCTCCCAGATCCAACCAAATGCTGACCAAAACCAACCCCATTACAACTTGCCTATGGAGCACAAATTTTAAAAAGTTAACTACGAGGGAAGAGGGACTTATCTCAGGACGATATACAACATATATCGTCCTGAGATACATTAAAAAATGATAGATTGAAAAAACTACATACAACATGTCATCAAGGTGGGCACTACGGTAAGGGTAACACCCACCAAGTTTTTACCCGGGTAACACCTTATCTGCGGCCGCCTAAGAAAAGAGGGTCACAGAGGGGCACTTGAAGATAGCCAGCAGCAGCACATGATGCAAATGTAGCACATTGGCACATGTAATACATATTGAGCATTTAAAAATAAAAGATAGCAAATTGTCATATTTTGCAGTTTGGCGTAGTGGTCTATATGTCACAATATTGATACATCTATTGTTAGGAGTATTGCTGGTATTATCAAAATATCTCCAATACTATCAGAATCTCCTACTCGGCGACACCGATGACACTGAGAGTATAAAAAAATTCAAGTGCTGGCTATGGTAACGGTGATGTTTCACAAAATATTTCTAATGTATTGCCAACAATTTCGTTTAATTATGTAAATTATCGCTTGTATTACCAATGTATCAATATCGCCAATCTACCGCCAATATTTTTTACTATATAAATTTCATATGTCACTTGTATCACCCGTGCATCAACGATGTTTTGATAATAACGCCGATTTATTGATATCGCGAAAAAAATGTATTGATATCACAAAAAAATTATTCATTAAAAAAATTTTAATTTCAAAATTTTAATGGGCACATACTTATATACAGTGTTTAAATTGGTGACGATAATACTAATCAATAATATCACGGTGTGAACACCTCCTGTTTACGCCTCGATCATCCCTCCCCATCTCGTGATGAGGATAGAAGGAATGGAAGTTTGCAGCCTAATCATTCTTTTGGGGTGATGCCCAAGTGTAAATGATCAGCTTAACTCAGTTTTATTTTCCTTGGTTGTGTAATACCTTTTCAGGATAGATAGAATGATACTTTTGGAATATTCTGAATATTTTGGAGTCGCCACTAGCCAAGTTGCAGTACAAAATTTACGGTTGGTTAGGACTTGTAGAATTTCTAAGAGGATTAGAAGTTCAAGAAATTCTCGACTAAAATGACTTTACACTGGCCTGTACCATAGATATTTGATAAAAATCTCGGTTATAGAAAAGAAAGGGGTTAAGCACCCTTTTCCGCTCATACTCCGTTACGATCTCTACTTGACAAGGTTTTATTGATTTCTTTGGGGATTTTATTGAACCTTAGCCAATGTCAAACTCGGTTCAATCATGATGGGATACCCTGCTAGATAGATAAAATTAAAGAAAAGAAACGAGCAAGGTAATAAATAAGATGAAAAAAACTGTTTCGATCTTTGGAATGTGTGGAGTTGGAATTGATTTGTTTCAAAGAGACGGAAGAAATGGAAAAATCAGACACTCTTATCTTGTGTTAATCGAGTGCCTATAATTAATCAGTTTTGATCGAAGCTCCGGTCGGTTCAGTCGAGAACTTCCGAATTAGACCCTTGTGGTAATGTTTTGCACATTTTCAGGCTGACTTTTTGTTCGACTAGAGAATGTCGATTTTGTTTGGTTCAACCGAAGGTCCCATCAGTCTGACTGATAAAAAACACGTAAGTTTTAGAAAGTACAATTTTTGTATTCTAATCTTGTATAAGAGTATATAAGTATTCTCCTAATTACAATTAGGGTTGAGAGTTAAGTGTAGAAGGGTAGAGGAACCTACATGTATTTTCTAGGGTTTTGAAGGGAAAGCTAGGGTTTTGTATTGTAAGTTGTTCCATCTCTTGTAACCTTCTGATTATATTGGATTAATCGTTGTTTTGTACCGTGATTTTTTTCTGCAAAGGTTTTCATGCAAAATCCCATGTGTTTTTTGTGTTTACTTGAATTTTTTATTTTTTGTTACTTATTTGATTTGATCTAAGGTTACTTCTACTCCCAACAATTTGAAAGAGATAAACAGATACTCTTGATTGGATTCCTACTCTCCATTTGAGCTATTTTGATGATCGATCGTTATGGAAATTGCCAGCGGATTCACACCGAGGGACTTGGAGAAACCCGCTGACCTTAATTCACTCTATGACTCCTCTCGGCTACCACATCCCCCAATCAATCAGCGAGCATGAGAATTTATCCAATTTTTTTGGCAACCCTTGACCTTCACTCCTATAACTCAGCCGGTACTAGAATTTATCCAATGTTTTTAGAATCTCCTAAAGTTTCATTAAAAAAATCATTTCATCAATATTTTGCCCGTGTTTCTCTAATGTTTTTTGGGAATATCTAGTGAAGCCTGTAATGAGATCAATACTTCAAACACTGGGGACATCTAAGGTACTTGAAGATGATGTTGCCACATGTTGCACATAGCACATGTGTTCTGCTTTAAGACTGATAATGCCACATTCTCACAAGTCGGGACTTGAAGATGGATGCGTATGCCAGTATGTGTGGAGCACACCAAGATGATTGGAAGGATAGGTGGCTGAACACATGATGAGGGCATTTCTTAGGGAATTATATTTTGCCCTCACTTTTATTAATTTCTTAAATAGGAGAAGTAAATAAAAGGGAGCACTTTCCAGGAATTAGCAGTACTTGGGAAGAACTTTACCTAAAGGAATTATAGAAATGTTGCTTTCATGGAAATTTCGTTTGTTTTCAGCAAATCCAAACAGATATTAAGGCATGCAATTTTGCGTGATTAATGGGTCTCCCCAAGAACGTCCGTTGCCCGGTAACTACTAGTCAACTTTAAATCTGGGCCACATGTGTAAGTGTTTATTGAATAAAAAGTATTTATTTTGTTACCAAAAGTCCATTTCTTCGTACAGGTGGGGCCCACCTTTTTAATCTACTAGCTAGATTCTCAAATATGCATACGTGGGCCAGTGATGGCCTATAAAATATGTGGTGTACGCTAACGATAATTGTCACTCTCTAACGGAGACTACTATCACGTGGTATCTGTTGACTCAGAATTCGAGCTACGTGGGCCAGTGATGGCCTATAAAATATGTGGTGTAC
Organism: Liriodendron chinense; assembly: GCA_003013855.2. Lineage (NCBI taxonomy): Eukaryota > Viridiplantae > Streptophyta > Magnoliopsida > Magnoliales > Magnoliaceae > Liriodendron > Liriodendron chinense. The sequence goes on from ML058387.1 coordinate 1,233,528, forward strand.
GCTAACGATAATTGTCACTCTCTAAAGGACACTACTATCACGCGGTATCTGTTGACTCAGAATTCGAGCTATCAATGGACCGGTCTAGCCTGTCGGCCTGGCCCACCTTGGGCTTTGTTTTGGCTATATCTAGTATTAGGCCTGAGGGCATGTCAGGCTTAAAATTCAAGCCCGCTAGCTTCTCAACCGGGCTAGAATTGGACCATGGAGAGCTGCCCATTAGCCAGGCTTGAGATCAGCCCGGCCTATTAGAGTTTGCAAGAGCAATTCTGTAATACGCAGAATATAAATATCCTCTCTCTCTCTCTCTCTCTCTCTCTCTCTCTCGTATTACTTCTCTGGCTCACACCCACTACAAAAATTTTGACTTTTAATGGGTCATAGCCTTTGGACACTTTTAATGGACCCATCATCCAGATCTTTTTAACATCATCAACTGGTTGGACTGCAAATAAACATTACTAGAATCTTCTGATGGGCACTTTGGTATTTTTAATGGTGAGGCACTCAGTTGCCACTATTTCGTTGGTGGGTCCACTTGATATTTGGATCTATATAATTTTTGGCAACCCACCCTAAATTGGGCCGAAGAAAAAAATGGACGACATGGATGTAAAACACATCATAAAGGGTGGGCCAGATGGAATGGGTAACACTAGCTTGCTGGTAACAAATAAATTCTGGTTAGTCAAACATGCTATGGATAGCATGGATGTACAAACTTATTCAATTTTTTCTTTTCAAATTGTCAATTCTTATTGATTTCCAATTTTTTTTCTAACTTTTTAATTTTTTGGGTTCATGCCAAAAAAATGATATGGAAAAATGGATGGACTACGTGGATACATCGAGGTGGGTCCACCTTAATGCCCACCGTTGAAAACTTCCTGTGGGCCCCCCTATGATGAATCTATTTCATCTATGCTATCCATTAATTTATTAAAAATTATTTTAGGCTTGATTCCAAAAATGAGGCAGATCTAAATCTAATGTGGAACACACCATGAGAAAACAATAGCTATTGAATGTCCACTATTGAAAATAAGGCCCACTGTAATGTTTATTTCACATACATCCATCCTCTTGATTAGGTCACACAGACCTGGATGTAGGGAATAAACAAACACCAGCTTGATCCAAAACTTTTGTGGCCCCTAAGAAGGTTTTAATGGTGGGCATTCAATTAACATTGTTTCTTAAGATGTGGTTCACCTGAGATTTGGATCTACCTTAATTATGAACTCATACCATAAAATGATCTGGAAAAATGTATGGACGGCATAGATGAAACGCATACATCATGGTGGGACCACAAACCACCAACCACTAGCCATTAGCTAGTGGCAGGGTCACTTCCCAATCCGTGTATGTTATCTTAACCGGGTGTGGGGCCCAAGTTGATGTATTTTATGTATATCCATACCATCCATCTAATCTTTAATATCATTTTAGGATGTAATACCAAACCTTAAGAAGATCAAAATCTCAGGTGGACCATACCACTAAAAACAGTAATAAATGTTTTGGATTAAGTTAATATTTGTATTTACCTTTTATCAGATCGTTTGACATTATCAACAAGTTGGATTGCAAATAAACATTTTTAAAACTTTATAATGGCCAATTTGAAATATTTAATAGTGAACAGTAAATTATCATTATTTCTTATGATGTGGTCCACCTTAGATATGTATCTGTATGTTTTTTTAGTACCCTGTCTTAAAATGAAGTGGAGAAACCGATTAATGAAATAGATATTAAACACATCATTAAAGTTTTTCATTTTTTTCTAAGTTCTCAATTTTTTTCCAAATACAAAACCTCAATTTCTTTATAAAAATATATATTATTTTCAAACTCATCAATTTCATTCAAATATTGCAACTTTATTCAAGATGACATTGTCAATTTTTTTTTCAAAATTTAAATTTTTCTCAAACATTGTCAATTTTTTCCAACTTCTCAATTTGTTTTTATGAAAATAAATTTTTTTTTAAACTTCTCAATTTTCTTTTCAAAATTTTGATTTTCTTTTTAAATTTCATTTTTTTTTTCAAAATTTCAAACTTTCAATTTTTTCAAAATGTTAATTTTTTTTTTCAAACTTCTCAATTTCTGTTTTTCAAAATCTTAATTTTTTAATCGAACTTATCAATTTTTTCAAAATTTAAAATCTCGATTTCCTTATAAATATCTCAAAACTTTTTCCCAAATCTTCTTTTTTTTTCAAAATACTAATTTTTTATGATGTAATTTATTTTACAAAATGTCATTTTTTTTCTTCAATAACTTTAAATCTCAATTTTTCTTAAACATTGTCAATTTCTTTTTAACTTTTTTTTCAAAATCACATTTTTTAAATTTCTTAATTTTCTATTTCAAAATGTTAAATTATTTTTTAATCTCAATTTTTTACAAAATTTCAAAACTTTTCTAACTCTCATTTTTTCTTTCCAAATACAAAATCCCAATCTCATTTTAAAAATCTCAACAAAAATTTTGAACATCTAATTTTTTTTTCAAACTATTCAATTATTTCGAAATATCAATTTTTATATTTTCTTCTCAAATTTTACTAATTTTTTCAATTATGTTGTCAATTTTAATGAATTTTATTATCAACTTGTATCAATTTTACCATTCATTACATCAAAAGTGAGTTTTTCCCCGGACAACTTTCCTATGTAAAAAGAATTATCGATGAAATCTGAATGTGTTGGTAATTATAGGCTTTTTACTGAGGAATTCTTTCCTCATTAAAAGTGAAAAAAAGTTAAACCTCTTCAACCACGTAATTTAAATTTCATCGAAATTTGTATTTCTACTTAGGAAGGTTTTCCTTAGTAAAGGCTCCGCGATGGGATTCCGACTTGGTAAGATATTTCTTATAGTTTTACCGAGGAAAATACTCGGTAAATTCCACAATTACCTAGGAAATTTATATTTCGTCGGTGCTTCTCTTCTACTGAGGAAGTTTGTCCTTGGAAAAAGTGTGCTTTTCCCCAGGAAAACTTCCTTGGAAAAAGGAAAAATACCAACGAAATACAAATTTCCTAGGTAATCCAATCTTTACCCACAAAATTTTAATTTCGTCGAAATTTCTAACTTTTACCAAGGAAAATTTTCTAGGTAAAAGTATATTGGGCATTTACCTGCGAAATTAATTTTTCGTCGGTAAAAGTATATTATTACCTAGGAAATTCGTTTCCTAAAAATTTCCTATATAACGATCATTTTTCTTGTAGTGACCCCTATCTCTCCATCCTCCAACCCGTGGAAAAAATATTACTTGCAGGTTGCTTCGGACTCTCAGTTTTTATTATTTTTATTTTGAAATATTCAAGGGCATTAGAGAAAGAAAGAGAGATTCATGTATGCATGTATGCCAGCATAAAAGCAACTTGAGTTCATGAGCCTTAGTGGTAGACTGACAAGAGTTTCAACACCAGGTCATGGGTCCGAGTACCCATGGTGGTGTGAGTGCATGTTAAAAAGAAATGCACAATAAGATGGTATTGATTATGACATCATATATAATTATAATTATGGAACAAAAATAAAACCTTCAAAATACATCCCAATAAGATGGTTTTGATAACATCATATATATTAATATATAATGCCGTGCACATAGATTCTATTAGAAACGGAATTACAATGCATATAAATAGGAAACTAAACCGTAGGTAAAGTATCAGACTTCAACTCAAACTCAAACTCCTAGAAAATGCAACTTACTATAAATAGTAAACTTATTATTTATAGAAGTCGTTCAATCCTACTAGAACTCTTGGTTTTCGGCCAAAAATAGAAAGTTATCAAACGGGCCCAACCATGTTGTTCTACTAAATATTCTAAGCTCTTTTCATGTTGGGCACTAACTCTAAAACCCTACAGATCCAAAGTTATGATCGAATAAAAACTTACTATAAATAGTAAAACTGAAAATAAACTAGCTTAATGATCGTCAATACGGTCGAATCTCGTAATTCTGGCATGGGCAACCTAGCTTAGCAGGGTTGGTTGGCTAAAGTAGCTCAAGCTACCCCAAAACGATATATTATATGTCCAGAAACTCATTTTGGATTGCGAGATACGGCCGGTTTACGGTCCTGACGATCCGGATCACTTTTGGCCCCGACCGGTTTTCTTTTGGTCCATCTGGGCCATGAAATAATCAGCGACCCATTCTACATCAATATATTAAACACATAAGATTCAATGTGTAATGTGCTTTATTTTATTCATACATTTAACTAAAAATGAGTGCTAATTGCTTTTTAATTTTTAAAATAAAATAATATCTATTAACATAATGGCCAGGATTGTATTACACACTTAATCACGACTTATTTGACAGAATGGATATATATTCTCTCCTCCACTCCAGAGGAGTGTTTCGAAAAAGTTGGAGCTATAAATGTCCTTCTGGGGGGGGAGGGGGTGAATAAGACTATCAAATTTTTACAATCTCAAAATATAATTAGAGTAGAAGCACAAGATTAACAAGTATAAACCAAACAATAATATAATTTGAAATCTTGTTCAAATCGTAGAACAACTTTTCACCTAAAAACTAGGTAGGATAACCTTATGTCACGATTTAAGATTTCACAAAATAAAACACACATATATATTAAAAAAAATAACAATCACCGCAACACAAACGAGTTATAGTGGTTTGGTACTTAAACAACTGCACCTACTCTAGTCCCAAAATTTCTTCTCCTTGTAATTTTGGCTTTCCACTATAACAAAGGTTTTTATAAGTTTACCTTTAAAACTTGATATACTGATTGCGATTTTCACAAGTTATCACATTAAAATGTCAAGTAATTTTCATAGGCTATCACCAAAAACTTCAATTGAGATTTTCACGAGCAATCTCAAACAAACACAAAAAGGATAAGAGGAATGATATTATCAATCTTCTTGATATAGAAGATGATGAAGCTCAATAGAGATGAAGCTTCAATGGTGCAATGATCCAATATTCAAAGAAGACAAACCAATATAGCTCTAACAAGATGGATCTAAGGATTGTTAAAAGAGTTTTCTCAAAAGCTGCAATTTCAGTTCTCAATTCTCAAGTTAAGAAATATCTTCTCTCAGATAATCAGATTGATTAAGAAGAGAACTGAGATAACTATGTAAATAAAAACTAATATTTATGAATAGATAGCTAGACTATAATGGAGAGCTTTTACACCAGAGAAATAATATTTTCATGATTTTTCTTGATGAAAAATAATGAGAGAAAGAGCTTTATTATAGTAAAAAAATTAGGTCTTCGGCTGACTTAAGTTCCAACCATTTTATCCCAACGGCCATCAGATATCACGAGATTAGAATATATTCTAACTTCGGTTGACCCGAGATGCGATTCGGCTGACCTGAGTGAATTTCGGCTGACCTGAGTGAATTTCGACTGACCTGATATAGAGTTCGGCTGACCCGAGTTTAGGGTGCAAAACAAAATTTCAAATTTAAAAACTTAACTAAATAACCTTGGTGTTGAGCTCTTAATTGTGCATATTTTAACCCCAATTCATCACTCATTATGCATGGATATTATGTTTAAAGACTATTCTAATGCATGGTTTTGTGATTGCAGGAATGAGAAAGAGTTCACTCGATTAATAGCTAAAAGAAGCATATTTAGGAACCTTGGATGAAGACCCAAAATGGGCCTAAGAATCATGAAAAAAGAAGGAAAAAAAGAAAGAAGGAAAGAATAAAAATGAGCCCCACAAGGTGGTCCGAATGGTCGGCCAACAATTCTGCCTTCTATAGAGGCTGTTGGACCAAATCAGACAGGTCTAGACTGGTCAAGACCGGTCGGCCATGCAATTTCAGGTTTGCAGATTTCAAACAGCAGGCTATTCTCATTTTTTATTTTTCGAACCCATTTTCTGAGCCCATCTTGATGATATTTGGAAATCCAATACGTCCATGTCGAAGAGGAGCTCGACGCCAAAATAACCCAAGTAGTTTTGTGTCGATCGGAGCTACGAATTGACCATGGTGGCCAAAACAATACAAACTGTCCATAAGGTTCTAGATTCCGCCTACTCCACTCTAAGCCGGTTCAGGTGGCCCATCATTGATGATATGAAGAATCTACTTTGACCATCTTCTAGACCATATCCATATATGAATAACCACAAAGTTTCAGATCAAAAGGATGTGTGGTTTGATCGTACCGGTTGAAAAAAGATGGACCATCCATAAAGATTCAACTACGCAGAGTTTATAAAAACTCTAAGTGTTCTAATTTTCGGACCACATTCTGGGATTATTTTGGACAATCTAAGCCATCTATAATGTAGAGGAGGAAGTTTTCTACCAATGTTCAAAATTTGGGATCAATCCAACATTTGTACACTCCGGGGCGTTGAAAGCAAGATGACTGGTTCTGAAGGTACCTGAATTGCGCGATTTTGAGAGGCGGTCGCTGATCTGATTGGTGGGCCCATTCAGAAGATAATCTTAGAAATCTAAATCATCTATGAGGAAGATCACATTATAAGGAAGCTACAAATCAAATTTGAAGGCAATCCGACCATTGGTTAAGCCGTACGAAGCAAAACAAAATCTATTATGTTGCGGTACTTTTGTTGTATTATAAAAGGAGGTGCTCTCTTCTACTCCAAATCAACCAAGGACGTTAGGAGCAAGGAGTTCAAGTCATAGGAGGCTTCATAGCCTCCTCCAGCTAGTTTTTCTTCCTTTTCTTAGTTTTAGTTTTATTTTTAATATGCTTTTCATTAGCTAATCTCTTAGCTAGAGCTAAGAGGTGAACCTTATAGTTTTCTTAGATTATTTAATTCGTTTTATTGGTTTCAAGTTGGATTTCTATCAAAGAACAATGGTTTGAAGTTTAATTCAAGTACAAAGTAGTTTTTCTTAATCTTATGATGACTCATGGATGTTTGGAAGAATTGCTTAAGTTCTTAATTATTTTGAGCTAGTCTAGACCTATATGATTCGAGGAATTTGAATACGCTCTAGATCTATAATCTTCATGTGGGAGCTTCATACCAAAAGTCTACTTTTCTGGAAATTCTGAAGTATGTGAGCTGTGTATGTGATTTGGATCAAGTTCAAATCATGATATAGTTTTGTCTTGTGACAGGATTTAATGATGGTTATGATTGTGATCTTAACCTATTGGAATTGGGACTGACCTATGCAATTAAGTATGCTCGTTCTAGCTTGCATTGAGTGAATCATATACATGGATCATACATATGTCAGGTTGATTATTTTAACTGCTCTATCATTCGACTAGATAGAACTTAATTTTGATTCTAGTTGAGAAAGTGAGAAACTATAGCGAATTATGCATCTAAAGAGAGCTATAAGTGGATCCTTGATGCTCTAGTTATCTTTTCATTTTCAGATTTTCTATTTTATGTTCAAAACCAATTTCACAAACCTCTTTAGATTCTGGTTATTAGAGTAGTTAGAATTGTTTACTTCCTTCCCTGTGGATCGACCTTGGTCTTACCGAGATTATTACTACATCGCAACCCTACACTTGGGGAAGCGAACACTTGGGCTGGCCGAAGACTGTTCGGCTAGCCGAACACAAGGTCGGGCTGATCGAACATCACTTGAATTTTCTCAAGTGTGCTTGCTGGAAACTTGGCCAAAGTTTACGGGCTGGCCGAAGATTTTAGGGCTGACCAAATACAGAGTTATGCTAGTCGAATTTTCTCGAATTATGACTTTAAAAGAGATTTGGAATGATTAACTTAAAAGTCATATAAATTCACTTAACTTTGGGTCATCCCTATGGTCAACTTTACCTTAAAGTTGTAATATATGGTTTATCTTCGAAGCTTTGTCGCAACCTCCATTGTAGAGTCGATGCATTTTTTTTAATCTTTAGATGAATGTTGAAGTTGACTCTCATCTTCTCAAGGTTCTTAAATTACTCACTCAACCCCACATACTATACTAAATACTTTGTCGATGAAATTTGACAACAATTGTGTGCTTAACACTCATACTCAATGCTTAGCACTTACAATATCTCCCTTTTGTCAATTTTGTGACAAAATCAAATAGCATGTACAACAAATGATTCTTAACATCCTGTAGACACCCCACCTTCAGCTACACTGTTGGTAGAGATAGCTGGTTGAACGGAGGACCATACCCCCAAATCCCAAGTCCAAACTCAGCCAAACTCACCCTTGTAAGCCCCATTCCATAGCCCAGTTCAAGCCTGAACCCAGTCAACCCAGTCCTAAACACCACCCAGAAAAACCCCCCATAAAAAAGGCCAGTCAAAAAATCCCAAAAAAAGTCAAACTCACTGAGTCAACTCGCTGAGTTAACCTGCTGAGTTAACCCGTCGAGTCAACACGTCGAGTCAAAACCAACCCGAGTCAACCCGTCGAGTCAAACCACCGAGTCGACCCACTGAGTCAACTCACTGAGTCGACCAGCGAGTCCAACAGCAGCCCCGAGGGAACGGCCGTACTCGCTGGAAACCGAGGAGCGGCCGTACGAGAGGCCCATGGCAGGCCGCCCGGACAAAATTACGACTTCTGCCACTGCTCGCTGCTATAAATACCCCCCTCCCCTTCTCATTTCAACAGACCACTCAGCCAGAGAGAGCCCGTCCATCTGAGTCACCCTCCTTCATCCTTTAGCCCATTCCTTCACCATGGAAAGCCCGAGTGAGGAGAGTCTAGCCCTGGTCCAGCCCAGCCTGACCACTGGTCCAAGCCTCCCAAGCCATCCAAGTCTTGATCCAGCCACTCGAAGCCAACCCCTTGCGACACCTCCGTCCACTCAGCTACTCTTTTCCAGCATCATCTCATTTGCATCTAGCATAAGTGCAACATTTACTTTTCTTCCAACCCCCCTGCTTCACTGCAAACACTTTGATTATTCAAACACACCGCATGCATCTCGCATAAAGCACCTGTCAGTTCGAGCGTATGCTCTGGGCTTGCCCGTTGTTGGAACCTGCCCATCAGAAACTCTTACTGTTCAGACCTGCATTCATGCTTCACCATAAAACACCTTGATTACTCAAGCACACATGCATATGTCTTTATATTAAGCACCTGTCAGTTCGAGCGTATGCTCTGGGCTTGCCCGTTGTTGGAACCTGCCCATCAGAAACTCTTACTGATCAGACCCGCAGTCATGCATCATGTCATCCATGAGAATATACGAGGATTAAACTAGACTTTCAAATATTCGATCGATTCTGTGAAGTAGAGACCGTACTTCGGTACGGGCAGTGTGTGGGGTGCCTAACCTCTTCCCACCCTGTAACCGTGATCCCTTACCTTGAATCTCTGGCCGCAGATCAACAGGAGTCATTTTAGAGGAAAGGATCTTCAGATCCCCTTCTCTAACGTTTCTACGGGGTCTAGCCGACTGTAGATTCGAAGTAACTGGCTAGTGGCGACTCTGGTCTTATATAAATTCACTTAAACACATCCAGCTCAATACGACAACCAAACGAAGCCCTCGAGAACGAGGCAAGCCAGTGGCACAAGCGGCGATTTCGCACTCACGCATCCTCATCTCCTTCTTTTCCGAAAGGAAAGGGGAAGGGAGAAGAACGTCAGCGTGAGAGCGCGGAAAAATCGACGAGGGTCCACAGAATGGCGACTCTGCTGGGGATCATCGGCAAGGGGACCCTCGCCGATTTTTCCGCGCTCCCACACGACGTTCTTCTCCCTTCCCCTTTCCTTTCGGAAAAGAAGGAGATGAGGATGCGTGAGTGCGAAATCGCCGCTTGTGCCACTGGCTTGCCTCGTTCTCGAGGGCTTCGTTTGGTTGTCGTATTGAGCTGGATGTGTTTAAGTGAATTTATATAAGACCAGAGTCGCCACTAGCCAGTTACTTCGAATCTACAGTCGGCTAGACCCCGTAGAAACGTTAGAGAAGGGGATCTGAAGATCCTTTCCTCTAAAATGACTCCTGTTGATCTGCGGCCAGAGATTCAAGGTAAGGGATCACGGTTACAGGGTGGGAAGAGGTTAGGCACCCCACACACTGCCCGTACCGAAGTACGGTCTCTACTTCACAGAATCGATCGAATATTTGAAAGTCTAGTTTAATCCTCGTATATTCTCATGGATGACATGATGCATGAATGCGGGTCTGATCAGTAAGAGTTTCTGATGGGCAAGTTCCAACAACGGGCAAGCCCAGGGCATACGCTCGAACTGACAGGTGCTTAATATAAAGACATATGCATGTGTGCTTGAGTAATCAAGGTGTTTTATGGTGAAGCATGAATGCAGGTCTGAACAGTAAGAGTTTCTGATGGGCAGGTTCCAACAACGGGCAAGCCCAGAGCATACGCTCGAACTGACAGGTGCTTTATGCGAGATGCATGCGGTGTGTTTGAATAATCAAAGTGTTTGCAGTGAAGCAGGGGGGTTGGAAGAAAAGTAAATGTTGCACTTATGCTAGATGCAAATGAGATGATGCTGGAAAAGAGTAGCTGAGTGGACGGAGGTGTCGCAAGGGGTTGGCTTCGAGTGGCTGGATCAAGACTTGGATGGCTTGGGAGGCTTGGACCAGTGGTCAGGCTGGGCTGGACCAGGGCTAGACTCTCCTCACTCGGGCTTTCCTTGGTGAAGGAATGGGCTAAAGGATGAAGGAGGGTGACTCAGACAGACGGGCTCTCTCTGGCTGAGTGGTCTATTGAAATGAGAAGGGGAGGGGGGTATTTATAGCAGCGAGCAGTGGCAGAAGTCGTAATTTTGTCCGGGCGGCCTGCCATGGGCCGCCCGTACGGCCGCTCCTCGGTTTCCAGCGAGTACGGCCGTTCCCTCGGGGCTGCTGTTGGACTCGCTGGTCGACTCAGTGAGTTGACTCAGTGGGTCGACTCGGTGGTTTGACTCGACGGGTTGACTCGATGGGTTGACTCGGTGTTTTGACTCGACGTGTTGACTCGACGGGTTGACTCAGCGAGTTAACTCAGCGAGTTGACTCAGTGAGTTTGACTTTTTTTGGGATTTTTTGACTGGCCTTTTTTATGGGGGGTTTTTCTGGGTGGTGTTTAGGACTGGGTTGACTGGGTTCAGGCTTGAACTGGGCTATGGAATGGGGCTTACAAGGGTGAGTTTGGCTGAGTTTGGACTTGGGATTTGGGGGTATGGTCCTCCGTTCAACCAGCTATCTCTACCAACAGTGTAGCCGAAGGTGGGGTGTCTACAGATGCCCCTCTTTGGCAGAGGTTGCGTGCAACCGAATGCCAAAGCGAGTGGACACCCCACTTCTGACCCGGTCATTCATAGATCATGTTCTGAAATCTTTGCTTGCTTTTGCATCTGTGCCAGTTGATCGTTTGGAGATCGCTCACTTGCACATACCGCGAGAGTTTGGAGAAAACGTTGCGATTGTCCCTGCAGTTTGCTGCAACCTGGGTACCCAATCGCAACCCTTCCATTCCCGATCGGTACTAACATCGGAAAGGTACAGCAGAGCCTCTGCGTCGACAGTCTTACGAGGTTACTGACCCTGTGATTGATTGTATGTTTGATGTTTTCCCAGATCACTCCAGGAGTACTTGTTTCGCTTGACTGTCAAAGTGGTTAGACGCCCTGCGTCCGATAGTCTTACGGGATTCTACTACGCCGACTTGGACTCAGTCAAGGTACTTCAGGCATCCACGCCTAGGTATGTGCGGGTGGGCTTTTCCACCCGATCTGCTGGTTTCGATGCTTAGTTTGCAATTCATTCTTTCCTTGATTGTGGTCTGGAATCTTTGTTGTCCTTTGTATCTGAGTCAGTTGATTGTCTGGAAATTGATAACTCGCACATACCGCGAGAGTTTGGAGAAAACATTGCGATTGTCCCTGCAGTTTGCTGCAACCTGGGTACCCAATCGCAACCCTTCCATTCCCGATCGGTACTAACACCGGAAAGGTACAGCAGAGCCTCTGCGTCGACAGTCTTACGAGGATGCTGACCCTGAGACTGATTGTGTGATGTTTGATGTTTTCCCAGATCACTCCAGGAGTACTTGTTTCGCTTGACTGTCAAAGTGGTTAGACGCCCTGCGTCCGATAGTCTTACGGGATTCTACTACGCCGACTTGGACTCAGTCAAGGTACTTCAGGCATCCACGCCTAGGTATGTGCGGGTGAACTCTTTCCACCCAATCTGCTGATTTTGATACTTGGGTTACAATTCATCAGTTTCCACCTGTTCAAATGGTTTCTGTGACCGAGCCTTTTGGCTTTCATCTTTTTTGTATCTTGGCATGTGGTACGACCGCACTGACACTGGAGTTCAGTTCGACCGCACTTTGAGTGCATTGGATCCGATGATCTCCGGGGAAACCGCGAGACATTGGATCTTATTTGATTTTTGCGTTGGCTCCTACCCAGAGATATGGAAGATCTCCTGGTGTTTTGGAGGCAGAACGCTCTACCGGAAAAATATTTTTGGATTTTTGAAAAGGCACCCACTCTGGGGAGTGATACTCCGTGGGGTTTTTATTTGCAAATGGAAATATTTTTTTTTGAAATGGAAATCTGGTTTGCACGTGCCTCCACTAGGGATGCCTGTGGGGTCTTTGGCTAACCGGCTTTTATTTTGAAAGCAGGTAAACATGATGATTGATGCAATGGATGCTGATGCATGGAGATGCATGATGAATGCATGGCTTGGCTCATTCTCTTCTGGTTTGATGATTTTGCTTTTGCTGGAGATGCAGAGAATTTTGAGCTTATTGCTTGCAGGGTTGTACTCCCTTGGGGATTTTTCTTTTTGATACGGAGGTTTGGACAGCGGGCTGGTCAAGATCCCGACCCGTGGTCGATCAGGTCCATCGTCCCAAGATGCTGTTTCTTTGCTAATGAGAATGTACGAGGATATCATTCGACTTCAAGATGTTCTTCTGGGCATACATGTGATTGAGATGGTGTTTAGTTGCCCGTTTTAGTCAAGATTCCAATTTGCGGGCGATTGGATCCGTCATCCCATACTGTGAAGTGAGCGGAGTTCAAGACTCCTGAATTGTAGTGCTGGGGATGCTAATTTTTGTGATTTTTTTTATAAATATGTGGTCCGAATCTTTACCTGAGCGATCAGGATAGAGATTGGTTATTGAAAACACAGGAAATATTTTTGTGATTTTGAAAGTTTTGGCTGCAAGCAAAGGAAATATTTTTGTGTTTTTCGAAGTATTTTCTTTGAAAGCGAGAGAAATATTTTTGTGATTTTTTTATAACATTTTATTCGAAAGTAAGGGAAATATTTTGTGATTTTTTTGAAATATTTGATTTAAAAGCAAGGGAAATATTTTTGTGATTTTTTGACAATATTCTGATTGAAAGTAAGGGAAATATTTTTGTGATTTTTGAAGAGGTGATTTTGTAATGTTTTTGTATTTTGTGATTGTTAGAACTAGAAAATGTATCGCAATGACATTTTCTTGAAATGTGGTGTTTTGTTGCTCTGGGGTTCTGAATATAGAAACATTCGTAGATAATCACAAGCATTCACCAAAGTACACAAGGGAAAAGATATCGCAAGGCGAATTTTATTCCAGAGATTCTGAGATCTTGTACATTCCAGGCCGTGATCTGGCACGAGCCCTTAATTACATCGAATGATCGATGACCCTTGATTAAAAGGCAAAAGACTAGTCAGCGGGGACTATGGTCTCAGAGTTCATTAGTCACGGAGACCTGTGTTTGTATGGTCACGGAGACCTGTGTTTGTATGGTCACGGAGACCTGTGTTTGTATGGTCACGGAGACCTGTGTTTGTTATAGACTGATCCACCTTTGTGCGAGTCGGATGTCTATGTCCCATGTTTTGACCGGAGATCCGGGCTGAGATTGTCAGGGTTTATGGCTGAGATGGACGACTCTGGGCCCGCGCCTGTCAGTGTAGGGACAGGTGACCTCGGGAAGTCCATTCTACAGTTGTGTGTACCTGCGCAGCTCAACCAGCGGATGCCGTTTGGATGGGTAGGGCATCGACTGTTCTTGGAATATCAGTTTTTTAACAGATTGTGTGTGATAGTTTAGAACTCTCCTGATGTGGTTTATCGTGTTAACCATAGTCCCCTTTGCTTAGTCCAGACCTGGATTCGGGTCATATTATGATAGTACATGTAATGATGACGCATCAGTATGATTCTGGGCACTGGCGGCCTCTTTTCGGGAGAATTGTTCCATTCAGCTCGTTGGGTCACATCGGACTTCGAAGGCTTGTGTTCTGCTCATTGGGTAGCCCGAATGGGTCGTTTGACTGCTCCATTGCGTCCGGAATGCTCGAAATACCCAAAATAGGCTCAAACGGGGCTTTAAAATGTTACAAAATGAGGATTTAAAGGTGCTGGAATGAATGCGCAAAGTGCTGATTTTTGCGATCCGCTGGCCTGATTTTATTGACGCGCTGGGTCCAGTGCGTCCATAAATGATTTTTATGATGCGCTGGGTAATTTTGTGACGCGCTGGAGCCAGTGCGTCCTTAAAATCTAATTTTTCGATCCGCTGGGCTATTTTGCGACGCGCTGGAGCCAGTGCATCCTTAAATTATAATTTCCTGATGCGCTGGGCTATTTTGCGACGCGCTGGGACCAGTGCGTCCTAAAATTGCTTTGACTCGAAAACTTGTATTTTTACGATCCGCTGGGTAATTTTATGACGCGCTGGAGCCAGTGCATCCTTAAAATGCCATAATTGATGGATTGTGAAATCCGCCGAGGATTTTCCTGATGCGCTGGGTCACTTTTATGATGCGCTGGGACCGGCGCATCGAAAAAGATGACTTGGTCATTCCTCCGGACCTGGTGTGATCGGAGGTGCGATTTCCGGCGAGGGGTTCCGGCAGTCGGAGAAGGATTCCGGCGGTCGGCAAAGGCTTTCCGGCGACGAGGTCCCCTCTCTCTCTCGCTGAATGATGCAAATGAGGTGGTGGGCGGGGTATTTATAGGTATCGTCGTCCAATAGGCGGTTGACACGTGTAGCGCGTCGAGAAAATGGGCTGGCGCGTCGATTAAAGCCACTCGGCGCGTTGCGAAATGATCGGAGTTCGGAAGCTGATTTTCAGGGCGCGCTAGCTGTCAGCGCGTCCTGAAAATGGCTGATTTTTGGATGCGCTGGACGTACTTTGGGACGCGCTGGGGCAGTGCGTCCTTAAATTCCTTTTCTGAATGCGCTGGGCGCAGTGCGTCCTTAAATTCCATTTTTTGGATGCGCTGGGCGCTGTGCGTCCTTAAATTCCATTTTTTGGATGCGCTGGGCGCAGTGCGTCCTTAAATTCCATTTTTGGATGCGCTGGGCGCATTCGTGTCCCACAGATTTGGGTTTTGCAAATTGGGGGTTTTGCGGGGTCCGTCTCGCGATGAATGCCGATGCACTGCTCCTATTTCTTCATAATTGAGGTATCTTCCCAATTTTGGACAGTTTTGGTCACGGTGTCCGGTGGGGTCCACTACCGGTCCAATTTCATGCTTGAGGCAAATCTGATGCGTGTGTTGTGATTCGTGCCGCGATTTTCGATGCACCGAGTGATGGTTTTGGCATTCGGAATCATCATTTCGGGGATCCTCACTTTTGGGACCCCAACAGATGCCCCTCCGATGCGTTGGGATGGACGCGCGGCGGTCCATTGCGACGCATCGGATTTTCTGGGTCCCACTATAAATAGGGGATCCCTGGTTATTTCGTCATTTCACTGTTCATCTCCGGCGATCAGAGCTCTCGGCCAGCGCATCGATTTTTCTCCAGCGCATCGATTTATTGTCTCCAGCGCATCGAAATATTAGGTAGCGCGTCGAAGTATTCCAACTTTGTGTGGTTTTGTCGACGCGCTGGGTCCAGCGCGGCTGTTGGACTTGTGGATTTCTGATTTTCTGAACGCGCCATAGTGCAGCGCACACAATAAGTACTCAGCGCGTCCATTTTATCGACGCGCTAAGGTCAGCGCGTCATCCCGTGCCTTTATTAACCAATTTCATGACGCGCTAACCAATTTCATGACGCGCTGTGCTCAGCGCGTTGGACTCTGTAATTTCTCGATGCGCTGGGTCCAGCGCGTACTTGTCTGGGAAAATTTATTTAATGGACGCGCTAGGGTGAATTTACCATTTCTTGGACGCGCTGGGCCCAGCGCGTCATGTCCTTCGGACTTGTGAATTTGCCTGATTTTCTCGACACGCGGGGCTCTGTGCTTGCGACTTTGGGACTTAGTGAAATTTACTAAATCTGTTACGTAAACCGGCTCCCACACGCACCTCCGGACTTGATCAATTGGCCCGATCGCAAGGTGTGTTAAGGCCAATAGGCGCTGATCTCTGAGTTGGGGAAGTTGTCCAATTCTGGTGTCCTGTCTTGATGCGCTTATCGTGGCTTAACAGACTTACTTGCGGGTTCATTTGACCGTTGCTCACGATATTTGGGACTCATTCCGGGTGCGAGGGGTCTCAGGCACTCTCTTACTAAACCAGATCTGCTTTGAGCATTACCAGGGTATGTGAAACCTCGCGCACCTAACTCGCGGGCCTCGGTGGAGTCTGCGGTTTCTGCGGGTTTTGCACCGGCGGTCCGTCGTGTCTCCAAAGGGCGTGAACCCTCATGCCTCTATTGCGTGTTCGCGCATGCGTGCCAGTCGTCTTATGGAGGCGTAGGGTCTCACACACTTGGGAGACTCCCCGGCCCTTTTTTAGTTTAATCGGCAATTCTAATGACGATTTTAAAGTGTTGTTTCGAGCATACCTTTGCATGTCGTTTCTCGGCTTTTCTGGCTTTGCGTGAGCGGTTTTGTGCATTTTTCTTCTGTCGGACTGCCTTACGGGTTCATCTGTCTTGTTCTTTAGCAGACGATGGTCATAACCCGTGCTTCCCTTCGCGCGGCTCGTGACTGCATGGGGCGGCTATTAAACGATCTGGACCAACCCGAGGCTTGGTCATCTCTTGCTAATCAATGCGATGAGGTGGCTGAAACCTCGACTCGCCTTGGCGCTGAATCCCGCCCGATCCTCCGGGCTATGCAGAATATCTCGGCGATGGCGGGCATCTCTGATGAGCGCAAGGAGGCTATATCTGGTTACATCGGCGATTCTTCCCTCCTGGAGGAATTGGCGGTTCTGGAGGCGGCGGAGCCTTCTCTTGCTGCTTCCTTTCTGTCCCTCTCGAAACGTCTCCACTTCCTAAGGGACGAGAAGAGGGAGAGTAGGAGATTCCTGGCTTGGCTCATTCCCTTGGCGGAGGCCGAATACCCGGATCGTCGTGCTGGCATTTGGAGGATGGTCAGGGCGGCTCTCCGGGAGCACGATGATTTGGCGATTGACTTGTCCGCGATAAGGAACTACGCTGATGCTGAGCACCTGAACTTCGACCTCGTACAACAATGCATCTCCATCTTGGTGGACTTGGTCTACAAGGAGGCCCTGATTCAAGCGAGGGTCGATGAGCTGAGGGCTCGAGTTCTTCCTCTGGTGCAAGACTGAAATCTTCATTTTCTGGCTTGGGGGAGGGGGTCCCCACAATTTTGGGTCATTTAATATTGACTGTCGGCTTTTTATCTTTTCAAAACAATTGACTTTGAATGGTTCGGGCTTTGGCATGGCCCTCGTGGTTTAATGAATGCTATTTATACTTTTCCGCCTTATTTCTGTCTTTTGAAAGCTTGCGCGTTTGTGATGATGTTGGTGTTGCCATTTTATTTCATTCTCATCGGTTGGTGATGTTGTGCATTGGCCTGGATCGGTGCCTGTTCTTCGTTCACTTGTTGCTTCTTATGCTTTTTGGATTTCGTGAACGCTTAATTGTCTTTATGAGGATATTCTCACGTGCTCTGTACTTAAACCCCTTTTCTACGCCATTGCAGATTATAATGGCCAGCGACCCTTCGCAAGCCGGTCCTTCGGGTCCGTCTCAAACTCCATCCAAGCGTAAGCGGGCCGTCACCAAGCAGACTTCTAGACCGTCAGCTGAGAACCCACAGTGGTTTCTCCCGCCCGAGACATTCAATTTTTACGAACGTATTCTGACCCTTCCAAAGAATGTCCAGCGAAAGATACTTTGCGACAAGGCGTTACCGCCCCCTCCTGATGAGGGTACCCAGGAGGAGTGGGATGCGTGGTACGCTCCCTTACAAGGTTTTCGGACCGATGAGGTTGTCGGGTCCGAAGAGGGCGAAGCGAGCCCAATTGAGCCTGCTCAGTCTGCCAAGCGCGGTCGTCCAAAGACGACTGGGAAGAGCGCCAAGCAAATTTATATAGAAAACCAGACTAAGTCGAAGTCCGACAAAATGAGGGTTGTCTGGTCTTCTGTGAAGCTGCCAGTATCATCCCTTGTAATCCGCAACCCTTATACGAAGCAGTTCATCCGTTTCCCTAAAAGCTTCCAGAGATACCGCTCTCTACCAAGCATCGAGCCCTCCGATATACGTCGCGCAAATTCTTTTTATAGCGTCGATTCCTGGACGTCCATTCCAGAGACGTTCGTCAACTGTGCCATATCCAAGAACGGCACTCAGCAGTCTGTCCTTGAGGAGAAGGACATGATATTTTTGGAACCGAACCACGACCCTCATCTGCCCTTTCCGACTCACTATTACGAGACCCTGCGCCAAAGGTTTCGTCCTCTGTCCGATGCAGAAATTTGGCCTACCGGGGGTTTCAGGACCCGAGGACATTTGAGCCCTCATCCCGGTTATGAAGCTTGGGCCAATCGGATAGTCGAGCGGCACGAAGAGGTCTTGAAGCAAGTAGGTCTCCTTCGGGCCATTCAAGCGACATCGAGCTATTTCCATCGAGAACCTTGCATTTATAAGGGGTTCCTGAATCATTGGAGTTCTGTCACCAACTCCTTTCATCTGCCTTGCGGAGAAATGAGCATCTCCCTCTGGGATCTGTATCGGATAGCAGGTCTTCCTATTCGCGGCAGAATCTATGATGAATGGACTCCTAGTGATGAGGAGCTGTCCAAGAAGAAGAAGGGTGTTGATGAAGGCTTTTATTCTGCAGCCTGCTACGAATTGTTCGCGGAGTTGCCGCAGTTTCTATCCTCCAGAGATAAAGTGCCTTTCGAAGACTGGCTAGTGTACTTTAGTCATGGCCTGAAGTGAGTTTCTTCTCTTGTCTTGCACCGTTCGCGCGCTGCTTCTTTCTCTTTTTCTTCCGCTGATGGTTTTCTTCCTGTCTCAGCTTGGATTACGGATTGAGCGATGAAGGTCGCAAGGATAAATTAGTCTTGGAGGCCAAGATGAAGAAGAAATTTCCGCGGCCGAATAAGCTATCCCCTACCTGCGAACTTGCCGGGTTCTTGGCCTATTGGCTGTGTTGCGTGGCCCTCCCGAGCTCTAAGCAAGCGGACGGTGTGCGAGTTTCCTGTTTCGCCGTAGCGGGGAGTTTGGCCGATGGTCATCGCTATGCATTGGCCCCAGTAGTATTGTGTTCAATATATCGGGCCTTCGGCGGTGTCATTAGCAACAAAGGTTCGGCATCCTTCGGATTGAATTCTGCTTATTGTGGGTGGCATTTCTTCTCGGGATGGCTTGGGGTCTACTTCCCGTGGGTATACGGCATGGAGTTTAAGGACTTCATCCAAAGGGGATCTGTTCCACTACACGCTTTTCAAAAACGGAAGATGATCAGCGGAAATCCGGCGACTATCGAGATGAAGATAGCCCGCCATGACGACGTCGACTTCTTCCTCTTCTCGGGGACTAACAGCGAGGATCCGGACCTGCTTGATGACGACGAGAGTCTCAGCTCTTATCACCGCTCGTTCTTGGTGTCCATTCGTCCGAGTTCGTTGCCTTTGAGAGAGGGCGCTGAATTTTGGAGAGAACCGTACTACCCGAACCGATTCGCCAGGCAGTTCGGTTATGATCAAGGGGTACCGGAATTGATCGAACCGGTGACAAGGGAGCAGCGGGCATACGGCACAGGGCCGATCCATTGGAAGTGGATATGGCGACAGCTTCTGCTTACCAGGTCAGGTTGTTCTTTCATCGTTCCCGGGACGGAGTATGTCCCCGGCGCCACGTATGGATGGATGCGGTGGTGGGCCCACCAATATTCCTTGGTTCGCAATAACCGACACGTGACAGATCCCGTCTTCGTCTCTCCTCCGATTGTTAATCCTACTCCTGCCGACGGCTTAGGGTACGTAGCAGAGCCACTTCGCCAACTGGCTACCCCTGGCGTGCAGAAGTTCATGACCTCATTGAACGTCATAATAGATCATGAGAAGCCCGAGCATACACTCGAGGGGTGGGTCGCTCATGGCCAGAGGGTTACGTTGCAAGGGAACCCGGATTCCCCACTTGTCGGTCCTATGGCAGAGGGGCAGAGGGGGCGTTATGACATTGGCGATGATGATGATGGTGAAGCCGCTGCAGCGGGAAATGCCGGTGATGAGGAAGAGGCGGGTGATGGCGACGAAGGGGATGATGGTGGTGATGATGGTGGTGGTGGAGAAGGCGGTGGCGAGGGAGGTGTTGTGGCGGCAGGCACCCCGCCATGAGCTTCTTTTAATGTACTACGTGCTTCATCTTGGTTTAGGCATCGCAGCAATATCCCCTCGTAGGACCGCTTGTAAAGTACGTCATTTTGGAGCACAAATGAACTGGCACGCCTTCTGATTTGTGTGCGCATCTTGGGCTCTTCTGGTAGAAATCCGTACTTCAGATAGTCAATGAATGATTTTCTCCAGTCATCTTCCTCTGTGACCTCGAAGCAGCAAATGGGATTGGTGCTCAATTCTCCGTTGCGCAGCGCAGTCGTTGGCAAGATTCTTCTTTCTTCAATCGTAACCTGCAGTGGGCTGCCTCCAGGGTTAGCTAAAGCAGCGGCTAAACTGGCGAGTGCATCAGCTCGTATATTCTCCTGCCTTGGTATATGTGAGATACTGCTGTTCCGAAATTGCTCAAACAGGGACTGCGCTTGGTGGCAATAGGGTGATAATTCGGGTTTACGGACTTCGTACTCTGTCGTCAATTGTCCGATGACAAGCCTAGAGTCGCCGTAGATACGTATTTCCTTGATTTGCATTTCTAGGGCCAACTGCAATCCAATAATAAGAGCCTGGTACTCAGCTTCGTTGTTGGTGCATGCCGGGACTAATGTGAATGAATAGGGTAGCAGGTCCCTTTGCGGACTGATGAATATAATTCCCGCCCCTGACCCTACTGCTCTGGCCGCGCCGTCAAAATACATCTCCCAATGGCGTGTTTCATTAATCGCCATGACCTGCTCGTCTGGGAGGTCATATTCTATTTCTTCACCGCTCGGTACTGGATGTGCGGCGAGGAAGTCTGCGATAGCTTGCCCTTTGACGGCTCGAGCCGGCATGTATGTCAAGTCGAATTCTGACAGGAGAAGGGCCCACTTGGCCAATCGTCCGGACAACATAGGTCTGTTCATGAGAAATTTGAGGGGATCCGCTTTGGATATCAATGTTATCTGGTGAGAGAGACAGTAATGCCTGAGCTTTTTAACTGCAAAGATCAGCGCCAAACAGATCTTCTCGATCGCTGAGTAGTTAAATTCGGCTCCCACCAGCGTGCGGCTCAAGTAGAAGAGCGCGCTCTCCTTCCCTTCTTCGTTCTTCTGGGCTAAGAGGGCTCCAAGTGAATTTTCGCCGACGGCAATGTAAAGGATTAGTGGTTCCCCTTTAATTGGTGCCGCGAGGACTGGAGATTTGTCGAGCAAGTCTTTCAGAGAGTCGAACGCTTTCTGGCAAGCATCGTCCCACTTAAACTGAACTCCTTTCTTGTTGAGGCGCGAGAATGGTTGACAACGACCGGACAAGTTCGAGATGAACCTCCTTAGGTACGCGACTCGACCTTGGAAACTTTTCAGCTCTTTGAGATTCTTCGGTGGCGGCATCTCCCTAATTGCCTTAATCTTTGTTGGGTCAATTTCTATTCCTCGATGTCTGATAACAAACCCCAAAAACTTGCCAGAGGAAACCCCGAACGCGCACTTCAATGGGTTCATGCGCAGGCTTTTCTTTCTCAGTCTTTGGAATACTTGCCGTAGATGCTCCCTATGCTGTTCGTGCCCGGCTGATCTCACTACCAGATCGTCTACATAGCATTCGACATGTTTGTGCATCATATCCTGGAAGATTACTTGCATCGCGCGTTGATACGTTGCCCCTGCGTTCTTTAACCCGAACGGCATCACACGGTAACAGTATATGCCCAACGTTGTACGAAAGGCTGTTGATTCCTCATCTTCCGGAGCCATACGAATCTGATTATACCCCGAGTAACCATCCATAAAGGACATCACTGCGTATCCTGTCGTGCTGTCGATCAGTAACTCTGGGATAGGTAGTGGGAAATCATCCTTAGGGCATGCTTCATTGAGGTTCCGAAAGTCTACGCAGATTCGGATTTGACCATTCTTTTTCTTGACCGGCACAATGTTTGAGATCCATTGTGGGTACTTAACTTCTCGGATGAACCCGGCCTGGATTAACTTTTCGACTTCTTCTTCGATTTTAGGCACTATACTTGGGTGGAATCGTCGTTGAGGCTGTTTGACCGCTCTTTTCCCTTTCAAGATGCCCAACTTGTGCATCGCGATTGCTGGACTAAGCCCCAGCATTTCTGAGTATGTCCAAGCGAATACGTCCCTGTTTTCCCTCAACAGTCGGATGTATTTCGCTTTCTCCTCTTTTGAGACATTTTTACTTAGGTACGTATTTCTAGGGTCTTCTAGGGTTCCCAGATTTATTTCTTCAAGCTCATCTATCGTGGGCTGTCCCCCGTCCTCTATCTGTGCAGGTGCGGCGCTGGGCTGAATAACGTCAGCTACCTCTTGTGGTTGTACCTCTTCCGTAGTATCGATTGTCACCATGTTAACATGTCTGACCTTCGTTTTTGCCCCTAACCCTTCTCTTCCTTGATGGACTTTGTTGTTTTCTTCGAACGGCGCTAACATTCTACCATTCGAGGCTGATTCTGAACAGCAGAAGCCCATACTTTTCATGATGTTACGGCTGGCTTCACTGTATCTCCCTTCTTCTATGGGTTGAGGTAAGCGAAGTGGTTTCTCAACCTCGTCCTTGGACCGTGTAGGTTCATCTGTCACTGAATAAAATTTGATTTCTTTCTTTGTATTGGTATTTGGCGGTACCACGAACTGGTTTGGAGCCTTCGGAAAAGGCTTAACTCTTCCTATTTTTGGCACTGGCATATTGAAGCTAGATTTGAGCACACTCATGTGCTGATTCGAGATCATCTCTAGGACGGACTGCCCGGGCTGTCGCAAGTGTTTCGGGACTATGTAGAATTTTTTGGTAGTCCTTTGAGGTCCTTCAGCTGCCTGACTTGTTTCTTTCTGAATAATGGATTGAGGTTTGGCCCTCTGTTCAAACTTGCTGACTTTCGGTTCTGCCCCTTGTCCTTTCCGCATTGTGCCGGGCTTCCTCGTGTCTCCCCCTTCGTCGATCGGGTCGTAATACCGAGCATCGGCTAAGAATGATTCTGCGATCGTATACGGCTTTGGGTCTGCTGCCACTCTGTACTGAACTCCCTCTCTGTTGTACTTAAAGCACTGATGATAGGTTGAGGGGATGACGCGATTCTGATGGAGCCATGGTCTCCCTAGCAGAAGATTATACGTTGTTACTGCATCGATTACTTGGCATGTTACTTTTGTCTTCAACCTTTCAATTTCTAGCATCACAGTGATCGACCCTAGAGTGCGCTGGCTGTCCTGATTGAACCCTTGAATGACCATGGTGCTGGGACGCAAGGCTGATGGCCTGTAACCCAATCTTTGGAGCGTCTTTAATGACATAATATTCACCGCGGACCCATCGTCGAGCATGCATCGCTTGATCTCCGTGTCTCTAATTGTTCCCGTGACCATCAACGGTCGGTTGTGGTCTGTTGCTTCAATTGTGCGATCTTCTTCGGAGAATGTGATTATAGAGGGATGATCTATTTGCATTGCTTGTTGAATTGGCGCGTTTCCTTCCCAAAACTTGTCTGGATCGCTCATTTCTGCTTCAATTTCTGTCATCATTATTTCTCTAGCTTCACTGTCTAGCAGCGCGTTGATCAACATTTCTCTGTACGCCTTTGAAAGACACAAGGCGTCGTATATGCTCAGGCGGGCCGGGACCCTTCGTAGGTGTGACACGACATCATACACTACTGGTGCTGCCCCTTGTCTTGGCTCCGGACGACTGGTCGTGGCTTCGACAGCTTTCTGTTTCAACTTCTGTCCCTGGGGCCTTGTTACGGGTATACCCGGGTTTTCGTCTTCTTGCATCGGATCGACTGGTTCTGGCCGAATGCGCTCTGGCATCTGCCTTCCGGATCGGAGGATGACGGCATTGACTTCTCCTTTATCTGTCTGCAATGTC
This sequence comes from Liriodendron chinense, assembly GCA_003013855.2. Taxonomy (NCBI): domain Eukaryota; kingdom Viridiplantae; phylum Streptophyta; class Magnoliopsida; order Magnoliales; family Magnoliaceae; genus Liriodendron; species Liriodendron chinense. Next base: position 1,257,863 of record ML058387.1, read on the forward strand.
TCTTCTGTTGATGGCTGTTCTATGAATGACACCATTGCGCAATGTACCTGAGTCTCTATAAGTCGGCTCTTCCCCTGGCTATCCTTCCTTTTTGTCCCTTTCTTCCTGCGGTTGAGGAGTCTTCTTCGATTCTCGAGCCCCTTCCGGCTGCTAACTAAAGTCCAAGGTTCTTCAGGTTCAGGGGATAGGGCATGCAATTGGGTATTCTTATCCGAGGGGAGGGCTGAAACTACCCCTGCTGTTTCCCTCGTTGTTGTTTCTGGTGTCTTCATACTGATTACTCCTTGGTTGATCAACCCCTGTATCTTTCCTTTCAGGCTAAAACAGTCTTCCGTCTTATGGCTCAGGCACCGATGGTATTTACAATACCGGGGATCATCTACCTTCCCGACCTCGTGGGGCCGAATCGGTTCTGGCAGGCGAATTACCTTTTCTTCTACCAATTGTTCCATGATGGGGATCAGGTCGGCCATGTCGAAGGTGTATGGGCCGCTGGCTCTTTCCCTCTCGGCTATTGTTATTCTCTGAGGAGCGTAAGGCCTCTTGCCTTTTTCTTGGGTAGGTGTTGGTTTCGTGTCTGTCTTGGAATCCGCGGCGGGCCGTTTTCGATCTATCGTATTTTTTCCCTTGTTTACGTTGTGCATCTCGGCAATCCTCACTCCTTCTCTTTTCTGCCTTTCGGGTCTAAGGTTTACCCGTGCTGCGGCTTCCTCTACCAAGTGTGCTTTGGTGGCTAATTCTCGGAAAGAGTGAAAACTGTTCCCTGACAACCCGTAGGATATCATTGGGTCCAGGGCTCGCATGCACATCTTTATCTGTTCTTTCTCGCTGGGTAACTCTTGACACTGAGCCGCTATTGTTCCCCATCGGTCCATAAATCTCTCCACGGGTTCGCCCTGCCTTTGTCTGATCAAAGCCAGATCTGTCACTGATGTTTCTCTTTCTATAGAGAAGAATTTTGAAATAAAACTGTCTCGCATTTGCTCCCATGACTTCACTGATCCTGCTGGTAGCGACATGTACCATTGGAAAGCTTTCCCCGTCAGCGTTGACCCGAATAACCGCATACAGTACTGTGGGACGGTCGACCAGTTTCCCAATGCTGTGAGGAAGCGAGTGATGTGTTCTTCTGGTGACCCCCTTCCGTCAAACTTTTCGAGATCCGGACATCTGAAGTTGACCGGGAATGGTATTTCTTCTATTTCCAGAGGGTATGGGACCTGATATTTATACCCGGTTCCTCTTTCCTTTTCCTTCTCTTGTCGCATGAGACTTGCAATGGTTTGCGACAGTTCTTCTCTCGTCATTTGTGTAGTTGGAACTATTATTCGTTCCGCTGGAACTCCCCTGGCCTGGGTGAGTGGCTCGGCACTAGCTGGCTCTCCTGCCGCCCCTTGAGATTCTTCAGCTAATGGGCGCGTAGGTGGCGCAAGGCTTCGAGTAGCATTTTGAGCTATTAAAGTGGTCAAGGCTTCCTGGATCTCTCTCATTCGTTCATTCGTTTCCCGATTAGCCTGAACTAGTCTGTCGATCTGATCTTGGACCGTAGGCAGTTCGTCCACTTCATACGATCCCTCTTCTGCTTCTGCTACCTGGACCATTGCGACCAGCACTGGCCGGGCCTTCTGGTTTTGCCCCTGTCCTGGCTCGATAACTATTGTGGGCTTGGAGCTCCTCGCGATCGCGGTTTTGGTTGATTTTCGTGTGGCAGGGGTGGTCTTGGACAATGGCGGAAATTGTTCGATCGTTATTGCGGGTACCGAGGATGTGGCTGACGTGGCCTGACCGTTGGTGGAAGTCTTCTGCCCTTGTTTTGGTTGCCACTGTCCCTTGGTCGCCGGGCAAGGTCTTGCAACATTCGCTTTCTTGTATGTTGCTAAGCTGGCTACTTTCTTCTGCCCTTTCTTCTGTTGGCGTGTTTTGACCATCTGCCATCCTGAACTAGAAGCAACCGTCGTGGCTGGAATGAAGCGAGGGAAGCTGAAGCCTCCGGAGGTAAGGAAGGTGCACGAACTGGTCATTGAGCATGCCATTTCTTCTGTCTGTCCTAGTATCTTGCTAATTCTGGTATGTCATAAAAATCATTAGAACAGTTCACAAGCGCGGTCGGGAGTATGAGCCCATCGATCGCAGTGCATAAATTAAAATAAGCAAGAAGGAGACAAAATTCGTGTAGTTGTGGGAATTGTGGGTTCGAAAACCTTTTTGAATGTCTATTGCCTTAAAGATGAAGGGAAGAACGTTCCCGTTGAGAGTCGCCAGTTTGACGCCCGAAGGGCGCCGAAACATTATGCCTCGCGGTAGCTTTCTTATGTGTATATTCGTGCTTGCGAGCAATTGATCTCAGAGTGTCCATATATTCAGATGTAACCAGATATTCTGGTACGGTTCGCTCCCCAGCAGAGTCGCCAGTTTGTTAGAACTAGAAAATGTATCGCAATGACATTTTCTTGAAATGTGGTGTTTTGTTGCTCTGGGGTTCTGAATATAGAAACATTCGTAGATAATCACAAGCATTCACCAAAGTACACAAGGGAAAAGATATCGCAAGGCGAATTTTATTCCAGAGATTCTGAGATCTTGTACATTCCAGGCCGTGATCTGGCACGAGCCCTTAATTACATCGAATGATCGATGACCCTTGATTAAAAGGCAAAAGACTAGTCAGCGGGGACTATGGTCTCAGAGTTCATTAGTCACGGAGACCTGTGTTTGTATGGTCACGGAGACCTGTGTTTGTATGGTCACGGAGACCTGTGTTTGTATGGTCACGGAGACCTGTGTTTGTTATAGACTGATCCACCTTTGTGCGAGTCGGATGTCTATGTCCCATGTTTTGACCGGAGATCCGGGCTGAGATTGTCAGGGTTTATGGCTGAGATGGACGAGTCTGGGCCCGCGCCTGTCAGTGTAGGGACAGGTGACCTCGGGAAGTCCATTCTACAGTTGTGTGTACCTGCGCAGCTCAACCAGCGGATGCCGTTTGGATGGGTAGGGCATCGACTGTTCTTGGAATATCAGTTTTTTAACAGATTGTGTGTGATAGTTTAGAACTCTCCTGATGTGGTTTATCGTGTTAACCATAGTCCCCTTTGCTTAGTCCAGACCTGGATTCGGGTCATATTATGATAGTACATGTAATGATGACGCATCAGTATGATTCTGGGCACTGGCGGCCTCTTTTCGGGAGAATTGTTCCATTCAGCTCGTTGGGTCACATCGGACTTCGAAGGCTTGTGTTCTGCTCATTGGGTAGCCCGAATGGGTCGTTTGACTGCTCCATTGCGTCCGGAATGCTCGAAATACCCAAAATAGGCTCAAACGGGGCTTAAAAATGTTACAAAATGAGGATTTAAAGGTGCTGGAATGAATGCGCAAAGTGCTGATTTTTGCGATCCGCTGGCCTGATTTTATTGACGCGCTGGGTCCAGTGCGTCCATAAATGATTTTTATGATGCGCTGGGTAATTTTGTGACGCGCTGGAGCCAGTGCGTCCTTAAAATCTAATTTTTCGATCCGCTGGGCTATTTTGCGACGCGCTGGAGCCAGTGCATCCTTAAATTATAATTTCCTGATGCGCTGGGCTATTTTGCGACGCGCTGGGACCAGTGCGTCCTAAAATTGCTTTGACTCGAAAACTTGTATTTTTACGATCCGCTGGGTAATTTTATGACGCGCTGGAGCCAGTGCATCCTTAAAATGCCATAATTGATGGATTGTGAAATCCGCCGAGGATTTTCCTGATGCGCTGGGTCACTTTTATGATGCGCTGGGACCGGCGCATCGAAAAAGATGACTTGGTCATTCCTCCGGACCTGGTGTGATCGGAGGTGCGATTTCCGGCGAGGGGTTCCGGCAGTCGGAGAAGGATTCCGGCGGTCGGCAAAGGCTTTCCGGCGACGAGGTCCCCTCTCTCTCTCGCTGAATGATGCAAATGAGGTGGTGGGCGGGGTATTTATAGGTATCGTCGTCCAATAGGCGGTTGACACGTGTAGCGCGTCGAGAAAATGGGCTGGCGCGTCGATTAAAGCCACTCGGCGCGTTGCGAAATGATCGGAGTTCGGAAGCTGATTTTCAGGGCGCGCTAGCTGTCAGCGCGTCCTGAAAATGGCTGATTTTTGGATGCGCTGGACGTACTTTGGGACGCGCTGGGGGCAGTGCGTCCTTAAATTCCTTTTCTGAATGCGCTGGGCGCAGTGCGTCCTTAAATTCCATTTTTTGGATGCGCTGGGCGCTGTGCGTCCTTAAATTCCATTTTTTGGATGCGCTGGGCGCAGTGCGTCCTTAAATTCCATTTTTGGATGCGCTGGGCGCATTCGTGTCCCACAGATTTGGGTTTTGCAAATTGGGGGTTTTGCGGGGTCCGTCTCGCGATGAATGCCGATGCACTGCTCCTATTTCTTCATAATTGAGGTATCTTCCCAATTTTGGACAGTTTTGGTCACGGTGTCCGGTGGGGTCCACTACCGGTCCAATTTCATGCTTGAGGCAAATCTGATGCGTGTGTTGTGATTCGTGCCGCGATTTTCGATGCACTGGTCCTAAATCCGACCGGGTGATGGTTTTGGCATTCGGAATCATCATTTCGGGGATCCTCACTTTTGGGACCCCAACAGTGATTTTTCTGAAATGCAGGGAAAAGATGTGGAATTTTCATCCACTTCCAGCTTCTACTGCTGGTAAGGCACCCGATCCATTTTACGTTAGCGAGCAAGACGGGTCTCACACAGTTAAGTGCCGTAGTTGTACATCTTCGGATGAGGGGATTTTGAGGGTTTTCAGTCAACACACCCACAAAGTTGCCTGTTCCTCATGTGCAATGCACATAGACCACGTATCGTCCGACGGACTCCTTCGGCCACAAAATGAGCCACATCCTCACATTTCCCTTAGTCAATCCAGTTTGGGGTCTTACGTTGCTCACAATTCCGTGAGGGTGAGCTCCACCTCCCAACAGCCTTAATCCCCTTCATGAGTTCTAGGAACAGGGAACATCCGTCAGATTCAACAGCGACTTCCAAATCAAGGTTGTCTATCACGGTGCGTTCAACACGAACAGGATTGCGGAGTTCTGCCCGCCTCAGCCCTTACCTGTTTAAAAGATTCCAGACACCCGTACGATCAAGTGTCAGCCATGTCTGGAACAGGTTAGGAAAGAAAGCCCCCGAGAAGTTAATCCCAGTGTAGTTTTAGGTCTTCGGACCGCCGGGGATGAATTTGTGCAGTTTGAAAATTTTGGTGAATCATTTTTTTTTATATTGTATCTATATTTTTTTTGTTTTGAAAAGGTTCCAGACTTCAACTCGGGTAATCGAGATTGACACTGGTTTTTATGGAAAGCAAATATTTTTAGTATTTTCGAAATGATCCGGGTTATCAGACCTTGATTTCAACGGTCGAGGCCGATGCCGGTTTTTAGTTGAAAGCGAGAAAGGTCCCCCGAGAAATTAATCCCAGTGTAGTTTAAGGTCTTCGGACCATGAAACTGTACAAAAGAGGGGCAAACATGTTTTTTTGTTTTTGAAAAAATGTCCGGTGTCAGCGGATGGACAATCCAGACTGATGCCGGTTTTTATTGAAAATCTCTCGGGATGTCGATCCCGACGTAGTTTAAGGTCTTCGGACCAAAAACTTTAAAAGAGGCAGATATATTTTTTTTATTTTTCTGAAAATGTCCGAGATCGTTAGGTCTTGATTCGATCCAAACCGATGTCGGCTTTTATTGAAAATCCCTCGGGATTTTGATCCCGACGTAGTTTAAGGTCTTCGGACCAGAAACTGTACATGTGATGTATATATTTTTTGGTTTTCTGAAAATACCTGGTGTCGTCGGATCTTGATTCGAGCAATCAAGACCAATACCGGCTTTTATTGAAAATCTCTCGGGATGTGAATCCCGATGTAGTTTAAGGTCTTCGGACCCAGTTTGGGGTTGGGCATACTTACCTTGCTTTATTTGGCTTTTGATAGGGCCGATGTGACTCGAATGGTCTGGATTGCTTGAGTGGGCCATGTGGTCCTTTTCCAAACTTCAGCTTTACTTTGGAGCACTTATCCTTGATGTTTTGTGACGCTACGAAGGCTTCTTATGGTGTGGATGATGACTTGAACGGCTCAGATCGCTTGACTTGGCTTTGTGGGCCCACTTGATGATTAGATCTTGGATTCTGGCCCTTCTTTTGATGATCAGACCTTTGATCTTGCTGTTTGATGACTCATGCGAGCTTTCCCATGGTTTGGATCCTGATGATCTAGCCCTTGAATGGCTTGGATTGCTTGTGGCCCCCACTTGATCACCTTTCCTTCTCCTTGACTTGATCAGCCATGTTATGGCCGCATTGCTTCATGATTGGACCGGTGGGGCACCTTTTATATGATCTTGATCAGCCTCAATCGAAATCTGGAGTGGACCGAAACCTTGGGCGGCCCATGGAGCGCCATCTGCTGACGTGGAATGTCAGCCTCACCTACCAACTACTGTGGAGCCAATCCCGCGGAGAGAGAGGGAGCGCGTCCGTACGGGCGGCCCACGGCGGGCCGCCCAAGGCTCGCCTCTTGAGCGGCCTGGGCTGGCTCGGGTTCGGACATCCCCTGTTGTCTGTTGCTGCTGTCCCCACATTCTCTGTAACAGGCCTTTCGATTCCAGCCATGTTTCCTCTCTTTGTCTCATCCTTTCTTCTCTTTTTGTCTTCTTCTCACTTTGTCCTCTCTCAAACAATGGATGGTGGAGATTCAAGGGCTGTAGGGACTGTTCATGATGGGTCCCACATTCCAGGAGGTGGTGCAGGCTTTAATGATGGTGGAATTTCTTTAATGGATGGTGGAGATGGGGCATTGAATGGGGCATTGATGAGGGGCTAGAGATGGTAGCTGGTGGAGCTTTGAATGGCCCCATTAATGGCAGTCATGCTGAAATTCCTGATTTGAATGGGACATTGATTATGGGAGAAATGGATGGTATGGATGGGATGGGGAGATGGGACATAGGTGAGGCTATGCATCCTTTGAGTGTGGACCACATGGATGATGTGATCGATGGTGATGATGGGGTCGCGATGGACATAGATGGGCTTATCCTGGACTTCCTTCTGGTACCTGTGAGGAGAGAAAGCACTTTAGCAAAAATGTTGAAGCTTCAAAGTAGGAAGAGAGATACTTACCTTCTGGGAGGAATGATCGGGAGAAAGACGCTTGTACGAGGCTCTCCATAAGTTGGCTGGGGGATGTTTATTTTGAAAGCCCTGTAAGATTTTTTTTTTTTTTTTTTTTTTGCATATATGCGAATAAGGAAAAATGATTTTTTTTTCTTTTTTTGGAAAATATATGCAAATCATGAAGTAAAAATTTGTGTCAAGTGCTTATCTGTCTGTGCATGATTTGGACTTGTGCTTTTAGATGTAGGAATCAGAATATTTGACTCAGCCTGATGTCATACTCGAATTTCTTAAATATTCACCAAGGGTCTTGGTCCCCTTAAGATAGTGCGCAATGGTATCCTGCCCCTAGAATTTGGGCAGATCCTGAAGGAATTCTCGACTCATAGCCACCATCCTTGCTTCCATTGAATCTTCATGTCGTTTGGATCTCTCATGTACCTGCTTTTTTTTTTTCGTAGCCATTATTACCCGCAACGCCCTTTTGGGTTTTCGCTGCGTCCGGATTGCCCGTCATTTTTGCCCGTGGCGCCCTTTCGGGTTTTCACCACGTCCCGGGTATTTGATCTTGCCTGCCCCTTGGCAGCTATGCTGTTTTTACCCTTGGCGCCCTTTCGGGTTTTCACCAAGTCCGCTATGTGCCCACTGTTTTTACTCGGAGCGCCCTTTCGGGTTTTCACTCCGCCCTCTTCGTTTAGGCACACCTTTCTTTTTCTTTTTCTTTTTCTTTTCTTTTTTTTCTTTTCTTTCTGGATCTCTGGATAACTGCGGCGGCTAGAGGTCGGGAATCCGTCGTTGCCGGCCGATGGCAGTCTTTCAGCCCTTATCCTGAGTTACGATAATAGAGCTGTCGGTCTTTGCTAAAGACTCCTCTGAGATGAATGGATGGATGACTGTGTTTCTTTTTGGGTTGATTTTTTCCTCGGGTGCCTTGCTTTGGCTTCCCTTTTTCTTTCTCTTTTCTTTTTTTTTTCTTTTTCTTCTGTATTCTTTTTCTCTTTTTTTTTGTCTTTTCTTTTTGAATCCCCCCCCCACCCCCCCCCCCTTTTTTTTGTATTTTTCTCTTTTGGAATCCCCTTATTTGAAGCACTTGTTGGTGGATGGAAATGATTTCTCAGAGATCTTAGCTTTGACCTCCTGACTTCAGCTCTATTAAGCTAACTCTTGATAAGGTCGGAATGACTTACCCGTGAAAGATCTTCACGTTGTCGGCGTTGGTTGGCTCAGGAAGATCCACCCCTCTCATGCTGGTGAGTCTGAGGGCGCCTCCAGGAAGTACTTCTCTGATGATCAGTGGCCCGTCCCACGAGGGTTTGAACTTTCCTCTGGGATCTGGAAGGTGCGACGGTAGAATCTTCTTCATGACCATGTCGCCTACCTTGAAGCTCCTTTTTCGGACTCTCTTGTTGTAAGCCCGAGCGATCCTTTTCTGATAGCACTGTGAATGACTTAGTGCACGCATGCGTTTTTCATCTGCCAGCTGCAACTGATCGAATCTGGCCCATTGCCATTCTCCTTCTTCAATTCCGCTTTCGAGTAACACTCGTAGTGATGGTATTTCCACCTCGACTGGTAGGACTGCTTCCATTCCGTAAGTAAGCTCGAAAGGAGTAACGCCCGTAGCAGACCGTACAGACGTTCGATAGGCCCAAAGTGCATATGGGAGCATATCTGACCAATCTCGATATGTCACGACCATCTTCTCGAGTATCCTGACGATTGTCTTGTTTGCGGCTTCTACCCCACCATTCATCTGGGGACGGTAGGGGCTTGATCGATGACGTTGGATCTTGAACTTGCTGAGGAAGTCATCCATCTTCTTGTTGACGAACGGGGTCCCATTATCTGTGATGATGGCATTAGGGATTCCATATCGGCATATGATGTTGTTCTTCATGAATTTGATCACTTGAGATGCTGCAATCGTGGTGTAGGAGGTTGCCTCTACCCACTTGGTGAAGTAGTCGACTGCCACAAGTATGTACTCGTGACCATTTGATGCTTTGGGACTGATCTTGCCGATGATGTCGAGTCCCCACATGGAGAAGGGCCAGGGGGTGGTCAGGTTGTATAACTCTGATGATGGGGCATGGATTTGATTCGCATGCTCTTGACACTTGAAGCATTTTCTGACGTGCTGGCAACAGTCTGTCTCCATGGTGAGCCAGTAGTAGCCGAGTCGTAGAATCTTCTTTGCCATCATGTGCCCATTCATGTGTGGGCCACAGATTCCTTCGTGTATTTCTTCCATGATCCTTGCAGCTTCTGTTTCATCGACGCATCGAAGAAGGATGTGATTATAGGATCGCTTGTAAAGAACTTCGCCACTGATGGTGAACTGGCCGGCCAAACGCTGAATGGTTCGGCGATCTGTTGCTGTTGCTGACTCTGGATACTCCTGGGTTTCGAGATATTGCTTGATGTCGGCATACCAGGGTTTGTCAGGGACAGCTTCGGCTTCTTCTATTTATAGGCAAAAAGCAGGTTCTTCTTGAATTTCGACTGTGAGCTCCCATTCTGAAGCTCCTTTTGGGATCTCGAGCATTGATGCAAGTATGGCGAGGGCATCTGCAAACTGGTTCTTGGCTCTGGGCATGTATGAGAAGGTGATTTCCTTGAATTCTTCGATCAGATTGTCCAGATACACATGATATGGTATCAACTTCTCGTCTTTGGTCTTCCATTCGCCATTGGTCTGATTGATGATAAGCTGTGAGTCTCCAAACACTCGTAGCTTCTTGACGCCCAAGATTATGGCTTCCCTTAAGCCAGCGATGCATGCTTCATACTCTGCCATGTTGTTGGTGCACTCGAATGCGATGCGCCTCGAGATAGGAATAGGGACATCATCTGGAGAGTAGAGGATTGCTCCAATACTACTCCCTTTAGAATTTGCTGCGCCGTCGAAGAATAACGTCCACTCACCTTTCTTCTTCTTTTCTTCCTCTTCAATGAGCAAGAGATCTTCATCAGGGAAGAACGTCTTGAGCGGCTGATAGTCCAAGAGAGAGTGAGCCGCAAGATGATCGGCGAGGGCCTGTCCCTTGATTGCCTTTTGAGTGACATAGGTGATGTCGAACTCAGACAGGAGTAACTGCCATTTAGCTATCCTTCCAGTGAGTGCCGGTTTCTCGAACAGGTACTTGAGCGGATCCATGTGAGCGAGAAGGAGAATAGGGAATGCAATCATGTATTGACGGAGTCGCTGAGTTGCCCAGACTAAGGCGAGGCAAGTCTTCTCGATCGGGGAATACCTGGTCTCGTAGTCGGTGAACTTTCGACTCAAATAGTATATTGCCTGTTCCTTCTTCCTGGTCTCGTCGTGCTGACCGAGGACACAGCCTATGGCTTCTGCTGCTACCGAGATGTATAACAATAGTGGTCGTCCAGGAGTGGGCGGCACTAGGACTGGAGGATTCATGAGATACTTCTTGATGCGGTCGAAGGCGACTTGGCAATCATCATTCCATTTTTTTGGGACGTTCTTCCGAAGGAGCTTGAATATGGGCTCACAGATAGGTGTGAGCTGTGCGATGAAGCGACTGATGTATTGAATTCTGCCGAGGAAGCCACGAATTTCTTTCTCTGTTCTAGGAGGGGGCATCTCGATGATTGCTCTGGTTTTGGTCTTGTCGACCCTGATGCCATCCTCGCTCACCATAAAGCCGAGGAGCTTACCTCCCATTGCACCGAAGACACATTTCTGAGGGTTGAGACGGAGCTTGTACTTTTCTAATCTGTTAAATAATTTCTTCAAATCTTCAAAGTGTCCTTCCATTGTGCGAGATTTGACGATCATGTCGTCCACATATACTTCGAGCTCCTTGTTTATCATGTCGTGGAATAGTGCTGTCATTGCTCGCTGATATGTTGCTCCTGCGTTCTTCAGACCGAACGGCATTACCCTGTAACAGAAGGTTCCCCAGGGAGTGATGAACGATGTCTTCTCGCGATCTTCGACGGCCATCTTGATCTGATTGTAACCTGAGAACCCGTCCATGAATGAGAAGATCTTGTATCCGGCGGTGTTGTCGACCAGAGTGTCGATATGTGGCAACGGGAAGTCATCTTTTGGACTGGCCTTGTTGAGATCTTGGAAGTCGATGCACATTCGAACCTTGCCATCCTTCTTTGGTACTGGTACGATGTTGGCGAGCCATTCAGGGTAGTTGGAGACTACCAAGAATCCCGCGTTGTATTGCTTGATGACTTCATCTCGGACTTTCAGAGCCCATTCTGGCTTCATTCTTCGGAGTTTCTGCTTCACTGGCTTCATATCTGCCTTGGTTGGCAGATGGTGTACAACGAGCTCTTCATCGAGCCCCGACATGTCTTCATATGAGAACGCGAAGTTGGACAATCTTGGAGCTAGGAACTCTATCATTTTCTGTTTCATCTCAGGTGGCAACGATTTTCCAATGCGTACTTCCCTAGGGATCTCAGGCGTCCCCAAGTTTACTATCTCGAAATCATCAGCTACAACATTGGCTTTAGATTCGAACTTTTTGAGGAGATCTTCTAGTTCGGGAGCTGGATCATCATCTTCCTCATCCCGAGCTTCGTCCAGACCCATGAGCTCGAAGTCTAATTCGATGTCGAAATCATATGATTCGACTTCAAACTCATGCGACTCTTTAGACGAACTTGGCACACTATTGAATGCAGGGAAAGAAATATTTTTTGGTTTTTGAGATTTTTCTGAAATGGGAATACTAGATGTTTTTGTCTTTTGAAAGTTTTTGATTTTTTTTGGCTTTTTGAAATTCATGGGACTTTGAACAAGCGGGCATTGCAGACCATAATTGAGCCCAACTTGTTCCAAAGTTCCGGTCGCTGCTTAAACAGGCGTTTTTTTTTGGAAGCCAGAGCCCTCAGATGGCTCTTTGGCTGATTCAAAAGTGAGGGGAACAGATGACCATTCAGGACCCCACACTTCCTCCCCTGAAGAGGTGGGGGTTGATGATTTGGGCGAAGAATCATGGTCTGGCCCAATGACCATGACTTCTTGCTGGTCGGGTTCGAGATCTGAGTCGCACTCAGTCCCTCCCAGATCACTTACCTCGCATTGCAGTTCGTCTGGTTCCACAGCTAGACACAAGTTTGGAATCTGGACATCAGACCAATCTAGGGCTGGCCACTTCCCTTTCTTGGTCCAATGGATGGGCTGCTTCTGCCCCTGGCTGATGATTGGTGATGTTGATTCTGCAGAGATGGGCAAGTCATGCCCCTTGCTAATTGGTGCTGATATGGGCAAGTTGTGCCCCTTGCTGATTGAAGTGGGCAAGTTGTGCCCCTGGCTGATTGAAGTGGGCAGGTTGTGCCCCTGGTTGAGAGAAGTGGGCAAGTTGTGCCCCTGGTTGGGAGCAGGTGTCAGAGTAACCTGGTCCTGAAGCTGCTGTATTTGTCTTCCTTTTTCGTCTTCATCATTTACTTCTTCTTCTGGAGGCTTAGATGGTTCGAGAATCTGATCCCATCGAATGGGGGGCCACGTGGCCCAAACTAGGCTCATCGGGAGGCCTTTGTATAGTGCAGTCGGTTGATTCCCTCCTGGATCTTTGCAAGGTTCTCCTGGCTTGACGAATTGGATGGGTGAGCACCGAAATTTCTTCCTCCTTTTGTCCATGAATGTTGACCTGTATCCGAGTCCCCATTTGCGTTGGTTATATATCAGCGGTACCTTTCTGGACTTGAAGTGATTCTTCATTCGGTATTTGAGGCTCAGACGCTCTGCCGGTGAGAAGACACGGTCCACCCTTATCGGTTCTGGATTGGCGATGGAGTTCACAGTCTCGAATTCGAAACTATGAAACGGGATGTCTTCTTCAGAGTGCTGGATATCGATGACCGGGATGTCTGGTTCAGTGGCAGCAGCATTGGAAGGAATGATGAGCTCTTTCTCTGCATGGATAGAGATCACTTGATTTCCACAGATATACTTTACTCGTTGATGCAGGGTTGATGGCACAGCTCCAACCTTGTGCAGCCATGGTCGTCCGAGCAACATGTTGAAAGAGGCTGATATATCCAGGATTTGAAATGTGATGGTAGAGACTTTCGGACCTATCTGTACCTCTATGTCGACCTCCCCTTCCACTGATCGGCGGGTGTTGTCGAATGCTCTGACGCATATGGTGCTGGGTCGGAATGAAGAAGGACTGATTCCCAGACGTTCTGCAGTCTTGAGTGGGCAGACATTTAAGCTTGAGCCATTATCGATAAGGACCAGCGGAACACAGAGGTCTTTGTATCGTAAGGCTATGTTGAGGGATCGCCCATGATCACGTCCCTCTGGTGGCAACTCATTATCTGTGAAGGTGATGGCGCGCGGAGCCAGGAGTTGTCCAATCATCAAAGCTATCATTTCTGGTGCCGTATCAGAGGAGACGTGAGCATCGTTCAAGGTCTTGGCAAACATTTCTCGGTGTATGCGAGATGTGCAGAGTAGCTCCCATACTGAGATTTGTGCAGGGATTGACTTGAGCTGAGTCGCCACATCGTATGCGGCTTCATTTTTGTTGCCGAGGCCTGAGAGAGCGCCTTTGGTATCTCCTCTGTTCTGATTATCTCTTCGGATGCAACGCCCATTGGGATTCATGTTCCCCACTTCTGCGCATTCTGGATAGTGCCATGGAACCTATTTGTAGCTTTCCTCCCTTTTGCCTTCTAGGACCACCGTTTCTTGCAACGGTGCTGGTGTGGGTACCAGATCTTCCTCGTATGGAGCTTTTGCCTTGAGGACTACATTGTTGCCTGTGCTGAAGGGGTAATATCGAGGCTTGTCTTCATAGACCACATAAGGTCGTGGTCCTGGCTTGACTGTTCCTGGGGCGGGAGGCTCCCATGGAATGAATACTGGTCCTCTTGATATGGCAGGAGGTTTCTCTGTTCGTCCAAGCTGCCATAGCGTGATTGATACGCCTCCGGGACTTGCCCCTTGCAATATGACAGGCTTGACTGGAAGAGCTCCTTCCAAGTCAACAGGGCTCTTGCTGCTAATGAGTGTAATCCTTCCATTGCGGATTGGATTGTTCTGGAGTTGCCCCTTGCAAGATGACAGGTTCGTATGTGGGCACGATGTATGACTGAGCTCCTTCCAGGACGACTGGTTCCCAGCTTGAATGGTTGTAAGGTGCCCCTTGAACAACTGGTATATCATATGGAGGTGCTCCTTCAAGCACTACTGGCTCAGAGATCGAAGGAAGAAAGGGACTTGCCCCTTGCAAGATTGGAGGAGGATTTGTTGGCTCATAAGTGTAGGCGTGAATGGATTGGATGGGGGAGAAGAAGCGATCGAGATGATCCCTTTCTTCTATACTATTGACTGCAGGGCCACGAGATGAACTAGGGTCCGTCGGATGTTGAGGCAGAGGATTCTGAAGGATGTTGGTGGAAGCTGCTGGAGAAGTTCCAGGGACCGAGATGACGATCTTGCGGTCATCAATTAGGTCTTGTATAGCATTTTTCAAAGTATAGCATCGATCAGTGGCGTGGCCACGTCCTTGGTGGTAGGCACAATACTCATTTTCTCTGTAGTTTGGAGGCAGAGGATGAGGAGGAGGCCTAGGTGTCATCAGAGTGAGTAACTGCTTTTGTACCAGCGTAGTCATGATTTGACTAAGTGGTTGACTGAGTGGAGTGAACTTCCTGGACTCCCTGTAATTCTGCCTGTTCTGGTATGAGTATTGGCCGTTTCCTCTGAACTGCTGCTGTTGTCGAGGTGGTTGTGGCTGAGGATTCGGTTAGTAGCTGATACCGCTGAGGCCACCAAGGGGAGATCATCCCAGCCCTTATTCCGGCTTCGACTTGTTCCCCGGCGCAGATGAGTTGGCTGAAGTTCGCATATGGATGTGAGACAAGGTATCCAGAGATACTTAGATTTGCCGAGTGGACGATCATGGAGATTTGCTCCTCGTCGTCGAGGGGAGTCTTCATTCTAGCGGCCATGGCCCGCCACCGTCCAACGTAAGCTGACAACGTTTCGTCACTTCTTTGCCTGAGAGCTGCGAGGTCCGCTCTCGTGGGTGCCATGTTAAGATTGTATGCGAACCTGTTGACGAAAGCCTGGGAGAGCTGCTCCCAAGTCCTGATGCGATGACAGTCTAATGATGTATACCAGTCTAGGGCATCGTCTTTCAGGGACTTTTGAAACAGACGGATCAACGCTCCGTCGTTGCTTGCCACAGCATCTAGCTCTCCACAAAATGATCTCAAGTGGTCTATAGGACACCCTGTCCCATCATATCTTTTAAATTTTGGTACTTGAAAGCCTTGAGGTACCATTGCATCGGGAAATGGACAAAGGTCCCTGAACTTAGTGGATGGAAGATCCACCCCTTGCTGCTTTTGCAACTTTCTTTTCATCTCTTGCATCTGTTCTCGGAGTTGTTCTATTTCGGAGGGACCAGATGAGGGAGATCTTACCCCTTGCCAGGACTGAGATGGCCCCCTTTCATAGTAATTGGTGTCATTGATGCTCCTATGATTCTTGCTTGAAGAAGGTTGGGCCTGGTAATTACTCCCATTGTAGGGACTTTGTTGGACTGGAGCTGAGAAGAGAGATTGCGAAGAAATCCCAGTCACAGGAGAATATTGAAATTGGTTGGAATTCCCATTGGGGAGAGATTGTTGGAATTGACTGGGATTCTGGGTTGCGGGATGTGACTGAAAATGGCTCTTGTTTGCAGGAGGATACTGGAAGAAATGCCCTGAGGTCGAGAGTTGTCCTGATTGAGGACCTTCATTAGGAGGGTATCGAAAGTCCTGCGCCACCCCTGATAGTTGTGGTTGAGATGAACTGGAGGCTGGAAGAGATGCTTGTTGTGGTTGTTGAACTGGACCAGCTTGATTGCTGGCTGCTGAAGCCTGGGCTTGTGTGAATCGGAGAAGCATTTCCTGCATGGCCTTCATGCTTTGTTGTAGCTCTTGGATGCCAGGAATTGACATGGATTCACTCGAGTTTAACAGTGGAGAGGAAGCCTCAGGTATAGGGAATGGGAGAGCCATGTCGATTTTGTATTGGATGTGGCAGGGTGATTTGGTTTGGAGGAGTAATGGTGGGAAGTATGCACTATTTTTTTTTTTTTTTTTTGAGTTTGGGATTTTCTATTTTTTTTGTTTTGGGTAGAATGCTATGCAGATGAGATTGTATGAGGACTAATGACTTTCAAGTATAGGAGGGATTCCGTTTTTCAAGTTGGATCACGACTAGTGGGACTAGTTTGTCCCCAGCGGAGTCGCCATTCTGTGGACCCTCGCCGATTTTTCCGCGCTCCCACACGACGTTCTTCTCCCTTCCCCTTTCCTTTCGGAAAAGAAGGAGATGAGGATGCGTGAGTGCGAAATCGCCGCTTGTGCCACTGGCTTGCCTCGTTCTCGAGGGCTTCGTTTAGTTGTCGTATTGAGCTGGATGTGTTTAAGTGAATTTATATAAGACCAGAGTCGCCACTAGCCAGTTACTTCGAATCTACAGTCGGCTAGACCCCGTAGAAACGTTAGAGAAGGGGATCTGAAGATTCTTTCCTCTAAAATGACTCCTGTTGATCTGCGGCCAGAGATTCAAGGTAAGGGATCACGGTTACAGGGTGGGAAGAGGTTAGGCACCCCACACACTGCCCGTACCGAAGTACGGTCTCTACTTCACAGAATCGATCGAATATTTGAAAGTCTAGTTTAATCCTCGTATATTCTCATGGATGACATGATGCATGAATGCGGGTCTGATCAGTAAGAGTTTCTGATGGGCAGGTTCCAACAACGGGCAAGCCCAGAGCATACACTCGAACTGACAGGTGCTTAATATAAAGACATATGCATGTGTGCTTGAGTAATCAAGGTGTTTTATGGTGAAGCATGAATGCAGGTCTGAACAGTAAGAGTTTCTGATGGGCAGGTTCCAACAACGGGCAAGCCCAGAGCATACGCTCGAACTGACAGGTGCTTTATGCGAGATGCATGCGGTGTGTTTGAATAATCAAAGTGTTTGCAGTGAAGCAGGGGGGTTGGAAGAAAAGTAAATGTTGCACTTATGCTAGATGCAAATGAGATGATGCTGGAAAAGAGTAGCTGAGTGGACGGAGGTGTCGCAAGGGGTTGGCTTCGAGTGGCTGGATCAAGACTTGGATGGCTTGGGAGGCTTGGACCAGTGGTCAGGCTGGGCTGGACCAGGGCTAGACTCTCCTCACTCGGGCTTTCCTTGGTGAAGGAATGGGCTAAAGGATGAAGGAGGGTGACTCAGACGGACGGGCTCTCTCTGGCTGAGTGGTCTGTTGAAATGAGAAGGGGAGGGGGGTATTTATAGCAGCGAGCAGTGGCAGAAGTCGTAATTTTGTCCGGGCGGCCTGCCATGGGCCGCCCGTACGGCCGCTCCTCGATTTCCAGCGAGTACGGCCGTTCCCTCGGGGCTGCTGTTGGACTCGCTGGTCGACTCAGTGAGTTGACTCAGTGGGTCGACTCGGTGGTTTGACTCGACGGGTTGACTCGACGGGTTGACTCGGTGTTTTGACTCGACGTGTTGACTCGACGGGTTGACTCAGCGGGTTAACTCAGCGAGTTGACTCAGTGAGTTTGACTTTTTTTGGGATTTTTTGACTGGCCTTTTTTATGGGGGGTTTTTCTGGGTGGTGTTTAGGACTGGGTTGACTGGGTTCAGGCTTGAACTGGGCTATGGAATGGGGCTTACAAGGGTGAGTTTGGCTGAGTTTGGACTTGGGATTTGGGGGTATGGTCCTCCGTTCAACCAGCTATCTCTACCAACAGTGTAGCCGAAGGTGGGGTGTCTACACATCCATAAAAAAAATATTCAGTTTACATAAGTCTTTGTCATGTATGCTCTTCCTAAAAACATACGCTCCCCTTGGAAATATGTTAAGAATTTTTTTCTAACAACACAAACTAGCATGCTTATTAGCATCGTTCACATATTCTCCTCCTTTTTGTCACAAGTTGACAAAATGCAGGAAGAAACAAATACCCAAGGAAGTATATAGGAAATGAAAGAAAGAGTATCAATGATATCAAGTCAGACAATATATCACAATGTCTATAAGAAACCTACTAATCTAATCAGTAACAATACCAAAATAAAGTACTCATAATCATTCATTATAAACCAGTATTAGGATAAATATCATTCTGACCCAGAAAAAAAGAAAGGTACAGGCATATCTTAGGATTAATATGATGCAAGCTTTTGCTTATTCGATGAAAATACTTCTTCATATACTTCATATTAGACATTTGAGAAGCAACAAAAGCTTCTTGAGATACATGCAAAGAATTCATCCTTTATTCTAAGGTAGAGATATGAGTATTAAAATAAGAATGATTGTAATTAGGATCATCTTCATCATCCTCATTCACATCAAGCTCATTAAATATGTCATCCATATTCTCATCGCCTTCAGCTCTTTCTTCATTATGCTCATATATACAGTTAATGAACACCACGTTATTCTGACAGAATGACTAAATTCATCATATTTAAATTAAAGAAATTGAATGGAAGTTCGGACTCTGATGCTTCAACGGACGGAATTTGAACACGAAGATCAAGAGCAAGAGAAGTCATAAGGTAACCAAAAGGTAAATTGTCGTGCTTAGGCTGCATACGATGGTGAATAATGTAGAAATAGATAAATGAAGGAAGACAAATACGAACTCTAACAGTAATAGAATACAAAATATGAACTATGAAAAGAGTAAGATCAGTTTTGTTTCCGGCTCTAGGATAAACATTGGAAGTGAAGATATGATGAAGAATACAAAATTTACAAAATAATTTTTCAATCAGAAGTGCATTTCCAAATTTCCAGTCCACGTCAAATCCACACAAAACTCGGGTTACAATATTTTTCTCAAATTGAGACATCCTTTCAAATAAAGGAGGAATTAGAATTCCATCCTCTACCAAGTTAATTTTCATTAATGACATAATAGTAGAGGGTATGATTGTTATTTCCTCTAGAAATTTAATTTTAAAATAGATGTCATCATTTAAAGAGAATTATGAGATAGAGGAATACATGCCTTGGACTATAGATCAATATGCATTTTCTCCCAATTGGAGAATCTTTTTCCATCCAACTTTGGAAAGAAGATCATTCAACCCATATTCAACAATGTGATTAAGATTAATCGTTCATTCTACAATATTATCTCTAAATTGAAAATCATAGACATGTTCGGGATCATCCTCCAGTGGGGGAATGATTTAAATCTCTCTTGAAACGAAATGAGAGTATAAACTAGGATATGATTTACTATCGGCTCATTTAGGACAACATTCCATAACAAGAAATTGAAAAGAAGATGTAAGAAACTTACAATCAAACACTCCAATAGTAAAACCCTATAAAATAAGAGTTTCAAACTACAAAATCTAGATTTAAATGCAATGGAGTTGATGGAATATTAAAGTAAAGTGAAATCAATGATACAAATCAAGGAACAACACTTACTTGCATGAATCTAAAATAGGTTAATCGAAGAAGGCACTATCTAACCGAAGAAGAAGATGAAAAAAATGAACAGAGGGGTTTCAACCTTCTTAAAAGGGAAAAATACTATGTTGCTCAGCTGACCGAACAGTTCAGTCAATTGTTGGGTTAGCCAAGTCTTCAAGAAAAAAAATTTATAAAAAAATTTGTAAAATAGAATGCATATAATATAAATGAAACGGAATAATAAGTTTAACTAAATTGACAAAATCCGATATCATTTCTTAATTTTAAAAATCTTGTATTGCCAAGTGGCTTAGAATATTTGCTAGTTGTTTTTCAGTATAAATGTATTCTAACTAAACTGATTTTTCTTCAACTAATTCTTGAATGTAATGGTATCTAATATCTATATGCTTAGTCTGAAAATGTTAAATGAGATTTTTGAAAATATTAATTGCACCAGTATTATCACAATACAGGTAAATAATATCCTAATTTATCCCGTAATCAGCTAACATTCTTTTCATTCATATAAGTTGCGTACATGCGCTTCCTGTGGCGATGTATTCAGCTTCTACAGTTGATAAAGAAACGAAATTTTATTTCTTACTCATTCACTAGACAAGACAATTACTAATATAAAAACATGCACCACTTGAAGATTTTCTATCATCAACATTATCTCCCCAATCGACATATGAATATCTTGCTAATTGAGTGGAAGTATCATATGGATACTATAATTCTAATATAGCAAAATTATGAATATATCTAATTATACGTTTAACAACAGTTAAATGAGATTCTTTAAGATTTGATTGATATTTAATACATATGCCCACACTGAAGGCAACATTAGGTCTATGTACTAGCAATTAAATATAATAAGCTACCAATCATACTTCTGTATAAGCGAGAATCTATACTCTTACTTGATTCATCTTTAAAAAGTCTCAGTGTAGTACTCATAGGGAAATTAAATTTTTTACCTTTCTCAAAGACAAACTTCTTAATTAAGTTTTAAGCATACTTGGT
Organism: Liriodendron chinense; assembly: GCA_003013855.2. Lineage (NCBI taxonomy): Eukaryota > Viridiplantae > Streptophyta > Magnoliopsida > Magnoliales > Magnoliaceae > Liriodendron > Liriodendron chinense. The sequence goes on from ML058387.1 coordinate 1,278,489, forward strand.
TTGAGATAGAAAAATGTTATCTTCAAGTTGATGTACTTAAAATCCAAGAAAGTAAGTTAGTTCATCAACCATGCTCATATGAAATTGTGACTTCATAAATTTTGCAAACTTGGAGGTAAGGTTAGAACAAATAGATCCATATATGATATCATCAACATATATTTGAATAATCAAAATATCCTCATTGGAATGTTTTACAAATAAAGTTTTATCAACACTACTCATTTGAAAGTCATAATTGAGTAAGAATTGAGTCAATTTTTCATACCATGCTCTTGGTACTTGTTTCAAACAATAAAGAACTTTCTTAAGTCAATACATAACATTGGGTAATTTAGGATCTTTAAATCCTTTCGGTTGTTCAACATAAACATCCTCAATCAAGTTACCATTAAGGAAAGCAATTTTCACATCCATTTGGAATATTTTGAATATCTTAAAACATGCAATGGATATAAACAATTTAATAGGTTCAAGGCGAGCAACTGGTGCAAAGGTTTCATCATAGTCAATTCTTCAACTCAAGTGTATCCTTATGCAACCAATTGAGCCTTGTTTCTAATGATGTTTCCAAGCTCATCTGATTTAGTTTAGATGATGATATTATAATATCATCATCATCATAGGAAGGACTGAAGTTGATACATTGATCATCAATTACTATATTTATAGATTTTTGTATCACTCCAATTCTTTTATTTAGAACTTGATGTGCATGACTATTTATAACATGTCCTAAGAAGATGCCTTCATCACTTTTAGTATTAAAATTTTCAAGATTTTCACAGTCATATAAAATGTAGCACATGCTTAAAAAAATATGAAAATATTTAACAGATGGTTTCTTTTCAAACCACATTTCATAAGGGGTCTTATTCTTTCCGGCTCTAATATATACATGCTAAATTATATAACACGCAGTATTTATAGCTTCAACCCATAGATTTTTGGGGAGACTCTTACAATTTAGCATAACATTAGTCATATCATATAACACCCTATTCTTTCTTTTAACAACTTCATTTTGTTGAGGTATTTTAGGAGCTGAAAATTCATATAGTATTCCATGATCATCACAGAACTTCTAAGAATTGTTGTTTTCAAATTCATTTCCATGATCACTTCGAATTCTTTGAACATACAATTGTTTCTCAGTCTGGATCCGTTTGATGATCTTTTTAAATTCATCAAATGTATTTGATTTTCTTTAAAAAAAGCAACCCAAGATAATCTAGTATAATCATCAACTATAACCAAGAAATACCTTTTACCTCCTCTACTCTCCGTTCGAGCTGGCCCAACTAAGTCCATGTAGAGAAGTTTGAGGGGCTTAGAGGTGATAAAAAAATTCACTCTTTTATGACAACTTTTAATTTGTTTGTCAACTTAGCACGAGCCACATATTCTATTTTCATCCTTTCTTAACTTAAGCAAATTATGCAAGTGATCTTTTTTGCTCAACTTATATAAATATCTAAAATTTACATGTCCTAGACGTTGATGTCATAATTCAGTTTCATCTAATTGGACCATGTAGCATAAATAATTCATTGAGCAATTTTCATCAATTATATAATAATTTTCAGAAGTTAGTCGACCTTGTAATATTACATTCTCAATTTTATTTAGGATTTTACATTCATGATTAGAAAATTTGACAATATGATTATTATCACAGATTTGTGAAATACTAAGCAAGTTATGCTTCAATCCATCAACATATAACACATCTTTAAATAAATGAAGATTAGGGAGTTAAACATTATCTTGGTCAATGATTTTACAATGGCTACCATCTCCAAATGTGACAGCTTCTCCAATATTGTTGATGTTTGAAAGAATAACTTTGTCTCTTGTCATATGTCTAGAACATCCACTATCTAGGTACTATTTTGAATGGCTACTTGCTTTGAAAGTAATGTGGATAACCAAGCATTTACTTTTAGGAATCCATTCATTATAGTTCTAGGCTTTGGTGGATCCTTCTTCACTTGTAGAGACCGGAGAATATGATTCATTTTTTTCCTCCTTACTCTATTCTTTGTTGAGTTACTTTTCAACAACTCCATGAGTAAGTCCATGATTTTAATAATAACAAGAGAATTATCAATTTCTCTCCTTTGAAATTTATGGTTGTTGGCAGAGAATTTTGAAAACTTTTGGGAAGGTTTTGAAACTTTAGAAATAGAATTTTCAACTCTTTTGAGAATTTCATTCTTGAAATTTGAGGATTCCCCTTTTATGAAAATAGTAGGGGAAGTCTTTGACTCTTGTTTAAATTTATCGTAGCCAAGACCTGACCTATCACCATAAGATCTAGAAGAGAGAAATATTTTTTTCAAGTTTATCATTTCTTTGGTTGAACTTCTCGAAATCTTTCAAATTTCGAAAAGTGAAAGCCTCAGATTTTAGAATTTTGTAATCAGACTTGAGTTTTTTGAAATCTTCATTTGTTATCTTCAAGTGTAACTTACATTTTTCAAAACAGTCAGAAAAACGTGACTTTTTCAAAATGGTTTTATTAAGATCTAATTGCAATTCATCACATTTTTTCTTTTGAAACTTAAAGCTTAGAGGCAATCTTATGACTTTCTTTGTATCGGTCATCATAGGTTCCTTGAAGGTCATCTTCATTTTCAAAATCACTTCTGGGTGTTTCATGTCCAGACGTTTCACATTCTTCAGTAGATGAAATTTTGGCAATGGTCATCAATGCATTTTGCACATTTGTTTCCTCCTGGTCTGATTCATTGGTCTTTGAATAAGATTCAGATTCTAATGATTCATTTCAAGTAGCGACCATTCCTTTCTTCGATCTTTGATTTTTTTTTTTCTTAGGACAATTTGAAGCCAAATGACTATAACCAAAACAATTGAAACATTGCGTACATTGACCTTAACTTTTCAAAATTCAAATTTTCCTTTTTCTTCACTGAGGATTTTTCAAACTCAACTTTCTTTTTGCTTTTGAAAATTTTGTAAAACTGATTTGCCAACAAAGTCATATTATCATCATCTTCTTCATTGTCTAATTTTTCTTTATTTATAATTGAAACAAACTTAGAAGATTTAAGGGTAATAGATTTATTCTTATAAGTCTTGAAATTCAATTCATAGGTTTGAAGATATCTAACTAATTCCTCAACCTTCATAGAATCAATATCCCTCAATTCTTGAATAGCAACGACCTTAGAATTGAACATTTTCAGTAATGATATCAAAATTTTAGCATAAACTTTGCTTTTTGGGACACTCTCTCCAAGACCCCATATAAAGTTAATTATGTCATTTAATTTTGTGTAGAAGTCTATAAAAGTTTTATTTTATTCCATATGAATTTCCTCAAATCTAGTTATGAGGATTTGAATCTTGGACTTTTTTACAATATTTGTACCCTTACGGGTCGCTTTGCCAAATCACATGGAATAATCATTTTGAATTCATCAGGTGAAATGGCATAAGTTATATCATTTAAGGCTTTTGCATTTTCATTGCTTTCATTTTTCTGAGTAGTAGTCCATAAATTATAAGCTACTTCTTTCATAGATTTAGTTATATCCATAGTCGTTACTTCAATCATTGAAGGGTACCATTGAGTTATTGTGGCTTTCCACACACTCTCATCCATGGATTTTAGAAAAATTCTCATCCTAGCTTTCCTGTATGAATAATTAGTGTCATCAAAGGGAGGTGGCCTGGAAATGGATAAGCTCTTACACTTAGACAGCTTACAGCTCTGGATCTAACTCTTTAAATAAGAGAAACCCGCTATAATATCACTTAAAAAGTTGGAGCTATAAATGTCTTGATATCACTTGGGGGGGCGGGGAATAGGACTTTACAAAATTCTTTCAATCTCAAAATGTAATCAGAGTTGAAGAACAAGATTAACAAATACAACTCAAATAACAATATAATCTGAAATCTTGTTCAAATCATAAGACAATCTTTCACCTAAAAACTTAAGTAGGACAACATTATATCATAATTTAAGATTTCACAAAATAAACAAATGTTTTCACAACTTCACCTTTAAAACAATGGTTGGGATTTTTACAGGTTATCACAATAAAATCTCGAGTGATTTTCACAAGCTATCACCAAAAACCTCAATTGAGATTTTTACGGGCAATCTCAAACAAATAAAAAAAGGATAAGAGGAAGGATATTACCAATCTTCTTGATGTAGAAGATGATGAAGCTCAGCAGAGATGAAGCTTCAATGGTGTAACGATTCGATCTTCAAAGTAGATAAATTGATATAGCTTTAACAAGATGGATCTAGGAATTTCCATATGAGTTTCGCTAAAAGCTGCAATTTCAATTTTCAGTTCTCAAGTTGAGAAAAATCTTCTCTCAGATAGTCAAATTGATTAAGAAGAAAACTGAAATAACTATGTAAATAAAAACTAAAATTTAAGCAGATAACTAGACTATAATGGAGAGATTTTTTACCAGAGAGATAGTATTTTTATGATTTTTTTGATGAAAAATAATGAGAGAAAGAGCTTTATCTATAGTAAAAAAGTTAGGTCTTCGACTGACCTCAGTTCCAACTGTTTTATCTTAACGACCATCAGATTTTGCAGGATAAGAATATATTCAAACTTCGGTTGACCTAAGATGTGATTCGGTTGACCGAACTTCGACTGACCCAAGGTAGGGTTCAGATGACCTGAGTTCAGGGTCCACAATAAAATTTAAAATCTGAAAACTTGACTACAACCTTGGGCTGGCCGAAGCTTATTCAACGAGCCCAACACAAGGTCAGATTGACCGAACATCGCCTGGATTTTCTCAAGTGTGCTTGCTGGAAACTTGACTGAAGTTTACGGGCTGGCTGAAGATTCTTGTGTTGACCAAATATAAGGTTAGGCTAGTCGAATTTTCTCGAACTATGACTTTAAAAGAGATTTAGAATGATTAACTTAAAAGCCATATAAATATACCTAACCTAGTATCATCCCTATAGTCAACTTTACTTTAAAGTTGACATATATGGTTTATCTTTGAAGCTTTACTGCAACCTCTATTGTAGAGTCGATACAGTCTTAATCTTAAGATGAATGTCAAAGTTGACTCTCGTTTTCTCAAAGTTCTTAAATTACTCACTCAAACTCACATACTATACTAAATACTTTGACTACGAAATTTGACAACAATTATGTGCAATTAACACTCGTACTCAATGCTTAGCATTTACAGTTTCTGTTCGCAATCGGTGCAAATTAGGTCATCAAGATACAGCTGATCATGAGCAAAGTCTATGGGGCCCATTCTAAGAGATATGCTTTATGTATGTTGTCCATCCATTTTTTTAGTTGATTTTAGAAAAAAAAAATACCGATCTAAACTGCAGTAGACCACACCACAGGAAACAATTGGAATAATAGCATATACTGTTGAAACCTTCTCAGGGCTCACCATGATGTTTATCTTCATCTTCAATATATAGACCCTTGAGGTGCTCAAAACCAACGATATCGATACTCAATGTGACAAGGAGATTGACTACTAAGGGCATCGACGACTTTATTTTGCTGCCCTGATTTGTGCTTCAATACAAATGTGAATTCCTGCAAAAGGGAGACCCACTGAGCATGTACACGACTAATGTTAGTCTGATTATTAAGGAATTTAAGAGCTTGGTGATCCATATACAAGATGAACTCCCTCTGGATGAGGTAGTGCCGTTAATGTCACAATGCATGCACCACCACGTAGAGTTCAATATCATAGGTAGACTACTTTTTCGTTGCATTGGTTAACTTTTTCACTGTAGAAGGCAACTGAGCTTGTCTTCCTGAGATAACATAGCACCAATCCCTACATATGATGCATCCCAATTTACCTCGAAGACTTTCTCGAAGTTGGGTAGCACAAGGATCAGAGTCAACGACAATTTTTGTTTGATCTCGACGAAACTTTGGTCAGCCTCATTGGTCGGAATGGGCCTTTCTTCATGCAGTCTATAATAGGTGCGGCGATCGTTCTGAAGTTCCTGACGAAGTAGCGATAAAAGGTGGCCAACCTATGAAAACTATGCACTTCATGGATATTGGTCGGGGTAGGCCACTCACGTATAGCCCTCACCTTGTCTTCGTCGACTCGGATGCCCATGGATGATACAACAAACTCCAAAAAGAGCAAGCGATCTGTTAGAAAAATCGCACTTCTTCAAGTTCAAATATAGTTTGTTGTCGTGGAGCACTTAAAGTACTTCCTTGAGATGTTCTATATGAGCTGATTCATGTTGACTGTAGATCAGGATGTCATCAAAGTACTCTACCATAAAATGGCCTATAAATGGTTTCAACACTCGGTTTATGAGTCACATGAAGGTACTTGGTGCATTCGACAACCTAAATGGCATCACTAGCCACTCATATAACCCCTCATTCGTCTTAAAGCCGTCTTCCATTCATTCCCAAGGCGGATATGAATTTGATGATACCCGCTGCGCAAATCTAGCTTGGAAAACATTTTCGATTCTTCAAGCATATTTAGCATGTCGTCCAGTCGGGGTATTGGAAATCGATACTTTATGGTGATTTTATTTATCGCCCGGCTGTCCACACACATTCGCCAACTCCCGTCCTTCTTAGGAGTTAAGAGAGTCGAGACGGCACGGAGACTCATGCTCTCCCTCAACATCCCTTTGTTCAATAATTTCTCAACTTGTCCTTGGAGGATTTCACTCTCCTTGGGCTCAACTAATAGTGCGGTCGGTGTTCACTCCCCAAGTGTAGGGTTACGAAGTAGTAATAATTCAGAAAGACTGAGTATCGTTCTCACAGAGATTTATGAATGGGTATTCTCAGAATTTGTCTAAAATAACTAGTAATTAAGATCCTATTAAGAACTAAAACTGAAAAATAATGATTTGGGTTTAAACAGTGAATGTGTAAGGTAATATCAATCTAAAAAAGCACTAGAGCGCTAAGGATTCACTTTTGATAAGTTTCAATGCATTAACACAACTAGGTCTCTCATAACTCAATCGGAATCGAATTCATATCTCTATCCGATCGGAATATAAAGCGGTTCAATCAACAATTATCCAAAATAGTGCTTATTCATTGATTCGATTTCCACAATAATACTCAGGCCTTGGGCACACTCAATTGTATAGGCCAAGCCTTTTTCCAATCTAGTTGAGATTCACAACTATAGCTTTCATCAAATCCTGTCACTAGACTTGATTACAACTAATGATTAGAACTCTAATTAAATCAAAATCAATCAACAAACAGCTATTCCAGATTATAACAAAAGATAAGAACTTTAGTTGAATGAGTTCCAACATGAAGATCGGGCCATTATACACAAGGCAATCAAAGGATCTACCATGCCCGGAGTCGATGATAGATCAATGAACTACACAAGCATAAACAATGCTCAAAAGGTAAGCTACCAAGCTTAGAATCACTAAGATTCACATGAGCCCGAAGTTATCAAGAGATCAAAGTAAAACCAAACTAGTACTTGATTCAAACTCATATTGAACTAAAATTCTTCAATTAAAACATAAAAGGAAACCTAGGTTGCATCAATCCATAAAAAACAAATCAAAAGCTTCACCTCTTAGCCCTAGCTAAGAGGTTTTAGTTCATCTCTAACATCCTTGAACTAGAAGCCTCAAAAACATAAACACTACTAAAACAGGAAGAAAACTAAGAAAACTTGAAGTAGAATCCGTCTCCCAAGCAATCCCCACGTCCTCATGCTCTGGTATGAAGAGGAGAAGTCCATTTTATAGATTGGCACGAAAGATTTCAGATTTAGCAAGGAATTACGCAATTGATCAGAGAAAATCGGAGCTTCACGCACACGCTGTTGCACTGACGACCGGTCTGGCGATCGGTCTGAGAGTATGGATGACCGGTCGCATGACCGGTCTCAAAACCTCCAAAATCGTCCAGTGAGTTTTGTGTTTCTGGACTACTCTCGACTTGTCTAGCGACCGGTCTGGCGACCGGTCTAGCGACTGGTCTACAGAGGAGAAAGACAGTCCAAAAATACACTGTAAACCTGTCTGTTGACCTGTTTGGCGACTGGTCTAGCGACCGGTCTAAGAACAAATTTCAGCTTTTCTTCTTTATCTCTTCTCTTTCTTTCTTGCTTCTTTCTTCCACCTTTTGTCACTTATTATATTGATCTTCAATGCATATAAAGTGACTCTTTTAACCATGAATTGGTGAAGTCTCCTTCTCATTCCTATAATCATAAATCCATGCATTAGATTAGTCTTTAAATTATGAAACACATGCATAATGAGTGATGAATTGGGGTTAAAATATGCACAATTAAGAGCTCTACACACCCCCCAACCAGCATTTTACTAGTCCCGAGCAAAACATGCGTGAAACAAGTTTCATTCTCCAAAACCCAACTCTTCTTTAGAAACTATTCTTCTATACATTCCAAGACACACAATCGTAAAAATCAGAGAAATTAGGTGATAGAGGTTGAAACCTTAAACTCTCAGAACATAATAAGTGTTTATATGAAATTCTCGCTGTTTGATTGATAAATAGAAGAATTTGAACAAATTCAACCTAGTGTGCATAGTGAAAGTTCATCCCATGAATTTTCAGGATTATCTTCTTTATAAATCAACTAAACTATAGATCTCAAGGTGTATAGAGCAACAACAAGCCTATGATAGGAATTTGCCTTACCGTCCTTCCGACGGCTTTCACACTATGTCTCATTTCCGGCTTTGGTTACGGGTAGACCATCCCCCGGTTGGTAGTAGGTAGCCCTAATCGAAATTTTCCACCATTTTTCCATCATTCCCAATTTCATCCTTCCTTTCCTTTTTCTTTTACATTAGATAGGATTTTTAGAAATCCATATCTTTCATTATTTTCCCATCGACAAGGATGGACAAAGTGTCCCGGCTTGGTTTCTCAATACCTTAAATCAAGGTCTAGTTAATCCACAAATCATAAAATCCTTTCAAATCATGAAAATCGTGTAATGTGAACTAAGTGTAAAAGGTGTTCAAATTTTCTATCAATCATAAAAATAGGTGAATTCACATATAAAACCATTATATTAAGAGAAATTCAAAGCTTGCAACATCCCTCACATCATATTTCCTCTTCTTATACTTATGCCATCTCGAATGCATAGAATCAAAGTTTTCCAAAAGAGTTTTGAATTTTAGAAAAATCAAAAAATTTATACATCATTGCTCGAAATGTCACAAAAGCTAGCAGATTCATCATTTAAGGAATCTCTCACCCCCTCAACCAAAACTTTACATTGTCCTCAATGTAATAAGATATGCAATATGCATGACATGAGAGCAATGACATAAAACAAAGGAGAGTGAGAATGAGAGTACCTGAGGTAGCAAGTTGATCAATTCTAGCATCTTCCATTGTCTCAATGAGACTTATTCAATCCTAAATGTAGAAAAGAAGTCCTAACCTACCTATCTACCTTTGATTAGTCCGATCGACTATATGATCAAATTTGAGTAGGATCTTTATGAAATTCAATAAGTTTCTCATGAGGACCATCCAAAGTCCTGCTCGAATGTATACATGGGTGCATTTCTTCATTAAGGTCCAATCATAGTGTGCACTACACGCATGTAAGGAGGAGATAAGAACAGTAAAAAGATATCTCCTCAAGTCCTTAATTGGGTTATAATTGATTAAAAACGGGTCATCCCAAGTAGAATTTTCAATGGGTTGAAGAAACCATAATGGTGGAGAGACATTCATTAAGTATTTTTCAGTTTGGGTTGTCTCCTCCATAAATTCAGAATTGCATAGTGCTTCCACAAACAATGGTAAAGAGTGTAAATTAGTGAAATTGTGTTCTTCAGGCACCGACACCATGTCTAACAAACTATCCAACTCCTTAATCATCTCATCATCCAGATCATAGGGGTGGGTCATGTATTCCTCTAAGAAATCGAGAGAGTTGGATAAAGGGTCCTCGTTCTCCCTAAGTGATTGAGGAAAGTCTATTTCAATGGCAATGAATTCCTCCTCTATAGAGGAGAAGTCTTCCAAAGAAAAATTTTTAGATTCAGTGATAAGCACATTATCTAACATTGGTTGATCTAAAATTTCAGATTGTACCACCACATCATCCAAAGAAACAGAATTTTCAACCCAAGGGAGTTCTTCCACAATAGAATCTGGCATGTGTTGTTGGTGGAAGGACTAAAAAATATCGACTTCAGCCATCTTTCTAGCAAGAATATCTTCTGGTGATTCATAAACATTCGGCCCTTTGGAAAAAGAAATCATGGGCTCACAATCATCCACGAAACCCTCATTGTAGGCAATCTCACTATCACTTTCAGATTTTATGGATTCCTCAGGTTCGTCAACCGTCATTGAAATCTCTTCATCATTAAAATCGGGATATCTAAAAGAGATAGTTGATCATTCACCATAATCGATGGTGATATTGGGGTCACCAAGATCAATATCCTCTAGAAGTTTAGTCATTAAATCTGGAGAAGGTTGGGTTTGGATAGCCTCATCTTCATTATTGGAGATTGATTCGGTGTTCCCAATGTTGGGTTCAGGGTTTTGAGATGGCGAGAGGTTTTGTATGCATTGCTCAGTTATTTTCATAAACTCTCGCAGTGTATCCTCAAGAGTTCGTGTCGGTTGTGGCTCGTGAGAAAGAAACTCTTGAGGATAATTGTTGGCATCCATGGTTGGCTCGTCTCCCAAATTGAAATTTTGATGCCCCCACCTATTAGGATTATGCATGTCATATGTTGTGCTATTAGATAGTTGTTGATATTTGTAGCCAAACAAGTGATCATACATTGTCCTAACCGGTAGAACATTATTCATCTCTTTCCGATACTCTCCCATTGTCTTACCTGGCGAAAAGTTATGCCCATTGTTGTCATTCTGGTAATCTCGCAAGGTCTTACGTGGGGGAGTATTAGAAGTAGATTGAGTCATAGAAAGATATTAATGCTTGTAATGGTTCCAATCATAATGATTTTAATTTGGTTCGACCTCTCATCTTCCAAAAGGTATTTAGACAATCCACCCGTCCTATTATTCATAATGAAATTATAAGAAGTTGAAACAGAAAAGAATTCTTCCTTCCTTCATTTACTCCTCTCTAAGACCGAAGCACAAGGTGTCTTGCAATGGCTGAGCCAGAAGCAAGGATAGAGACCGGTTTCTCCTGATCAATGGGGGTTCAGAGAACTCCCCACCCACTCTTTAAGTCTTTTGAGAAAAGTGCAGAAAAAGAAGAAAGAGGAATAGGTTTGAGAAGAGAAATCTCTGAGCACAAGGTGATCCAAGACGGCAGAGCCGACCAATAGGAATCAAGGCGGCACAAGGCCAACCTATCAGAGATCCAAAAGGAGTCTCCACCCACTCTACAAGAGATGAATATGGTAGGAATGAGTAGGAGAAGAAGAAGAGTAAGGTTAGAAAGATAGAACCTGATTTGGCACTTGAGATTCCTACTTCTTCTTCAACTTCCTAAAAATCTCTGAAGTAGATCTATGTTAGGATCCTACAAAATCAAAACAAACTAAGTTAGTATCCTGAAATTAAAAGAAAACTTAGTCTAGAAAGCAAAACAAATCCTAAACCTATCTTAACACAATCTCAACTAAAAGCTATCTCAGCAAATTCTAAAAATATCGCATAGAAATTCCCGGCAACAGCGCCAAAAACTTGTTCACTCCCCAAGTGTAGGGTTGCGAAGTAGTAATAATTCGGAAAGACCAAGTATCGTTCCCACAGAGATTTATGAATGGGTATTTTTAGAATTTGTCTAAAATAACTAGTAATTAAGATCTTATTAAGAACTAAAACTGAAAAATAATAATTTGGGTTTAAACAGTGAATGTGTAAGATAATATCAATCTAAAAAGCACTAGAGCGCCAAGGATCCACTTTTGATAAGTTTCAATGCATTAATATAACTAGGTCTCTCATAACTCAATCGGAATCGAATTCATATCTTTATCCGATCGGAATATAAAGCGGTTCAATTAACAATTATCCAAAACAGTGCTTATTCATTGATTCGATTCCCACAATAATACTCAGGCCTTGGGCACACTCAATTGTATAGGCCAAGCCTTTTTCCAATCTAGTTGAGATTCACAACCATAGCTTTCATCAAATCCTGTCACTAGACTTGATTACAACTAATGATTAGAACTCTAATTAAATCAAAATCAATCAACAAACAGCTATTCTAGATTATAACAAAAGATAAGAACTTTAGTTGAATGAGTTCCAACATGAAGATCGGGCCATTGTACACAAGGCAATCAAAGGATCTACCATGCTCGGAGTCGATGATAGATCAATGAACTACACAAGCTTAAACAATGCTCAGAAGGTAAGCTACCAAGCTTAGAATCACTAAGAATCACATGAGCCCGGAGTCATCAAGAGATCAAAGTAAAACCAAACTAGTACTTGATTCAAATTCATATTGAACTAAAATTCTTCAATTAAAACATAAAAGGAAACCTAGGTTGCATCAATCCATCAAAAACAAATCAAAAGCTTCACCTCTTAGCCCTAGCTAAGAGGTTTTAGTTCATCTCTAACATTCTTGAACTAGAAGCCTCAAAAACATAAAAACTACTAAAACATGAAGAAAACTAAGAAAACTTGAAGTAGAATCCGTCTCCCTAGCAATCCCCACGTCCTAGCATGCTCTGGTATGAAGAGGAGAAGTCCCTTTTATAGATTGGCACGGAAGATTTCAGATTTAGCAAGGAATTACGTAATTGCGCAGAGAAAATCGGAGCTTCATGCACACGCTGTTGCACTGACGACCGGTCTGAGACTATGGACGACCGGTCGCACGACCGGTCTCAAAACCTCCAAAATCATCCAGTGAGTTTTGTGTTTCTGGACTACTCTTGACTTGTCTGGCGACCGGTCTAATGACCGGTCTACAGAGGAGAAAGACAGTCCAAAAATACACTGTAGACCTGTCTGTCGATCGGTCTAGCGACCGGTCTATAGACAGGTCTAAGAATAAATTTCAGCTTTTCTTCTTTATCTCCTCTTTCTTTCTTGCTTCTTTCTTCCATCTTTTGTCACTTGTTATATTGATCTTCAATGCATATAAAGTGATTCTTTTAACCATGAATTGGTGAAGTCTCCTTCTCATTCCTACAATCACAAATCCATGCATTAGATTAGTCTTTAAATCATGAAACGCATGCATAATGAGTGATGAATTGGGGTTAGAATATGCACAATTAAGAATTGGTCCGTATCCTATTCGTAGCCATTGGGGGCGCAGCCATAGCCTTTTGAGCTATAGCTACGAGTATAGGCCGTAGAAATAGATATTCAGCTACGGACTAAATTTGTCGCTACATAAATGTATTCCGTAACAATTCCCTTTATTTTGTTGTATTGGTTTAGGGCTACGGACTTTATCCGTAGCTATTACCTTTTCTTAAAAAACCATGTCTAGCCATTACTGGTACATGCCCTCATAGTTCAATCAATCTGAGCTAACAACAATAAGACTTCATGTCTTACAATCCCTAATAGGCTATCCTCACAAAGTAGAATACTATATTAACTATAAGCAACAAATTCCTAAGAAATCAGTCGATAAAATGAAAAAAAACATTACAAATACACTATTCACACACGTGTACACAATCACGCCATAAAAGTGGCATTACAACCGGCATCCACATCATTCTATGAACTGAATACAAATACCCTAATATGCAATGGAATCCTCCAAATGCTTCCATCATTTTATAAGATAATTACATTGGGAAAAGCAAAGCAAAAGACAATACCCAAACAATTTACATAAGATTAGGTTGCACAATAGGCAGCTGCATATCATTTAGACCTTGCAGAATCCAATTCACACATCTTGCGTAATTACCACAGGATGCTCCTCAGGGAGTAGGTAGAAGACAAGCCTACAAAAAAAAAAAAAAAAAAAAAAAAAAAAAAAAAAAAACAAACCCCAAAGATATTCTTATGCAATGCAAATCAGGCATATGATAAATGCCACAAGTCTGAAACGTCACAAACATAGAAAAAGACTTCATGGCTTACAAACCCTAATATGTTACCTTTCAAGATTTTGTTAAAGTCTCACCCGTTAAATCCAAATCTATAATCTTGTTCTCCGAATAAACATTGAATGAAATCGATGATCTAGTGCTTACCTTTAACTCGTATGCATCAATGACACTGTTGTTTGTCCCTCTCCTTCGAAAAATCTTGAATTGAAATTGTTTTCTTGACAAGGTTGAACTTCTCCGGTTCTAATTAAGCATTTCATTATGTTGTTCCAACTCTACTTAATTATGCGTCCACCTGAAACAAGCATTGTGTTAAACTCTTGAAAAAGGTTTTTAACATGTTGAAAACACTCAAATTTTAAAATAAACAAAAGTATTAATCAAGATTTCTCAAAAGATAGAAAAGTCAAATAATTATGTTTTTGCTCCTGATAAATGACACTTTCCATTATAGAAGAACAAAGTACATCAGGGTATAGGATGATTACCTTAGCTCCAAGTACTTAATTAAATGCTTTTCAAAGAAAAAAATTGCTTTCCCAAAAAAATTCTGCAGGTTCTCCCATTTTAATAAACAAAGACCCTCTTTTAGGGATGGATGAATTAATTAGCCCAAAACTGTTGAACGAGTGTCTACATAGGTCCATACCAAAGACGTGTTGTGTATTATATTTAAATGATAAGTATAATTAAATAATAGGTGGTCTCAAGTATCTTTCCATTTTATCCATTAATAAATAAAAGGGTGGTCTCAAGCATAAGTCCTTACTTATATATATGATTTTTGAAGAAGAATAATTAAATAGAATTTAAAAAAAAAAAAAAAAAAAAAAAAAAAAAAAACTAGTTAGTTGTTGCAGACTAGACAAATTCCGAGCTCATGTCCAAGTGAACCAGCAAAGTTATTATAGCTTTATATCCCTAAAAATAATAATTAATTATATTTTGTTATTTATCAATGGCTAAAGACTAGTGTCATGATTTGGCCCACCTAATAATTGGACGGGGCTGATGTACTCCCTCGATGCAGCTCCGTACAACTTCACCAGGTTTTGTTGTTGGATGGCAGATATAACAGCATCCCTGCTACAAACTGATTCTTTCCTTGGTGAGATCTAGCAATGTGCCCTGCAGTGCAAATTAGATCAATTGGTTTTCCTTGCATGCACTTTTCATTTGGGAATTGTAGCATCACAAAAGTGTACGACAATTTACACACACACACACACACACACACAACTTATGGAATTGAACGATTTGGATGTGATCCAGACCACAGATCAGAAATGCAACATTAAAGATGGCTGATGACCCAAATATCTCTCAAATTTGAAGATCCCAACCATTTGATCATTGGCTTTTGTTCCATTGAATGTGAACAATTGCTGGCTTTTTTGTTTTCTTTACCATCTTTTCATAGGTTACTTTTTTTTTTTTTTTTTTTTTTTCTGGATTACCTATCAAAGGTTTAGGAATGTTCCATCAGGGAGTGGGCTTCCCTCATCCACAGTTGCGCCCCACATGCACACAATCACGAAACTGAGTCTCTGGACCATTCAAATCTTCTGATCATTGTAGTTTACGTAAAGTAAAAGCAAACTGACCTTAAAAATGGGGCCAAATCCACCCTGACCCAGCTTATTTGCAGGACAGAAGTCTTCAGTGGCGCTCTTCAGTTCCGCATAAATGAAAGTGTTTGGTCTGGGACATTCCTAGAAACTCTGCAAATACACATAAAAAGGCAGGTTGCATTCATACATTCACTTCAGTCCAATACATAAAAAAGGTAGGTTGCATTCATACATTCTCTTATGATGCGCATGTGAAAATGTGTGTCCTGCTCAGGATCGTTGTTCCAATGGGCCATTATGTAAATGGGTCGTGCACCAAAATTACAGTAATTGGACAGCTCTGACTATCCAACTGTTTTACATTTTTCTACCTAGTGCCTTTTGAGTGATCATCCCTTTTGAGACCAAAATCTGGTCACTTCATTATTTTAGGGACGTCGTGGTGATCACCTGGTGCAAAAAACAGGCCGGCCCTCTTATTAAGTTGGCCATAGTTGTGTATGTTGAGTCAGAATGTCGGTCGTTCATAGTGTGGCCTGATTTTTGTGCCGGGTGTGGTAGTTGCAGTGGGTGGGCCTACGTTCGCATGGAGACAATATTGTACATAGGTGGCATGTTGGCAGGAAAGATGTGTGGTTGGACGATAAGTTGGCGTATGTGCAGCTGTACCTGATCAGTTTCTCATGTCTCTCCCAGTGCATTGTGCCAACAAGCATTTGAGAAGGTGATGAGAAAGGGCCACATATAAGGCCAAGGAACAAAGAGAATTCCCTTATCCAAATGGGCCTTAGGCAATGAATGGCCATTCTCACACTTGGAAAAGTTCATGTCCTAAGGACTCAAAAAAATAAAAAATGAAAATGAAAATCCACAAAATCAACTAATTCAAATTCATAATCTGCCTTGAGAACTCAAGAAATCAAGAGGATTACCAAATAGCCTTAAAACATGTAGCTCAGCCATAGCCCTGCCATTAAACTCATGACAAACAGTAGGTTTGGACACAAAGTGGAAGAAAATAGGTGTAACTAAATATCAATTGCTGATTGAATTACCTGAAATTCGAAAAGGGGTGAACTAGTTTGTTATGTTCCAATGATAACTCCACCAGCCCAACACACTGCCTGATTTCCATTGCATGGCGGTTATACCATGGTCAGACAAAAGAGTATGCACTTAGAGAAATTGACTGGTAAAAAAAAAAAAAAAAAACAGAAAAAGAAACAGAGCAGTAGGATGAATGTGACAAAAATGTTCATACTTGCTCTCTGGTAGTATACCACCTCTCTCTATAGTGGAAGCATACACAGTTACCCGGACTCCAGCCAAAATTTCGGAGCCACGTCCATCCAAAATCCCAGCTGCACCAAAAAACAACAGAAGCATTCACCAAAACACCACAGCTTCCAAAAACAGGACACCAATATAAAGCACTACAACAGCTTCAACATCTAATGCAGCCGCCTGCTGACTAGCAAAGGGCCGCCAAAGCAGAGTTCATAGCATACACGGGGCCACCATTAGACAGAGCTACAATTCCACCTTGGACTGACCAAACCGGCCCCTAGCAGCATCACCAACATTTGTGCTGGGGACTGGCCCGAAACAGTGGTGGGGCCTGCTGTTTTAGTTTCCCATGCTAAGCTGATTCAGTTATGACGGTGGAAGTTTGCTTAGGGCCTGTTTGGTTGGCATCTGGAAACATGTTTCCAGCTTAAAATCTAGAACTGTGTTTCAAATGGAATCTGGAAACCTGTTTCTAGCTCAAAATCCAATTTTAACTAGTTTGTTTGGCAGCAAATTCCAACCAAACAGGATTCAACCAAACATCGAGTTTCAGATAAAATCTGGGTTTCCAATTCAGTTTCTGCAATTTTGGATTCCAACACTGGAATTTGAATTTTCTCTATAATCTAGATTCTGCAACCAACAGTACAATGTTTATTTCTTCTTTTTTTCTTCTTATTGTTTTTTAAAAGGCCCAAAAATTTAAATGGCCTGGCCCAAATATCTTCTAGATTGGATGAGCCCTCCCCAATCATAAGGATTAGTCCTAATGAGGGAACGTTAGCACATAATGCATCAAGTTTTGATAAAATAGTTTTCTAGGCATGGACATCCAAACAACATTGTAAGAAATAACAAAAAATGGACCGTCCTCCAAACAACATTTCAAGATAAAACCAGTTTTTAGAAATTTATTTCCATGACTCGTTTTTAGTTTCGAGGCAGCTAAGGAGATACATCACAAAGTCTCCTAGCTAGCAGTCAAGTGGATGATGAGTTCTGACCATTATAACAGTCAATAGATTAGCATGTGAAAGTTCAAGAAATACATTGGTCAGTATTCAAATCAAATCTGCAAATTGACAGAGGACTTTTGACTGTGGTCACTTTTGACCAACCCTGCATATAACCTACCACAGGCATCCGAATATGCAAGAGTCAGCGAGTGCAGTAGGTTGAGAAATTAAATTCAAAACCACATTATTTTCAATGCTACCTTTAAGAATTAGTCAATTCCTCTATAATTATATTTCCCCATTGGAGCATACTATGTTTACTAACCAAATGCAAAATACTGAACCTGAAGTATCCACCGTTAAAAGTATTCAACTTTATCTCATGGATTGCACCAATTGCAACAGAATGAATGATAGCTTTAAAGATAGTCATGAAGCTACAGATTTTTAACTGAAAACCATTCATCAGAACTTGTTTACCTCTCCAAGGCGATCAAAAGTTCCAGAAACACCACCATACAATGTCGAGAAAATTGCGTACCATATTTGAGTGCCCATATTTGAGTGTCCATGAAATACACCTACAAAGAACTCGAACACCCATGTCATATTTTATCAAGGTTTCATAATTGTGACGTTCTCATCCTCAACAAAATTTCTTAGATATTTTAGTGAGCTAAGCAGTGAGCCCAAAGCATTTCTTCAGGCACTTTGTGCATCATGCGGGCACTACCATGTAAATGACTTGGCCCAACGATCAGGCACATCTACTCAACAAGCAGGCCACACATGAATGCTGAATCTAGATCTTTTTTTAATGGATAAAAACCTTAATTTGAAAAAGAAAAAAACAAAATTACAGAAAAGGGGAATTTTCTGAATAAAGAAAGGGACACCAACACCATAAAGCTCTTTTGTCCAAGACAAACTTCCATGGTCCTAGGCAATTCTTTTTAGTTTACCTCCTTAAACCTTACGAGCTTTGAGCAAGCCATCACTAGAAGCAACACCTGGATTGCATCAATCAGTAAATGCACATATTCAGCAAATCAAAACAGAAAATTCAACTAAATCCTCAATTCCAAGCACATCCCTGGAAAATTAGGCAATAATGACCATTTAGTGAAATTTGGTCTAGAGAGGCATCCGCTTACTAGACATAGTTTGACCCATAAACAAGCTGAAATGAGCCTTTCGCAAAAGCACCAAGACTTTGAGTGAAACAGTGGTAACTGCTATTTTGGAATTTTTTTGTTTTACAAACTAGTCCTCAAAGAAAACTCCAAAACACTTTGACTGAATAACGTCTAATTGTTTCTAACAGAAATTACCAATACTAATCACCACGGCCAAAAGTTGGATCCAGGTGAATGGATCAAACTTCAGTTGATTGCAAGAGATGAATGCCTCATCCAGTATAGGCCTCAAGAGATGAATGGCCTAGAACTTGTACATGTGTGCCAAACATAAAAGGAAGATATCTGATGTAACGTTCCAAGATTTTGGCTCCCGTGGATTCCATAATAGGCCGAATTTTCAGCTGTTATCTAAGACGTGTCAAAGATGAAATTCTTGACATATCACTATGCTTCTATATATTTGAAATTTAATGGCATTCATGCACAGCGACGAAAGATAAACATGTGATTTAATGAAATTTTAATCTACGTTATTATTAAAAAGTTCTTGAAACTAAACCAAACAAATAATCAATTATTGCCTTTATTAAGAAATTTTTTTACAATTTTGAAATAAACGATAAACTATCCTAAAAACACATAATCAAATAAAATCTTCAATGTGCCACTCCAATTTCGTCATCCGTCATCTGTGCTGCAAACCTTCAAACATCTCGCCGTAGTGTTCGCTTCACTTATTGGATTTTCACTTGGATTATCTGAGATATGGTTGGATAGCGTTAAATGCTATCATAGTGAGAAATATCCCTTCAAGACAATTAAGAATAATAATAACAGTATAGAATAAACGCAAGTAGGATATTATCATTTAATAAAATCAAAATAACCAAGTAAAAATCTTTGTTAATGCGATGCATGGAATGCATGCTCTAACTAAGGTACCTTGGCTAGAATCACAATACATGAAGTGGGAGACTCCTTGTTACGACTTCATACTAGTCACTAGTCATCAGATGTTCCTAGGACGCACAAGCCCATAGTTTTGCTCGACCACGTGAGAAATGGGACGCTCATTGCCCAAATCTACACGTGACAGTGTACGGGAGAAGTATGACGCTCTAGCCTATTCTCAATTCCGTACACCCACATGGAGCCAAGTGAATGCATGACTTTAGTTTCACCTTTATTTAAGTGTTTTCGCATACAAATGATTTAAATAAAACTCAATGGTCATTATGAGGAGTCGCAAGCAACCCAGCATAGGTTGACAGCACGGGATTAGTGTCCATAGCACCAACCCCGGCTCAGGAGATAACATATACAATTAATGTCCACTCCTTGTCCCACGTATAGTCCAATTAGGTCCCACGAATAGCCATTAATTTACAACGTGGCCAACCAAAGGAAACATACATATACGACATATGGATCCATTCTAACATCATGTGAACACAGGGATCCGTTAGCAATATTCAACATAAACATAGTTATGCCAATATCATCTTTCCAACATGAACACCTCTCACGGGCCCATCTCTCTACAACAACTGATCTCATCAATATGGGGACAAGGGTGTACATAAGCGTCATATTCACATGATAATAATCATCTATATGATGTATACATCATCATAACTATCTTAATCATTCATAAATATAAATAAAAGAAATCAACACATGGTTCTCACAATAATGTAGAAAAATACACATGCTTTCTCACATATACATCTAAACATGAAATCATAGCATCATATAATATCATTACAGCATAGATCTAATATTAATCATGGTCTAATATGGATCATGCATTCAAGTTTAAGATACCCAATAAATAATAAAGAAAATCTAGGAATTACACTTTTATCCATGTTGGCTTGAAGGGAAAATCCTCACTTTGTCTTTCGATGAAACTCTAGATATAGAATCTCCAGAAAGATGGCATTTAAGCAAAACACGAACCACACGAGTTTAGTAGAACAGGTCCAATGTTGGATCCTTAAGGTGGACGGCTAGGATGTGTTCTCTCTCTCTCTCTCTCTCTCTCTCTCTCTCTCTCTCTCTCTCTCTCTTTCTCTAGGGCATGGAGGCTATGGTTAGAAGAATGGCTTGAAAGTGTATAGTAGGAATATGGAGAGGGATGTGCGTACATGAGGAGATAAAAGAAGGGCGTGCGCGTGAGGTCTTGTGTAACAATCTCTCGAGGTGGGTTTCTCAAATCTCAATATTAGGGTAATCTTTGATTAATTCTAATTCATTCATCTTATCAAGCTCGAAGAATAGAGTCAGAATAAGTAAATTTCTTAATGATTCACATTCTAGATAGGCCGATCCTTGAAAATGGCCTAATAGGTGCTAAAATGGGTTTGATCTCAATTAACGGTCTACGCTTGATGATCAGGGCCTAAATTTTGAAAAAATATGTAGTCATGATAGACAAACAATTATATAAAGTTTAATGGTTGATTGATGGTGAAACATAGCTAGATCTGAAATTACAACTTTTGGCGGAAAAGGAATGGGTTGGCTTTGTGGTTTAACGGTGTAGGATTATAGATCGGGGTTCAAATTTTGTGTAAGCTTATAGTCATATGAGTATAATGGGTGATCCAAATTTGAGAAGCGATTGATGGTGAGAAGTGGGTAAATTGAAAGGTTCATATTTAAAAAGAGTTGGTAACTCGTTAATTTCTAAAACGGGATAACTTCACGTTTACGAAAGATGCTTATCAAGATGGGGCACTCAAATAACACTATTGGTCCATGATAAAGACGATCCAAGTCACTCATATGAAGGAAAAGATTTAACTACGACTAACCATCCACTTTCCTTACGTGATGGACATGAAAATCAAGAGTTAGGGGGCTGATTTGACAATTGGACTACTTCTACTATGATTTAAGGGCTGAAATTTGATGTGTATGATTAATTTATGATGAATAAGAATAGTATAAAATTTCAAGTCAAATGGATTATGGGAACCATGTGATCTAGAAATCAAGGGTCTAAGTTAATGTGAGCCATACACATTTGGGCACTTAAGATTTGATATCTATATACCTAAGATAATTACTTAAATTCTAGGTTAGGAATTTATCATTAAGATGATCAATTTGGTATGGTTACTTTTCCGACCACATTTCTCGATCAACGGCTACGGATGCTCCTAGATTAAGATCTCTATGATCATGGGGCCTACTTGAAAATCTATCTACAAAGAATTATTATACACTTAAAATTACGCTTATCTTTCTGACGGATTCAAAAACTACCTATCTGATTGATCAGAAATCATAATTATCGGAAAGGGGGGAGTTTTGAAAAATCTAACCTTTCTACGCTGTTCATGAGTTTATTCCAAGCAACTTTTGTAAAGGGTTCGCTATCCGATCTCTTACAGATGCCCCACTATTCGCAAATCAAAGTTAATATACCATAATTAATTAAAATAAAATAAAAATAAAATTTCAAATAAATTCTAAAAATCTGAGGCGTTACATCTGATATGGTATCTTTCAAATAAAAAGAAGATATCTGATCTGGTATTCTTCAACTATTGACTGATTAATATTAGAACTTCCAAATGAACTACTCTTACTGGCAGCATGATTACAACCACTGCTTGTCGGACTGGCAGGGAGACGATGTAATAAAATAGGATCTAAGCGGTCAAATGAATCTCAAAAAGTGAATGGACATGCTACAATGCTAACATTTCTCATAATAACCTGTTTGGGTGACTGGGAATTCAGCAGCAAAGCAATTACTCCAATTATCTTCTGAATCCAGTCCATTTAATCCATGACATTCTCTACCTGCATTGATAAACCACACAAGGAATAGTCAACAATGAACATAAGACCATGACCACCAATGTATTGAGCCATAATAGTGAAATAAATAAATTAGCAAAGCCCACTTACCAAATTCGCAATGGAATGACTATTTGGATAGGGTATGTATGATGAAGTGATGCTAGATGTGGCAATTTAATTAAAAAAATAAATCTTACTAAGTTCATGCTGACTACTAAAAGTATACCTGCAAAGTGAGGAGGAATCTTTCAGATATGTTGGAGAAGATCTATTGTTTAAAGAAACCAATCTGCCCTAAATTAGAAATAAAACCAGGAAAAAAACAAGAAAAAAGACAATTAGAAAGAACACATGAAAAGTACCAAAACGGTGAAAAAGAAATACAAAACTAACCCAAAAAATAGATGCAAACCACAATTGAGAGAGAGAGAGAGAGAGAGAGAGAGAGAGAGAGAGAGAGACCTCTGTGGCAAAGATTGAGATTGAGAGATTTGGGGGCGAAATCCCAAATCCGGCGAGGGATTTCTGGTTGGGGAAGCGAGATTGAGAGAGAGGGCGAGAGGGAGAGGGAGAGGGAGAGGGAGAGGGCTTGCTGATGTAGAAGGAGAGGGTGAGGGGTGTGGTGATGTAGAAGGAGAGGGCGAGGGGCGCGATGATGGAGGAGCGCGAGAGGAGGGGTGGGTGCAGGGTAGATTTTAGGTTTTCTCCAAAATGGGTGAGGGCGGGCGGGGAGTTTCCCAAAAAAAAAATAAAAATAAAGATGCGGGCAAGGAGGCAGGGTGATCATTGAGCTCATGGGGCCCACTATGATGTATATGGCATATCCACTCCATTCATCCATCTAAACAGCTCATTTTAGGGCTAAATACCAAAACCAAGGTAGATCCAACTCCCAAGTGAACCATACCAATAATCAATGGCATGAAGTTTATATCATTGTTTCCTACGGTGTGGTCCACCTGAGGCCTCTATCGGCCTCTTTTTTTTATATCATTCACTAAAATGAGTTGTCCAAATGGATGAATGGCTTAGATCATACAAACTCATTGTGGTGGGCCCCATGGAGTCCTTTAAGGGACTATAAACCGTAGCTACACCTTGGGTGGGATATAGCTTTCTCCTGTGGATTAAATCCGTAGTAAATTACTGACGGATTATATTCGTAGCAAAAGAAACCCATAGTCCGTAGCCTTTGCCCCTTTTTTTTTGTAGTGGTTGGCCCGACGATTGCCCGCTGGAAGGGCCTGACGGAAGATTAGGTTATTCCACACAGCAATGGCTGGCGGTCATGCTTCGACTTGGGGTTGTCAGAGATCCAGAGATGCTGTGATCTATTTGAGAGACACTTGCATCTCTTGCATAGACGTCTCAAACGAACGCTGGAGAGCATCCATCCTCTTCGCTAGATAGAGAATCTCCTGATCACCATCAGCAGGATTATTGCCTTGTCCTTTGCTAGAAGCCATCACCCGAGGTTGTTCCTCGCTCTAATACCGACTTGGCGCAGACGTCAGTGAAACGAGATCGATCACCACCTCTCTCATAGGATAACTGACTCGAATCTATGAATCTATCGAGAATCCTCAACCGATCTTCCTTGATTTCTTAGAGGGCACTCGAAGAACATGAGTAAAAGAGAAGAAAATCTCTAGGAAGTTGTATTGAAGTAATGAATAATCCCCTAAATGAAATAAAACAACTATAAATATGTTCTCCAATCCTAAGTACGCAATCAAGAAGTCATATTTGTAAAAGGAAAGAAAATGGAAGCAAAACGGAGAAAAACGATTCAAAATAGCAAGTTTGCGCGAGAATCTGTGCGTCACACGACTGGTCGGCCGAGGGCCTCGACCGGTCAATAATGGGCCGAAACAGTCTTGAGAGTTTGGATTGTTATCGGGCAAAATTCTACCGATCTGACTACCGATCGTGACTGGTTGTCAAGTCTCACAATTGGTTGGGTGATTGGTCGTTAGGGGTCTTGGATAATCCAGAGAGTTGGACTGTCTCTCATAGGAAATTCTGCCAGTCTGTAGACCAGTCATGACCGATCTTGGGAGTAGACGGCCGGTCGTCAGAGGTTGTTTCTTCACTAGCATGTTGAGCTTTGGCTTTTTCCTTGCAATCCTCCTTTGATCTTTCCTCTGGTCCATCTTCATCATGTAGAGCTCAGATACACCCTCTACATCACTTTGGATGGGTAGATATGAGGCCAGGTTAGAAGATAAAAACATGTCTGTAGATCGCAACATCTACAAGATCTCACATTGGCTCAAAGACCTAGAGTCTAGGCTATCGGAAAGACAAAAATTCACTAAATAAAAATATCTCTCTCCAAGCTCTGGGTCTTACCCCAACATTTCATATAAGAATCCGGATCCTCTATTAAAATCAAGCAGAGAACCTCTGCTGCTGCTGATCTGATTGGTCCACCTCAGCCTGACTGTGTTAAGCTCTGACATAGTCAGGCTGAGGTGGACCAATCAGAATGGTGACGAGCAGGATTTTCCTGCTTGGTTTTAACACAGGATCCGGACTCTTCATATAAAGGTGACAGGGTTAAGATTGTTAAATGGCTAAAACCTAAGACGGGCTGGATAAACTTAACGTAGATGGCTCTCTCAAGGAAACCCTGGAGAAGGGGAAGGTGGGGTGTTTGTAGAGTAGAGATCACCTAGTTAGGATGATCTTTGTATTCCACCATAAATACGGGCATGTCTCCAACACATTAGCGGAAGATCAGGCCATGCTTGATATAATCTATGAAAACTTGGAGCTGACCAAAATTATAATGGGAACCGACTCTGGTATCATAGAAGAAGCAATCTCTATTCCCTTAGCAATAAGCCCTTGGAATATATGGTATAAAGTGGAGATCATCCAAAGGTAAAAGGGCCCCCTTAACCTCAAGTTCGTTCAACGGATGGGCTTGCTAAATTGGCTAGTTATGATAACCATAACAAGCTCTATGGGAATCACAGGGTCCTACCTACTCTTATTGGAAGCAGATTGGCTGGTGCACCCTACACCAGCTACGTTGCTGGCGTAGGGACGTGACAGACGCGGAGGTAGAGCTAGTCCTCAAGCACCATGATTGTACAAAGGGTTCAAAGAAGATTAAGGATCTGTGGACCCATGATGATGTATTTAGTATATCCAAACCGTTCATCCATTTTACGAGAACATTTTAGTGCATGATACCTAAAATGAGTCATATCCAAAACTCAAGTGGACCACACCACTAAAGGCAATGGGGACAATGATTCTCACCGTTAAAACATACCCAGGGTCCACCATGATGTTTATTTGCCATCTAAACTGTTCATAAGGTCACATGGACCTGGATGAAGGGTAAAAATAAATATCATATTGATCCAAAACTTCTGGGACCTCCAAGAAGGTTTCAATTTTATACGTTCAATCTCTCACTGCTTTCTGCAGTGTGGTCCACTGGATCCTTGGATCTGTCTTAGTTTTTGGCTCAAGCCTTAAAATGATCCCAAAACATGGAGGGACGGTTTGAAAATAACAAGTACCTCATGGTGGGACCCACAAAACTTGATGATGTCACTACACCCAGCAACCTCGCTGGTGCACCAGCCAATCCGCTTCCACTCTTATCAGGAGTTCTCTAGCCCTAGACGAAGCGAGAGTTAGGGTTCTCACAAGAATCTCTGCATAGTGCGGTTAGACTCTCCATGTAGGGTTACTTTGGTTAGACTCTCTGTTTCGAGCTCACATTCATTTTCGCCTCTTTTCAGTCTCTGGGATGAGTACTATACATGAGCTCTTCCGATAGGGGACGCGATTGCGTCCAACCCTGTTTGGACCTTTAAGCGTCCGACCATATTTGTGTGGGGGCTCACCATGATGTATCTATTTATCCAACCGTCCATCTCTTTTCTAAGATCATATCAAGGAATGAGCCCAAAAATGAGGCAGATCCAACTCTGTAGTAGACCACACCAGAGATGACTCTTGCGTTTAATGCAACTTGCATTTAATACAACCCAGCTAATTATTTTGTGTGGTCCACTATAGCATTGGATCTGCCTCAATTTTGGGTTCATGCCTTAACATGATCTTAAAAAAGCGATGCACGGCTTGGATAAATAGATACATCATGGTGGGCCCCACACAGATCTAGTCGGACGCTTAAAAATCCAACCAGGGTCGGACGCAATCCGCATCCTACGATTAGGTAGGGTCCAATCCTTTTTTGTTGTGGCCTTGCACCAATGTCCGTTGATATTCAATTTTCAATAAAATTCTCTTACCCCCGCCCCCCAAAAAAAAAAGTTATTATTATCCCGGTAATATTATTCTATGCATGCAACATTTACAGTAATAGCATTATACGGATTAGCTACTGACAGGTTGTGTAGCTATCTAGCTACTGAAGTGACGTCGCCAACTTATGTGGGCCCCACCGTGATGTATATGTGTTGTATCCAATCTAAAGAATGAGACCGATCCAAAGCTCAAGTGGACCCCACCAAAGAAAACAGTGGGGACAATGACATGACCATTGAAACCTGCCTAGGGCCCACCATGATATTTATTTGAGATGGAACCTGTTTATAAGTTCAAAAAGACATGGAAGAAGGGAAAACATAAATACCAGCTTGATCTAAAACTTCTGTTGCCCTAAGAAGTTTTTAATGGTAGGAAATCAATCACCACTGTTTTATACCTGCCTGAGCTTTATATCTGCCTCAATATTCTTTGGCTCATGCCCTAAAACATCTCTCCAAATGGATGGAAGGTGTGGATACAATACATACATCACGGTGGGGCCCATAGAAATTGGTGACGTCACCTCAGTAGCAAGATAGCTACTCAACCTGTCAGTAGCTAATCCGCGTCCATTTTATACATACATAACAATAAATACAACTACATGGCATACGTGTAGGAAGCGACACACGCATACGGCGTACAGTCTGCTATATATATATATATATATACACTGCTCACAATCCTGAAAACTAAAACAGATCCAAAAGAAAGAAGAAACAAATCTACCAAATCCTATTTTAAATAATCTCCTTCATCCCTCGAACTGCGATTCTATTATTCCGCAAATCTGGAGAGGCATCTGCATTTGGATTCTCAATCTCTGGAGAGAAGATCCCACCCTCTCCTCCAACGAAATCAGAACCATTTGACATGCTCAACGGACTTTCAGAGCCATTAGTATGAAGCGGTGAAGGTTCTTCAGTGCTCCTAGGGCCTATTGCCAGCCCTTCACCAGGTGATTGCGTCTTCTTGTAAGTATGATAAGAGAGGTCTTTGTTGTCGAAGTGTTTGAAAAGATGGACGAGCCTGCATCCTAAGGAGGTCTTGGGATCGTCTGGGGTGGTCAAAACGTGCCAATGCTTGTGAAGGAAGCGGAGTGCGTATATGAAGAGGGCGAGAGAAGAAGCCGTCCCGGTGATGAGGAAGAGGCCCCAAAAGCTATCGAGGGTGAGGCTGTTTGAACCGATGGTCAACGATGGGTCTGCACAATCGGCATTTTGTCCAAACCATTTTTGCTCGATCTTCACCATTTCATCTCCCTCCCTTATCTTTAAGATGGCTTGAGAAAAGTCGCCGACCAAAGGGGACCCTTTTGGGAAGACCTGTGAATTCAAGGGAGCGAGAAAACCAACATAACCTGTGAATTAGAGGGTAAATGCTGGTAATTAGCGGTAAAAGCATAATAATAGATTTTGCCATATGTTTGGAAGAGAGGGAACTCTATATCGTAAACCGTATAACTTTCAACCTCTATTCAAAGCAAAACCCTGTGGGCCCCGCCATAGTGTATGTGTTATATCCATGCCTTTCATTCAACTTTTCATATCATTTTAAAGCATAAGACCAAAAACAAGGTAGATCCAAAGATCAAGGGGACCACACCACAAAAACCAGTGCATTCAATGGTGGACGTCATTATTCTCATTGTGGGCCGCTTCAGCTTTGGATCTGTCTCATTTTCGGCTCATACTCTAGAATGATCTGTCAAATTTAATGAACGGTGTGGATGAAACACATAAATCATGGTGTGGCCCACAAAGTTTTGCCACGTGGCACTGTACAGGTGCACACAAACCCATAAATCAATGGGATGCCAGGAAATACCCTTCTAAATAATGATTATTTATTTACCATTGGCTACTAGATAATGATAATTACATCTAACCAAATAGACCCTAAAAACTTGCCCAAGTTTTTAGTTGGGGAATGCAAAACCAAGCGAACGAACGTAAAGCTTAACTACTCCCCGGAAACACCGGCCAATTTGAACATATTCCAAAAGACATAAAAATCAAGGAAATTACCCAGCAACCAAAATAGTGACAAGGCTACGTTAGCTGAAAAATGCAAGCACAATTCCCCCTTCTTCGATTAGGATAGGATGTTAGTAAGGAGGTGAGTCTGAACCATCCATCTAGTTTAGTCTCGTCTGACATCAACTGATGATCCGAACATCAGTCTCAATGGTTGAATCAATTTTCATCTCAACCTTCCATTTGAAGGCCACTTCTAAGATGGATAGGACCAACCATTTGGTTTGTTCATCAACAGCACGGGATTCATGACGAGAACCCACTGGATAGACGGTCCTGGTTCCAGCAACACCTGCTACGTATTATTGGTCATTGGGTGATGACCACCCTATTAGTCTTAAGATGCTTTGACGTTGGATTCGAAAGGTCGATGGCCCACCAATCAGCCAGTTAGGAAAATCATTGAAGTCAGAGAGAGAGAGAGAGACTTACAAAACCAAATCCATCAGTCTTGTAGGTGGGCCCCACCATCATGTACCGTCCACAGTACTTGCTGAGTAGCAGCTTGATGTAAGGGAGCTCATCAAAGATGGCCGCAACCCCACCATTCCTGCTTCCCTTAGACAAGGCGTCATTATACTCTTCTGGGCTGACGAGGGCCGTGAGCTTTCTATCATCAAAACCCAAATTCTTTAATAGTCCCAGCACAAAAGAATCCTTCTTGTACCCCACTTTCTCCCCATTTCTGAGGAGATAATTGATGTCCGTGATGGTGGGCTGTAGCTGTTGGACGGTCAGCATTGAAGTCAAACTTGCAGTATAACTGGAAGTCAATATGAGGACCACGAACACCCATATGATCACAACGAACCTCGATAAGTTGCTCACCACCTTCTCCTCTGCAACCATTAAAAAATTTATTTAATTTTTCTTAAATATCTAACATCTAACTAATCATTTTTCCATCTCAATCTTCATGGGCCACCAAAAAAAGAAAAAGAAAAAACAACGGATCAGATGATTGTCACAGTGGACAAATGGATGGCCAAATATTTGTTGACAGAAAAATAGGTCTAACCAACCATTTGAACCATCCATTAAGTGGGGTCCATAGTGGACTGCGAAAGGGGTTCAAAGAGTCACTTTCATCAGATGATCCTAACCATCCCATTCACGGCTTGGACGGAAAGGATCATCTAATGGGTGTAATTTCTGCTTGTTGGCCCATAAGATAAGGTTAGACCTAAAGTAATGGGAAGTGCCGATCAATTGACTAGCCTCCGCTATATCCCTATGCAAAGTGGATCACAATATAGCTTAGTCCTTCAGGTGCTTTGGATCATTACTCAAAAACTACCTAAGTTGGATAGGTTCACATGGACATTGATCACAACCTTGTTAGTCACCAGAAATGTCCTAAAAATCTCACTTCATGTGAATGATGCTAACCATCCAACTGATACACACACTCCCGTGGATCACTGCCAATAACTTCATTTTCCTATCCAAATCCGGGCCCTTGATTGGATGGTTAGAAACATCTGATGGGAGTGATTATTAGGCAGATACTGGACTGAAATGCATAACAATATGGATGAAATGTTGAGAAATTGAAATAGAGGAAGGATGGGGAACAACTGTGTGCAAAGACGAGCGTAGAAAAGGAGAACCAGAACATCACGCCAATCTGATAAGCAGGTGGGCCCCTAAAATCATCATTGATCCGGTGTTCTAGAAACCACACAACGAAGCCTGTGATGATGAAGGCGGCCGCGCTTGTCAGCCATAGATTCCTACTCAGAGGCTTCAAGAAAATCCATGCATTCTTACTTCTGTCATCCTTGATCGGCACAACCATGGAGACACCTGACTCAGTGTAGGGCATTGTAAAATCGACGTACTTAGATCGGTTGGCTGTGATTGTTGTGTCTGCCACCACTGCATCGAATGCCTGATTATCCAATCACAAAAGCAGAAGAAATTAATTAGATCCGTTTGAAATGACAAGTGAGAGGCATCCAAACCTGTGATGGTGATATGCACCCATGGGCCCTCAGCGACTCAACTCGGCTGAGTCAAGCGAGTTAATAAAAGGGATTAAAAGAATTAGCGCCGACTTGGTTTTTATGAACACAGTGGGCTTTTGGCAACATGCTGAGTTGTACCAGTCGTTGCCTGTATATGCTAAAAACCTGATGTAGAACGGGTCGCTGATTATTTCATGACCCAGATGGAGCAAAAGAAGACCGGTCAGGGTCGAAAGTGATCCGGACCATCAGGACCGTAAATCGGCCATATCTCACAATCCGGAATGAGTTACGGGACGTATAATATATCAATTTGGGGTAGCTCGAGCTACTTTAGCCAACCAACCCCGCTATGCCGTGTTGCCCAAGCCGGAATCGCGAGAATCGACCATATCGACGGTCATTAGGCTAGTTTATTTTCAATTTTACTATTTATAGTAAGTTTTAATTCGATCATAACTTTGCATCCGTATGGTTTTAGAGTTAGTGCCCAACATAAAAAGGGCTTAGAATATTTAGTAGAACAACGTGGTTGAGGCCGTTTGAAAACTTTCTATTTTTGGCCGAAAACCAAGAGTTCTAGTAGGATTGAACGACTTCTATAAATAGTAAGTTTACTATTTATAGTAAGTTGCGTTTTCTAGGAGTTTAAGTTGGAGTTGGATTCTGATACTTTACCTAGGGTTTAGTTTCCTATTTATATGCATTGTAATTTCGTTATTATGGATTCAATTATCAATAAATCAATTATTCGGAATTTATTTCCTCTTTTTATCTTTTATTTCTTCTCGTGAATTCGAGAAACTATCGGTTAGGGAGACGGTGATCGACCTACCACGTCCTCCCTGCGTCAAAACCGATCGAGTTGATCGGGTTGAATTCTTTGTTGACTCAATGCGTTTTTTTTTAATTTATTTAATAAATGTGGCTCATCATCAACTAATCTTATGCGATTCCCACACAGCTTGCCGCGCGTGTGGTTGCGGTTGGTTGACCCATCAAAAACTCGTGTATTAACCTTTTTTTTTAGGGCATTAGTCACACTGTACTGTTACCACCCACACTTGGGAATCAATAGCAAGACAGTGTTGAAAGGAGGTTACAAGAGCTATGGATCGGGGTGTAACTCGTGTGTTAACCTTCTTGAAACCAAATGTGCGTGTGGTATGTTTGTGTGCATGTGCATGTGAGGCACTCTTCAAGTCCAACGGTTTTTTTTTATTTTTTTAAAGCAACAAAATTTAATTAGACTACTTACATTAGCGGACTGACCCAGGACGACCTAGAAAACCTAGGACTATTTATCATGTAATCCCAAAGAAAAACCCACAGCGCTAAGCATTAGGAGGCTCCTCCTTTGCCTATAGCTTGAGATAACTCAGCCCTACTCTATCAAGGAACAACATACCTCTTAACTCGATGGGTAGCTCTGAGTATGCCGAGTAGACTTGCTTCCCTTGATGGATGCTCCCCATTTTTGCTAGGCCGTCAGCCACAACATTGGCTTCCCTAGGGACATACTGGATCTTTACTTGGGCTATTCTCTTAATGGTTGAGAAACGAGCCTTCCAATACGAAACATTCCATGAGGGGCCAGTCTCACTGCTAAAAGAGTTGACCATAACCTTTGAATCGCTTTCAACCTCTATCTTCCTCTAGCTTCCTGTAGCCCTTTACCGCACATAATTGAAGACCTTCAACTATAG
Organism: Liriodendron chinense; assembly: GCA_003013855.2. NCBI lineage: Eukaryota > Viridiplantae > Streptophyta > Magnoliopsida > Magnoliales > Magnoliaceae > Liriodendron > Liriodendron chinense. Next base: position 1,311,292 of record ML058387.1, read on the forward strand.
CGCGGGCTTCAGCTCTTGCGTTAGAGCCAATCCCATACCTGGTATAGAATGCGAAGATGAATTCACCTTTAACTCCTCTACAAGCACCCCTTCCTCCTAATTGACCCGAATTTTCTCTAGCGGACCCATCAACATTAATTTTGATCCATTCGTTCTCCGGTTTCTCCCATTTAACAACTGATACGGAGCTTCTATTAGAAGAGGATACCATGATTCCTAACCAGTTAAGCACCATCAGCCGTGTAAAACTGGGGGTCTTGGGGAGATCAAGAGAAGAGCCGGTCCTCTTCAACAAAATCTGGATTTTTCTGATCACCCCGCCCACCTGAACTGAGGTGTTTTCATATATGTTTCTACTTCTTTCTCACCATATCTCCCATAGGAGAAAACGGGGAAGCAGCCCCCTTAGCAACGAGAAATGGTTTCCTGTCGAAGCTAACTCCCACCACTGATTGGTTTTAGCAAGAAGTGATTGCCCTTCAATGTCGCAACATCAAACAGATTGCTGAAAAAAAAAGCCATACCTTAGATGCCAAATTACCCTTCACAAATAGATGGTCGAGAGATTTCGTACCTGCCCCATCATCTGCAATGCAGCAGCATCTAGTAGCCAAGGAAATGCCCTTCCCCTGCACTCTTTCATCCACCAGAAGTGCTCTATATATACAACGCCTCAAAACAAATACAGAAATTCTTAGTGACAATTTAGAGTGCCATATCAATCTAACCCGGCTCCTACGAGGACCACCCTACCTGCAAAAGTTCCAAGCTGGTTTAACGGGGAAATCTCCCGACGAAGTATGAGGCCAAATACATTTATCTGCCCCTCCCGAAATACAGCAGCCTTCTTCCAACATCCTATCCACCACATGAGTCGGTAAGGCAGCAGTAAATGGCGTGTCTTGAAGAATACCATCCGGTCCCAAGACCTTTAACCCCTACATGTCTCTTAGAACACTTTCTGACATCCACTACGAAAGAGCCCCCAGCCCAGTTCAGTTTTGCTCTCAAACGTCACAATCCCCGGATCCCACCAACCAGGGAGAAGATGCTCCCAGAACTGGAAAGAATTTAAGTGTAGAATTCCAAAAAGGAGAGTCGTACTTCACCGTCTCCCCCTTACTATGGTGGAGATGTCTTCAGCATATTTAGCCCGCACGAAAGCCGCCCACATGCTGCCCTCGTCCCCGTATTTAGCTCTCCATGCCATCTTCATCATGTAGCTTACAACTACATCTTTTAGGGATTTGATACCTAGGCCACCCTCTTCTTTAGGTCTACTGATCCTGCGCCAGCTAATCCAATGAATTTTCTTCCTTCCCTTGTTGACTACATATGTGGAAACGGATGCTGGATTTTCTTTAGGTCTCAGACCGGTCGTGATCGATGCTGGAAATGGATGATCGGTCGAACGACCAGTCGCAAGACTGTTTCTGCTGAGTCTTGATTCCACCTTTGGGGGTCTTCCTTGGGTCCTTTCTTTGGTCCATCTTCATCATGTAGAGCTCAGCGACCCCATTTACATCTGTGTTGCCTCCTTGAAAAGAACTCAACCTTGAGTTCTCATCGACTTTCGACTCATGATACTCATACAAGTCGGCGACGTTGAACGTATGGGAGATCTCAAGTTCCTCCAAAGGATCAACAACATAAGCATTGTCATTGATCTTTCCGAGGATCGGCATGGGTCCAATCTTCTTGTGCTTAAGTTTGTTGTATGTGCCAGTAGGTTAGTATTCCTTGCACAAATGGATAAGCACGATAATGCTTGTCCGCGTCTTCCTTGTATTTCCGGTTTGATTCCAACTGCTTCTTTCAGACTTCAACATGCACTTCGGTGATCATTTTCATCGTGTTCTTGACAGCTATGCTTCTTCTTGGAACCTTGGTCAAGGGATCCAAGTCGAGTGTATGATGAGGAATTCATCCGTAGACGATCAGTAATGGAGATTTCCCTATCAATTAGTTCACCATGTTGTTAAAGGCGAACTCAGCTTGAGATAGGGCTAAGTCCCACTATCTCGGCTTGTCTCTTGAAATGCATCAGATAAGGTTACCCAATGTTCTATTCACAACTTCAATTTGACCAATCTGCCTGAGGATGATATGCACTGCGCCAAACTGAAGTTATGTATTAAATCGACTCCATAAAGTCCGTCAAAAGTGGCTAACGAACTTTGTATCACTGTCTGACGTAATTATCATAGGGATACCGTGCAACCTCACCACGTCCTTGAAGAATAAATTGGCCACACTTATTGCATCATGTCTTCTTGTAAGGTATGAAGTGTGCCATCTTCGAAAATCAATCTACCACCATGAACACGGAATCCGCGTCGCGCTGAGTTCGTAGGAGACCCAAGATGAAGTCGATATAATTATCCTCCCAAGGACCTTTAGGAACGAGTAATGGAGTATAAAGCCCTGTATTTTGTGATTGTCCTTTAGAGGTTTATCCTGTGTGACATCACTGAACCATTCATCCCGGCCTAGATGAGCCCAAACGTATCATTCTTCTACTAGAGCCTTTGTCTTGTCACGACCCAGATGACCTTTAAGGCGACCACCATGGAGCTCTAAGATAATCTTGTCTCACAGCGAGCTCTACGGGATACGCAAGTGATTCTCGTAGAATAGATACTCGTCCTGTATATGAAAATCACTCAGGTGGCCTTCTTTGCAACGTTGTCACATGTCCTTGAACTCCTGATCATAAGCGTAGAACTCCTTTGGGCTTTCGAACTCGATCACTTCATTTGCCAAGGTAACAAGGAGTGCGGCTTGGCAGCTTAAGGCGTCAACAAACTTGTTTTGTTAGCCCGACTTCTGTCTCAAAACAAATGTGAATTCCTACAAGAATGAAATCCACCTGGCATGAACATGGCTAACATTAGTCTAACTATTGATAAATTTAAGGGCCTGGTGATACATGTATAAAACAAATTCCCTCTAGATGAGGTAATGCAGCCAATGTCACGGCTCTTGCACCACCACGTAAAGTTCAATCTTGTAGGTAGACCACTTCTTTCTTGCACCGCTCGGCTTCTCACTGTAAAAGGCCACTAGCTTGCCTTCTTGCAACAAAACTACCCCAATCCTAGACAGGATGCATTGCTGTCCACCTCAAATACCTTCTCAAAGTTCAGAAGGACCAAACACGGTATGGAGGACGGCCGTTGCTTAATCACTGCAAAACTTCTGTCAGCTTCTTCGGTCAACTGGAACGGTCCCTTCTTCATGTAATATGTTATCAGTGCAACTATCAAAATGAAATTCTTGACAAATCGATGGTAGAATGTTACCAACCCATGAAAACTGTGAAGCTCATGGATATTGGTCGGAGTAGGCCATTTGCAAATAGTTTACACCTTGTCTTCGTCTACCCGAATACCAGTGGATGATATCACAAAGCTCAGAAATAAAAGGTGGTCCATCATAAAACTGCACTTCTTGAGATTCAGATATAACTTATTCTCATGGAGAACTTGGAGAACATGCCTAAGATGATCAATATGATCTGTCGCGTTCTGACTGTAGATTAATATGTCATCAAAATAAACCACGACGAACTTTCCCATGAATGGCTTCAAGGCCTGGTTCATAGCCGCATGAAGGTGCACAAAGCATTCGACAAATCAAAGAGCATCACAAGCCATTTATACAACCCTTCCATGGCCTTAAACGTTGTTTTCCACTCGTCGCCCATACAGATATGACTCTAATAGTACCAGCTCCTCAAATCTAATTTGAAAAACATTTTAGACCCTTAAAGCATGTCTAACATGTCATCTAGTCGAGGTATCGAAAATCGATACTTGATAGTGATCTTATTTATTGCTCAGCTATCAATGCACATTCGCCAGCTCCCTTCTTTCTTTAGCGTTAGGAGGGTCAGCACGACGCACGAGCTCACATTTTTTCTCAGCAACCTTTTCTTCAATAATTCTGCTACCTGCTCTTAGAGGATTTCACTCTCCTTTAGGCTCAAGCGGTAGTGTGACCTGTTCGATAGATTAGCTCTCGAAATGAGATCGATGTGATGCTAAATATCTCTCATCGGGGAAGACCATGAGAAAGATCTTGGGGCCAATACATCTCAGAATTTGTTTAATAACCGGTTCACCGTCAACGGGATTGTTTCCACGTCTATCGCTATGCCATCTTTTCAAGGTTGTTCCTTACTCCGATACCAACTTGGTGTAGCCGTAGGCAGGACGAGATCAATCACCGTCTCCCTCATATGATAGCTGATCCAAATCCACGAATTTGTCGGGAATCTTCAACTGATCTTCCTTGATTTCTCAAGGGACACTCGAAGAACACGAGCAAACAAATATAAACTCAAAGAGAAAGCTTTAAAATTGATTAATGAATCCTCTACAACGAAATTAAAAAAGTTTAAATAGGTTAGCAATTAAATAGAAACCCAAAAAATGAGATTAGGAAGAATCCTAATCGAAAATGAAAATAAATCAGTTCAAAATAGCAAGTTTGTGCGTTCCTGCGCGCGTCGGACGATCAGTCGTCGAGGGTCCACGACTGGTCGTTAATGGACCCGGTCAGTCCAGCAAGATGGGATATCCTGATGACAAAATTTGATCGGTTAGTGGACTGGTCGTCAGTTCTCCTGATCGGTTGGGCAACCGATCGTCAATGGTCCTGGACAGGGGCTCTCCTGAGCAGTGCTAGAAATGGACCGGTCGTCAAACTATTTTTGTTGAGTCTTGGCTCCTCCTTTGGGAGTCTTCCTTGGGTCCTTTCTTTTCATCTTCATCATATAGAGCTTAGCGGCCCCCTCTACATCAACTAACAACATTTTTTTATTACTTGAGTGTTAAGTGTATTTCTAATGATTATAATTAGGATTTGTTTCTCATAGATAGTAATTGGTTAGATTAATAATAAACATGATTTATCGTCAAGTGGCTCTCTAAATCAATATACCGGTTGTCGGCTTCAATCCTCAACTTGTCACCTTCATACCTAATGCCCATGTGTGTCCTTTCAGCAACACAAATGACTGTCATCACATTGGCCAGTTTGTGAAATATTTGTGTTTCTCTTGCATGTGGAATTAGCACCTCTCTATTACTAAGCTTTAATCCCCAAACCTCAAAATTAGTAATTAACAGCAAAAACTAGCTTTAATTATTCACCACTTCTGCGTTTTAAAATTTAAAAATACTTGAACTCTTGGCAAATAGTTTTTCATGAAAACTTTAGTTGCAAAACAAACAGTAGACTGTGCATTCTTTTTCACGGTTTTTAATTTTTTTTTTTTTTTTTATTTTCATGGAGGTTTCTTGTATCCACGTTTTGGAATTCTTATACCCAAACAGCCTTTAAAATAAAATAAAAAAAAGTACGTGCAGATTTTCCTACGGAAGATAGGGAGTAAGAAAAGAAAAAAAGAAAAAAGAAACATGAGCCAGTTCTAAAGTTCCACTCACCTGAAGAAAGACCTGATAAACAAGGTCATTGTAAGTCCCTGCGCTTCCTCTGCTTGCATTTGCATATGGCATGAATTCGTAAGGGAGGTCGTATTGTAACAGTTTTCTTGCGGCATCGAACACATCTATGCAAAATCCCGTGGCAGTCACATTGCGGTCGTTATTCGCACTGACATTAAAAATTTGGATAAATTTATTTTCCACCAGAACGCCGATTCTCAACTTCTTCCCATTGGGTGCTATCACCCAACCTCTCGGCAATGCCTTTGATTGTCCTGGCCAGTTGACATGCAAAAGATCTGCCTTGGAAGCTGAGTACATTTTGTTGCTAGTCTCATTTAGTACCTTTGAAAGTCCAGATACAGGCGTCCAAAACCCAATTTCCCTCCCTCCTTTCCTGACCACATTGATTATTTGGAAAGCCGACGATGGCAATTGCCCGTCAATTAGATGGAAATTGCCGCTAAGGCCTTCGAATGTGGTATTTAAGATGGCGTCAAGAAGTTCCGGGCCTGTTTCCGAGACTCCCAAGCTTGCTAAATCGTTGAAGTTTTGGTTGGCTTCTGGCCTTCGGAAGTGGGATTTCATGGCCCCAACTTGCTCTGCCGCCATTGCCAACGCCTGGACTGTATCATATGCCCATAGCCCTATTGTGCTTAGCTCAGCTTTTCTGATTCTTGGATTCTCTAAGAGGATTTTCCTTCTCCATCTTGGGATAAAATTGTTGAGTTCTTTCGATTTTGGCACGTAAGGTTTCACGCCCAAGACACCATGCATCGAATCAATGACAGAAGAGGCCATTGAATCCAAAAAATCCGTTATCCCGTTCGTTGTAATCCAAACATACCCTTCGCTCATCATTCCTGCATCCTTCACCTTCGTGAAAAAGTGGGACCCTAGACCAGAAAAACACATGTGGACAACGAAAACCCTAGTCTGCATGGTCTTCAACTTGTATAGCTCTTTGAGGATCTGATCATCTGTCGCCAAAGAAGGGATCACACTCCGGTGTGGGACCTTGGCATCAATCTGTTGAAGGGCCTCAGTGAGGAAGGGTATGACTCCACGTCCGAAATCAGTGTCTTCGTAGATGGGGACTACTTCTCTCCATCCAAAGGCTCGAACAATGGCTGCGATGGCCTTGACTTGAGACGAGTCATTATGTGCGGTCCGGATGAAGTAGGGAGTTCGGGATGAAGAGAGAGAAGGACTTGTAGTTGAGAAGGACAAGATGGGCACTTGAGATTTGCTGCCAAGATCCGCCACAAACTCGGCTTGGGCCGACGATTCTGGTCCTATGATCGCTTTGACTTGGACATTTTTCAACAGGTCCAAAGCTACCATGCACAAGAGAAGAAGATAGAATTCAGAGGTATGTATGGGCTTGTATGATACAAGGGTTTTGATTAGAGCAATCCAGACGGTTAGATTGTTCGGATCAGAGTCCGTGCAATCCTATCCATTGGAACGCATGTGGTCACATCTCGGGTGTCACATACGCGTGCCACATCAGCTTACTCATACTGTATTGAAACGACCAAAACTAAATCAACCTTCTAAGTTGACATTGACTCAGTCTATGCTCCTTTTTTTTTTTTTTTTTGAAAAGACATATCACTCAGTCAATACTATTTAAAAGTTCAATTCATTCATGAGAAAACTCGACAGCACTCTAATACGACGTGCCTAGATACTACAATATTTATATTATTATGATTAGGAAAGGTCTCACCTACAATTAGCTGGGGCGTGGGGTTACTGATGGTACATGTATGGCACCCAAGTGGTCTAACATTGTTAACCCCTTTGAGATGCCCCAAAAAATCATGCGATCCAACATCAAGTGGGCCACCATATGAATGGCAAGGTTTTTGGGTCCTTGTCCGTGTTTTCTATCATTACGCCCTATTAACATGATTTTTGGACCATCTAATTTTCATGGCGGGCAATCACATTGATAAATTTTGTAAAGGGCTATTTGGATTCATGAAAAGCACAGGAAGGAGAGTAGTATTTCTTATAAAACCTTGCTTCCAGAAAAAAAATGGGAAATGAAACATTGTTTTTGTTGTTTAGTTAACCAGATTTTTAAGAAATTTAGTGCCTATTTTAAATTTATTATTTGGCATAATAATAAAGAAAGAAACTCTTGAGAAGAAATTCTCTGTGGTCGTCAGCACGTAACAAATTAGCATATGTGACAAATGTTGAATTATTGAAGATGGATTAGTGGCACATGTAGCATATGTAGTCTATGCAGGCAGTTGTAGCTGAATTGTGGTACATGCTGAATGTGAGGTGCTTGAAGTTGTATGGTAGCACAAGTCACAAGTTAGCACATCAGAGATGTAGGCACCTTAAGTTATGATGTAGAGCGAGTTGAAGACTATTTCATGGCTCAGATGGACTAAAAGAAGACCAGTTGGGCCGGGTTGGAAGTGATTCGGACCATCAGGACCGTAAAACGGTCGTATCTCGCAATTCGAAATGAGCTTCTAGACATCTAATAGATGATTTTGGGGTAGCTTAAGCTAGTAAAGCCAACCAACCTTGGCAGGCCGGGTCGCCCATGCTTGAATTACGAGATTCGACCTAGTTATCAGTCATTAGCGTAGTTTTATTTTTATTTTACTATTTATAATAAGTTTTGTTTTGATCATATCTTTCGATTCATAGGGTTTTAGAAGTCGTGCCCAACATGAAAATGACTTAGAATAATGTGTAGAATCAAGTAGTTGGGCTGGTTTGAAAACTTTCTATTTTTGACCGAAAATCATGAGTTCTAGTAGGAATGAGAGACGCCAATAGTAAGTTTACTATTTATAGTAAGTTGGTGTTTTCTAGGAGTTGAGTTAGAGTTGAAGTATGATACTTTTCACTAGGGTTTAGTTTATTATTTAAAGCATCGTAGAGATGACTTTGCTCATTCAATCAATTATTATGAATTTTATAAGAATTATTTCCTGTTTTCTCTTCTTTCCCTCGTGGATTCAAGGAAGTTCGGTTGATGATTCTCAGAGGTCTTGTGAACTCAAGGCATTTATCCGATAAGGTAGACAATGATCGGCCTTGTCATGCCCTCCCTGCGTCCAGTTGCTCTCATTGGCACTATTAGCACATATGGCATATTTGGAGTAATTTAAGATATGACATAGTGGTACAATGGCACGTGTGGAGTGCTTTGCACGTGTGGGGCACAAGAGAAGAATAGTCATACATGTGGTGCAGTAGCACATGTAGGCACAAGAGAAGATGAATGGTGTCATGTGTGGCACATATTGTAGGTATGTGACGCAAGAGAAGGTGAATAGTGACACATGTGGGCACATTGGCATATGTCATCGATGATAGTACATTTTGGTTCGACCATTAAGAAACCCATTTTCCTTTCATTATGGAAAATGGCAGTTTCCTAAGGATGGATGTAGAAAAAAAATTGTTTATTATTTTTATAAAGATAAAAAATGAAAAATTGTGTTTACCATAAATTACTGCAAAGAAAGACTTAACAAACAGCACAGATTGAGTTTCACAAGAAACAATGTTTACTTTCCTTAGATTTCCATAATTTCTAAGGAGCATTAAAAGAAAATGATAAATAGATTTTTTTTATTACTCTATATCATTTCTTTCATATAAAATGAATATATAGACTACAATAGCGTACAAGACAAAATACAAAATCTGAAACTGAAATTTTAATCTAAAATATTTCTTATTGAATTAATCCTAAAACATGTTGGATGGATCGGACCTACATATGCCTAAGGGGTTTCTACACTGACCTTTGAGTTATGACTGTTTATCATGGTTAGTACATTCAAGAGCTCCACATAAAAGCAGTTATGGGAAACATCCTACAGCGGATTAGGTGCTACCCACACTAGGACCCTAGGACCTAGTTAGAGATGGACAGCTTTGTGAGGGCCTCTGTGGGGCCCACTGTAATATATATGTTTTATCCACACCATTCATCTATTTGCTAGATCATTTTAGGGCTTGAGCCCAAAAAGGAGGTAGATTGAAGGTTCAAGTGGACCACACTTGATCCAAAAGGATGGGTTAGCGTTCTCAAAACGAGGGGTAGCGCTCTTCAAGCCAGGAGGGGTAGCGCTCACCAAATGATGCAGATCTTTTTGGTACGTCCGTCAAACTTCCTGTGGAGATCCGGGGTGAGTTCTTCCTGGACAAGCTAGGCCTTGCCCAGCTGGTTCAGCGATGCGGGCGAGGTGTCTTAATTTTTCTTTCCTTTGCATTAGGCTCATGATAGGCGGACCGTGAGCTCTTTTTTTGTGGCTCCGGTTTGCCCGAATCAGCGTCAGCTTGTGCTGTGTCTAGAGGCTTCTCGTTTTATGAATGAAAGCTTCCTTTTTATTAAAAAATTAAAAAAAAATAAAAAATAAAAAAAATAAAAAAAAAGTGGACCACACCGTAGGAAGCAGTAGTGATTGAACTCCTATTGTTGAAAACTTCCTAGGGCTAACTAAGTGTTATGTTTATTTGCCATCCAACCTATTCATAAGGTCGCATAGACATGAATGAAGGGAAAGCATAATTACCAGCTTGATCGAAAACTTCTGTGGCCCCCCAAAATTTTTTCAATAGTAGTCTTTCAATTCCTACTGCTTCTAGTGGTGTGGTCCACATGAGCCTTCAATCTGCCTCCATTTTGGGATTATTCTCTAAAATAATCTGTCAAAATTGATGGATGACATAGATAAAATATATAAATCAAGGTGGCCTCATAGAGCCCCTAACAGGACTGTCCATCTCTGGCTAGGTCGTGGTGGGGATAGTAACCAATCCACGTCCAATCTCCTCCATAATTGTTGCGTGTGAGGACAGCTAATGTGCATGTATGTCATCCCATCATGAAAATGGAGTACCCAAGTATCAGCCAGAGGCTTTGGTCATTAAGTGAATTTGAAGTTTTAGAAAGGTTGTTCATTGCTTTCTATAGTGCCGCTCACCTAATGGTTGGATTGGCGTGGCTTTTGGGGGCACCACATTTTCACCATGGAACGACTTTGATCTTTTGAGACAGCTTGAATGCCATCCACATATCCTTATGGGCCCAAGGCATGGAGCTTGGTGATAAGAGAGGACTTCAATTCCCCCACACGGTTGACTTGAAGTCCTCTTTTATCAGTCCGTCAACTTTTGTAAAACAGCAGAGCAGTGAAAATTGTGGCCACACCATAAGGATCACCTTGGGTGGTCCGCTCATCATGCAAGCTGCAACGTCCAAATTAATGGAGAGAGCCGACCGTTTTTGTCAGACCACTATAACTAATACAGCTCTTACAGCACTGGAGCATTTCAAGTTCATTACACTGTCCGATCAATTGATCCAGACTGTTCATTAGTCCAATGCAATTTTTTATGTGTTACCATGCAAACATTACATGATTTTGCCATACTAACCATTTGACTAGTGTCCTTTAATATGGACGGTCAAGATCATTTCCCCAAAAATAGGCCCAATCAACAATTGAGCTATCCATTTGTTAGAGATTATCTGGATTTTTTATGATTCTAAGGAATCACTTTTGTCACGTAATCATAACCATCCGATTCATGGCTTGGAAAAAGGATTGCTATGCTTTTCCTGGACAAGATGGGGTTCAGCCCATCAGACGTATCCTGGACTCAAGGGAGAGTTCAGATTGATCGATTGGCCTATTCAACTGAACCGAGACAACTAGGAGCACTGGAACATTTTTCCAGTAAGAAAATGTAAACCTTTCTATTCGCGCCTGCAGATTGACAGCTAAGAAGGGAGATACAACAAGGGTCCACTCGTCAACTGAAAACGTCCTAATAATGATTTCTGGGATAATTCCAATTTGAGAGACCCTGATGGGTTCAAAACCAATGGTCAAGATCATAAAACAGGGTCCATTGTTGTCAGAATTGAAAACCGGTGCATGGTTCCTAAGATGGTGGGCCACGCGTTATTTAAATTCCTCGGAGAAAAATCTTACAATTTCTTATCTTACATGAGACCAGATCGGGGCTGATCATGTGAGAGGTTAGCGTGTGGGTACGTACACTACAGACGACAAATGCGACCGAGTCTTTGCTTTCTGCGCCCGGTGAGTCTGACCGTAGAATCCGTCTCCTACACTCCTGCGTTAGTTGTTCACCAATCACCATTCTAAAAAAAAAGGTGGGTGACTCTTCAAATGTGCACATGCCACAGTTGTACAGAAATCCAGACCGTCCAACTTGGTGACCCAACTGTGAACAGTGCACTGAGGATTAAAATATTAATTATGTGATCATTCCCTTCAAAACCCTACTCCTAATTAGTTTGCTTTCAACCATACATTTGATAGTCTGTCAACTGGATGGTTAGGATTGCTTGATTCTGTTGCGCAGCACGCCAACAACGCCGGTGAACCGAGATCCAATCTCCGGTCTCACCCACAAACAATAAACAGGAAGAAAATAATAACTAGAAAAGAATCACACAAACCAACAATCCACAAGACAGAGATTTACGTGGAAAAACCCTAACAAGGGTAAAAAACCATGGGTGCAAACTTTACTATGAAGAAAAACGAAGTTACAAGCAATGTACTTACCTTCTCCTATGCTCCCATGCACATAGATGGCCCTTTTGCTAATCTTCTCTCATTTTTTCTCACCTTGGACATATAGAAGCCCTAATCCCCGTTGTCTAATCCCGGTTTACACCCCTTTATATAGTAAACCCCGCAATTAGAACACTAAATAGGAAACCCGCGTCTTAAGCCCGCGGCCGGTCGGGTGCCCGGACCCCGGACATAATTGGGTCAGGCGCCCGGCCAATACAAAAAATGTCCAGCTTTAAAAAGGAGAAAACAGACTAATTTCGGGAGCCCGGTCACATTGACCGTTGGGCGCCCGGCTGCTCACAAAACAGTCCAGCGGACTGATGCTAAAACAGGCTGAATTTCAGGCGCCCGGTCCACAGACCGTCCGGGCGCCCGACCATGTTCTGATGTGAGTGGTTTTACACACCATGTGTAGTCTCCACACTCAACAATCTCCCACTTGGAGACACATCACCACATGATCCTTCGTCTTTTACATCCGTAGTGCACCACCTCCCAGTCTTCAAGCCTGAAGACCAACCAAAGCTGAACAGAGCTTCAGCTTCTCTCGTGTGACCGCCTTGGTCAACATATCTGCAGGATTCTCACTTATATGAATCTTCTCCAAAGCAATCGATCCATCTTCCAGTAACGAACGTATGAAGTGATATCTGATGTCAATATGCTTGGTCCTTGAATGAAAGGCTGAATTCTTAGCCAAGTGTATTGCACTCTGACTGTCACTGTACAGCTTGCAATCTGCTTGCTTCTTTCCCAACTCTTCCATAAAACCTTGCATCCACACCATCTCCTTGCACGCTTCTGTAGCTGCAACATATTCTGCTTCCGTTGTACTGATGGATACTATCTTCTGTAACTGAGAGATCCAACTGACTGCAGTACTACCCAGGGTAAAGACATACCGTGTAGTGCTCCTTCTGCTGTCGATATCCCCTGCTAAATCTGAGTCGACGTAGCCTTATAGCTTGATTTTCGATCCTCCATAACATAGCCCTACATCCACAGTACCTACCAGGTATCTGAGGATCCACTTCACAGCTTCCCAATGTTCCTTCCCGAGGTTGTTCATGTACCTGCTAACAACTCCCACTGCTTGAGCAATGTCTGGCCTCATGCTAACCATAGCATACATGAGGCTCCCTATGGCTGACGCATAAGGGACTTTAGCCATGTAGTCCCGTTCCTCCTGCGTCTTAGCTCCTTACTCCTTTGAAAGCTTGAAGTGGTTGGCTAATGGAGTGCTAACCGGCTTAGCACTTCCCATGCTGAATCAATCAAGTACCTTGGCTATGTACTCTGCCTATGACAAAACTAACTTCTTATTTTCCCTGTCACGCTTTATCCTCATGCCTAGGATTTGTTTTGCAGCTCCTAAATCCTTCATGGCAAACTCTTTAGACAGTTGTCTTTTGAGATCTGAGATGTCCTTCATGCTTGATCCGGCCACAAGCATATCATCAACATACAGAAGAAGGATGATGTACGATGTATCAAACTTCTTCAAGTAACAACAGTGGTCTGCATGACATCTCCTGTACCCGTTTCCCTGATATGAAACTGTCGAACTTCTTGTACCACTGCCTCGAGGCCTGCTTCAGACCATATAGACTCTTATTCAGTCTACACACCTTGTTCTCCTTTCCTGGTGACACGTATCATATCAGCTGATGCATATATATCTCTTCTTCAAGGTCTCCATGAAGAAAGGCTGTCTTAACATCTAGCTGCTCTAGATGTAAGTCCTCTGTAGCTACTATACTCAAGACCATACGAATCGTAGACATCTTCACCACAGGTGAAAATATCTCTGTGAAATCGATACCTGCCTTTTGTTGGAACCCTTTCACAACCAGTCTAGCCTTGTATCGTTTCGAACCATCGTGCTCCTCCTTCAGTCTGTAAACCCACTTGTTATGAAGAGCTTTCTTACCCTTGGGTAGAGTGAGTAGCTCCCACGTACGATTAGACTCAAGAGAGTCCATCTCATCTTCCATGGCTTGCTCCCACTTAACCCGCATATCTGACCGAAACGCCTCTTCAAAACACTCTGGCTCACCATTATCTGTCAGCAGTAGATAATGTAAGGAGGGTGAGTATCGGACCTTGGGTCTCCTCTCCTGAGTAGACCTCCTCACAACCGGTGTCTGCGGCTCTGCCTCATCATGCTCCTGTGCATGCTCATCCTGTGGCACTGTAACAACCGTGTCCGGTAACTCTTCCAACTCTATGAATTCCTTCTTATCGGCCTTGTTCTGCTTTTGTTGCACACTGTCCTTATGCATCACCTTTTCATTGAAGACTACGTCCTTGCTTCTGATAATTTTTCGGTTCTCTGCATCCCAAAACCGGTAGCCAAAATTATTCTGCCCGTAGCCTATAAACGTACACCTTCTGGACTTCGCATCCAGCTTGTTTCTGTGCTCTGCATCAATGTGAACATAAGAAGTGCAACCAAACACTCTGAGATGTGCAAGGTTCACCTCTTTCCCAGTCAATGTTTCTTCTGGTAGCCCACCATCCAATGGTGCTGATTGACTTCTATTGATGAGATAAACGACAGTATTCACACATTTGCCCAAAAGGTCTTGGGCAACCCTGCATGTAGCCTCATGCTCTTAGCGCACTCAAGGATGGTCCTGTTAATGCGCCCGGCCACACCATTCTGTTGCGGTGTCCCTGGAATCATTTTCTGATGTTTTGATTCCATTTACTGCACAATACTCCTCAAATCTCTTGTCACAGTATTCTCCCCCATTATCCGATCTGAGACACTTCACAGTTTTACCGGTCTCATTTTCTACCATAACCTTCCACTTCTTAAATACATCGAATACATCTGATTTGTGTTTTAAGAAGTAGACCCACAGTTTTCTACTAGCATCATCAATAAAAGAAACAAAGTAACGTGAGCCACCAAGAGATGATACCTGTGCCGGTCCCCACACATCAGTGTGTACAAGCTCCAATAGATGCGTCTTTAGAGTGCGTCCAGTCTTCTTGAAGCTAACTTTCTTTTGCTTGCCATATACGCAGTCCTCGCAGAATTTCAGATCGATTGCCTTTAACCCTGGTAGTTTCCCCTTTGACAATAGCACTTTCATCCCCTTCTCACTCATATGTCCCAACTTCTGATGCCATAACTGCCCGTTCATTCCAGTTGATGCGACTGCGAGTGAACTATACGATCCGGAAGTCACATACAAAGTACCTTCTTTCTTGCCTCGAGATATAACCAAGGCACCTTTTGTGACCTTTCATGCATCGTTCGTGAATGTCGTCACATATCCAGTATCGGCTAACTGCCCCACTGAGATTAAATTCCGTCTCAAATTCGATACATGTCTGACATCCTTCAACTTCAAGACCGTTCCGTCTTTCTGACTTAAATGAACGTCTCCTTTGCTAACAATATTGCATGGCTCATCATCACCCAGGTAGATTCTTCCAAAGTTACCTGAGACATAATCACGAAGAACTTTTTTTAATGAAGTGGCATGAAACGAAGCACCTGAGTCTATAACCCAAGACTCATTATGAGCATCAAGAGACAAGATCAACGCCTCTGTGTCACTCTCCTCAGATAGATTCACTGAATCCTTCCCATCTTGAGAGCTTCCTTCTTGCTTCTTAAGCGCCCTACAATCACGCTTCATGTGCCCCTTCTTTCCGCAATGCTAACACCCGTCCTTATCTTTCGGTCCCTTGGACTTATTCCTCGACGTAGAACGCCCGTGTTTATTGCCTCCTTTGTTTGAAGATCTTTTTCTTCCTTCAACGTTTAGAGCATTTCCTGAATCCCCTGAAGTTCCTAATGTCTTCCTTCTAGATTCTTCGCTTAGAATTAGACCGGCCACATCATCGAATTTCAACTTCGTAGATCCTGAAGAATTGCTCACGGCAATCACCAAACCATCCCAACTGTCTGGCAAACTGGACAAGATCAATAGTGTCCTGACCTCATCATCAAAAGTGATGCCAACGGATTTCAATTGGCTCGTGACTGTATTGAACTCGTTTAAATGTTCAGCCACGCCCCCACCATCTGGCATCTTCAAGTTGAAAAGCCGTTTCATGAGATGAACCTTGCTGGACGCCGAGGGTTTCTCATACATCGTAGCCAAAGCCTATATTAATTCTTTTGTGGTCTTTACTTTGGATATGTTGAAGGCGACGCTCTTAGACAAAGAGAGTCGGATCGTTCCTAAAGCCTTCCGATCCATTAAAGTCCATTCATCATCTGTCATCTTCTCTGGTTTCTTCTCTTTTCCTTCTAGAGGAATGTAGAGGTCCTTCTGATACAGATAATCCTCCATCTGCATCTTCCAGAAGGCAAAGTTTGAATCATCAAACTTCTCAATTCTAGTTTTCCCATCTTCTGTCATCGCTCCCACTTGAACTAAACCAATAGCCTTGATACCAGTTGTTGTGCAGCACGCCAACAACGCCGGTGAACCGAGATCCAATCTCCGGTCTCAGCCACAAACGATAAACAGGAAGAAAATAATAACTAGAAAAGAATCACACAAACCAACAATCCACAAGACAGAGATTTACGTGGAAAAACCCCAACAAGGGTAAAATACCACGGGTGCAAACTTCACTCTGAAGAAAAACGAAGTTACAAGCAATGTACTTACCTTCTCCTATGCTCCCATGCACAGAGATGGCCCTTTTGCTAATCTTCTCTCCTTTTTCTCACCTTGGACGTATAGAAGCCCTAATCCCTATTGTCTAATCCCGGTTTACACCCCTTTATATAGTAAACCCTGCAATTAGAACACTAAATAGGAAACCTGCGCCTTAAGCCCGCGGCCAGTCGGGCGCCCGGACATAACTAGGTCGGGCGCCCGGCCAATACAAAATATGTCCAGCGTTAAAAAGGAGAAAACAGACTAATTTTGGGCGCCCGGTCACATTGACCGTCGGGCGCCCGGCTGCTCACAAAACAGTCCAGCGGACTGATGCTAAAACAGGCTGAATTTCGGGCGCCCAGTCCACAGACCGTTCGGGCGCCCGACCATGTTCTGATGTGAGTGGTTTTACACACCACGTGTAGTCTCCACACTCAACAGATTCATGTGATTCTAGTGTTATGTTCCATCCAGAATAGGACCCACAAAAAATGGTTGGTCTTGACAGATCAAGTTAACATGTGAGGAGGTTGAGTCACCACTATTTCTTACACGAGTGGATGAAGACGGAGAAGTCTACCAATTCACCCGTGTTAGCTTCAACTATCTGGTCTTTCTTCAGCTCCCACATGGAGATTTCCCTCATCAACGGCCAATTAGCTGTGGAGAGAGCTATGCAATGGTGGAGATTGGCAACGACTTCGGACAGTTAGGGAGTCCTTAAAGGCATCCTCCCTAGCATTATTATATGGGAAATTTGGAATGTGAGAAACGCTAGGAGATTTGAAGGCGAAAAGGTGAGTGCAGATAAGATAATCTACAGGGTTAGAAGTTGGCTTTGCCGCATTTCCACGGATCTTCCCCCCACTAAGAATTCGAGCCTTGTCAAGCAAATGGCCCTCCAGGAGCTAGGGCTCAAATTCCAAACCGAGATCAGGAGAAGCTCGAACATTGTGAGGTGGGCAAGGCTAGAAGAGGGATTGATCAAAATTAACGTCAATGGTTCTTTCAGAGGGAACCCGGGCCTTTCAGGGGGAGGAGGGACTGGTAGAGACTCAAAAGGGAATTTCCTTTTTGCCTTTTCAAGCGAGTATGGAATAGGTTCCAATGGCACAACGGAATTGCGAGCGATTCAGGAAGGGCTCGTCCAAGGGGTAGAGAGGAGATATACGAGAATAGTCGTGGAAAGCGACTCGCACTGTATGGTAAATGAGCTCGCCAAAAACAGGATCCCCTCCTGGAATATGTGGTATTGGTGGACAAGGATCGTCAATCTGGATAAAGACAAGAATATCAGATTTCTATTCGTTCATAGAGAGGCAAATGGAGTTGCTGATGCGCTTGCGAGGGAGGGTAGCGGATATCAGGCGCGAAGGATCTTCGAGAATACCGCTGGCCTCCCGGTAACGGCTCGAGGAGAGTTGTTTATGGACCATTTAGGCTTGGGTAAGATCAAGGAATGAGCCCTCCTGCAGCTGCCTTGTCATAATGCTCGTCTTTGTTTTAAAAAAAAAGAAAAAAAAGAAAGAAAAAAAAAAAAGAAGCTCTCCTCATCCGTACATGGGCAGACATGGATATATGAAGCATGTATACGCGATCTGACCATTCCATTTAGTGGAAGTATATGCCTAGCTGAGTTGAGGTGCTAAAGAGATGCCTCTATATATAAATGTTAGTGTACATAAGTAGATTATTATTATTATTATTATTATTTTATGGGAAGCAACTTACCACCAGAAATGAAAAGAGAGAATGAAGGTAGACATAGTACCTCCCCTCTTGCAGTATATAACACATACAAGACATTATAAGGAGCTCTTACAGTATACCACATATACAAGACATCATAAGGAGAGGCTGTAGCAAGCTCACCCTAACTTCCATTGGAAACTATGAACATATAATATAAAGTTTGTTACCCCCATCACCACTTCCCAATTAAGCTATCACATACTATCAATCACAACCGTCGAGTCAGAATCTATCATATGAGTAGAGAGTTGAGAAATAATAATATTGTATGTTTTTTTTTTTTATTATTCTCTTTCATCTCCTGTATCTGTAGTGTGAGAGCCATTTCGCTAAAAAGTAGGTGCATGGCTCACCGATTCAAGTTTCCATGGCAATTATAGTTGTGGAGTTTTGGGTTCTTTAAAAACTACAAGTCTTAAGTGGATAAACACTTGACGAGTTTAATTCAAGCACATGTGTTCCATACGGAAATGTGTATGTGTGTGGATGAGCAAGTCTTCACATGTGTGGAATTAACAAGGTTGTAGAATGCAAATCGTTAAGAGAAGGAAAATATTATCTTCATATACTTGTGTACTAGGAATGATATGTTCATGCTATCTGACCATCTACACCACCAACATAGTTGCATAGTAATCCCAACATGTTCCAAAATGGGATTTAAAAGCCCCCATTTTGAACCAAGTGTTCATGGGGAGATGTTCGCCATCCATCTCCGATGCCAAACTTTTCATAATGGGAAAATCCCATTTTGACATATGTATGCAGAATTAGCATCATAATTAACAAAACAACATATATATGACACACACACGCGCACGCGCACACACACACACACACACAAAAGAAGAAGAAAAAAAGAAAGAAAAAAAATGAAAAAAGAAAAACTCACTATGAGAAATTTTCATGTTTAATTCAATCTTGATCGTTAAAAGAGTGCAAAAATTTTGGTTAAAAAAAATAGAAATGCCAAACGTTTAGAAAATGAAAAGTTCAGGTTTATATAGAAACTAAGAAAATAGAGTGAAAAAACAACTATATGTGTGCAGGCACGTGTGTGCGTGTGCATGTGTGAGAGTGCGTGTCATATACAAATAAGGTTTCAATAGAAAACTACAATTAAAATAATTACAATTTCTATATCCATGAGCATGTATATAAGTAACCAAATAGTGTTCTTTGCGTCTGATCAAAAGCTTCCTTTCAAGTAATCCTCATATAAACAGATCAATCTCTACTAGATTTTTTACATTGTACTCAATTCTATCAATAGGTGGCAACCACCAATCTCTATTTATATTAAATCATCTCCAAAAAAACTTCTTAAATAAAATAAGTTAGAAAAACATATATATTTAATTTGATTGTTGAAAACCAAAGAATTTTTATTGCCTGTCTTCTAAAATATATAAAGTTCTAAACGTTTATTCAATTAGACAAAATATATATATATATATATATATATATATATATATATATATATATATATATATATATATATATATATATATATATGTGTGTGTGTGTGTGTGTGTGTGTGAGCGAGCATGTGTGTATTGATTTTGAAAGGGAGCTTTGCTAACTACTGTCAGCAAACACCTATCTCATGCCATCTAAATACTCAGTGGGATCCCAGCACATTTCATTGTAAGAGAGTGAGAGATAAGTGTCCACCAACTCTGGGTTAACACAAATATGCACTTAAGTTAGACTTGACAAAGAAAAAGCATCACAACAACAACAACGAATACAACATGGATGATTGCTACAACAAAACATAAAGTGTGAGAAAGGTTAATTATAACATACCCTCAGCTGCAGCACCAACAACGTCTTCCTTGGAATCCCTTGTGTGAAGAACAAGCCTAGTGGTGTAACTATGAGCTTTGTAGAAGTCGGAGAGCGCCATGGAAATGCAGGCCTGACCCATCTTCCCTACCCAAGTGTCCAAGTCAAGGATCACGCCCACATCGATCACAGCCGTTGAATTTTGGGCCATGCCTAATTCAGAAAATGGAATCAGGAAGATGCAAAAGAAGAGGAGAAAGGAGAGCTGCATTAGGTTCTTCATTTGAAGCCCAAACCCATCTAGTGTAAAAGGTCTGATGCGCTTGAGCTACACTTATAGATCATATGCAACAGTCCACCAGTTTTATTAGGTGCAGCTCTTTTCTCAGAGGGTGCTGGGTGTACCATATTAATCCCACAAGTGGCAAATGGAAGGTGGGAGATGCATAGCATTAAAAATGGATTGATATACACGTTTCGCACTTTCACATGTGGCAGATGGAGCATACTTGCGTGTGGCACGTCAGGCAAACGTATGGGATTAATGGGATTATTGGATTAATTTCTTAAGACAACACATGCTTTTAGTCTCCCATAAAATGAAAATTTATTATGCAAGCAGTTTTTTTTTTTTTTTTTTTTTGCACTTTTTTTTAATTCATAAATATATAAAATATGCGTATTTTAGCCTCTTTTGAAGTTTTACAAAAAAAATTTCCATCATTTTGCCCATGTTTCCCCAATGTTTATCTGAATTTCCAGTTATCGACAATATTGATATTATTTCTGCATTTTTGGCTAGTGCAACCTGTATCAATACTAATATATCCAACACTGGGTACATCTAGGGGGTTTGAAGATGATGGTGCCACATATGCCACGTAGCACATGTGTGCTTCTTTAAGATTGATGATGCCACATTTGACATGTTGGGCACTTGAAGATGGATACCAGCATATGTGGAGCACACCAAGATGATTGGAAGGATAGATGGCCGAACACATGAGGGCATTTCTTAGGTTAATATGTTTTTTTCTCACTTATATTAATTTCTTAAAATTATGTTTCTTAATTATGAGAAGGAAATAAAAGAGTGTACTTTGCATGAGGATAAATGGGTCTCACCAAGAACGTGTGTTGCCCGGTAACTACTGGTCAAGTCTTAAAGCTGGGCCGCATATTTGAGCGTGCGTTGAATAAAAAAAAAATATTTATTTAATTTTCTTACCAAAAGTCGATTTCTTCGTACAGGTAACGCCCACCTTTTGAATATACTAACTAGCTAGATTCTCAACCGTATCCAAGATGGAAGCCTATACTCAATTGTCATACGTGGGTCAGTGATGGCCTCTACAATATTCTCTAACTACTCTAGCACCGCATTTGTTGACTCAGAAATTGGGCTGTCAATGGGCCGGGTTAGCTCATTGGCCTGGCTGGCCCACCTTGGGTTTGGTTTTGAGCCTTTTGGCTGGAGTATTAAGAGGCCTGAGGGCGGGTTAGGCTTAAAATTCAAGCCCTCTTCTCAACCGGGCCGGACTTGGACCATGTAGAACAGCCCATAAGGCAGGCTTGAGATTGGCCCAGCTCATTAGAGTTTGCAACGGCGGCAATTCGGTAATATATAAAATCTAAAAATCCTCTCTCTCATATTACTGCTTTGGCCCACACCCCAATCTCTCTCCTCCAATGATGTAGCGAGAATACCCCTGATCGACGATGAAAAAGGACCAAAGGAAGAGCTAGAGAAAGGACCAAAGGATCAAAGGATCAAAGAAAGAAGCCCAAGAGGAGACCTGCACTGTTCAATCACCCGACTAGAACTTCGGTTGACCAAACCCCCTCCCAGAAATGCAATAAAGCTCAATGGACTCTTTTGAGATAGTTTGGTCGCCTAAACCGGTCGCCCGATGCACTGCTCGAGCGCTCGATGGACCATCTCAATTGACCGAAATTGGTCCAGCAAATTAGATTGTCTCTGGGCATTTTCGAGGGATTTCAGTCGCCGGATCTCGCCACTTCGAGCGCCCAATCTTGTACGAACTGTTATGGAGATTTGCATGAATTTTCGTGATTTATTTGCCATCCAACCTTTTTTATTTTTTTATTTTTATTTGCCATCCAACCTATTCATAAGGTCACATAGACATAAATGAAGGGAAAACATGATTATCAGCTTGATCCAAAACTTATGTGGCCCCCCCAAAAAAGTTTCAATGGTAGGCTTTCAATCCCTACTGCTTCCAGTGGTGTGAGCCTTCAATCTGCCTCCTTTTGGGATTATTTCCTAAAATGATCTGTCAAAATTGATGGATGACATAGATCAAGGTGACCTCATAGAGCCCCTGACAGGACTGTCCATCTTTTGCTAGGTTGTGGTGGGGTAGTACCCAATCCGCATCCAATCTCCTCCAAAATTGTTGCATGTGAGGACCCCTAAGGTACATGTATGTCATCCAAGTATCAGCCAGAGGCTTTGGTCATCAAGTGAATTTGAAGTTTTAGAAAGGTTGTCCATTGTTTAATTTCTATAGTGCCGCTCACCTAATGGTTGGATTAGCGTGGCTTTTTGGGGCACCACATTCTCACCGTGGAACAACTCTGAATCTTTTGAAACAGTTTGAATGCCATTCACATACCCTTATGGGCCCCATAGGCATGGAGCTTGGCTCCCCCACACGGTTGACTCGAAGTCCTCTTTTATCAGTCCGTCCACTTTTGTAAAACAGCTGAGCCGTGAAAATTGTGGCCACACCATCATGCAAGCTGCAACGTCCAAATTAATGGAGAGAGCCGATCGTTTTTGTCAGACCACTATAACTTATACAGCTCTTACAGCACTGGAGCATTTCAAGTTCATTACACTGTCGGATCAGTTGATCCAGACTGTTCATTAGTCCAATGCATTTTTTTATGAGTTACCATGCAAACATTACATGATTTTGCCATACTAACCATTTGAGTAGTGTTCTTTAGCATGGACGGTCAAGATCATTTCCCAAAAAAATAGGCCTAATCAACAATTGAACCATCCATTTGTTAGAGATTATCTGGATTTCTTATGATTCTACAGAATCACTTTTGTTAGGCAATCATAACCATCCGATTCATGGCTTGGAAAAAAGGATTGCTATGATTTTCCTGGACAAGCTGGGGTTCAGCCCATCAAACGTATTCTGGACTCAAGGGACAGTTCAGATTGATCAATTGGCCGGTCCAACTGAATCGATGTAAACCTTTCTATTCGAGACTGCAGATTGACAGCAAAGAAGGGACATACAACAAGGGTGACTTTTCAACCGAAAGCATCCTAATAATGGACTTTGGGATAATTCCAATGTGAGAGATGT
Source organism: Liriodendron chinense (assembly GCA_003013855.2). NCBI lineage: Eukaryota > Viridiplantae > Streptophyta > Magnoliopsida > Magnoliales > Magnoliaceae > Liriodendron > Liriodendron chinense. The sequence continues at coordinate 1,334,862 of ML058387.1, forward strand.
TGGGAAAACCAGCAGCGGAAGTGGAAGCTAAAACGCGTAGAGCAATGCGAAATCAAACAAGTAAACAAGATGCAATCAATCACACACAAGCATTCACCACAAGAGACTCCGAATTTACGTAGAAAAACCCCCCAACAGGTAAAAAACCACGGCACAAAACGATCAACTATGAATATCAGAAGATTATAGAGATTAACAGCCCACAAGTAAGGCAACCTAGAGAAAACCCCAAGTTCTCTCTCACACACACATCTTTCCTCTTCCTAACATAAATAGGAAATCTTGGACACCTTAAGATACCCATCTAAGTCGGATTATAACTCCTTAAATAAGCAATATTTCAAAATTAGAAACACCTTGCGCAGTACTGCAAGTTGTGCAAGAAATCCGCGCGCACGTCTGCCCGGCCGGCTAGTGCACAGACAGTCCAGGGAGAAATACACGTTTGCTGCCTCACCATTGGCCGGTCGGCCGACTGGCCGGAGCCCCCTTTAGACCAGTCGGCCGTCCGGTTTGGGGCAAAGGAAATCTGTTCATGGGGTTCTTCACTGCATCTGGGTCATGCTGTCCGACCGGTCGGAGCAGCCAATTCGTGCATAGTTTGAAGACTATTCCAACAATCTCTACCGAGGCTTCAAACGACGAATCAACACCATCCTTGCAACGTCATCTCATCTTCAATCATAGCTTCACCGCTTCTCGTGCCACCATCGACCCTAACCTTGCAAATTCACACCCTTTACCGCTCTTCTCATGTGACCCTTGGGCATTTGTCACATATGAGCAACCGTGGATCTCGCTGCCTTTCCCATAGCTCCACCGTGAATTGTTCTCCCTATCAACATGTAAAGATGGTCACACCTCCGTGCCTTCATACACACGAGTGCCCCCTTCATAACTTCACAAGAACAATTGCGGCCGATAAACACGCACTCTTTCGCCTTGGGTGCACCAAGAGAAATCACATTCATCTTCATCTTTGAAACGTGCTTTACATCTTCTATGACTCGTTCGACCCCATCGAACATCCTGATGTACACAGTACCAATACCTACAACCTTATGAGCGACTCCATCGCCTACAAACACTGATTCACCACCATACTCCCTGTATGTCGTGAATGAACTCCGATCAGGACAAACGTGGCATGAAGCCCTTGAATCAAGGATCCACTCACTACCGTGAGATCTCTTGCCAGATACAGTCAGAACTTCACTAAAATCGTCACCATCCTCTATAGTATTGGCTCCCTTTCTAGAAGAATTTTCATACCTCTTTTGCTTCAACCTAGGATTCTGACAATCCCCTCTCATGTAGCCCTCCTGGCCATAATTCTAGCACGCCACCTTAGCCTTACCTTTGACCTTGGCCCTAGATCCCGATTTCGAGTATCCTCCTTGCTTAGAACTTCTTCCCCTCATAACTAGTGCCTCTGAGGAATAACGGGAAGCCATGTCACCGCTTTTCTTTCTCATCGCCTTCAACTAGAGGGCTGAGATAACGGTCTTGACGCTTATGGTTTCCCTGCCTGCACACATAGAGTCCCTGATCGACTCATATGAATCTAGAAGAAAATTTAACAGGATGCATGCTTGATACTCATCCTTCATCGATTCATCGATCTCCACCAACTTGCAAACCAGCCTATTGAACGTGCTCAGGTAGTCCTCCACCTCAATTCCCTTAGTCATCCTCAAGGTGAACAACTGCATCAACACGTGCATGTGATTCTCTAGAGATTTCTTGGCATAAACCTTCTCTAGCTTCGCCATCGTTTCAGCCGCAGTCTTCTCCTTCATGACATGATAGAGAACATTATCCATAAGGTTTAACATGATTGAGGTTCTAACCTTCTTGTTAAGCTTCATCTACTCATCATCTTTCACAGCCTCGGGTCGCTTTCCAAGAGCTTTATCAAGCCCTTCCTGAATCAGGAAGGATTCAACCTTCACCTTCCATAGCTCAAATTTATTTTTCCCGAAGAACTTCTCTACCTCAAACCTTACGCCCGATCTCATCTTCTCGTTTCAGATTCGAATCTACTCCACCCCAACTTTAGCTCTGATACCACTTGTTGGGAAAACCGGCAGCGAAAGTGGAAGCCGAAATGCATAGAGCAATGCGAAATCAAACAAGTAAACAAGATGCAATCAATCACACACAAGCATTCACCATAAGAGACTCCGAATTTACGTGGAAAAACCCGTCAACGGGTACAAAACCATGGCACAAAATGATCCACTATGAGTATCAGAAGATTATAGAGATTGACAGCCCACAAGTAAGGAAACCCAGAGAAAACCCCGAGTTCTCTCTCACACACACCTCTCCCCTCTTCCTAACACGAATAGGAAACCTTGGATACCTTAGGATACCCATTTAAGTCGGATTACAACTCCTTAAATAAGCAATATTCCGAAATTAGAAACACTTTGCGCAGTACTGCAAGTTGCGCAAGAAATCCGTGCGCACTTCCAACCGGCCGGCCAGTGCATAGACAGTCTAGGGAGAAATACATGTTTGCTGCCTCACCACCGGCCGGTCGGCCCACCGGCCGGAGCCCCCTACAGACCGGTCGGCCGACCGGTCTGGGGCATACGAAATCTGTCCATGGAGGTTCTTCACTGCATCTAGGTCACGTTGTCCGACCGATAGCCCGACCAATCGGAGCACCCAATTCGTACATACTTTGAAGACTATCCCAACAAGAGACCCTGATGGGCTCAAAACCAATGGTAAATGTCATAAAACAGGGTCCGTACTTGTCAGAATTGAAAACTGGTGCATGGTTCCAAAGCTGGTGGGCCACGCAGTATTTAATTCTTCGGAGAAAAATAAAAAATCTTACAATTTCTTGTTTTACATGAGACTAGGTAGGGCTGATCATGTGAGAGGTTAGCGTGTGGGTACGTACACAACAGACGCCAAATGCGACCGAGTCTTTCCTTTCTGCGCCCGGTGAGTCTGACCGAAGAGGCCCTCTCCTACACTCCTGCGTTAGTCCTTCACCATTAAAAAAAAAAATTTGGTGGGTGACTCTTCAAATGTGCACATGCCACAGTTGTACAGCAATCCAGACCGTCCAACTTGCTGACTCAACTATGAACAGTGCACTGAGAATTAAAATATTAATTATGTGATCATTCCCTTCAAAATCTGACTCCTAATTAGTTTACTTTTGACCATACGTTTGATAGTTTGTCAACTGGATGGTTAAGATTGCTTGATTCATGTGATTTTAGTGTTATGTTCCATCCAGAATAGGACCCATAAAAAATGGTTGGTCTTGACAGATAAAGTCAACATGTGAGAAGTCTGCCAATTCACCCGTGTTAAGCTCTGTTCATCCGTGCATGGGCAGATCGCATGAATATATGAAGCATGTGTACATGATCTAGACATTCCATCTGGTGGAAATATATGCCTAGCTGAGATGAGGTGCTAAAGAGACGCCTCTCTCTATATATAAATGTTATTGTACATAAGTATATTATTATTATTAGTTTATAGGAAGAAACTTACCACCAGAAAAGAGAGAGCCAAGGTAGACAGAGTACCTCCCCTCTTACAGCATACAACATATACAAGACATCATAAGGAGAGGCTGCAGCAAGGCTCAACCTAACTTCCATTGGAAACTATGAACATCTAATATAAAGTTTGTTACCCAATCACCACTTCCCAATTAAGCTATCACATACTAGCTATCAATGATCACAACCGTCTTGTAAGAATCTATCATATGAGTAGAGAATTGAGAAATAATAATGTCTTTTTATTTTTTATTTTATTTTATTTTTTATTCTCTCTTTCATCTCCTGTATATGTATTGTGAGAGCCAGTTCGGTTAAAAGTAGGTGCATGGCTCGCAGATTCAAGTTTCCATAGCAATTATAGATGTGGAGTTTTGGGTTCTTTAAAAGCTACAAGTCTTAAGTGGATAAACAATTGACTAGTTTAATTCAGGCACGCTTTCCGTTTTCCATACAGACATGTGTATGTGTGTGGATGAGCAAGTCTTCACATGTGTGGAATTAACAATGTTGTAGAATGCATATCCTTAAAATAAGGAAAATATTATCTTCATATACTTGTGCACTAGGGATGATATGTTCATGCTATCTGACCATCTACAGCACCAACAAAGTTGCACAGTAATCCCAGCATGTTCCAAAATTGGATTTACAAGCCCCCATTTTGAACCAAGTGTACATTGGGAGATGTTCGAAGGCCGTCTCCAATGGCAAACTTTTTCAAAATGGGAAAATCCCATTTTGACATATGTATGCAGAATTAACACCATAATTAACAAAACAACATATATATGACCCAAAAAAAAAAAAAAAGAAAAAAGAAAAACACACTGGGAAATTTTCATGTTTAATTCAATCTTAATCGTTAAAAGCCTGCAAAAATTTTGGTTAAAAAAATGGAAACGCCAAACATTTAGAGAATAAAAAGTTCAGATTTAATACAATTTAAACTAAAAAAAAAATGAATTGAAAAAACAACTATATGTGCGTGCATAAAAAGTTCAGGTTTAATACAATTTAAACTAAAAAAATAGAGTGAAAAAACAACAATATGTGCGCATGCATGTGTGTGTGTGTGTGGGAGTGCGCGTCATGTATAAATAAGGTTTCAATAGAAAATTACAATTAAAATAATTAGAATTTCTGTATCTATGAGCATCTATATAAGTAACCAAATAGTGTTCTTTGCATCTCTCTCAAAAACTTCCTTTCAAGTAATCCTCATATATATATATATATATATATATATATATATATATATATATATATATATATATATATATATATATCATCTCCAACAGTTTTTCTTGAATAAAATAAGTTAGAAAAACAAATTTAATTCGGTTTTGTTGAAAACCAAAGAATTTTTATTGCCCGTCATCTAAAATATATAAAGTTCTAAACGTTTATTCAATTAGACAAGACTTTATATGTGTGTGCGTGCGCACGCGCACGTATTGAGTTTGAAATGGAGTTTTGCTAACTACTGTCATGCCATCTAAATACTCAGTGGGATCCCAGAATATTTCATCTTAAGAGTGTGAGATAGGTGTCCACCAACTCTAGGTTAACATAAATATGCACTTAAGTTAGGCTTGACAAAGAAAAAAGGATAACAACAACAACAACAAATACAACATGGATGATTACTACAACAAAACATAAAAAGTCAGAGAAAGGCTAATTAAACATACCCTCAGCTGCAGCACGAACAACATCTTCCTTGGAATCCCTTGCGTGAAGAAGGAGCCTAGCACTGGTGTAATTATGATCTTTGTAGAAGTCGGAGAGCGCCATGGGAATGCAGGCCTGACCCATCTTCCCTACCCAAGTGTCCAACTCAGATTGATTGATGACAGCCGTTGAATTTTGGGCCATGCCTAATTTAGAAAATGGACTCAGGAAGATGCAAAAGAAGAGGAGAAAAGAGAGTTGGATTGGGTTCTTCATTTGAGGCCCAAATCCATCTAGCGTAAAAGGTCGCATGTGCTCGAGGAACACTTATAGATCATATGCAAATGCAACAGGGGGTCCCACCAGTTTTATTAGGTCCAGGTCTTTTCGCAGAAGGTTCTGGGAGTACCATATTAATCCCACAAGTCATCATAAACCCATAGTGATGCCGATACTCCGAACACTAGGTACATCTAAAGTGCTTGAAGATGATGGTGCCACATATGACACGTAGCACGTGTGCTTCTTTAAGATTGATGATGTCACATTGGACATGTTGGGTATTTGAAGATGGATACCATATGTGGAGCATGCCAGGATGATGGGTGAAGGATAGGTGGATGAATACATGAGGGCATTTCTTAGGTAAATATATTTTTTCATCACTTCTATTAATTTCTTAAAATTCTGTTTCTTAGGTATGAGAAGGAAATAAAAGAGTGTACTTTGCGTGAGTGTTTGTTGAATAAAAAAATATTTATTTTCTTAAACAAAACTCGATTTCTTCGTACAAGGACCGCCTTTCAATGTACTAGCTGGATTTTCAACCCTATCCAAGATGGAATTCAATATTCAATTGGCATACGTGGGTCATTGATGGCCTCTACAATATGTGGTGTGCGCTGACGCTTATCATCATTCTGTAACTGACGATTCTGGCACGGCATTTGTTGACTCAGAAATTGGGCTGTCAATGGGCCGGGCTAGTTCATCGGCCTGGTCCACCTTGGGCTGTGCTTTGGCTGTAGTATCAGGCCTGAGGATGGGTTGGGCTTAATATTCAAGACCGCTTGTCAACCGGGCTGGACTTGGACCATCTAGAACAGCTTATTAGGCATGCTTGGGATCGACCCAGCCCACTAGAGTTTGCAAGGGCAATTCTGTAATATATAAAATCTAAAAATCCTCTCTCTCATATTACTGATCTGGCCCACACCCCAATCTCTCTCCTCCAACCCATGGACAAGCCCAGGAAAAACTATCACCTGAGAGTTGCTTCGTACTCGTGACATGAAGCTTCTGCCTTATTTTATTATTTTTCAAATATTCAAGGGTGTTAAAGATAGGGCTCTCAATGCGTCGGATCTGGATCGGATCCAGTTGGATCCGGCTCCAAGTCCGTATATCTGTAGACGGATTCGGATTGGATTCGGATCCAACTCGGATCCAAAAGGTGATATCCATATCCGATCCATTTATAAATTGTTAGATCCATTTCCGATCCAAAATCCATATAACCATCGGATTCGGGTCGGATCTAGGTCCGAATCCACCTCCATTACAAATCTAAAAAAATATGATATAAAATATATAATATAATATATTTAATTTAGTAGAAAAATGATGCAAATCTCACTATTTACTATGGTATGGTTCCACATGGCCTAAAATAATTTGTAAAACGGATGGCCAACATGAATATCACATATACAGTAGGTTGACAATGAGTCAGATCTTAATCAGATTCGGATCGAACTCGGATATGTTCATGTGAATCCATATCCGCTCCATTTAAATAATCGGACCTATTTTAAGATCCAAATCCGGTCCATTTAACTAATCGGACCTATTTTAAGATCCAAATCCGCATTATATGGATTCGAAGCGAATCGGATTTGGGATCTGACCCGCTCCATTGAGAGCCCTAATTAAAGGGAGAGATTTATGAATGCATGTATGGGACCGACGCGGATCAGCCACTGACAGGTTGAGTAGCAATCTCGCTAGTGAAGTGACGGCACCAACTTTTATAGGCCCCACCGTTATGTATGTGTTATATCCACACCGCCCATTCATTTGGAGAGATCATTTTACGGTGTGAACTAAATAATGAGACAGATCCAAAGCTCAATTGGACCCCACCAAAGAAAACAGTGGGGACAGTTATGCGACTGTTGAAACCTTCCTAGGGCCCACCATGATGTTCATTTGAGATCCAACCTGTTCATACGTTCACGAAAACATGGAAAAAGGGAAAAGACAAATATCAGCTTGATCGAAAACTTTTGTGGCCCCCAAAAGATTTTAATGGTAGGAGATCAATCCCCACTGTTTTTTTGGTGGGGTCCACTTGAGCTTTGGATCTGTCTTATTCTTTAGCTTATGCCTAAAATGATCTCCCCAAACGGATGGACGGTGTGGATACAACACATACATCATGGTGAGGCCCATAGAAGTTGGTGACGTCACTTCAGTAGCTAGATAGCTAGTCAACCTTTCCACCCATTCTTTAGTCGATTTCCTCTTGTTTTCCATCTGTTGCATCTGTCCGCCTTCTGCAAAGGGGGCTAGATCCACTGTGATCGGTTCCACCTCCACAAAAATAGCAAAGGATTCCCGTTTAACCTTGAGTCTGAGGACGCTGTGAGTGTTTGCCCCTGGCCTAAGTTTCACCTTAACCCTGGCAAAGATTTGAAAATTTCCATATCTCGACGCAGTATCTACTTCCACCGCTCAGCCAAAGAAGTTATCAACGTCTTGGAGAGAGAGAATCGCCTCATCCAGATGCCCTCACCTCCTAGGACCATAGCTGGCTTCCAGGAGCGTTGGAGAGAGAGAATACCCATCTCTCTTTTGATGGTAGGGCTCTCAATAGAGCGGGTCAACTCCTCTAACGACCCGAGAAATTCTTGTCATTTAAAATTTTTGTAATGATAGAAAATAGAGTTAAATGAATTAATTTTTCATTAATAAACAAAAAGAAAACATGATCTAGTTGATTAAAGCCCTCTTAAGTGGGAGGGAAGACCAGGGATTGAGTCCTATCACTAACAAGAATTTAATTTTCTTTTTTTGCTCTAAATACGAATTTTGAAATTCAAAATTAATCTTATCTTATCTCAACCACCCATCTTATCCGCAACAAATTCCAACAAACTTCTGTTTAAAAAGAGAAAGAACGAGATGGTATTTCATCCATCGTAAAAGAAAGGAAAGAAAGAAAGAGGAACGGAGGGATCTTCCGGCTAAATCAAGTAGGTGCTCTTTTCTATTTCATTTAAGTAAGCCAGATCCAGCCAATGAACGGGTCGGATCGTCCGTCCGTTCATTGCATGGATTTAGGGACCTTATGTTTATCTTAACCCTTGAATATGTGATCGTGAGTGATGGGGACCATTTGGGTGGGACAGGAATCGATCTAGACGGGTCATAATGACCATAAGGCTAAAATGTACAGGGGCCACAAAATTCAGATTGAATGGACCTTCAGATGGGCCACATCGATTGGATGAATAATAGCCTTTATAATTCTTTTATTATGGTTTTATTTCATTATTAAATAAACTATGATGAATATATAGTGTTCCAAAATTTTATTGGGCCCACAATGAGGTGGCCGACCCAATGGTTGGACCAGATCTCTCGTAGACCTCACATACAACTTCTAATAAAATAATAATAATAATAATAATAAAGAAAAAAAAGAAAAAAAAGAAAAAGTGGCTGGACGTTCCAGCGTCTCTCCAGCGTTGGACTTCTAAAAAGGTGACGTGGGGCCCCACTCATGGGACCCACCTTGATGTATTTTGTACATCCACTTCGCCCATTTATTTCTCTATCTCATTTTAGGACGAGTGTCCGAATTTGGACCCAAACTGAGGTCTGAGTGGGCCACACCACCTGAAACAAACTAATGGTGAAAAATTATAAAATAAAAATGAAATTTAAAAAGATAGAAATTCTGGGCGTTGACAACGATCCACTCGTGGACCCCAGTGTGATAAAATCAGTAGATCCAAGCCGACCATATGTTGTATTATAATGTTTTACAGCTTGGGTCCAAAAATCAGATAAATCCGAATCTCAGGTGGCCCACACCACTTAAAATAGTAATGATAACAACACACATGGTTGAGACAGTCCGATTTTGGATTGCTGTCCACTTTTGCGACCCATTTGATGACATTTTGATAAATCTAATCCGTCCAATATCTTAATAAATAAGTTTTCTGGTGGAGGACCAAAATTGGCCCGTATAGGATATTCCAGTGAGCCATACCAAGACAAATAGTGGGGACAACACCTGTCCACTGGTTGGGAGCTTGTGGGCCCCACTGTGTAGTCTTTGGAAAATCCAATCCAACCAATCTCTAGATCAATGAGTTATTAGTTTTGTGACAAAAAATCAGCCCAATCAGAGTTCCAGGTGGGCCATGCCAAGTGAAATAGTGGGGAGGTACGGTATGGATTCTCATAAATGGATCATTTTAGGATATCCTACGACAAACTCCTTGCAAAATATAATCAATCATATTTGGTAGTGTACCATTGGGGAACTTGTGACCAAGTATAGGATGACCCACCAGTCAAGTAGGTCGTACTATCAGAAAATAGAAAAATGGTCATTCCTTTTGGAAACGTGGGTCACAATAATCGAATCTGGACCGTCCATTAAGGAACTAAAACTGAATAAAGTATAATCCAAATTGAAAATAAGTATATTAAGGCTAGATTGGTGATTTATAAATATAAATTACATTTATTGTAGATTCAGGACCGATTCTACTCAGGACGTGACAGAATTAACAAAGTAACGGCCACTATCAACAGGTGAGTAAATCCCAACATGTTTCCTATTCATTTGATTAAAGTAGGGTGTTGTTATGTAATGCTATGTTTGGGGTGACTTGTGTTGATTATGATGATGTTATGCATATATGCCAATGCATTTTATTACTTATACATGTTGAATGAAAGGAATGACAAATAATATGTATGTGCCTTTCAATATAAAAGATGACACGAATGATATGCTGCCTCTCAGAAGGAGAGATGATTGACTAATATATATGTGCCTCTCAAAAGGAGAGATGAATGAATTATCTGTTGCCTCTCAATCAGGGAGATGATTATTGAATACGACATGTCATACGCTTCATACATTGTTATCCTGGAGCATCGCTCTGGAAGACCGGTAGGTACTTAAGTACCCGGTTACCCAGGGACCATCGTGGAAGCCCACTAATATGTGGAAGTCCGCCCTACAAGGAAGGGGGAGCCGATTGATAGGATCCAATCGAAGCAAGTGGAAGACTGAGTAATGCCCACTTGATGCATCATATCATCTTGCATAACATTATTGCATCCGTAGTGTAAATTTAATTGTAAAGCTGTATTTGGATGTACTACTTATTTGGATGGGTGTGAACCATGATGGGTTTACTCACTGGACTTTCCGCTGACGGAAGTAAATATATACAGATAGTACATATGATGTACATGAGAAGGAATCTGAACAAGTGTAGGAACCACCAAGTATCTTAATGAAGGAAGAAGTTGCTGCTATGAATCAAGACATTCAGATTATTTCTATCATTTTTCTGTCTTATTTTCGTTTGATGACATTATTAGTAAGTCTCAAATGGGTGGACCATTTTGTATGGATTGTATTTTTATTTAATTTTTGTCAAATGATAATTTGAACTTAGTATACAGATGATCCCATGCCTCTATAATAGTTTGATTTTTGAATTAAGTGCTTTTGTGCACAAGTCTACCCCATAAACTGGGCCGAGGGTGCACACTCTGTGTCCAGATTTCGGGGCGTGACAGAATGGTATCAGAGCAGAGGCTTTTCTTAAAAACCTAGTTGACCTATACGTTATGACCCCACTCTTGAGCATAATTGGTAAACCCTTGAAATTAGAAACCAAACTTAGGGCCTTCCCGAAATGATTGCTATAAATGTGGAGAACTTAGAAACCAAAATTAGGGATCCCTACATTAAATAGAATTAAATTGAAATGTTTACTGCTCATATGAGTCCAATATGGATCCAGGGTGTGTTATTGTTCTTGATAATTAATTTATAGTTCGTTTTATAGTAATTAAGTATTTTTAGACAATTTTTATGACACAAAATCCTGCTGGACAGCAATGTACAACAACATTAGTGTCAGTTGTAAAATTCATATCTATTAAAGCACAACTCCGATCGAGGTGAATCAGAATCCTAATCGTAGCTGAACAAGTGTAGTTTAGATGAAAAATAGTTAGAAATTCGAAACCTATAGTTATTATTCAAATTTAGTAAATTTATACAGACTAGTCAGAAATTGCCCAAATTCTGGACAGATTAGACTATATGAATTTTATAAAATTTTATAGTCATAGAAATAATTTAAAATTTTATAAAAGATAAGTAAACTCATAATAGAAACTACAGAAATTTTTTTTTATAAAAATAATTTTATACAGTAGCATATCAGTACGAAAATTTCCTTGAGCAATTATCCTACTGGACAATAATGGGTAGCAGAATTAGAGTTATTTGTAAAAATTGTATCTATTAATATACAACTCTGATTGAGGTGATTCAAAAGCATGATCCCATCTGAATAAGTATAGTTTAGAATAAAAATATCAAAAAAATATGAAGTCATAAATAACTGGACAGAATTAGCAAGCTCCCACAGACTGGTCAAAATTCGTCCAATTATGGACAGGTCTGACTATAGGAATTTTAGAAATTTCTGTAGTTAGTGGATTGAACTAAAATTTTACAGAGACGGTTCATACTTATATTAGAGTCTCCAGAAAAATTTTAGAAAAAATACGAAATTTATAAATAGGTGTAATAGTGACTGGAACAGCAGCCAACAATGATAGGTTGGTCTGTCTACTGCGATGCTCTACCGGTTTGATCAACAAAGTGTCTTTTCATAATTTTTCTTTTGTTTCTAGAATAGTGGTATCTTGATTATACTTAATTTAAATTAAATATTCTAAAATAAATAAATAAATAAAAATAAATTCCCCTAATATTTAAGAGTTAGTTCTAACGTTTCTAAGAGAGTGAAAAAGTGACTAAATTGATATTTTAAGGGAGGTAAAATGTAACAACCTGAAATTTGTATGCGAGTTTATCAGTACGTACGAAGGTAGGTTTACAATTGTTCAATTGTATAGTTATAGAATCATTAACTTTAACCATCAATTTATAGCTTAGCTCGAATCTAAATCATAAGGAGTAATTTTCACCCATAAAGTAAGTCATCCGACCGTTGATTCTTAGGGTAAACCACCGTATACCTTAATATTCGCACTCGATTATCAAAACCAACAGTAGAAACATCTTATTACCACTAAATGAAGACATTTGACCGTCCATTTTAAATTTGGACCACTCGATCATGATAAACTAACAACTTGATCTCCGTATCCGCTCGTATGCAGATCGAATTAAAATTTCGATCCATTCATCTTGTTTGTCACCTATAAAAATACTGAACTAACCATTAAATCTATGATTTAAGTAATGTACAGAATGGAACAAACAAAATGAGTCTAACAATGTACATTTGTAACTAAAACCACATCTAAAAACCACTTTATAAGTCTCCATATATAAAGCCGACCGTATAATAAATCATTTATATGATTAATATCATAATCATACACTTACTTTAATTTTAGGCCACCATATGACCGTCCATCATAATTGTATGTATCAAATGGGCCACCCGTTTATTGAAGTAAACCGTCCATTTAGAAGATCGTAAATTATATATCTGAAATATCGGTTAGATTTCATATAGGATGCAAATAAACAATGTTTTGAATTAGGGTTAGACATAGACCACTAAAAAGGTATCTTGGTCACCCGTAAGAGATTAGGGTTCAAACTTAGTCCATTGATAGAGCACGACAAATAACACATCTGGACCAAATTGTAGCTCATTTAAACGGTAAAAAATTTGAATTATGGAAGTTTAAAGTTGGGATAATAGAGAAGGGCAAACTTGTAAATAACAAGTGCCATACACCTGAGATGAGTGCTTCTGTTTCAATTCCTCGATAAAAGTTTCTAATGGTGAGTATTTATTAGCTATGGTATGACCCACCTAAGGTTCAGATTTGTCTCATTTTTCAGCCAATACCCTAATATGATTTAACAGAACTAATGGAGGGAACTGATCTATCCTTAGCGAGCTCAAGTGGGACCCACAACCAACGTAAAATAAAGAACAAAAGAAGGATTACTTTAGTGCATGTCATCCAAGAATAGGAGCCCACGTAGTTTCCTTCTTCCTTCTTTCTCTCTTTCATCCAGATAGAGAGCCGCGCACCATCTCCCTCCGAGTATTGAGTCATCTATTACAATGGACTCCTGACCAGATCTGAATCGTCCATCTGAACCACACCGTTGAGAAACCCAATCAGTTGGAATCTCTCGTCCAAAAATCTTCTAGTAAGGCTTACCTATAACCCTGATCTTCTTAGTTTTCAAACTAGTGATCCATCATTTATTTACAATTCTGATGAACCATTTAGATTGCTCCAAGACATTTATGTGGACCTCACTTGAATCCAAGCCTACGTGCAAAAATTACCCTGCGCAAATCGCACAAGTATGCCCTTCTAAAATGGAAAAATACAATTTTCCTCTCTCAATCAAAATAGGATTCTACGTAGAATCGATGAGAGAATATATCCTACAACCTTGGCTGTGGTGCAGACTATCCTAGCAATCCAATATGCGGCCCACTAGTTTAGCCCTTATGAATCAAAGTCGTCTAAACAATGAGACATTTCTTATCCAACAAACTTTATCTTCCAAATCATGAATTGGGCCATCCAATTGTCCATTCAATCAGACACTACTCAGTCAGATCCAATCACGTAAAAAAAAAAAAAAAAAAAAAAAACAACAACCACCATTTAACCTTGATACATATCTTGATATTGTCATTCTAAAACTGTTTTGTGATCATCTAATTAGAAAATGATCCATAAATTTTAGTAATGATTAAACTATATAATAAGTAAAGTAGTTGAGCACTAAACTATTTTATATTGCTAGGGTTAGACCTTAACCGAATCATGCGTCTAAAACTTGATACAAGTAAGGATTTGAAGAACAAGCTACATACACTTAATCCAAACACTATATTGATCCCTGAAACCTAATAGACATTCTCATGTATGTTGAACCATCTCTTCAACCCTTGCAAAACTCTACTTATTATTTTTTTTAACTTGAAATCCTGACGTTAATATCGCTTTTAGGCCATCTGATCATTATAAATCAACTTCGAAATCTTTGCATCCGATAGTAAAACATGTCTACTTATAATCCAACATATTCATCTTGTCTACCACCCTTACATGTGATTATTCAAACCATTGAAATTTGCTGACAACCAAACCCGGCTCCTAATTTTAAGATCGTATACATTTTTAGGTATTCTATACCTGTAAAAAAAAAAAAAAAAATTTATTCCTATCGACTATAGTGTTAAATAAAAACTTAGTAAGCTAACCTATAGGATTCTCACACTTTTTGATGTAATGTAAGACATAGAAATCTTACTTAGAATTTTTCTAAACATTTAGAATCTATTTTAGACATATCTAGGTAGGTAAACCTACTACGTCTAAAATTTTAAAGGGGGTAGCTGATGAAAATCTACAATACTGCAGTTAACAAAATACATACTACTATACGTAAGAATGTACTTCATAGGTAATACGAAAATTACACTAATTTAAAATATGATCATTTAATACACTACCTAAGATTTGAATCTCGAGAACGAGATTATTTTGAGGGGGGTAGCTGTAACGACTCGAGAAATTCTTGTCATTTAAAATTTTTGTAATGATAGAAAATAGAGTTAAATGAATTAATTTTTCATTAATAAACAAAACGAAAACATGGACTAGTTGGTTAAAGCCCTCTTAAGCGAGAGGGAAGACCAGGGATTGAGTCCTATCACTAATAAGAATTTAATTTTTTTCTCTAAATACGAATTTTGAAATTCAAAATTAATCTTATCTTATCTCAACCAACTCATCTTATCCGCAACAAATTCCAACAAACTTCTCTTTAAAAAAAGAAAGAACGAGATGGTATTTCATCCATCGTAAAGAGAAAGGAAAGAAAAGGAGAGAAAGAAAGAGGAACGGAGGGATCTTGCGGCTAAATCAAGTAGGTGCTCTTTTCTATTTCATTTAAGTTGGCCAGATCCAGCCAATGAACGGGTCGGATCGTCCGTCCGTTCATTGTACGGATCTAGGGACCTTATGTTTATCTTAACCATTGAATATGTGATCGTGAGTGATGGGGACCATTTGGGTGGGACATGAATCGATCTGGACAGGTCATAATGACTATAAGGCCAAAATGTACAGGGGCCACAAAATTCAGATCGAATGGACCTTCAGATGGGCCACATCGATTGGATGAATAATAGCCTTTATAATTATTTTATTATGGTTTTATTTCATTATTAAATAAACTATGATGAATATATAGTGTTCCAAAATTTTATTGGGCCCACAATGAGGTGGCCGACCGAATGGTCGGACCAGATCTCTCGTAGACCCCACATACAACTTCTAATAAAATAATAATAATAATAATAATAATAATAATAATAATAATAATACAAGAAAAAAAAAAGAAAAGAAAAAAAGGGTGGCTGGACGTCCAGCGTCAGAGACGCTAGAACGTCCAGCGTTGGACTTCTAAAAAGGTGACGTGGGGGCCCCACTCATGGGACCCACCTTGATGTATTTTGTACATCCACTCCGCCCATTTATTTCTCTATCTCATTTTAGGACGAGTGTCCGAATTTGGACCCAAACTGAGGTCCGAGTGGGCCACACCACCTGAAACAAACTAATGGTGAAAAATTATAAAATAAAAATGAAATTTAAAAAGATAGAAATTCTGGGCGTGGACAGCGATCCACTCGTGGACCCCAGTGTGATGAAATCAGTAGATCCAAGCCAACCATATGTTGTATTATAATGTTTTACAGCTTGAATCCAAAAATCAGATAAATCCGAATCTCAGGTGGCCCACACCACTTAAAATAGTAATGATAACAACACACATGGTTGAGATAGTCCGATTTTGGATTGCTGTCCACTTTTGGGACCCATTTGATGACATTTTGATAAATCTAATCCGTCCAATATCTTAATAAATAAGTTTTTTGGTTGAGGACCAAAATTGGCCCGTATAGGATATTCTAGTGGGCTATACCAAGACAAACACTGGGGACAACACGTGTCCACTGGTTGGGAGCTTGTGGGCCCCACTGTGTAGTCTTTGGAAAATCCAATCCAACCAATCTCTGGAGCAATGAGTTATTAGTTTTGTGACAAAAAATCAACCCAACATGTTTCGGCCACTATCAACAGGTGACACTACTCAGGACGTGACAGAATTAACAAAGTAACGGCCACTATCAACAGGTGAGTAAATCCCAACATGTTTCCTATTCATTTGATTAAAGTAGGGTGTTGTTGTGTAATGTTATGTTTGGGGTGACTTGTGTTGATTATGATGATGTTATGCATATATGCCAATGCATTTTATTACTTATACATGTTGAATAAAATGAATGACAAATAATATGTATATGCCTTTCAGTATGACAGATGACACGAATGATATGTGCCTCTCAGAAGGAGAGATGATTGACTAATATATATGTGCCTCTCAAAAGGAGAGATGAATGAATTATCTGTTGCCTCTCAATCAGGGAAATGATTATTGAATACGACATGTCATACGCTTCATACATTGTTATCCTGGAGCATCGCTCTGGAAGACCGGTAGGTACTTAAGTACCCGGTTACCCAGGGACCATCCTGGAAGCCCACTAATATGTGAAAGTCCGCCCTATAAGGAAGGGGGAGCCGATTGATGGGATCCAATCGAAGCAAGTGGAAGACTGTGTAATGCCCACTTGATGCATCATATCATCTTGCATAACATTATTGCATCTGTAGTGTAAATTTAATTGTAAGGATGTATTTGGATGTACTACTTATTTGGATGGGTGTGAACCATGATGGGTTTACTCACTGGACTTCCCCGCTAACGGAAGTAAATATATACAGATGGTACATATGATGTACATGAGCAAGAACCTGAACAAGTGTAGGAACCACCAAGTATCTTAATGAAGGAAGAAGTTGCTGCTATGAATCAAGACATTCAGATTATTTCTATCATTTTTCTGTCTTATTTTCGTTTGATGACATTATTAGTAAGTCCTAAATGGGTGGACCATTGTGTATGGATTGTATTTTTATTTAATTTTTTGTCAAATGATAATTTGAACTTAGTATACATATGATCCCATGCCTCTATAATAGTTTGATTTTTTAATTAAGTGCTTTTGTGCACAAGTCATACCCCATAAACTGGGCCTGAGGGTGCACACTCTGTGTCTAGATTTCGGGGCGTGAAAACTCCGAGATCTGATTTGCTCCGAATCCATATAATGCAGATTTGTATCTTAAAATAGGTCCGATTAATTAAATGGGCCAGATTTGGATTCACAGAAATATATCCGAATTCGATCTGAATCCGTCTATAGATTTTCGGACTTGGAGCTGGATCCAATTGAATCCGATCCAGATCCGAATTGTCACCTTACTATATATGTTATATCCATGCCAGCCATTCGTTTTTCGGATTATTTTAGGCCACGTCTCAAAATTGAGACATTTGCCAATATCAGGTCAACCGTATCACAGTAAATAGTGGGATTTTCTTTATTTTGCTACTAAATTAATTATATTATATTATATATATTTTTTAATTTGTAATGGGGTGGATTCGGACCTAGATCTGACCCGAATATGATGGTTATATGGATTTTGGATGTAAAATGGATATGGCTATTTATAAATGGATCGGATATGGATATTGTGGGAAGTTGCAAACCAATCCGGTCCATCCATTTGCTAGCATAAGTCCCTAACGGTTGAGCTTCCAAGAAACAATTAAAGTGAAGCTTCCAGCAGCAGCTGGAGATGGAGTTTCCAGGTGTCGGTTCGTCTCTCCAACACATGGAAAAGAAAAATATTAATTGCATGTTTTGGTCTTTGCAAAAGAAGTTAATCACATACCCTTATAGTGTATTTTGAAAGGGCATTTTTGTCTTTTCATCTTGGTGTAAATGTCTATAAATGGAAGCTCTTGCTGTCCGTTTCTCATCAAGTCAGCAAGCTTGTAAGCAACCAAAAAATCTAGTTTGTTCTCACCAAAGTAGTGGTCTTGTAAAAAATCAGTGAAGCAACAAAGTTTCTCTTTCTCACTTCCTCCTTCACGTGTTCATTGAGTTTTAAGTTTAAGGCTTAGAAAAGCCAACCTGTCTAAGGCCAATATTGCCAACAAACTGGTATCAGAGCCCTTGGTTAAATGGCCTCCGCAATCCAGCAGTAGATTCCTAAATTGTCAAAAGACAATTATGAAAATTGGTGTATCCAGATGAAGGCACTGTTCGGGTCACAAGACTTATGGGAGATCGTCACCGACGGATACAAAGAGCCCACTACGGAGCAAAAAGCCGCCTACACTGTTAAGCAAAGGACCGACCACAAAGAACAAAGAAAGAAGGACAATAAGGCCCTGTTTCTTGTCTATCAAGGGTTGGACGAATCCACATTTGAAAGGATCGCCGAAGCAACATCAAGCAAGCAAGCATGTGAGACTCTTAGTACCATTTTCAAAGGAGTTGATCATGTAAAGAGGGTTCGTCTCCAAACCCTTAGGGCCGAGTTCGAGACTGCATACATGAAGGAAGGTGAGACCATTTCTGATTATTTCTCAAGGTTGCTTGTTATTGTTAACAACTTGAAAAGAAATAGTGAAAAAATTGAAGATATATGTGTGATTGAAAAAGTGCTTCGATCCCTCACAACCAAATTTGAGCATGTGATTGTGGCCATAGAAGAATCAAAGGACTTGGAAAAACTGTCCATTGAAGAATTGATGGGATCGTTGCAAGTGCATGAGCAACGAATGCAAAAGAATGCTGGTTCAATGCTTGAACACGCCTTAGAGTCTAAGTTGACTCTAAATGAACAAAAGAATGGCCATACACAAAGAGGAGGTCGTGGCACCAACAATCGTGCAAGAGGCAGAGGGCGTGGATATCATCCAAGCCATAAAAAATATCAACAAAAGTTTACCAATTTCCGTGGAAGAGGAAATGGTAGAGGCCGATTCATGCGTAGTCGTGGAAACAGAAAGAACATTCAATGCCACAATTGTAAGAAATTCGGCCACTATGCCTTTGAGTGTTGGAGCAAAGTGGATCAAGATGAAAGATCCAACTATGTTGAAGCATCACACCATGAACAAGAAGACTCCATACTCCTCGCACAAGAAAAGGCATGTGAATGGCCGGATGTGTGGTATCTCGACACTGGTGCAAGCAACCACATGAGTGGTAACAAAGAACTGTTCGTAGAACTCACAGAAGGAGTTCATGGCAACGTGAATTTTGTCGACTCATCAAAGGTACCAGTGATAGGTAAAGGAAAAGTTAAAATCTATCAGAAGAATGGTGAGCCAAATTACATCTCCAATGTGTATTACGTACCAAACATGAAAAATAACATCATCAGTATCGGCCAACTCCTTAAGAAGGGGTATGTTATACACATAGAGAACTATTCTCTCTCTATAAGAGATGCTCATATGAGACTTGTGGCTCAAGTCCAAATGGCGAAGAATCGCATGTTTCCGCTTCATATTAACACAAATACTGATAAGTGCCTCTATGGACTCGTGAAGAATGATTCATGGAGATGGCATCTTCGCTTTGGGCATCTCCATTTTAGCGGCCTTAAACTCTTGTCTTCATCAAGCATGGTGCATGGCTTGCCGACTATTGAAGGTCCAGAACATGTGTGTGATGCGTGCACACTCGGCAAGCAACAAAGGAACTCGTTCCCAAGTGAAGTATCCATAAGAGCAAAGGAACCATTGCGGTTGGTTCACACTGATATTTGCGGACCACTTGAAACACCCTCACTTGGAGGTAATAAATACTGTATTACCTTCATTGATGATTTCAGCAGAAAACTTTCGGTGTATTGCATCAAAGAAAAATATTTCGCTTTCACTATCTTTAAAATTTTCAAAGCTCGTGTTGAAGTTGAAAGTGGTTATAAAATTAAAGTACTCATATCTGACAGAGGTGGAGAGTACACCTCAAATGCATTTCGAGATTATTGCAGGGAACAAGGCATCAAGCAGCAGCACACTGCAGCCTACACGCCACAGCAGAATGGCATTGCGGAACGAAAGAACCCACCATCCTCGACATAACAAGAACCATGTTCAAAGAGAAAGGCCTGCCAAAGAGCTTCTGGGCAGAGGCAGTTGCATGTACTGCCTACTTGCTCAATCGGTGTCCAACCAAGAGCGTCAGAAACATGACACCACAAGAGGCATGGAGTGGCTACAAACCGAGCGTGGTGCACCTAAGGATCTTTGGGTGTGTCGCCTATACTCAAGTTCCAGAAGTAAGAAGAAGGAAGCTTGATGATCGTGGCGAGAAATGCATCTTCATCAGCTATAGTGAAGAATCTAAAGCCTACAAGCTCTACAATCCACTAAACAATAAAGTAGTGGTGAGTAGAGATGTGGTCTTTAGTGAGGAAGAAGCTTGGAAATGGAACAATGAAGAATCAACCAAAGATATTCAAGTCGAAACAAAAGAACAGGAAGAAAGACATGACCATCGAGAGCAAACACCCGCAACACCTTCTTCGGCCGCATCATCAGTACAAAGAAGTCCAGGAGTACATTCCATCTCTCCTGGAAGTACTCCATCAAGTCAAAATTCAGCTGGCTCGTCCTCACCCATGGCACCTATCAAAATGAGAAGCTTAAGCGACATTTATGAGC
This sequence comes from Liriodendron chinense, assembly GCA_003013855.2. NCBI lineage: Eukaryota > Viridiplantae > Streptophyta > Magnoliopsida > Magnoliales > Magnoliaceae > Liriodendron > Liriodendron chinense. Next base: position 1,356,012 of record ML058387.1, read on the forward strand.
AAACTGAAGAGGTCAATCTTTTCTGCCTATATGCAGATCATGAGCCTCTAAAGTTTCAGGAGGCCATAAAAGAATAATGTTGGAGAATCGCTATGAAAGAAGAAATCCAAGCCATTGAGAAGAATGACACATGCAAACTGACTATGCTTCCTAATGGCCAGAAAACTATTGTCGTCAAATGGTTGTACAAAATCAAGCGAAATGCTGATGGTGAGATTGATCGCTACAAGGCAAGGCTCGTAGCAAAGGGCTACAAACAGAACTACGGGGTGGACTATGAAGAAGTTTTCGCTCCTGTTGCTCGCCTTGACACTGTAAGGATGATTATCTCTCTTGCAGCCCATCACAGTTGGATGATCTACCAACGAGATGTGAAATCTGCATTCCTAAATGGAATTTTGGAAGAAGAAGTCTATGTTGACCAGCCTGAAGGCTTTGTTATACAAGGGGAGGAACACAAGGTGTATCGGTCGAAAAAAGCCTTCTATGGGTTGAAGCAAGCTCCACGTGCTTGGAATGCACGCATCGACAACTATCTTCAAGTGAACGGCTTCGCCCAATGTCCATATGAGCATGCAGTCTACATCAAGAAGAATGCTCATGGCGATATGCTCATAGCATGCCTGTATGTTGATGATTTTCTCTTTACAGGAAACAGCCAACCGACGTTTGATGAATTCAAGTAGGCCATGTTTAATGAGTTCGAAATGACCGACGGAGGTCTAATGTCCTTCTTTTTGGGCATCGAAGTGAAGCAACAATATAGTGGCATCTATATATCTCAGAAAGTATGCCAAGAAATTACTTGAAAATTTCAAGATGGCCGATTGCAACACCGTAAACACACCTGTAGCAACGGGATTAAAACTGACAAAGGACAAAAAAGGAAAAAGTGTGGACTCGACTCTGTTCAAGAGTCTAATTGGAAGCCTAAGGTACCTCACAATCACAAGGCCGGATATCATCTACAGTGTTGAGCTTCTAAACAGGTACATGGAAGCACCAAAAGAATCACACTGGCTAGCTGTAAAAAGAATCCTCAAGTACATCAAAGGAACAATGGAATTTGGTCTTTTCTATCCATACGATGATGAAGTAATGCTGTATGGATACTCAGATGGCGATTAGGGAGGTGACCAAGATGAAAGAAAGAGCACCACTGGCTATGTATTCTAGCTCGGAACGATTGCTTTCACATGGAATTCGAAAAAGCAAAGTGTGGTCGCCCTGTTCACATGTGAAGCCGAGTACGTGGCAGCATCGTCCACTGTCTGTGAGGCGATTTGGTTAAGGAACCTGTTAAAAGGGCTGAAGCATCCGCAAGAAGAATCCACAGTCATATATGTGGATAACAAGTCAGCAATCGAGCTTGCTAAAAATCCGGTGCAACATGGAAGGAGCAAGCACATCGATACTCGATACCATTTTCTAAGAGATCAAGTAAAGCAGAAAGCGATAAAATTGGAATATTATCACACCACTGAACAGGTAGCAGATTTTTCACCACGACACTCCCAACAGATGCATTTAGACGACTAAGATCGATACTCGGAATGAAACCAGTTTTGGTTTGAAGGGGAGTGTTGGAAGTTGCAAACCAATCCGGTCCATCCATTTGCTAGCATAAGTCCCTAATGCTTGAGCTTCCAAGAAACAATTAAAGTGAAGCTTCCAGCAGCAGCTGGAGATGGAGTTTCCAGGCGTCGGTTCATCTCTCCAACACATGGAGAAGAAAAATATTAATTGCATGTTTTGGTCTTTGCAAAAGAAGTTAATCACATACCCCTGTAGTGTATTTTGAAAGAGCATTTTTGTCTTTTCATCTTGGTGAAAATGTCTATAAATGGAAGCTCTTGCTGTCCGTTTCTCATCAAGTCAGCAAGCTTGTAAGCAACCAAAAAATCTAGTTTGTTCTCACCAAAGTAGTGGCCTTGTAAAAAATCAGTGAAGCAACAAAGTTTCTCGTTCTCACTTCCTCCTTCACGTGTTCATTGAATTTTAAGTTTAAGGCTTAGAAAAGCCAACCTGTCTAAGGCCAATATTGCCAACAGATATCACCTTTTGGATCCAAGTTAGATTTGAATCTGTCTACAAATTTTCAAACTTGGAGCTGGATCCAGATCCGACCCATTGAGAGCCCTACAATAGCGAAAGCTCGGGCCATGCTTGATGGACTTCAAATCTATGAAAACTTGGAGCTGACCAATATTGTAGTAAACTGACTCCTGTGTCATAGCATAAGCAGTCTCCAATCCCTTGGCAACAAGCCCTTAGAATATATGGTATAAAGTAGAGATCCTCCAAAGCAAAAAGGGCCCCCTTAACCTCAAGTATGTCCACACCCTGCGCGAGAGCAACACAGTAACAGATGGGCATGCTAAATTGGGTAGCTATGGTAACCCTGACAAGCTCTATAGGAATCATGGGGACCTCCCCACTCTTATCAGGGGTTCTCTAGCCCTAGACAACCCGAGAGTTGGGGTTCTCACAAGAATCTTTGCAGAATGTGGTTAGACTCCCCGTTTTGGTCTCACCTTTCTTGTTTTCCTTTTCACCTCATTTCAGTCTTTGGGATGAATATCCTCGTACATGGGCTCTTCCGATATGTAGGGTCCCAATCCTTTTTTGTGAGGCCTTGCTCGAATGATCGTTGATATTCAATTTTCAATAAAATTCTCTTTTCCAATTTTTTTTTTTTTTATTATTATTATCCTAATATTATTCTATGCATGCAACATCTACAATAATAACATTCATATTTGATACATACATAACAATAAAAACAGCTACATTTCATACACCTAGGAAGTGACACAAGCATGAACGTTAACCCTAGCATACACACACACACACACACACACACATGAATGGAATCCTAGGGCGCGCACACACACATGAGCAGTACCATATACTGCTACGTATTTGTTTTGATGCTGCTGCATTGATAGATATGATGCTTTTGTTGCAACAAAAAAAAAAAGTACCAGTACCATATACTGCACACCATACTCGTACCATATACCAGAGCGACCTACAATCCTGAAAACTGAAACAGCTCCAAAAGAAAGAAGAAGCAAATCTATCAAATCCTATTTTCAATGATAATCTCCTCCGTCCCTCCAATTGTGTTTCTATTATTCTGCACATCTGCAGAAGTATCTGCATCTGGATTCTCAATCTCTGGAGAGAAGATCCCACCCTCTCCTCCAACGAAATCAGAACCATTTGACATGCTCAACGGACTTTCAGAGTCATTGGTAGGAAGCGGTGAAGGTTCTTCAGTGCTCCTAGGACCTATTGCCAGCCATATTCATCGCCAGTTGGTTGTGCCTTCTTGTAAGTATGATAAGAGAGGTCTTTGTTGTCAAAATGTTTGAAAAGATGGACGAGCCTGCATCCATAGGAGGTCTCGGGATCGTCTGGGGTGGTCAAAACATGCCGATGCTTGTGAAGGAAATGGAATGCATATATGAAGAAGGTGAGAGAAGAAGCCGGTGATGAGGAAGAGGCTCCAAAAGCTATCGAGGGTGAGGTTGTTTGAACGGATGGTCGGCGATGGATCTGCACAATCGGCTTGTTGTCCAAACCAGTTTTTCTCGATCTTCACCATTTCATCTCCTTCCCTTACTTCTGAGATGGCTTGAGAAAAGTCACGGACCAAAGGGGACCCTTGGGGGAAGACCTGTGAATTAGAGGGAGTGAGAAAACCAACATAACATGTATTCATCACACGCGTACCGAAAATTGTTAGATGTATCCCACGAACTGAAATTTGTCAAGAACGGGTCCATTGGTTGGGTCTAGCGATGTCTTTTGGGCCTGAATGGGCTTCGATATGATATTCATAAAGTCGAACAAGATAGACGGCCTGGATAGTGTTGTTTCACACTATCAGGCTAGGTGCTAGGTACGGACACTCTGGGCTAGGTATGAAAATTTTGGGGGTGTTTGGTTCCTGCCTTAGTACTTCCCTGGTTTTCAAAAAAAAAAAAAAAAAAAAATGGAATGCAGGAGCTTGTTTGGTTGTTGAGATTTCATTCCCTTGTTTTACGTTTCTTGAGAATGTTAGGGTCATTTGCATTGCATAATTGGAGGGATTAGCTGTTTTTTTTTTTTGGGAAATAGGATTGCCTATTGAGTTATTCAGTACGCTTTTATCGTACTGAGTAAACTTTGCTGGGCCCAATTTGAAGGTGTGTAGTTTATCCATGCCATCCATCCGTTTTTACTGATCATTTTAGGGATTGAGCCAAAAATTGAAGCATATCCAAAGCTCAAGTGGACCATACCACAGGAAACAGTGGGAATAATGATTTCCACCATTGAAATCTTCCTAAGGCCCATAGTGATGTATATTTGTCATCCAACCTGCTCATAACAAAGACATGGATGAAGAGAAAACACAAATATTGGCTTGATCCAAAACTTCTGTGGCCCACAAGAATTTTTCAACGGTAGACATTCAATTCACACTTTTTCCTGTGGTCTGGTCCACTTGAGCTTTTTCTATGATTCTTTGTTTGGCTCAGCCCTAAAATTATCTGGTAAAATGGCTGGACGGAGTGGATAAAGTACACAAGTCACAGTGGGCCCTGTGTTTTGGGTGTTTGGTAGATAGGAATAGGAAGGATTTGGATTTTTTTTTTTTTTTTTTTTTTTTTTTTTTAACCAACACCCTGAAAATTTATTTACTTGTAAAGAGCTCTATAGATCCCTTCAGGCGGGCACCAACAAAAATTAGGGCCTTGCCTATCTTATAAACCAAACGCAAAATAGAACCTCTAGAACAATGATTTTCAAAAGAACCAACTGCACTACAGGCAAAACATCTACCAGACTCTTACTGCAATCGAGGGATTTGGATTTGAGAGGAATCCAAACCCTCCGAAAAGAGCTCTTTTTAAACTTCCACATCGAAGCTCTGAATTCAAATCCACTCGATTATGGTCTAAATTCTACTAGATTCCAAGGGAGTTTAAATCCATGCAGTCGAGCAAGCCCTTAAAGTTAGCATGCTAGCTGTTTTGAACATATTCCAAAAGACATAAAAAAGCAGGGAAATTCCCCAGCAACCAAACTAGTGACAAGGGCTACTTTAGCTGAAAAATGCAAGCACAGCCCACTACAGTCCCCCCTCCTTCGATTAGGATATGATGTCAATAAGGAGGTGAATCTAAACCGTCCATCTAGTTTAGTCTTGTCTGACATCAACTGATGATCCAAACATCAGTCTCAATGGTTGGATCAATTTTCATCTCAACCTTCCATTTGAAGACCATTTCTAAGATGGATAGGACCAATTAACCATTCAGTTTCTTCATCAACAGTAGGGGATTCATGACAAGGACCCACTAGATAGAAGGTCCTAGTTCCTGCAACACCTGCCGCATATCCGTCATTAGGCGAGCCCGAACTACAGGGCGAAGAATACGAAGGCTCGTGGCAGAAAATGGCGGACGATGAAGCTGACATGGCTTGGAGATGTTCCATTTACTTCCTTTAATAAAATAGATTTACTTCATTAGAATTCGTAATAAGTCTCTTATGGAGGCAATCAGTGGAACCCTTGCTTAGACATGTTTTATTTTACATTTGATTTTGAACTTAAGAGTAGAAAATTTATGGAATAAGATTTTTAATTTCCGTCATTATGCTCGAATGCCATGAATGTATGTAATTATGGGTTATGTGTGTGGAAACGTGACCTTAACACACGTAAGATAATGCTCGAAAACTCGACCCATCGTGTTGCCCACGAGAGTCGAAATTTTGAGACGTTACACCGTCTCTCACAAAATAACTACTCCAAGTCTACGAAGCCTCTGAGAATCCTCAATCGAACTTCCGTGAATCCACAAGGGAAAACTCGAATCCACAAGCAAAAATATAGTAAAACTCAAAGTTTATTAAGAATAGTGAAAGATCATCCCATTAACGAGTTTTAAATATAGAAACTAAACCCTAGAAACCCTAATTATGTGCTTAGAAATAATCCTACAAAAAAAAAAAAAAACAGAAAAATTCAAAAATTTTCACAAACTGAACACGCAAGTTCGGGCGCCCTAGGTGGTGTGGTCGAGTGACCGAAATTACCAAAAATCATCTAGAGAGTAAACTGTGCAAATCTAGTGAGTTTCAGGCGCTCGAGAGTTGGGTCAGGCACTAGTGGGGGTGATCGAAATGAGCCAAAATCATCCAGAGAGTTTGGACTTCCTTTTGGTTGGAGCTCGGGCGACCGACTAAGGGTGGTCGGGCGCCCAAGCTTGCTGCTCCTTTTAGCTTCCTTCCTTAAGTCAATCTTGGTCATGTACTCATCAGTGACCCTCTCTACATCAATCCTCTCCACTTCAAAAGAACTCGCCCTTGAGTTCTCGTTCATCTCTGGTTCATGATACTCGAACAAATCTGCAATGTTGGAGGTCCTTGAGATCTTGAACTCTTCTAGAAGGTCTACCACGTAAGCGTTGTCGTTGAGCTTACAGAGGTTCAGCATAGGTCTAATCTTCTTGTGTTTTAGCTTATTGTAGGTACCAGACAGAAAACGTTCCTTGTGTAGAAGGACCACCATGTGATCTCCAACCTCGAATACCTTGGTGCGACGATGTTTGTCATTGTCCCTCTTGTATTTCTCATTCGCCTCTGTAAGCTTGGTCTGAACTTCTTCATGTAACTCCGTGATCCTCTCAACCATATTTTCTGCAGCAATGCTCATGCCCGGGAGCTTAAGCAAGGGAACCAAGTCAAGCGTGTGACAGGAAACTCGTCTGTAGATGATGTGGATTGACGACTTCCCTATTAAATGATTCACCATGTTGTTGAAAGTACACTCAGCTTGAGATGGGGCTAAGTCCCACTACTTTGGTTTTTCCCCGGAGATGCACCGTTTAAGATTGGCTAACGTCCTGCTCAAAACTTTAGTTTGTCCGTCAAACTGTGGATGATACATGCTACTCAACTGAAGTTGTATCCTAAATCAACTCCACAAAGTCCGCCAAACGTGACTTACAAACTTTGTATCGTAGTTTGACGTAATCGTTTTGGGTATTCCATACAATCTCACCACCTCCTCGAAGAATAGATTGGCTACATTTATCATGTCGTATGTCTTCTTACGATGAATAAAATGAGTCATCTTCGAGAACCTGCCTACCACCACGAACACGGAGTCCATGCCGCGTTGTGTTCGTGGGAGACCCAAGATAAAGTCCATGGAGATGTCGTCCTAAGGGCCTTCTCCAGGGACGGGTAACGAGGTGTAGAGTCCCGTGTTTTGAGAGTAACCCTTGAAAGTTTGGCACACGTAGCACCTCTGAACCATCTTCCCTACATTGCGGCCTAGGTGAGGCCAAAAGTACCGCTCTTCCACTAGGGCTTTCGTCTTGTTGCGACCCAAATGGCCTTTAAGGCCATCACCATGGAGATCAAGTGTGATCTTGTCACACAGCAAGCTCTACGGAATGCACAAACGATTCCCAAATAATATGAATTCGTCTTGGATGTGGAAGTAACCCGGGTGGCCTTCTTTGCTCCGCAGCCATGTCTCCTTAGGTCTTCATCTTCTGCATACATCTCCTTGAAACAGTCGAAGCTAACAACCTCATTGGCCATGGTGACAAGATGGGAGGCTCGGCGACGTAATGCATCAGCAATCTTGTTTTGTTGGCCCGATTTGTGCTTCTGCACGAATGTAGATTCCTACAAAAAATGAGATCCACCTAGCATGCACACGACTTACGTTAGCCTTGCTATTGATAAATTTCAAGGCTCAGTGGTATGTGTAAAGAACAAACTCCTTCTGACTGAGGTAGTGTCACCAATGCCGAAGAGTTTGTACCACAGCATACAACTCAATTTCATACGTGGATCATTTCTTTCTTACATCACTCAATTTCTCACTGTAGAAGGCTACAGAGTTGCCTTCTTACAATAAAAATACTCTAATACCCACATATGATGCATCGCAGTCTACTTCAAAGACCTTTTCACAGCTCGATAGAACCAAGCATAGAGTGGATTATAAACGTTATTTGATTTCAGTGAATCTTCTATCGGCTTCATCGGTCCATTGGAACGGACCCTTCTTCATACAACTACAAAGCCTAGATATAACAATAATTTGTTAGGAAATCACACTTCTTCAAATTAAAATCACTACCAGAAAAATGACTTTCCTCGATGGATTTTGGCCGTCAAACAGGCTGTTGCGAAAGGGGCCGTTGGGGTTACTTTCCGACGGTTTATAGCCGTCGAAAATACCGACGGCATCTAACCGTCGGCTGACAGTCGGCGTTGGCAACGGATATGGCCGTCAATAATACCGACGGTTAAAGCCGTCGGAAATTCCGACGGCAATTAATCATCAAAAGACCGTCGGTAACACCGACGGTTAGAAGCCGTCCGAAACACTGACGGTCACGAACCGTCCATTACCCTCGGCATTTCTTTAACATATTTAAAAAAGCCGTCAGCGTTTGAGTGTGACACAACAGTAAATAGTTGGCACACTCTTGAATAGCAGACATAATTTAATCAGTGGACAAAAAATCATATAACAGTACATGATACTTGCCTATGAACTGCATGCCTTAGTCAATTGGGAGTCAGATGGCATGCCTCCAAATCTTTAGGTTCTATTTACACGATCATCTCTAGCACTACAAGAAAAAATGGCCTTTACCTAGGAAAGTTTTACCGAGGAAACAAATTTCCTGGGTAATAATACACTTTTCCCGAAGAACGTAGATTTTCCTGGGTAAATATTTACTTCGCTTTTACCAAGGAAAAATTTCCTTGGTAAAACTGAAAAATGCAGGCGGCATTCAAATTTCATGGGTACGGGGTTTATTTCGTGGCTGCAAATATAAAGATTTTACTTTTTACCGAGGAAACACTTCCTTGGTAAAAGCCCAGAATTTCACTGAAAATTTATATTTACCGAGGAAGTTTTTCCTTGGTAAAAGGATACTTCTGATTTTGTACCCTTTCAGCCTTTACCAAGGAAAATTTTTAAAACTAGTGAGACTATAGGATTTTCTTCCCCGAAGTTCCTGCACAAGTAACCCATGTGAGGCGCCCCACTATGACGTTTGTGAGAAATTCATCCCATCCATCCATCTTTGGAGCTCATTTTAGGTTATAACACAAACATGAGATGAATCCAAGCCTCACATGGGCAATACAAGAGGGAAAAATAGGAAAAGAAATTCCTATAGTTAAAACCTTCCTGGGCTCCACCTTCATATTTATATGACATCAATGTGTCTATCTCATTTTAAGACAATACCAAAAATTATATAGATCCATATCTAAGGTGGACCACATCACAAAGTGGACTACATAGAGCATTTCTAACCATTAAAAATTGTACAGATCCAAATATGCGGACCACTTCGATCATTTCTCCACACACACACACACACACACATGAGGCACTCTCAAGTCCAACCGGTTGGACCACAATTTGCAGTCCACCCAGTGGATTGTTTCCAACCTGTTAAGTTCTTGTGACATCCAATCCTCCTAATAAGTTGGCCCCACCATGAGGATTTCACTACACCAAAATCGTCATTTTGAAAGAGTCGAAGCTTTGGTTTAGTAAAGGATTCAGACCTTTCCTAATTATCAAGGGTTGTAAACCGTCTTAAATCTTAATTAACGGTACGGAGTCACGCTTGTGGAGTCCAAACCGGCGCCTCTCTCTCTCTCTCTCTCTCTCTCTCTCTCTCTCTCTCTCTTTCTCGGCCCTTCTCCTACAACAAAGAAAGTATTTCATCTCTGCTACCATTCACGAGAAGAGGCAGATTCGTTAGAAGGTCTCTCTCTTTCTCTCTCTCGTTAGAAGAGGCAAATTCGTGTGTATTGGCTTCTAGGGTTTTAATTTTTCTCCACGAATCAGCTCTGATTCATGCTTTTCTTTCATCTATATTGGGTTCTAGGGTTTCAATTCTATCTCTAGGGCTCCATTCTCTCGGATCTAACATCTCTGGTTTGATTTCAGCTGAATCAACCTCCAGTGGTTGAGCAAAAGCTCTGTCTGATTGTGAGAAGATTTACAGAGCTCTCGACGGCTTTCATGACGAATCTGCATCATCCATTTGCAGTTCTTCGAAGGAAATCCATGCAGATTTTAGATCTCTAGTTGCTTCTTTTAAAGGTATATTCCTCTGTTCTTCCTTTTTCTTACAATGCAATTTTCTTTGGTCTCAATTTCAGCTCCACAATCTCTCTGATTTTTTAGGTTTTTGTTTCATCTCTCTCTCTCTCTGCTTTTTTTTTTTTTTGCAATGAAGGTTATGGTGATTGCTGAAACGAACAGTTTGAAACTTCTATTTTGAATCTGGTGAGATTAGAGCTTGGATTGTTTAGATTCATGGTTTTAAAAGAAGGAGGCATGGCGAGAATTGCAGAGGGTGCACCCAAACGCATGTCTGAAACAAGCTGAATCTGAGCCTCATCATTTTCTTTTATACCATTTTACCCAAACGAATGTCTGTTTGGACCTTTGATTGGAATATGGTTGTGTTTCATTTAGATGATTTCCATGATCTACTAATCTCAGGATGCTGTACGTAGACTTCTGCTACAGGCTTTGGATGACCCTCATGGAAAAATCTGCACAGCAGTTGGTATGGCTGTGGCATCCATTGCACATTATGATCGACCAGCGGATTGGCCCGACTTGCTGCCATTACTCTTGAGGCTAATTAGTGACCAGGGCAACATGAATGGAGGTTTAGATGCAAGCTCTACCTGTTGTTTAAGTTTTCCTTTTACTTCTATTTGTTGCAGCATGTCTTAATACTATTGCATTATTGGGCCACAGTTCTTACATGTGATTGGCTCTCAATTCATCCTGATATGTTTTGAGTTTGGTGATTGATATAGTTCTGTTCGTTCAGACAGAAACAAGAGGATTAATGATGCCAATGCTTAAATTATGGATGGAACAATTCTCAGTTATTTTGCAACCTGCAGTGCGGTCTGAAGATCCTGATGACTGGAGCATTAGAATGGAGGTAGATTTTTCTCTTATTCTCTGCAGAAACTTTTATCATACTTCTGTCAGAGCTTAGTAGCAGGATCCTTCTAACTAGGTGATGCTCCGTCTTTGATTCATGCTTTGGACTTGCCCTACCACTCCCACTTCCCAGCTGTTCATGCATACTTGGTAACTTTTGATTGCTGAAGTCATCTTGGCACCTTTGTGGCAAACACTTGTGTGCATACACCATAACCATAACCATGTGTGCATTGCATCCCATTGTTGTGCAGTGGACAGCGCTTGAAACTATGATGAGAAAGGAATTTAAAAAAAAAGAATTAAGTAAACTCCATGGGCCCACTATTTCTTACCCATGCCCTTTGTCAATTTTACTAGCTCATAATTGAGGGCATCAGCCTAGAATTGAAGCATATCCAAAATTCAAGTGGACCACATTACAGGAAAGAGTGGGAAAAAGACATCCACTTTGAAAACTTCTTGGGTTATCCTTCATCCTAGTTTGTGATGTAGGCATGGACGAAGGAAAAAACATAATGTTTCGGCGGTGGAAGGACCGCCTGTTTCTATATGCATTGCCCAAACATAAAGCCACGGTGCAACCCTTTGAATGGGGCCAATTTGTTATAAATGTCCGTTGTTTATTAGCCATTTGGAATCATTAAATCAAATTGTTACTCTAAATCATTTTGCGCCATGGTCCACCCTTTGATGGGCTTGGGAAAGGAATGATGGCAAGCAGCATCGGAGTCGTTCTGAAAGCATGCGGCCTTTGCGCCTTGCCTCTTGAGATCCTGACCCGAAGCTCGTGCCTTGCCTCTGAGATCTCTCCTTCCGACAGATATTACGGTGGACCATGGCGCAACTCTGGTCCTTCCGACCTCCTCGTCCGCAACAGCTCCCTTGACGCTAGGTATACCCCCAATTTCTCAATTTATAGGGTTAAGGTTTTGTTGTCTCTGATTCCTTCTCTAGGGTTAGAGTTCCTTGGCTCTCCTGCCTATTTTTCTTTATTTCATTTTTTGGAATTAGGGCTATTGCTTTGTTGCTGTTTGTCTTCCTTTTTTTTTTTTTATTGCAACTCTATTTTGTTCATTTTATTTTCGATTGTGTTTGGGCGTTCAACTGTATTGAGTTGCAATGCATTTCAATAAGCAGTAACTGACACCTGACGTTGGCTCAAACCTTGGTTTTGTTGCTTTTTTGCATCTGGGTTAGTTAACTTCTTGATTTCTTTGCTTTTCTCATTGATCTTTTTGGGGGTTTCATGTGGACTTCTGGAGCGAGCATTTTCTGACTGAAATTGATGCGTAGCTCATTTAATACAGGATGAGAGATGAGAGAGGCATAATTTTTTGTTAATGTTATAGAAATTATGATTGTTGGTTGTCATTTACCAATATTATGTTGCCAAAAAGAAATATGATCCTAATACATAATACGTTTAACTAAAATCAGGAAAACTCATTTTTAGGTGTCTGCCAAATTGGCAGTTCTTGATTTGAGGGACTAGGCTCTGGATCTGGATTGTGATTTCTCTACTTTTAAGACTTCAATTTAAGAGTTTTTTTTTTTTTTTTTTACATTTTTTTATATTATGGGAATAGCTGATTTTTCTCCATTCTGAATTAGACTGCATGATAGCTGGATGTTAACTTTCAGAGAAATTATTTAATACTCTGGCAGAATATGGCAATCCATATTGCACATCGACACTGTATGTGGCGCACGCGCGCACACACACCTCAATCCTTCTTTGTTTCAAATTATTGGGCACATGCTAGATGAGGTATCTAGAATTCGGATTCCAGATGACATCCTAATGTCTGGTTGATTAGTGGATGCTTGTCAAATTTGGATTTGTAATTTTTTTTAATCTGTCCATGTTATGGCCACCCAACTAGTTGTTAGGACCATCCATTTGGTGTGATTTTTTTGAGTTGCTATTACACAATGTTCCAGCAATATAGGGCGATTTGGTTTTACTTGGGTATATGTAAGGAATGTGTCGATTGTTTCTGTGCATGCATTTCATACCTCATCAGAGTGTCAAGTGATTCTTTTGAGTTTTGAAGGTTTTATCTTTGGCCTTCTTTGATTGTTTGATTTTCAGAATTGACATTTCAATCCATTGGAAGCAATACCATCTTTGTACATATCCTTTGCATATATGGATTGTGGTGAGTCTTACATAGTTGATAAGCTTCACGTACGTTCTTTGCTTGGATTTTTTGAAAGGGAGCTTAACCATGACCTATTGTCATGCCTTCATCTTGTGCTAGGTTGACTATACAACTGTCTTTTGTCTTTCGGCTGCTGATGTTCATAGACAATGGCCTGGATGCAGGAATGGGTTTGTAAGGACTCTGACTATGTTGTTTGTACAGAGCTTTTGCATCATTATAATGTTGAAATGATTTTCGGTGCAATTTATAAGTATAACAAAATGTCTCTTTAAAATAAAAAAGTATTTCTTCATCAGAAACTTTTAAAGAATGGAAACTTTTAGTGTGTTCATTATCTCTGTTCAATTTTTGTGGAAGATCCTAAGTTTTTTTTTAATGGCAGCGAAATTTTATTGAAAAATCAAATGACAAAACAATGAAAGAAAATAATTGGGTGATGAGAAATCAACCCACAGGAGGCTATAGACGCTCTTTTACAAATAAAAAAAAAAGCCCCAAAACTCTTCCCAATTACAGCTTTTGAAAAGAGAATTCCTAGAGGCCCACACTATCGATCTTACCTTTTTGTAATTGTGGTGTAGATATCTCATCTTTGCATTTTTTTTAAATAACAAAATTCAGTTCTCTATCTAAAATAATGTAAGTTTAATCTTAGAGGCAATTTGGATGCAATATATTTCAAAGTTGAATGCATGTCATTTTTGGGGTTTTGTGATTTTTCAAGGCCATGTTCTACTTATTAAGATGGTGATTGTGGAACTTGTTAGAAATCACGGATTAGGATGTTAGTTAGAGCAGAAAATTACAATGTTTAGGTAATCTAGACTCATTCCAAGTTGATGCATGCGATTTTAGTATTTTCATGTTGTTTCTTAGTTTAAAATGTTGCTTTAATCTCTTGATCTTTAGGTTCCATAGAAATCACATTTATCAACTGCAAATCATAGCAAAAGAGTTCATTTTTCATGTATTTGGGACTGTTTTTGAAGTTAAATGCTTGTGATTTTTGGTATTTTTTACATTTTAAAGGAAATGTGGATTTGGACAGTTTCAGTAAGCTTTAAGCATTTTGAATACACCTTATATCTTTTACAATATTAGAGGGATTCTCATCTCTTTGGTGATTCAGGTCACTCTGCATAAATATGGATGGCACATTTTCTTTACATGGGTTCATTTGTGACACACAAGGGACAAATTTTAACCAAGTGCGCTTGGGACCTCCTTGTTGGCATGTAGAAAATTGATTCCAATTACTGCCTTGGGTGAATATGTTTGGGTGCTAAATTTGCAGGTGTTGGGATCCAAGTTCCAAAGTAAATTACTTGAATTCATTGACTTGAGGTATGTTTATTTTTCCTTTGTGCTTTTATTGTTGAGTTTTCTAAAATGTACGATTTTCTCCATTTTCAGATTGTATCTTCCTTTAGTCAACTTTCAGACTTCTTGGGGACATGGCAGATGTGCATGTACAAGATCCACACTACTAAATAGGCCAGTGCAACACTCCAGATATGCATCTCCTTTATCTTTCCTCTATAGTGAGTGACATGAAGAATTTCTTCCCTTTTTGCTTCTCAATCTCGCAAATATTCATATCATGTTAGTTTTAAATTTGTAACTTGGAATAATTTTATGATGGACACAAGTATAAGTGAATTTGCACTACAATAACAGCATGGCACACATGATATTATGATCTTTTAGTTATCAGAGCTACATCCATTATTAGCATCTGTGCTAGAATTTGGTTCAGCTGCTGCTCCTGCATTGACTGCATTATTGTAAATGGGTTCTTGGCTTTCAGTGAATGAATTCACGGTCAAGGTTATACACTTTCATACATTTTATTTTTTATATTTAAGTCTATCATGAATACTGCATTGGAATTCTTGATTTGCAAGGTCGACACTAGAAAGTTAGGATAAGATATATTCAGGTCCTTTCCTCTGACTGACATCCTAAATTGTCTGTGTGATTTTTCAATTAGGTTTTCCCCCATGTTGCCACCGGTTTCTCTGATACTTCCGCTTTTCTTCAAGAATTAACGCTAATTAAATCCATGCTTATTTTGGCTCCTAAGGTATGTAGAAATATATCCTGCCTTTTGCAGTTGACTGTTTGGTTGCTAAAGTGCAAGAAAGAAACATAAAACCTCTATATGGGAGAGATATAAAGCATCCTTCTTAATGCAGCAGTTGCCAATTGCTTCAATGGCTGCTTCACACACAAAAAGGAAAGAGGAAAATGAAAAGAGGAAAAAGAAAAGAGAAGAAAAAAAAGAAGGATCTTCGTCGAGCTGTTTGGTTTGGTGAATGCATGACACAATCAATTGATGGCTTAATGCATGTCTATATATTCTTCTTTCCTTTTCTTTTAATATTGGTCTTTTTTGTGTTGTAGAGCTACCTTTATACCTCATCATGGGTATGTTATATGCTCTGGTAATATTTTCTAGTTGTTGTTTGGGTTGACTCCAAACATGCATTCATCCATACGATTCGTCATTCGTTGGTACAACTATGCCCATATGGATTTATATTCCTCGACCTCTTTTTATACAAGTTGGGATGGCTGCTACATTAGCTGGAGTTTGTTCAGCTCCCTGACATTAGTTCTACTTCTTTTCGAGCTGACATTGGATTACAAAATTTTGAGGTGCCTACTCACTTGATTCTTCTTAGAGATTTTTAGGGTCCTCAAGGGATTCTCACTCGAAACCAGAACCTTTTAAGAGTAGGCTCCAAGTTTATGCTTTTCAACACAATGCATGAGTGGAGTTGGAATTGAAATTTTAATGAAATTCATGACTATAAATCTATGAGTGCATCTATGATCAATAGTACCATTATGGATCAAAGGTGTAGCCCACATGGACTTGTAGCCTTGGTTTGTGCAACCGAGATAAACATGAATTGAATGTTTTATCATGTGTTGGGATATTGAATGCTTTATCAGGTGGTTGTGAATTGCATGTTTTATGAGGTTATTATGATATTTATAGAAAAACCATAGTTGTTGACGAGTAATACCTTTTCAAGGAAATATTTAGTTGGAAGTACTACCATTTGGATTGAAATTTTCGCAGGTAATAGTACCTTTTCCAAGGAAATATTTCGTCAATAATTCTACTACCTTTTTGCTAGGGAAATTATTTGTTGGTAATATTACCTCGGTAATTCTAATACGTTTTCCAAGCAAGGGTTTCCTCGGTAATAGTCTAATAATTGCCGACGAATTAAACAATCGCCACGAAATTGTTGACTTTTACCAACGAAATTTTTGTCGGTAAACATCAACTATTTACCCACAAAATTTTAAATTTCGATGGTAATTGTTTTTCCCGAGGGTGATATCTCGATGAAAACTGCGACGAACATTTTCATCGGAAGTAACTTTTACCCAGGGATATTCTGACATTTACCCAGGAAATATTTCCTTGGTAAAAGTCACATTCGTTGCAGTGTAGTGGACTGTTGGGAACCCACCCTTCCCACGGTCTTAGTTTCAGCTTTGGTGATTATCCTACAACATTAGCAGCTCTAGATCTAGGGAGAATCTTGACCCAGGTTGGAGCATATAATAGCCCAAATACTACAATGATTAGACAATCTTAACTATCCAACTAATGGCCAAAAAATGGATGATTAAAAGGAAACAGTAGGTGATTCAAATCCAATGGATAAATTCATAATTTAAGATCATCCAATCAGTGTGATTTTCAGACTGATCCATCCACAATGGGCTACATGAACACTTTCTGAATTTATCCACAATGGATTGCATAGCATGTATGCCAAGTATAGACTAGATGAGTTCCCACTTTCTATTTATTTACTAGTAAGCTGGGCTCAAACCTAAAACTTCAATGTTGAAACGCACCCTATCTACCATTGAGCCACAAGTTAGACAAAATTCCCTCCATTCCACAAATAAAATGAAGAGGACATTGAATAAGGAACACACAATTAGTGCAGACATAGAACTCCGAAGAAATGCCTAGGAAAATTGTGCAAGGAGAGATGAAAAAGGTCATACATGCCAACACGTGCCAACACCACACACATGTAAGATCCTAGCCATTCAGCAGTTGGAACAACCATGAACATGTCCAGGTCCAAAATCCAAGCTGCTCTTAAGTAACTATCAATACAACCCTCTAGTCATTTCTAACTGCCCATTTTTCACATAGAAATACAAAGGAGTATCATTATACATCCTACCATGTGTAGCCGCGACAATAGGTACTGGAAGAGAGGTTGTATACTATATATGAAAGATCGACCTATTGTTTGTAAGAGCAGAGTCGACTTTTTGCTGTTCAAATGGAATTTCAGAACATAAACTTAACAACTTGCATTGATAGAGTCCATGCAAGAATCTAGTTGGAAATTCATAGAAGTTGAAATCTAGCAGCATATGCAATGGAATTCTAGCTAAATGAAGAAAAAAGGGAAGGCAGAGATTAAACAGGGGATTTACAAGTTTGAAACACGGAAACCTGAATGTCCCTGCCCCAATCAACAGGATCACTAACAACAAATGCTGCTTGAACTTCCTCTGAGAAAACATTGAATCTCAGGTGCATATCCTTCGTATCAAATGTCTGCTTGCTTCCCCAAGTCTTATACTGAGAAAGGGGATCAATGTCATTGAAATAGGATGCATAGTCATTGATGGAAAGAACTCTGCAAAATACACATAAATGCCACAATCAAGACAATGCAATTTTAGGGTGTATATGTAAACAAATTGGTGCACGGGAGATGGCAGAAAAAGAATATAATCAAGACACAAAAATATCACATGTATCTCCTTGACTGTGGATTTGCAAAAGAAATATGATTAAGAAAATAATTGTTTTTAGCTATTCAGGAAAATAGAAGTCGAACAGCAAGAAATGGAAAATGCCGTAAAAATGGCAGCATTGCAATTATGATCCACATGTAAAATAAGCTACATGTGAAGTACAAACCCCCATCATACGAGTGACAAACAGTTACAGTGATTCAGACCATTGATCTGGTGGGCCGCCTTATGTATGAGCTATAAGACAATATTTAAATACCTCTGAGGTTAATGTTCCTACGCTAATGTTGTCAGAGACAGTTACCAGCCTTGAACCCTCAAACATGTATATAGACAGCCCATGATTAGTGGCTATGGTGTGCCAATCTGGACTATATCTGGGGCTATCCATCAGGTCGGAACCCCTGCGTTCCAAACAACTGGAAAGATAGAGAGGGGGAGAGAGTACCTTGGATTGGGGGTTATGGAGATGGGTTGTGATAGGGAGAAGGGATGATGGCCGTGATGGATTCCGGCCAGGGGTAGGTTGCGACGGAGACGATTGACGGTGGTGGTGTTGCGGGGAAGAGGGATTTCACCTGCCGATGACGATGGACAGTGATGGTGAGGTGGGGAAGAGGGATTTCATCGCCGGTGACGATTGATGGGAGTTTTGGAGATGAGTTGTGGTGGATTTCACCTGCCGATTGACAAGATGCTCGACGGAGAAGATCACAGCCGGATTTGAGATGAGGGTTTTGAGAGAGAGATGAAGGCGAGAGAAGCTTCTGGGCGGGGTAGGATTTTCGGTTTCCGCCTCTCAATCTGAAAAAAAAAAAAAAAAAACGATGGAAATTATTAGGTGTTGACCAGCTAATGTTTTAGTGAGTGTTACCCTTACCATGTGGGGCCCACATTGATCATTTTTTCCAATATCCACGCCGTCCATCTGTTTGTTCAGCTCATTATAGACCTGACTCCATAACTCAAGCAAATCCAAATCTCAGGTGGACCCCACCACTGGAAACAGTGGTGAATGACCATTAAGAACCTTTTTGAGGCTACAAAATGTTTATATTAAGGCTATGGATGGAAAATAAACATTACTGTGGGCATTATGTTCTGATTGACCTTATCAACGGGTTGGATGGCAAATAAACATCACTTTGGGCATTACCGTGGGCCTAGGAAGTTTTCAATGGTAAGTGTTCCCACTGTTTCCTATAGTGTGGTCCACCTGAGATTTGGATCTGCCTAATTTCTTGGACCACATCGTAAAATGGGCTGGAAAACGTATGGAGGCGTGGATATACATCAAATCATCAAGGTACGTGTGTCCCAAGGTAAGGGTAACACCCACAATAAAGAGCTTAATCACCCATTGCTTTCGCCGACGGTTTCTGTGATTTGTCGACGGTCTATAGCATCATACTGATTCAACCATCCGTGGATAAAAACAAGGGTTACGTGACTTTATGAACTGTTTGGATGGCAAGTAAACATTGCGGTGGGTTCCTAAGAAATTGTCAATGGTGAGCGTTGGATCCTCACTCCTTCCTATGGTGTGATCCACTTAAGCTTTGATTCTGCCTCAATTTTGGGCTCCCTAAAATGAGCTGGCAAAATGGATGGACGGCATGGATAAAACACATGCATTATGGTGGGGCCCACAGAGCTTTGACACCAGCTAAATGGATGGTGTTAAAGTCACCACCCAACCATTTTACCAAATGAGCCCAAAAATGAGGCAAATCCAAAGCTCAAGCGGACCACATTATAGAAAACAGGGGATTAAACGATTACTGTTAAAAACCTCTTGGGGGCAAAAAAGTTTTGGATCAAGCTGGTATCTGTGTTTTCCTTTCATTGATGACAAATAAACATCACCATGGCCTTGAAGGTTTCAAGGGTTCCTGTGGTGTGGTCCACTTGTGCTTTGGTTATGCTTCAAATTTGGGCTCATAAACCAAAGCTGCGGTGTTGATTATCCTTACAAAATTATTCTATGAATGCAACATCTACAATAATAACATTCATAATTTCACACGTATATTGATCATAACCCTTGCAGACAAAAGAACATCTCACCCTCTCCTCTAACGAAATCGGCACCATTTGACATGCTCAACGGACTCTAATAGCCATTGGAATGAAGGTGGTGAGGGTTCTTCAGTGCCCCTAGGACATATTGCCAGCCCTTCAACAGGTAGTTGCGCCTTCTTGTGAGTATGATAAGAGAGGTCTTTGGAGTCGAAATGTTTGAAAAGATGGACGAGCCTGCCTCCTAAGGAAGTCTGGGGATCGTCTGGGGTGGTCAAAACATGCCAATACTTGCAAAGGAAGTGGAGTGCGTATATGAAGAAGGTAAGAGCAGAAGCGGTCCCGGTGATGAGGAAGAGGCCCCAGAAGCTATGAAGGGTGAGGCTGTTTGAAGTGTTGGTCGGGGATGGGTCCGAGCAATTGGCTTGTTGTCCGAACCACTTTTGCTCGATCTTCGCCATTTCATCTCCCTCCCTTACCTTTAAGATGGCTTCAGAAAAGTCGCGAACCAAAGGGGACCCTTTGGGAAAGACCTGTGAATTAGAGGGAGTGAGAAAGCCAATAATATACCATATATGCATCACACAACGTACTGAAATTTGTTAGATGCAAAGCATGCACGCACATAAATCTGTCAAGAACGGGTCCATTGGCTGGGCCTAGCCATATGTCTTTTGTCCTAAATGGGCCTGGACATGATGTTCATAAAGTCCAACAAGATAGACAGCCTGGATAGAGTTGTTTAACACTATCAGTCTAGGTGCTGGGCATGGACACTCAGGGCTAGTATGAAAATTTAGGGGTGTTTGCTTTCTGCCTTGGTACTTACCTGGTTTTCAAAAAGAACAAAAAAAGGAAAACATAGAAAAAATAAATAGAAAAAAAAAGTTTGGATTTCACTTTGGGCTTGTTTGGTTGGTGGGATTTCATCCCCTAGTTTTATGTTTCTTGAGAATGTTAGGGATCTGTTTGTACCAAAATTCATACGGACAGGATAAATAAGTGTCGATTAAGCCATGTGCCATAGAAGATATTCGATCAACTTTTCTTTTCAAGGGTGTTTTTAGTATTTTGGATTCTCCAAGTAAAGGCAAGCAATTGTTCCAACCACGTTAGTCCTAAAACAAGTTTTGAGCATTCAAGGAAGATGAAATCATGGTCACTAAGCATCTGGATCCTCTGTTGAAAACGAGCAGAGAACCTCTGCTGCTACTGCTCTGATTGGTCCAGATCATCCTGACTGTGTCAGAGCTGAGCAGCTCTGACACAGTCAGGCTGAGCTGGACCAATCAGAGTAGTGACGAACAGGATTTCTCTGCTCATTTTCAACAGAGGATCCGGACTCTGGTCAATAAATGTAATCCACTTTTTCCCAAGTGGTTACACGTAGAAGGCGCCATGTGACGAGCTGTTGTTCTCCTATCACTCTGAAAAACTATATATAAATAGCAAAAGCATATATAAAGAAAAATCAAAACCAGCGCAATGCTGTGTATCCAAGTCTAGTTGTTCCCTTCTCATCAGCTACGGTTATAGTAGATTTAGTCTCAGTTCGTCTCTATGCATGCGTCTGACTAACTCTTGGTTAGCCAGTAGTACGTTCTAATTTCCTTTCATACGTGCCCATGTACCAATCTGAAGGAAGAACTTAGCCTAGGAGCCGTCCGCCTAGCTACACTCAGACGTTAGGCCAAGAGTAGCTGTAATTCCTGGCATTACCTCTACTCACAGCTAATGATATACGAACATCACTGACAGCTAATGATGATATAAACATCACTGTTAATGGTTGAATCAATTTTCATCTCAACCGTCCATTTGAACTCAACCACTAAGATCGATAGGACCATCTATTCGATTTGTTCATCAACAGAAGCGGATTAATGACAAGGACCCATTGGATAGACAACCATGGTTCCCTGCAGCACATAACGGTCATTGGGTGATTACCATTCTATCAGGTCTTGAGATGTTTTGACCAAATATTTCAGACCGGGGATGGAATGGCCGTAGATTTTTTAAAATAATAATAATGATAATAAATATTTTAAATATGAATTTGGGATAGATATTTCATATCTCGTCTCTCCCTCTTATCCAAATCCTTATCCCTAATTTTTCTCCCTCTTATCTTTAACTCCTTATATCTCAACTTCCTAATGAGCCTTTCCTTTTAAGAAAGGTGCCGTCAAAGGAGTTCTACTTCAACTCAAACATACAAAAAAAATAAAAATAAATAAAAATAAAAAAATAACACCCTCTGTACAAGAGAGAAAGAGAGAGAGAGAGAGAGAGAGAGAGAAGATTCATGGGAAAGAGATTACATATTATTATGTTTCTTCATAATTTTAATAATCTTGATATAATATGTGGCCAGACGGGTATGACGGACGGTTTGATTAGCCCTCCGACCATCATACACGCTTAGATGGAGAGGATTAATTCTTTGCGCAATTAGTTTGAAGTTTCCACATAGAGAATTGCTCTCTACATATGATGTTAGATTCATAATTGTAAAGTGGATTAATTATTATCAATTTTAAAATTTTTGAGATTTAATTATTTAGACAATGTAATGAACGAGCTGAATCGACTATTCGACCATTGTGTTGTTGGATATGGAAGTGTTTAATAAGGAGTGTTCAGATTTCTGTATAAGTAACGATATCCCTTGGCGTAATGGATCGAAATGGGCCACCTGGTTGTGCACGAGATTCACATCATTCATCCAAATCCTATGGCCAAATCATGCTAAGACCCCAATTATTTAGATGATCAAAATTTTTTTAGGTGGGTCACATCGATCCAAATAATATGATAGATATACTATGACTTGTTAATCATGTTAAGTTCCGATTTTGTGGAAATCGATTTGATCAAATTAGTTAAATCAATTGCTTGGATCAACTACATTAGATCCCCAAAAATCTAATTGAATTAATCGATTGGTGGGCTACCCTGATCGAATTTTTCACAATCCATTAATCTTATAATATGGATTAAATGAAGTATCCATGATTTAGATTAACCAACTAATGGATCTCTCCCTATTAATCAATCTAGAGAGAACCCTTGATCGGTGTAGATCTATTCAAAATACCTAAATTAGACCAAAGATTTTTTATTAATTCAAACCCGTAATTTTTTTTTTTTTTACCTAACTATCGAAGTTGGATTAAAATTTTTAAATATTATGATTTTGAATCATAATATTTGGACTTATGAATTTATAACATATACGCTCCACACTCCTTAGACCATTTGTGAGTTGTTGGAATAAGGGTTAGCCATATTGGTAAACTCAAATCAAAGGTGGGCCCCATTATATAGAACGATCAGATCAAA
The DNA here is from genome assembly GCA_003013855.2 of Liriodendron chinense. Classification (NCBI taxonomy): domain Eukaryota; kingdom Viridiplantae; phylum Streptophyta; class Magnoliopsida; order Magnoliales; family Magnoliaceae; genus Liriodendron; species Liriodendron chinense. Next base: position 1,379,370 of record ML058387.1, read on the forward strand.
CGGTAACTTTATTTATATAATGAATAGGGATTCTAAACTCAAATCAATCTGTCTATATCGTGTGAATTCATCATTACTAGACACAGGTGAGTAACCCAACTTGTCTCATATCCATGGGAATTAAAATGGAGTTGTTGTGTAATTGATTGAATGATATGTTAATTAATTGATGTGTGATTGAAGAATTATATATTTTAAGTTAACTGATGATGATTTATGAGACTATGTTGCATTCTAAATTATGTTTTCACATGTAATTTCTGGAAATATTATTGAAATCACATGCTTAGATTCCATTTTAAACAAGTGTATATAAACAATTGGGAAATGATGAATTTGTACATCATCTATCACATCCGCATAACACATGGTTGATCCTAGGGGCCCTTACTAGAAGAAATGTCGATCCTGATAGATTGTTACCAAATGTTGGCTATGTCCATGCCTACCGAAAGGTGGAAGCCTACCCAACAGGTGGATGTGGGTTGACAATCTCTAACTTAAGCATATGGACGATCTTCCCATCTAGAGCATTCATATGTCATGTGCATATACATTTTTGCATTCAATGTTTTACTATTTTAATTGTTGTGCTTATGAACCATGCTGGGTTATTTCATTAAACCTGGTCAACTTACCCTTTTTATTGATGGAAAAATTGTACAAATGAGCCATTAGCAGATAATGTGGAGCAGGGAGTCAAATTGCGTCCTTCCTAAGTATGGACGCAAAGTGTCCATACCGAGCTGTGGAGGAGCCCATCGTGATGTATCTGTTTATCCACTCCGTCCATTCATTTTATAAGATTGTTTTAAGGAATGAATCTAAAAAGGAGGAAGATCCAACGCTCAAGTGGGCCACAAATAGCAAGTTGAACCTGCTAACGTCATCACTACAGAGCACGCTACTATAGTGATGACGTCACCAGGTTTAGCTCGCGCTATTTGGTGTGGCCTACTTGAGTGTTGGATCTACGTATTTTTTGAGCCCATATGCTAACATGATCTTATAAAATGGATGGATGGAGTGGACAAACAGATACATCATGGTAGGCCCCTTCACAGCTCGGTATGGACATGCACTTTGCGTCCATATGAGGAAGGACACAATCCGACTCTGTGGAGCAAGAACTGGAAGGGGTCACTTAACTTGAATAAAACCCACATAAAACATGGCCATACTTATCTGAAGATGAATCGGCAGCGTTAGATCATTCTTAAATATTTGATTTATTTGTTAGGATAGTTTGGTTGGTGTACAATACATATTGGCATTGACTATGAGATTTTAAGCAATTGTCTAGAATTATTTGATTGAGACATTGTGAGCCTGGAATGAGCATATTTATGGTTACATGTTATAATAAATGAATTAAGTTTGAGATTTATGTTATTTGAATGGTCGTGAAGATATATATATATATATATATATATATATATATATATATATATATATATATATATATATGCTTGGTTGATTGGTGCTAAGTGTTTGGTATGTATAATTAGAATTCGACGGACTTAGGTGGAACTTAAAATGAACGTAATTCCCACCTCTAATTAAACTGATCAATAGATGAAGTTAGTACATTTTTTGTACGAGTTACGAACTAAAACTCAGGTCTGAGGGTACACACTCTGCACCTGAATTTTGAGTCGTGAGAAAGGACTTATTCGATACACTTGTAAAGTACTAGCAGTTGATACACATGTAGTTAAACATTACACACATCACATAACTTTAAGTTAATTTGTCCAAATCATAGGAACAAGTGTAGATGATGTTAGTGCATTTTTCTGTGGCATACTAGTGCACCATATTTGTTAATACGTGCGTCCATGTGTTGTAATGTCGGTTGAGCATTAGCAAACTGAAGACCTAAGATTCAAATAGACAAGAAGCATTAGAGAAGAAGAACAGGTAAATTAGATGTCTTGGTGACCATAACTCTTAGAACTAAAACAATCATAACCTCTAGATGAATTGGACCATATAGTAAAACCCTTAATCATCATTTAACCTTAGAATACTTAGGCTAATAAAAGAGGTGCAAACTGCTGTAAATAAACTAGCCTGAACAACATTTCGATTGAACTTCGATACCATCAGAATTCATTTCGATGAGTCTTTAATGCCATTGAAAACTAGTTCGATCCATCGAAACCATCAGAATTCATTTCGATGAGTCTTTGATGCCATTGAAAACTAGTTCGATCCATCGAACACATGTCCAACAACATTTCTGAAAACTCTAGACAGTTCTTCGATGCCATCGAATAACCCTTCAATCCCATCGAAGTGTGTTTTTCAATGCCATCGAAAATTGTTTGATGCCATCGAACTGGATGTCCAGTAATTTAAAAAACTCTCTAAATAGTTCTTCGATCCCTCGAAGATATTTTCAATTTTTCACAGATGTCTTCAATGCCATCGAAGCGGCCGTTTTTCTGCCCATTTACTAGTCGTTAGAGCTTTATCTATAAAAGCAGGGGATTCGGTCTTTGGGCTCAAGAGAGGAATTTTAATGATTTAGAAGTCATCATTATTCCAAACACTTATAGGCTTTAATCCTAATTCATTCAAGACATCTTCCTTGTGATTCATCACAAGAATGGAGCATTCAAAGCTCATTTAGAAGATGATCTTGTCCTTCTTGATCTCCAGAATTTTAGACACATAGTTAAAAAATTTAGTCTAAACCTCTCTAAAAGATCATATTAGGTGAATTTCTCTAGGCAACCATCATCTACTAGTTGTAGAGGATTCACTACCAACTCACATCACCTTGGTCATCTCAAGAAGATCAAATACAAGACGATTGATCGTTGAACCTGAGGCATTGGTGAAGCACCAGCAACAACATCGAAGGAGCAAATGGGAGTTGATTGAAGCACGAGAGAATGAAAATCAAGTAACCCGAGACGAGGCTCAAAAGTCGACAAGTAAGATTGTCATTTTGTAAAGTCCATCCACTCTATTCTCATGGGGAATTGAGTGTAGAGTTTAAATTGTCAAACTCGATAGGTTCGATTATAGGACTTAAGCCCAGTTGTAAGGTTGAATCAAGTCTCCGTAGGAAGCCTCCTGTGGGAGTATAAGCTAGGGTCGGTTGTAAGACCTTTGCTAGGTTGTAAAGCCTAAAACCATTGAGGTTCGGTTGTAAAACCTTGGCTTATGTGTTAAGCCTAAATTATTAATTAGGTTCGGTTATACGACCTTGGCCTTTGTGTAGGGCCCTAAATTAAGGTTTGGTTATAGGACATTGGCTTTTAAGTATAGCTTAAATTGTCAAGTTTTCAAGGGGAACCACCGACACAAGTGTGTACGTGGTCTACCAATACAGGTGTGTACGTGTAAGTTCTTGTGTAGGACCTGGTCTTTGAGTAGAATTGTAAGGTATGAAGGATCTTATTTAAAACTCTTAAGTTGTGAGGTGAACCTGATTTGAAACCTTCATAGTGAAATCCAGTGTTCTTATATGTTAGGAATGACAACCGTGAGTGAAGTAGAAAAGTAATCGAATCACTATACATCGTTTTGTTTGAGATTGTATTTAAGCATATTTCTACTTATGCATTATATGTTTAATCGCTTAATTATGAATGTTTAATCAGAATATATGCTAAGCGCTAGATAGGCACATTCACACATAATATGTATTTTCACTACTTGTGTAGACTTGAGCATATATTATTGCATCTCATATAATCTACATTAGTTGTATAAATTAATTACGTAATTAGTTAAATCATTTGATAATTTATGTGTTTAGACTAGTTGCTTAATTGTTTATATCCTTGCTAGTCTATGTGATTAGGCCTACTAAGGCTTTGAAGCCGAAATATTCCTCCTTATTTATTATAAATTGTTAGATTAAATCAACTAGGCGAAAAGAATTTTAAAAATATCCTAATCACTCTCCTCTAGGACTTAGCTATTATTCTAGTCGCTCCACAAGCAGCCACAAAGCACATAGCATGATAAGGTATCATGTTAGACTACCCCACGCAATTTCAAATAGTTCCAAACCTCAAAACATGGTTGATTGAACAATCCTAACCTCTGATTAATGAACACTATTCGTAAGGTCGACTACCAACCAAGTAGATAGGAAAATCATTCAAGCCAATGTGTGTGTGTGTGTGTGTGTGTGTGTGTGAGAGAGAGAGAGAGAGAGAGAGAGAGTTACAAAGCCAAATCCACCAGTCTTGTAGGTGGGCCCCACCATCATGTACCGTCCACAGTACTTGCCGAGCATGAGCTTGATGTAAGGGAGCTCATCAAAGACGGCCGCAACCCCACCATTCTTGCTTCCCTTTGACAAGGCCTCGTGATACTCTTCTCGGGATGGGAGGGGCTTGATCTTAGGCTCATCAAAGTTCAAGCTCTTTAATAACCCCAGTATAAAAGAATCCTCCGCGTACCCAACGTACTCCCCATTCCTGATGAGATAATTGACGTCCGTTATGGTGGGCTGGAGCCGTTGGACGGTCAGCATTGAAGTCAAACTTGCAGTGTAACTGGAAGTCAATACAAGTACCACGAACATCCATATGATCAAAACGAACCGTGACAAGTTGTTCACCACCTTCTCCTCTGCCAACATTAAAAAAAAATGGTTTAATTTTTCTTAAATATAGAACATCTAACCAATCAATCTGGGTCGTCCATGTTTTTACATCTTAATCTTCATGGGCAAATAGGGAAAAAAAAAAAAACGGATCAGATGATTATACACTTTGGGCGATTGGATGGCCAAGATTTGTTTATATACAAATAGGTCCAATTAACTATTTGAACCATCCGTTAACAGGGGTCCACCGTGGACTGGACTGCCCAACGGGTTCAAAGAATCACTTTAATCAGATGATCCTAACAACCCATCCACGGCTTGGGAAACGGGTGGCAATAAAAAGTAAGGCTAGCTTTTAAACGGATAGGATCATCTAATGGGTGCAATTTCTGCATGTTGTCCCATAAAACGAAGGTTAGACCTAAATTAATGGGAAGTACTGGTGAGCACTGGATCATTTCTCAGAAACTACTACACATACCAAGACTCGGTGTATAAACCTCTAGGTTAGATAAGTTAAAATGGACATTGATCAGAACCGTCCAAGTCACTAGAAACGTCCCAAAAATCTAACCCATGTGAATGATCCTAACCGTCCATCGAATAGAGTCCTGTAGATCACTTTCCATAACTTCAATTTCCCATCCAAAATACGGGCCCTTCATTGGATGGTTAGAAACATCCGATGGATGTGATTATTAGGCAAGATTCTGGACCGCAATGTACAACAGTAGGGATGAAATGTTGAGAAATTCAAATAAAGGACGGACGGGGACATAATTACTGTCTGCCAAGACGAGTGTAGAAATGGAGAACGAGAACATCACGCCGATCTGATGGGCAGGTGGTCCCCTAAAAGCGTCTTTGATCCTGTGCTCGAGAGCCCACGGGACGAAGCCCGTGAAGACAGAGGCAACCGCGCTTGTAAGCCATAGATTCCTACTCAGAGGCTTCAAGAAAATCCATGCATCCTTACTTTCGTCGTACTTGATCGGCAAGATCATGGACACGCCTGACTCACTGTAGGGCAGCGTAAAATCGGCGTACTTAAATCGGTTGGCTAGGATTGTAATGTCCCCCACCACTTCATCGTATTTCTGATTATCCAATCACAAAAGCAGAAGAAATTAGACCAGATTGAAATGACAAATGAGAGATATCCTCGTAGGTAGACTATTCTCACATGGGGAAGCATGCAAATATGAACGTTCCATGAGGTTGTAAATAATTAATGCTTAAATAATAATAATAATAATGATAATAATAATACTTAGATCTTTTGCGTAAGAAATAAAATAATTCAATGATTCTCTCCGTACATGGGCGTCAAAGTAGTTAAATCTTTTGCTAGTAATTTATTTGTTTGGATATGCTATGACCCACCTTCAACACGCACAAAAGAAATAGTAGACTATGCATTCTTTTTCACCGCTTTTATGTTTTTAAATTTTTATTTTCATGCAGGCTTTTCATATCTATACGTTCAGGATTCTTCCCACCCAAAAAACTCTTAAAATAAAAAACAATTGCAAGTAGATTTTCTAATGAAGAATGAAAAGAAGAAAAAAAAAACACACATGAACCCGTTCTGAAGTATCACGTACCTGAAGATAGACTTCATAAACAAGGTCATTGATTGTCCCAGCACTTCCTCCCCTAGAATTTGCATATGGCACGAATTTGTAAGATATGTCGTATGGTAACAATTCTCTTACGGCATCGAACACATCTATACAAAACCCTGTGACGGTGCCGCTGTTATTCACATCGACATTCACAAATTCTCTTAGTACTTTTAACACTGGAACGCCGATTCTCAGCTTCTTCCCACTCGTTGGTATCACCCAACCTCTCGGTAAGGCTTTTGATTTTCCTGGCCAGTTGACATGCATAAGATCATCCATGGAAGCTGAGTACATTTTGTTTCTGGTCTCGTTTAGTACCTTTGAAAGTCCAGATGCTGGCGTCCAAAACCCAATTTCGCTCCCTCCTCTCCCAACCACATTGATTATTTCGAAAGCTGATGATTGCAATTGCCCGTCAATGAGATGGAATTTACCGCTAAGGCCTTTGAATTCAGTAATGAAGATGGCGTCAAGAAGTTTTGGGCCCATTTCTGAGACTCCTAAACTTGTTAAATCATTCGAGTTTGGCTTGGCTTTAGGCCTTCGGAAGTGGGATTTCGTGGCTCCAACGTGCTCCGCCACCATTGCCAACGCCTGGACTGTATCATATGCCTATAGCCCTATAGTACTTAGTTCAGCTTTTCCGATGCTTGGATTCCCTAAGAGGATTTTCCTTCTCCATCTTGATGTAAAATTGTCGAGTTTTTTCGATTTTGGAACATAAGGTTTCACGCCCAAGACACCATGCATCGAATCAACGACAGAAGAGTCCATGGAATCCAAGAAATCCATTATCTCGTCCGTTGTAATCCAAACATACCCTTCGTTCATCATTCCTGCATCCTTCACCTTCGAGAAAAAGTGGGACCCAAGACCAGAAAAACACATGTGGACAACGAAAACCCTAGTCTGCATGGTCATCAACTTGTATAGCTCTTTGAGGATCTGATCATCGGTCGCCGAAGAAGGGATCACACTCCGGTCTGAGACCTTGGCATCAATCTCTTGGAGGGCATCGGTGAGGAAGGGTATGACTCCACGTCCGTAATCAGCGTCTTCGTAGATGGGGACCACTTCTCTCCATCCAAAGGCTCGAACGATGGCTGCGATGGCCTTGACCTGAGATGAGTCGTCATGTGCGGTCCGGATGAAGTAGGGAGTTCGGGATGAAGAGAGAGAAGGACTTGTAGCTGAGAAGGACAAGATGGGCACTTGAAATTTGTTGCCAAGATCCGCCACAAACTCGGCTTGGGCAGACGATTCTGGTCCCTATGATCGCTTTGACTTGGACATTTTTCAAGAGATCCAAAGCTACCATGCACAAGAGACGAAGATGGAATTCAGAGGTATGTATGGGTATGGATCATACAAGGGTTTGATTCGATCAATCTAGACGGTTAGATTGTTCGGATAGTACTCCGTGCAATCCTATCCATTGGATCGCATATGTTCACAAAAGATTGCTTGTGTGTTAATTAAGACCATTGGCTCGAAAATAGAGAATGTTAACGTAGCTGATTGCGTCCTGCCCCCGCCTGGACGAAATCAGTCCATGCAGGGATCTGTGGGGCAACAGTGATGTATGGGTTTTATCCACGCTGTTCATCCATTTTTCCATGTCATTTTAGGATTTGAGCTGAAAAGTGAGGCAGATCCAAGGTTCAAGCGGACCACATAATGTCGGATCAAACGACTACCATTAGAAAAAAAAAATTGAGGCCACGGAGGTTTTGGATCAAGCTCAAATTTGTGTTTTCCCTTCATCCAGGTCTACAGGTCTATGTGACCTTATGATGATGACAAATAGACATCACGGTGGGCCCTAGAAAGGATTCAATAGTGCGTGTCATTATCACAGCTACTTGTAGAGGTGGGCAACGATATGGGCCGAGCCGAGTTAGCCCTAGTTTGGTTTGGCTTGTTTTTGTACCAACGCAGTTTGTGGATTGGTTTGGTTTGGGTTTCGGGCCGACTCATGCGGCCTGAGTTTGGTTTGCTCTAGAAAAATCTGGTTCGAGCTGGGATCGGTTTAGTCGAAAATTTCGAACCGAGCTGGGCCGAGTTCAAACAGGCAACGGTCGTTTTTTTTCCTTGTTTATTTATTTAGAAAATTCAAACCAAACCAAGCCTCCAAGTCAAGCTTGTTTGAAAAAACAAACCAAGCTCAAACTAGGGCAGTACCGGCTCGGCTCGGCTCGGCTCGAAGCTCGATTTGATTCAGCTCGGTTTGATTCAGCTCGTGGAGTATAAGCACACTATTTCCTGTGGTGTGATCCACTCGAGCTTTGGATATGATTCCATTTTGGGATCATGTCCTAAAATGATATGTAAAATAGATGGACAGCATGGATAATACATATACATGATGACATGGATAGTATATAATACATATACATGAATGCACACTATTTCCTTGCAATTGTAAAATTATGCTTGTGTACTTTTGTTTGGAAAATACTCTTCCATGTCTATTTTGAAGTTGCACTCCTTTGGAGGATGTTTTGTGTTTAACATCCTCCAAAGGAGTGCAACTTCAAACTAGACATGGAAGAGTATTTTCCAAACAAAAGTACACAAGCATAATTTTACAATTGCAAGGAAACAGTGTGCATTCATGTATATGTATTATATATTGTCTATGTATTATATATTATCCATGTCATCATGTATATGTATTATCCATGCTGTCCATCTATTTTACATATCATTTTAGGACATGATCCCAAAATGGAATCATATCCAAAGCTCGAGTGGATCACACCACAGGAAATAGTGTGCTTATAATCCACGAGCTGAATCAACCGAGCTGAATCAAATCAAGCTTCGAGCAGAGCCGAGCCGAGCTAGTACTGCCCTAGTTTGAGCTTGGTTTGTTTTTTCAAACAAGCTTGACTTGGAGGCTTGGTTTGGTTTGAACTTCCATTCGAACCAATCCAAACCGAGCTTTTTCGAACCAATCCGAGTCGAGCTTTCGAGCTGGCTTGGTTTGTGCCCACCTCTAGCTACTTGTGTGGCTCACTTGTACCTTGGATCTACTTTATTTTTAGGATTAGACTCTAGGGTGCTATTTGGTAAACTGAAAAATAAGACCTGAAAATTAATATAATTAATGTGGAAAACTTAAAATGCTAAATTTTAATATTTATAAGTACGTGAAATTTTGTTTAGTAATTTGTTTGAAGAAAGTCTCATGTACGAAGTTAAATAAATTTTTTTTCACAAAAACTTCTTTGGTAAATAGAAATCATAAATGTTTGAAAATTAACAATTTGTCATATTTGTTTCTATCTTCCATTAAGGATGAGATAAAACATGTATTGTCGATTTATGCCACCAAATTTGGCACACCTATACCCATATTATACATACCTCAAACAAAATCTTTGGATAGATGTGTCATGAGCTATATTTTTCTTAATAGAATAGTCATAACTCTTTAATTGGTTTTATTGAATTGGACAACTAAACTTCTTATATTTAACTGATAAAGGCCGATTTGAAGGTTACAATCATCTAATATTTATTTATTTATTATTTATTATTATTATTATTATTGTATGGTCCCAATGTAGTGGGGCCCCATGTTAAGAACATCGTTGATCATGAAACCAATGGGCCTACTTATACATACAAAACATGAGATATGACCCATATTTATGTAGAGCATCATATAACTTCTCTGTCCGAGAGATAACTCACAATACATGATGACGTGACACACTAGTAAATATTGGGTCATTGATCTCTAAGGTCCCACCTACAGCATGCTTTTTGGGTCATTCATTTCTAGGGACCCACCTACAATATGCTTTCGATTCAATGACCTTGCAAAAACAATGTTTTGGTTAAAAAAAAAAATTTCTTATCCTGTCAAATAAATGGGCCACTCATGTACAAATTTTTATTTGATAGGTGTACCATGCCACCAAATTTTTATTATCCATCATTCAACAATTTCCAAGTTGACGCAGGGAGGACGTGGGAGGTCAACATTGTCTTCTTCACCGATTGGTTCTCAAATCCACAAAAAGAAATAAAACAGATAAAAGAAAATTAATTCTGAATAATTACTGAATAGTTTGATTGAATACCTAAAAATGAATTATAATGCATATAAATAGTAAACTAAGGCCTAGGTAAAGTATTATACTCCAACTCAAACTCAAACTCCTAAAAAACCTGACTTACTATAAACTCAAACTCGTAAAAGCTTCAAACTCTTAAAAAACTCCTAAACTACTATTTATAGAAGTCTCTCAATTCCACTAGAACTCATGGTTTTCGGCCAAAAATAAAAACTTTTCAAATTGGCCTAACCATGTAGTTCTAATAATTATTCTAAGCCCCTTTCATGTTGGGCACAAACTCTAAAACCCTACGGATCAAAAGTTATGATCAAAACAAAACTTACTATAAATAATAAAATTGAAATAAAACTAAGCTAATGACCGTCGATATGGTCAAATCTCACAATTCTGGTGTGGAAAACTTGGTGTTTATGGGTTGGGTGGCTAAAGTAGCTCGAGCTACCCCATAATCATATATTATATGTCTAGAAAATCATTTCAAATTGCAAGATATATCCATTTTACGATTTTGATGGTTTGAATCACTTTCAACCCGATCGGTCTTCTTTTCATCCATCTAGGCCATGAAATAATCGGCGACCCACTTTGCATCACATGTTAGGCAATCAAAACCATTCCATTGATGGCATTCAATCACCACTTTTTTCGTGTGGTGTGGTCCACCTAAGATTTGTATAGGCCTCTTTTTTTTTTTTCTTTTTCTTTTTTTCTTTTTTTTTATCTCATACCCTAAAATGAGTTGGCAAAATGGATGGATGGCATGTATAGAACACATGCATCACGATGGGGCACCTAAGATTTTAATGGTAGGTGTTCAAACACCACTATTTTCTTATGGTAAGGTCCACCTGAAATTTGGATCTACCTCATTCTCTAGCTCACGATCAACATGAATGAAACACATACATCATGGTGGGCCGGGGCCACTGTGGGTCGTCTACTAGCCACCTTGATACTAGCAGCTTCAGTAGTCAATTCATGCCTGCGAGAGCAGATAGGTGTTACACCGGTAGTGGAGGGGTGGCAGTGGATGATAACATTCACTCCAAAGGTGTGCAATTAGCATCGAAATGCAATTGTTGCAATACAAAATTCAGACCTGGGATTGAAAACTCTGGATAATCTATTCATATTAGGGAAAGTAGCTGATACAGTCTGGAAGTTCTTCTCCAACATATGTGCTGTGCCCATGCTAGGGTAACCTTTGGTTTTGGCTCAAGCTTTCGATCTGGTGGAGGAGAGCGTCTGCATACGACTGCTTTGGACTACTGATAGGTATGCTTCCAGCATTCATTTTTTGAGAGATATGGAAAGAGGGAAATGCCTGCCGTTGACAATGTGGGCATTAATCCACTAAGGGCCATTCGAGAATCCAAAACTAGCTAAAACTTATTGGCCCCCTCCTCTTGCCCACTAAAGACTCCAAATTTCATAATCTCTCGACCCTTTCGGCTGTGGGGTTAAACCCAGGCCCTGCCCCAGCCACTTCGCCATCGGTTGTCGAATGGACTAAATAGTAAAAAGGCTGGTTCAAACTTAACCTTGATGGGTCAGCTAAATGGAATCCAGGGTTATCTGGCAGAGGAGGAGTTTATACGAATCGCCAAAGGGAAGTAGTTTTTGCATTCTCAAGGGGTTACGACTGGGGATCCAACAATTGAGCTGAAGCTCGTGCTATAGTGGATGGGCTCTCATTATGTGTGGAAAGGGGTTTCGACTAAATCCAAGCAGAAAATGACTCTAAGGCAGTCATTGATGCCCTTAACAAGACCAATCCATCCAACTGGAACTTGTGGTATTGGTGGGCTCAAGTTGTAGCCCTCAAGAGAACAACAACTCTCATTACTATCTCTCACACTCTTAGAGAAGCTAATGGAGTGGCTGATGGGCTAGCGCGGTTAGGTAGCGAAACCCAAACAAACAAGATTTATGAAGCAATCGAGAGCCTTTCCACTCCTATCCGTGGTATGGTGTTGCTAGACCAGGTGGGGCGAGAGAATATTAGGGAGGCCAAGGACCCATCTTAGAAGTAGATTTTCTTCTTTTCATAGTTGTGTTTCTCACAATAGGCGGCCCGAGGCAATTTGTGAACTAACGGCCGCTTGAATGTAAAGCTCCTTCATGTGAATGAAACTTCAAAAAAAAAAAAAATGTTACACCAGTATCACCTTAGTAAGTGCAACCTTGACTGTAGGGCCACATTGGTTAATGTGTTATATATCAATGACGTCCATCAGTTTTTCGAGATCATTTAGAATGTGGTCCCAAAAATTAAGCAGATTCAAATCTCAGGTGGACCACACCATAGGAAATAGTGGTGATTGAATGCCCAACCATTAAAAACTAGCTAGGGCCCCCGTAAGGCCTACCATAATGTTTATTTTCCATCCAAACTGTTGATAATGTCAAAGATACCTGGATGAAGGGTTAATACAAAGATTAGATTGATAATTTAAAAAAAAAATTGATGCCCCAAAATAAGTTTTTAATGCTCAATCACAACATTTTTCAGAAGTGTGATTCACCTGAGATTTGGATCTACTTAAGCTTGGAATCAAGCCCTAAAATGAGATGAACAACATGGACATACAACAAATTAATCAAGGTAGGCCCCATGGGGTTAGGGTAATACCCATTAACGTGTTACACAAGTAACACCTAATCCGCTCCTCCGCTTGTAGGAAGTACATGGATTGGGTACTACCTGCGGCAGGACATAGCTAGAGACGGAGGAACTTTCAGGAGCTCTGTGGGGCCAATTATGTGTATGTTTCATCTACTCCGTTCATCCATTATGGTAAATCATTTTAGGGCCGAGGAGGGAGACAAATCGAAGGCTCAAGTGGACCACACCAAGGAAGCAATGGAGAATGAATGCTTACTATTAAAAACTTCTTAGAGGCCACAAAAGTTTTGGATCAAACTGATATTTATGCTTTCCCTTCATCTAGGTCCATGTGACTTTATGAACAAGTTAGATGGCAAATAAACATCATGGTGGGCCCTAAGAAGTTTTCAAGCGGTAAGGGCTACTTCGCTCGACATTTTGGGCCCGCTTGGATTGTAAGTTACTTAACATAAGCTACTTATCAGATAAGTTACTTATCTTGGTTTTTACTTATTAAGCTAATAAGTATGTTTGGTAAACAACATACTTATCAGCCAATAAGTAAATAAGTATGTTTGGTAATAACACATTGATTAGTAACCTTTGGAAAGAAAATTTCAAATCTACATGTAATAAGCAACATATTGACATGAAAAGAAAGAGCTATGCGTTGAGGCAGTTTTCCTAACAGAATGAGCTTTTCTAATCCCATGTGCGTACAATAAAGCTCATGTACATGCCATGCATGTGCTAGCATAATAACATGATTAGTCCGAGATACATTCCCTCCATCAGAACGAGACCACTATATGGATGCCCTGGCACAAGAATCAGGTTGATCCACTGGTCAGGTGGGCCACAGTCTGCAAAACAAATGTACAGCTCTGGAAGACTAGGCTGAAGTTTTCTAATCCATTCACTTGTTTCCAATAGTCAGTCCACATGGTGAGTGAACTAGAACCATTTTTGGGAAAGATGTAGAAGATCAAATCAACCTGATTGGTGGATTGGATCTTGCACCAATCAATGTAGGGCCCATCTTTGATGTGGGCCGTCCACTGTGTGAGCCCCACCTTTGATGGTACAGTCCATCATGTGGGGCCTCCTTTGATATGGATGGTATGAGAGAGCAGTAATTGAGCGAACCATGAGAGAGAACTTTGATATGTAGCATGACTTGAGAGAGATAAGTAGAAAAGCCAAATTGGAGGGTGGCTAACAGTGTGGGTGTGTACTAACCCACGCACGCGCGTGCACACACACACACACACACACACACACACACACACACAAAAAGCAGCGTGACATTATAGAGATAAGTAGAAAAGTCAAAAGTCAAAATGTTAAAAAAAATACTTATTAAGATAAGTAATTTTTTAAAGATAAGTTACTTTTTAATTATACTTACCAAACGAACTTAAGTGCCAAAAGTAACTTAACGTCTAAAAGTAACTTGTTTGGTAGTATCCAAACGGGCCTTTGTGTCATGCCCCAAAATGACTGAAATGGGATTGCGCACTGAGTTACTCATCCCGGTAAAATAATAATAATAATAATAATAATAATTAATAATATGGGTACTCAGTAAATTCTGTTCGGCCACCATGAATGTATGTGGTTTATACATGCCTTCCATCTTTCTTCACAGTTCATTTTAGCGGTTGAGTTCAAAATTGAATCATATCCAAATCTCAAATGGACCACACCACAGAAACAGTGGGAATAATGATTTCCACCATTGAAACATTGCTAGGGCCCACATTGATGTTAATTTGTCATCCAACCCGTTCATAAGATCATACAAACATGGATGAACGGAAAATACAAATATCAGCTTGATCCAAAACTTGTGTGGCCCCTAAGAATTTTTCAATGGCAGACATTCAAATCACACTGTTTCCTGTGGTGTGGTCCACTTGAGGTTTGTATATGCTTCATTTTTGAATTCTAATTCTAAATTTATCTGTTAAAATGAATGAACTGAGTGGATAAAGTACATAAATCACAGTGGACCCCACAGAGTTTACTCAGGACAATAAGCGTCCTGTGTTACTCAGTACGCAAGCCGCTTCCAAAATACCTGTCAAGATGGATGGTCGGGAGTGGATCTCACAAACATCACGGTGGGCCCCACCTAACGTTCGAGCCACAGAACTTCTTGTGAGAGCCTTTGGTAGGCAATATGCATCCACACACGTGTATCCGCAGGTCGTGGTAGCTCATAACATGGCGTCATCACGTGTTCATGACATGAGAAGTGCCATAAGCCCCACCATAATGTATGTGTTATATGTAAGTTTTCTATATAGTGGGCCGACTGATCAATGGTCCAGATTTGAATACAGATGCAGATTCATGTGTGGACTGATCAGTGGACCCCACTACAGTCGTGATCTACAGAATTAAGAGGGGTTGCGCGTCTACACTGCCTGAGGCAGTATTGTAGTTGAACATGGATTCCTGATAGCCAAATTCGTGTGGAGCAAGGGTGGTAGTGTTTTGGTGGGTTTCAAACACTGCCACACCCACTACAAACCCTATTTAAAGGGTGCTGGGTCCCCAATCCGGGATTACATTGAAAACAAGCCCCATCTAAGATTTTCTCTACAGCAATCCCAGGAGAGGAAGATCCAGATCCCTAATTCGAGATGGCGCACCAGACAGGTATGTCTTTATTCTAGTTATCCGATCTCCATATTTCTGATGCACAGCAAGGTCCTATGTATTCCGCAATATAGAAAAGCTTACAGTTGGTATCAAAGCCTACTATGCATCAGGTATGGTGGATTTTCATATTATTAAATCTGATTAGGAAACCCTATGGGCCAGGTCTGAATTGTTCATCCATAGCAATTCTAGCTTCAGATCTGGACGATAGATTTCATTTTTTTTGTTTGAACTGGTTTGGACCTGAACAAACAGTGCAAACAGACCGCCACTGTTGTCAGGTCTGTGGATCTAGAATGAGGCATTACCGGAATCCAGCCAATTGAAATCACCAGAATCCAAAATACAGAGTTGCCCAAATTAGGCAAAACTGTCGTCTAGCAGAGGCGACATACAGCACAAAAAAAGAAAAAAAAAAGAAAAAAGGGGAGGACCGAACGTACCTCAGTCATCTGCGGCAACTCTGTCCGTCATTCTGCTGTTGCTGATGGTGGTTGAAGCAGCCATTCACGGCTACCATTGATGTGCATACAAACTTGAGCACTTCAAACCCTAAAGTTATCGGCGATGGTTGCCGTTATCTCCAACGTCGGCATAAGCAGAGATTCAGAATAGCCGCTGGAGGTTGGGCTTGCTGACGTCTGCCGCTCATGGCTGCCGGTTTTGGACAGAGAGCCATGGCTGAAAATCCTAGCGAGCTGCCGATCTTCGTAGAAGAGGCAGGGATGCCGGTCTTCGGAGAAAGGGCGACTGCGGCTACGGCTTGGGTCGCCATTGTCGCTGGTGTGGAGCTCTCAGCTCTTCTGTCCACCACAATCATGCATTCCGGCAGCAGCTCGTTGCCGTCTTTGGGCGGTAACCGAGCAACAGCGCAGCAGTGGCGTTGATCAAAGGAATAGGGTTTCAACCCTCTTTCCCAGCGGCGGCAGAGCTTGGAGAGAAACAGAGAAGGAAAGGGGATAGGTGCGGCGGCTGCTGCGCTTGGGTTAGGGTTTTTCACACCCCTACTCTCTCGCTCTCTCCAACAGCCATTGGGCTGTTTTTTCCTTTGAGACAGGGCAGCGACGCCCTTTGTTTTGTTGGCAGGGTTGTGGGCTTGATTAATCCAGGGCTTGGGCTAACGACTGGTCCGTCTTGTGGGCGTCATTGCAGCAAATGTGGGTGTGTGATACTTACGTACTGTTTCAGTGGGCTCCTGTACGGCCCTATACAAGCAGTGGGCTCACTTGTTTGGCCTGCTGCATTGGACTTTAGCCAACTCCAGCCCACTCTAGATTTTATGGAGGGCCCACACCCATTTAACAACTTGATGGGCCCACTTGCTCAAGGATGTGAATCTATTTTTTTAGATCATACAAATAGCCATGGTGGGCCACACATGTGCACTGAGAGGTCCATCCAACTCACTGTTCAGACCATCATTAGATCTGGACGTAATGGGCAGATCATGTGCCTAAGTGGGCGTCATGTACTGCCTGCCCAAGGATCTCAGTTGCAATCTATATGTATATGATCACTCTTGGTGTGGACAGATCATTGGATGAATTCTGATCTCTATTCATTACATGTGATATGGGCATGCTGTTTGGACTATCCATGTATATTTTGGGCCATATCTATGGGCTTGTTTTTAGCATATGTTTTGAGCCTTATCAAAACTTTCTTTAGTTAATCCATCGAGGGCGGGATTAAATCGCAATCCTAAGTCCAAATTTTGTGGGATTGGATCTGATTGTGTTAGCCACCACAGTGACCTCAATTAGTGAAGATTTTCACAATTCTGGACTCATAATATTGGGTTTAAGTAGAGGATTGCATACAGTTGTGTTTGTTTTCCATACAGATGGTGACGAAAACACAGACGTTCACCATTTTAGTAGGGATATGAACACATGATTGCAGTCCTAAGTGGAAAATCATGGAGTTGGATCTGGTAGTGTTAGCCACCACAGTGACCACTATCAGTGAAGATTCGCATGAATTCAGACTTGTAATGTTGGGATTAAGTCTAAGGATTGCATACAATTGCGTTCACGTCCAATACAGACGGTGACGAAAACACAAACGATCACCACTTTAGCACGGACATGAACACATGCAGACGGTGACGAAAACACAGACGATCACCATTTAAGTTTTAAGTACAGGAGAACCATCTGCATGTTATGACTACCACCCACAGGAGGAGTCATGATGATGTGGCCGATTCTCACCAGGATTGATTATTAGGCCCACTTTCATCCTGGATAATTCAATTGAAGGCCCTCAATCAATTGAATGTTTATTCGTCTGAAACTTCATATATATAGTCTAATGTGAGTTTTATTTTACAGTTAACATTCCAAACGATTCTATTTCAGTACCCCTTTTGGAATACGGGAAAAGAAAACAGACTTTAGAAAAGGGTAATTCTGTTCTTGTCTGTTTTGAAAGCAATCTAACTGATGTATCGGCAAATTCCTGGTGGATAGACTCTGGCACTTCTATTCACATATGCACTTCCATGCAGGATATGTTACAGAGCCGACCACCAACTGACACGGAGCAATCAGTGTACGTTGGCAATGGCATAAAGGTAAACGTTGTGGCAGTAGGACTTTGCAGACTTAGATTAACATCTGGCCATTACTTAGACCTAATTGACACTTTCTATGTACCTTCAATAAGACGAAATTTAATTTCGGTCTCTCGCTTAGTTAAAGGTGGGTACACTTTTAAATTTGAGAATGAAGGTTTTAGTATCTATTTTGGTTTAAATGGAGTTGGACATGGTACTTTAGTGAATGATCTATATCAATTAAACCTACATGCCGCAAACGTCTTGAACATGAACCTGCAGCTTAATAATGGATCAGGAATCAAAAGAAGAAAGAGAAATGAAGTTTCCTCCATACTGTGGCACAGACGATTAGGCCATATCTCTCGCGAGAGAATGGAGAGGCTTGTGCGGGATGGAATACTTCAATCCTTAGACTTCTCCGATTTTAAAGCATGTACGGATTGCATTAAGGGAAAACAGACTAGAATGAGGAAAAAGGGTGCCACCAGGAGCGTAGGTCTACTAGAAGTGATACATACAGATATTTGTGGTCCATTCCCTACAGCTTCATGGAGTGGACATAAATATTTTATCACTTTTATAGATGACTACTCTCGCTACGGATACCTGTACCTGATACATGAGAAATCGGATGCCCTGGATGCCTTCAAAATCTATAAGGCTGAAGTCGAGAACCAACTCGATAGAAAGATTAAGGTCGTCAGATCTGACCGTGGTGGTGAGTACTACGGGAGATATGACGAATCAAGTAGGAATCCGGGACCTTTTGCCAGGTACTTGCAGGAATGTGGCATTGTCGCTCAGTACACCATGCCTGGGACTCCAGAGCAAAACGGTGTGGCCGAAAGGCGTAACCGAACCCTTATGGACATGGTGCGAAGCATGATAAGTAATACGACATTGCCATTATCCTTGTGGGGTGATGCCATTAAGACTGCAGTCCATATCCTCAATAGAGTTCCTAGCAAATCTGTCCCGAAAACCCCTTTTGAGTTATGGAATGGGAGAAAGCCTTGTCTTACCTATTTCCATGTTTGGGGTTGTCGTGCAGAAGCTAGACCCTATAACCCGCACCAGAATAAACTTGACCCAAGAACTATAAGCTGTTTCTTTATAGGTTACCCTGAAAGGTCAAAAGGCTATAGATTCTACTGTCCTTCCCATTCTATAAAGATCATTGAGACTGGGAATGCCAGATTTCTTGAGGACACTGAAGACAGTGGGAGCATGAACGTTAGAGAGATTGTATTTGAGGAGGAACAAATCATGATTCCCATGACAGTAATTCTTACAGATGAGGCATTAAGTCCTGCAGTTGCTGCAGATCGCCTTGATGAACCTCAAGTACAACCTACTGAGGAAGGAAATCAAAATCCTGATCTGATTGAGCCATTAAGAAGATCCCAAAGGGAGAGGAGGCCTGCAATCCCTGATGACTATGTCATCTATTTGCAGGAACGTGAGTTTGACATAGGGGTGGAGAAGGATCCTGAATCTTTCACACAAGCCAAACAAAGCATTAACTCCTCTCAGTGGTTCAACGCCATGAAAGACGAGTTGAAATCCATGCAGGACAATGAAGTCTGGAACCTTGTCCAGTTACCTGAAGGAATTAAGCCGGTTGGTTGTAAATGGGTATTTAAAACCAAACGGGACTCCAAGGGAAACATAGAAAGGTATAAAGCCAGACTTGTTGCTAAGGGTTTTAACCAACGTGAAGGCGTTGACTACAAAGAGATTTTCTCTCCAGTTTCAAAGAAAGACTCATTTAGAATAATAATGGCTCTTGTAGCTCATATGGATCTGGAATTACAACAAATGGACGTTAAGACTGCGTTTCTCAATGGGGTTCTTGATGAGAACGTATACATGTTACAACCAGAGGGTTTTAAAGTTGAAAACTCAAAGCAACTGGTATGTAAACTCAAGAAGTCCATATACGGTTTGAAACAGGCATCACGTCAGTGGTACCTAAAGTTTCATAAGGTGATTTCCTCATACGGTTTTGTAGAAAACACGGCGGATGAGTGTATCTACATTAAAATCAGTGGGAGTAAGTTCATTATTTTGATTTTGTATGTCGATGACATATTGTTAGCCAGCAGTGATATTGGAATGCTTCGTGATACCAAGAAGTTTTTGTCTCAAAAATTTGAGATGAAGGATCTTGGTGACGCTTCCTTTGTCATAGGCATCGAGATTCATAGGGATAGATCTCGAGGACTGCTTGGTTTGTCACAGAGAGCCTACATTGGTAGGATACTCGAACGGTTCGGCATGCAGAATTGCTCTCCTGGTCAATCACCTATAGTTAAAGGTGACAAATTCGGAAATTTTCAGTGCCCCAAGAATGATTTGAAAAAGGATCGCATGAAGGAAATTCCGTACGCGTCAGCAGTGGGGAGTATAATGTATGCTCAGGTCTGTACGCGTCCGGACATTGCCTTCGTGGTTGGAATGTTAGGCAGGTACCTTTCTAATCCAGGAATTCAGCATTGGACCGCAGTAAAGAAAGTATTGCGCTACCTGCAACGGACAAAAGACTTTGCACTCACCTACAGCAAAACCGATCGTTTGGATTTGGTCGGATATTCAGACGCAGATTATGCAGGCTGCGTCGACACAAGAAGGTCAACGTCTGGTTACATTTTTCTTATGAGTGGAGGAGCTGTGTCCTGGAAAAGCGTAAAGCAGTCTACCACAGCTTCATCCACTATGGAGGCAGAATTCATCGCATGTCACGAAACCACAAATCAGGCGGTGTGGCTACAGAGTTTTCTCACTGGTTTACGGGTCTTTGAGCATATCCCGAAACCTATGAGAATATTTTGTGACAGTTCAGCTGCGGTCAGTTTCTCGTATAACAACAAGCACTCATCAAGGTCGAGGCATATCGACGTAAAGTATCATGTTGTTAAAGATAGAGTGCGGGATCATCAGGTGTCTATTCAGCTTATCGGTACTAAAGAGATGATAGCCGATCCTCTCACTAAAGGGCTTCCTGCGGCGCCATTTCAGGAGCATGTAGTGTCTATGGGAGTCATTGACCTCACAGATATATTTAGTTAGTGGGAGTTTTAAGATTCAGTTTACATCTATTTTGTTCAGACACTCGTGGAGATCTCATTTACTTTGATGATTCCATCTTTTGGTTTATACTATTTCTCTCATTTGGTGTGCACAATATATTTTGAGAATAGTAGAATTTCAGTATTGTCTCATTGGAGACATCTTAAGAAAGCTCCTAGGACCTCTTGAAGGTAGGCACTTTCAGTCACACTTGAGTGTAACCTTCATACCACACGACCATGTTCACAATGTACGTCATTAAGATTGATGATACTAGTGACCGTGATTCGTCTCACTTCGCCTCAATTAATGTTGTGTAGACTACCATGATCCAGTATTAGTAGTCTTGATGGACTAGATTGGAAAAGACGTTGTCCACAGAATCTGACATATTGGTTGACCACTTAAGTATAATTAAAATCCGTGACATTGAAAAGTATGGCCCAAGTGGGAGAATGTAAGTTTTCTATATAGTGGGCCGACTGATCAATGGTCCAGATTTGAATACAGATGCAGATTCATGTGTGGACTGATCAGTGGACCCCACTACAGTCGTGATCTACAGAATTAAGAGGGGTTGCGCGTCTACACTGCCTGAGGCAGTATTGTAGTTGAACATGGATTCCTGATAGCCAAATTCGTGTGGAGCAAGGGTGGTAGTGTTTTGGTGGGTTTCAAACACTGCCACACCCACTACAAACCCTATTTAAAGGGTACTGGGTCCCCAATCCGGGATTACATTGAAAACAAGCCCCATCTAAGGTTTTCTCTACAGCAATCCCAGGAGAGGAAGATCCAGATCCCTAATTCGAGATGGCGCACCAGACAGGTATGTCTTTATTCTAGTTATCCGATCTCCATATTTCTGATGCACAGCAAGGTCCTATGTATTCCGCAATATAGAAAAGCTTACATTATATCCACACTGCCCATCCATTTTTATAATTATTTTAGGTCTTGACCACACAGCATGAAATAGTGGAGATTGAATGCCTAACATTGAAAACTTCTTGAGCTCAAGTAGATCATATCACATAAAACAGTGGGGCTAAACATTGAAAACTTCTTAAGGCCACGGAAGTTTTGGATTAAGCTGATATTTTTGTTTTCCCTTCATCCAAGTTTGCGAGATCATATGAACAAATTTGATATATAGCAAATAAACATCATGATGGGCCCTAGGAAGGTTTCAACATTAGGCGTCATCATCCCCACAGCTTTATGTACTAGTGCAGCTCACTTTGAGTCTGCCTCATTTTTTTTCGCTTATTCCCTAAATGATTTGGTAAAATGGATGGACAATGTAGATACAATGTATGCTTCATGATGTGCCTATAGGTGATGATATTAAAGAAAATGATAAAATTGTCATTTATAAAAAAAAAAAATTTAACTCAAAATAACTCACAACATTTTCCATTAAATGTTTAGTCAAAATACCAAAGCTTTAAAAAAATCATAATTTTCGATGAAAATCAAATTTAAATAATTAATTTTTTTGAATTTAACAAACAATCTCAATCATGAAAACTCACTGGAAATAACCTATTTCAGTATAAGTTGTGAAAATAAGTTCTACAAAACAGGCCCTAAGATGATACGAAAAAATGGATGAATGAGGTGTATAAAACTTATATATCATGGTGGGCCTCACAAAGCCTCTTTCTAGATTGATTTTGGTCCAGGCAGGGCAGGACGCAATCCGCTTCCGACCATTTTTGTCTCTGTGGGCGAGACGAATAATCAAGCGATCTCATTTGATTTTTTTTTTTTTTTTTTTAACCTGTGTGGTTTCTGTCGTCAGGAAATATGTGGCTTTCTGCGACCTCTTTCAGCACCACTTCGCTGTTAGTCATACAGGTGCTCGGTGACAGTGGCTGTTAGCTAACTTATAAGTATTTAATTATATATTTTTAAAATACCGACATTACCTTCACAAAAACCTCACCCATACAGCAAGAGGGACGCGGATTAACTACTGACGTCTTCAGTATCTATCTGACTACTGAAGTGACGTCACCAAGTTATGTGGGCCCCATCATGATGTATGAGTTGTACCACACTGTCCATCCACTTAGAGAAATTATTTAAGGGCATGGATAGAAAATGAGGCACATCCAACAAAAATTTAAAAATAGCACAAATTGTAATAGGCTGTTAGTGGCACCTTAGGTATGATTGAAGATCATCTCAAGTGACACTGAAACCAATCGAAGGAAACTTTGGTGGCATAAAAAAGGTCAAAACTTCACAACATGCAGAGTTCCCGACTTTTCAAAATTTTGGTGGGACCAATACTTTGTTCGATCAAACCGAAAATTGCCGAAATTCATTTAATTTTGTCGATTCTTCTTTAGGTTGCTTCTGATCCATCTGTCCTAGGAATGTGAGTGATCTACACCCTTCATTAATGGGTTCTTATTCTACATCTCCAGAGCTCAAGTAGACCCCACCATAAAAAAATAGTGGGGATTGAATGCCTACCACTAAAAACTTCTTAGCGCCAGGGATGTTTCTGATCATATGAACTTATGAACAGTTTGGATCTCAAATAAACATTATGATGGGCCTAAGAAGGTTTCAACGGTGGGCATCACTGTCCTCACTGTTTTGACTGTTTCTATGGTGGGTCCACTTGAGCTTTGGATCTGGCTTATTCTTTGGCTCATGCTCTAAGTTCTCTCCAAATGGATGAATGGTGTGGATACAACACATGCATCATGGTGGGGCCCACAGAACTTGTTGACGTGGCTTCTGTAGCCGAGATAACTACTGAAGCCGAGAGTAGCTGATCCGCGTCCAAGACAAACGCTCTTCGCCAGACGAAAGAATCTATTCTCTCTCTCTCTCTCTCTCTCTCTCTCTCTCATTTTGACATCTTCCCTTTCTCCTTTCGACCATGCGCAGGCCTATCTTGATGCGTGGGAGAAATCCACTCAGTCCATCTATTTTCCAGCTCATTTTAGGGCATAAGCCCAAAAATGAATCAGATCCAGAGTTCAAAGTGGGCCTGACAGTGTCCCTGAGATTTTTTAACAGTGGGCGCTCAATCTCAGTTCCTTTGTATCGTTTGTCCCACTAGAGCTCTAAATCAGCTTCATTTTGGGGTCGATGCCCTGAAATGAGATGACAAAACAGATGAACGGGGTGGATTTTCAATAACAACTTGTGCCCCACGAATGTTTAACGTGGGGCATTCAAATCTCACTGTTTCCTGTTTGTTTGGTCCACCTGAGTTTTGGATCGGCCTCATTTTTGGACCCATGCCAAAAAATGAGATGGAAAAGCAGATGAACGGGGAGGATTTCTCTCAAACATCAAGATGGGCCCGACTTTTTATGGGCATCCCTGTGCAATCCAAGGCATGGGTTATTACGTCTTTGTAAAGCTCGCACCCTAAGGCTAGACTTGGCAAAATTCGACCCAACCCACTAACCCGACCCGACCTGGCCCGAATTTTTCTAGTTTAGGGTGGGAAAATTTGACCCGAATTTAATTTTTGGGTTGACCCGACCCGACCCGACCCGGATTTTTATGGATCGGGTTAGGGTTAAAGGTGACCCGACCCGACCCGAATCATACAGGGTTAAGTAGACTATTATATATTGATTTTCTTATTAGTTAAATAATACATAGTTGTTTTTTTCCTCACATACCCAGCTACAAACGTCCACATGTCTGTCAATTTCCTAAACATTATGGTGGGCCTAAAGATTATTATATACTGATTTTCTTATTAGTTAAATAATACATAGTTTTTTTTTCTCTCACATACCTTGCTTAGAACGGTCCACATGTCTATCAATTCAATAAACTTAATCGACATGCCTGAAGCATCATCTCATTACTCTAAGTATGTTTTAAATATGCACTCCATTATATCCATTTATTTTTCTCTTTCAATATTTGCATAATAGAAATACTCAATAAAAAAAGCCTTGGCTAATATATACAGAGAAGTGGTACTATGATGTCAACCTCATGGGAAGAGCTGTGTGGGCCCCACATGTCAGACATCAACGCCGTGCATTTGATGGGTCCCATTTAGGTTATGGGATATCCCAAAAATAAGTCGTATACAAAACTCAGGTGGGCCATAGTAAAGACATGCCTAAAACATCTAAAAGTATTTGGTGGGGCCCAATTGGGTTTTGGATGCGGCTGAAACT
The DNA here is from genome assembly GCA_003013855.2 of Liriodendron chinense. Lineage (NCBI taxonomy): Eukaryota > Viridiplantae > Streptophyta > Magnoliopsida > Magnoliales > Magnoliaceae > Liriodendron > Liriodendron chinense. The sequence continues at coordinate 1,404,729 of ML058387.1, forward strand.
TGGTCTAACCCCTCATCCAAGTGGGACACATACAATGGATGGGCTGGATTTGTGAACCACGTCTCAGTGGGCCAAATAAATGATCATGAAGGTTTTAATGGGCGGATTACCCCTCTCAACTTTTGTCTATGGTGTGGCCCATCTAAATCATGGATTGGCGTGATTTTAAGCCCGTGGCCCACCATGAAATGGTGCATCTGATTGATGAGGTAAATGTTTGACACACATCATGGTGAGGCCTACACAGCTAGAGGTGGGCACAAACCAAGCCAGCTCGAAAGCTCGGCTCGGATTGGTTCGAAAAAGCTCGGCTTGGATTGGTTTGAATGGAAGTTCAAACCAAACCAAGCCTCCGAGTCAAGCTCGATTGAAAAAACAAACCAAACTCAAACTAGGGTAGTTCCGGCTGGGCTCGACTCGAAGCTCGATTTGATTCAGCTCAGTTTGATTCGGCTCTTAGATTATAAGCACACGGTTTCCTGTGGTATGATCCACTTGAGCTTTGGATATGATTCCATTTTGGGATCATGTCCTAAAATGATATGTAAAACATATGGATAACATGGATAATACATATACATGATGACATGGATAATACATAATACATATACATGATGACATGGATAATACATAATACATTTACATGAATACACACTGTTTCCTTGCACTTGTAAGATTATGCTTGTGTACTTTTGTTTGGAAAATACTCTTACATGTCTCTTTTGAAGTTGCACTCTTTTGGAGGATGTTAAACATCATATGGTAAGATATGTTTGTACTTTTTTTTTTCTAAATTTTTAAATTCTTTTCTATTTAAATGAATAAGGAAAAAAAGGGCCACTGTTTGTTTGAAATCGGCCCGGCCCAGTTCGAAATTTTCAACCAAGCCGATCCCGACTCGAACCAGATTTTTCTGGAGCAAACCAAACTTGGGCCGCATGGGTCGGCCCGAAACCCAAACCAAACCGATCCACAAACTGCAGTGGTACAAAAACAAACCAAACCAAACTAGGGCTAACTCAGCTCGGCCCGGATCGTTGCCCACCTCTATACACAGCCCAACCTCATGGAAAGTTCTCATGAGGTCGAACTCATGGTACCATTTCCCATATATATATATATATATATATATATATATATATATATATATATATATATATATATAGAGAGAGAGAGAGAGAGAGAGAGAGAGAGAGAGGGGGGGGGGGGGGGGGGGATGCTCAAATGGGCACTTCTTCGTGAGAGAGACTCATGAGCACTTTTTCATGGCTCATCACACATGATGTAAGCTCAAAATTTGAGTCGTCCATGTGATGCAGCACCCCAAAAAACCCCCTAAGGATCATCTTTCAACCTGATCCAAAACTCTGGTGGGCCGCAGCAGAGATAAATCAAGGGAGGAAACTGTTTCCTTCTTTCATGGCCCACCAGAGTTTTGGATCAGGTTGAAAGATGGGCCCTAAGAGTTTTTTGTAGTGCTGCATCACATGGACGGCTCAGATTTTGGGCTCAGATCATGTGTGATGAGCCAAGAAAAAGTGCTCACGAGTTCTCTCACGCAGAATTGCGCAGATTTTGGAACTTTTTAAAATTCTTTTTTATTTAAACAATAAAAAAATAAAAAAAATCCACCACCTACTCGAACTTTGACTCGCTCGATTCAAAATTTTCAACCAAATTGATCTCGGCTCAAATCAGATTTCTCTGGAGTAAACCAACTGGGGCCACATTGGTCAACCCAAAGCCCAAACCGGGCTGATCCACAAATTGGGGTGGCACAAGAACAAGCCAAACCAAACTAAGCCTAACTCAGTGGGCCGGGATCGTTGCCCACCTCTAACCACAAGAAAACAAATAAATATCAAACTTGATCAGAGCCTTCTGTGGCCCCAAAAAGTTTTCATGAAGTAGCATCAATTTCTATTGTTTTCAGTGGTGTGGTCCACTTTAGCTTTTGATCGGCATTTTTTTTTTTGGTTGGTATCCCAGAATGATCTGAAAAAATGGATGGACAGTGTGGATATAAGAAACACATCAACATGGGGGTCCACTTACATTTCACGCGTCAAGAAATCCCGATCCTTGCTATGTGGTGCAGGGGGATCCAACGTCATCCAAGACATTGCAACCCTTGTCGTGGGGCTCACCTTGATGTGTATATTCTATATCCACTCCGTCCATCCGTTTCTTCAGACCATTTAATTAGGGAATGAATCTAAAAATTAAGAAGATAAAATTAGATGGTGGACCATACTCCAGGAAACATATGGTGATTTAATACCCTACCATTATAAATTTCTTAGGGTGCACCTTAATATTTCTGGAGCTTTTATTCTCCATCCAATCTGTTGATAAGTTCACGTTAGCAAGGGAAAAAAACAAATATCAGTTTGACTTAAAACTTTTGTGGTCCTCAATGGTCAATTACCAATGTTTCCCATGGTATGGTCCACCTGATAGTTGGATCTGCTTCATTTTTTAGTTAATGCCCTAAAATAATCTGAAAAAATTGATGGACGGTGTGGATGCAGAATACACACATCAAGATGGGCACCACAGCAAGGGCTGCACCGTCTTGGGTGAGGCCAGGGTCTCACCTAATCTGCTCTCGTGGTGCAGCACTTTCCAGGTTAAGAGAAGAAAACCCCCAATATTGACATGCGGAACTTCCATGGGCCCCATCATGATGAATGTATCAGATCCACACCATCTATCCTTTTTTCCATACCATTTTAGGGAATGATACACAACACAAGGAAGATCCAAGGCTCAAGTGGGCTACACTAGAGAAACAGTGGGAATTAGATGCATACTATTGAAAACATCTTGGGCCCACAGAAGGCTCTGACCAAGATGATATTTGTGTTTTCCATTCATCCATTTCTGTGTGATCTTATGAAGAGATTAGATGGCAAATAAACCTCACAGTGGACCCTAGGAAGGTTTCAATGATAGTCGTTCAATCCCCATTGATTTTTGTGGTGTGGTTCACTTGAGCATTCAATGTGACTCACTTTTGGGCTCATGCTCTAAAATGAACAGTAAAAATTGATGGACAGTGTGGATCTAAAACATAAACCATCATGGGGCCAAGAGAAGGTCCACATGTTAAAAGTCATGTTGTGTAGCACGCAATCTACTGAGATGGAGAAATCTGACATATATTGTCATATGAAGTCATCAGGTCATCAGGGATGGACGACTTGGATAAATGAGAAGTGACAGCACTGAATTTTTTTGTGCTTTCAAGGCAAACAATCCGCACTCATTTACAATTCTCATGAACCGTATAGAGTGTTTATCATCTAAGTGCAAATCGTTTGTGTTGAAGGCATAGAAAAATTCAATAATGTGGATTCCCATAATCCATGTCATCTCCCAGATGACTATAGCTAACAAGACATGCCAGCTTTCTCTCTCCCCAATGCATTATGTTCTACACAACACAAATTTTAACATGCGGAGTTTCTCTAGCCCCACCATGATTTATGTGTTAGATCCACACTATCCATCAATTTCTTCTAGATCATTCTAGAGTACGAGCTAAAATATGAGGCACATCCTAAGCTCAAATGGATCACTCCTAAGCTCAAATGGATCACACCACAAATAATAAGGAGGATTGAAAACCTTCTTAAGGTCCACCATAAGGTTTATTTGCCATCTAAACTCTTCACACATACCTAGATGAAGGGAAAATGCAAATATTAGCTTGATTGGAGGCTTTTGTGGCCCCAAAAAGTTTTGGATGTGGGCATCCAATTTCCACAGTTTTCTGTAGTGTGGCCCACTTGAAACTTGGATTAGTCCCATTTTTCAACTCATGCCCTAAAATGATATGGAAACATGGATGGATGGTGTGGATCTAGCATATAAATCATGATGGGTCTCCAGATGCCAACACTTCCAGTTTCAGCCTCCCTGAATTTGCTGCACCACATAACAAGCAATGAAATTCCTTAACGTGTGAAATTTATGTGGGCCCCACTATCATATATTTCTTAGGTCCACACTGTCCACCCATTTCTTCATATCATTTAAGGATATGAGCCCAAAAACAAGGCAGATCCATAGATCAAGTGGACCACACGACAGGAAACAGTAGCAATTAAATGCCTGCCGTTGAGAACTTCTTGCAGCCACAGAAGGCTCTCATTAAGCTGATATTTGTGTTTTCCTTTTATTCAGGTCAGTGTGATCTCATGAACATTCCTTTTACTCGGGTCAGTGTGACCTGATGAACAAGTTAGATGACAAATAAACCTCATGGTTGACAATAGGAACCATTCGTTCAATCGTGGGTGTTAGCTACACTAGCTACGTTGGGTTAAGCAATGACCCCACCATGATGTATATGTTGTATATGCCGCCCATCCATTTAACAAGATCATTTTAGGGCATGACACAAAAAATGAGGCAGATCCAAAGCTCAAGTGGACCCAGCACAGAAAATAATGGGGATTGAGTGCCCACAATTAAAAACTTCCTGGGGCCACCTGAGCTTCAAATTTGGCCCATTTTTGGTATCATCCGCTAAAATTAATGATCTCGCAAATGGATAAAAGGCATGGATACAACACATACATCATGGAGGGGTAATTGCTTCACCTGGGGTAGCTAGCGTAGCTAACGTATTGGTGCTGTAGCAAAAAATTTCTCGTTTCAGTGCTGTGGTCCAACTGAGCTTTGGATGTGCCTCATTTTTTAGTGCAGGTCGTCTGTGTTGAAGGCACAAGAAGTTCCAGCACGTTGCTTCTCATTAGTCCACGTCATTTTCGATGACTCTATCTACCAAGTACGCAGGATTTTTCTCTCCACATGCATTACTAACTGCACAATTGTCTTTTAACGTGTGAAACTTTTTCTTAGTCCCTCTATGATTTTTTTGTTAAATCTATACCGTCCATCAATTTTTCAAAATAAATCTAGAGTACAATCCCAAAAAAGAGGTACATCCAAGCATCAAGTGGATCACATCACATAAAGCAATGGGGATTGAACAAACTTTTGTTGAAACTTTACTAGGGCCAACATCCAGGTTTATTTTCATGTGACCTGTTCATAAGATCACACATGCCTAGATGAAGTTAAAATAAAAATATCAGCTTGATAAGAGCATTCTGTGACCCTAAGAAGTTTTCAATGGTAGCATTAATTCCTACTGTCCTCAATGATGTGGTCCACTTTAATTTTGAATCTACATTGTTTTTGGGTTCATAGCATATACTGATCTGAAAAACTGAATTGACAGTGTGGATCTAACAAATACATCATCCTGAAGCGGACGTAAATTTCACACCTCCAGTGCTTACTGTGTGATGCATGGGAGCGGAATAAGTGAGACCGGGGCATCACCCAAAACGGTGGAGAGCGGCGTAGGTACCACCTGAGTTGTCCCGAGCTCAGGATAGGCTGGTATGTGGCATGTGGGCGTTGAGGGAGAGGAGGCGTGACATGATTGTGTAGGCTTGCTGACGTGGCAGGTCTCTTCACGGGCGCGGATTTCCTGCGAAAGCCTTGCGCAGGAAGTTTCTGCGCTGGAAACTAAGGTGGGGCCCACAGTGATGTTTTTTGATAAATCCACCCCGTCCATCCGTTTTGGGAGCTCATTTTAGAACATGAGAACAAAAATGAACCAGATCCAAGACTCAAGTGGGCCTCACTAAAGAAAAAGGTCGGTAGATAAATTACAACCGTTGAAACCTTCCTGGGTCTACAGTGATGCTTATATGACATCCATACCATTCATAACGTCACTGCTACTGGGATGAACTGGAAACACAAATATTATTCTGATTCGAAACTCCTGTGGCTCCACAAATATTTCAACTGTGGACGTTTAATCCTCACGTTTTCGGCCCACTTGAGTCTTGGATCTGGTTCATTTTTGTTCTCATGTCCTAAAATGATCTCCCAAAATGGATGGACAGGGTAGATTTATCAAAAAACATCAATGTGGGCCCCACCTTGGTTCCCAGCGCAGGAACTTCCTGCGCAAGGCTTTCGCAGGAAATCCGCGCCCTCTCTTCACCCATACAAATGGAGGGGGATTAGCTACTGACAGGTTGAGTAGCCAATAACCTACTGAAGTGACGTCACCATGCCCTGTGGACCCCAACATGATGTATGTGTTGTATCCACACCGTCCATCCATTTGGAGAGACCACTTTAAGGCATGAGTCAAGGTATAAGGTAGATTCAAAGCTCAAGTGGACCCCACAGCAGAAAACATTAGGGACAATGACATCCACCGTTGAAAACTTCCTAGGCCCACCATAATATTGATTTGAGATCCAACCTGTTCATATGTTCACAAAGACATGGAGGAAGGGAAAACACAAATATCAGATTGATCGAAAACTTCTGTAGCCCTAAGAAGTTTTCAACAGTGGACGTCATTGTCCCCACTGTTTTCTGTTGTGGGGTCCACTTGAGCTTTGGATACGCCTCGTTCTTTAAGTCATGCCCTATAATGGTCTCTCTAAATTAATGGACGGTGTGATATAACACATACATCATGTTGGGGTCCACATGACATGGTGACGGCACTTCAGTAGCGTATCCGCGTCCCATACAAATGGGACACATATGTGCCAGGTCAGGCTGTCCTGAGCTCGGTACAGGCTCGGGATGGTGTAACCCTTATCGTGGGGCCTACCTTGATTTTTTTATGCTATATCCACTCCGTCCATCCGAATTTTTCGGATCATTTTAGAGCATCCTACCAAAATTTAAGAACATCCAACTATCAGGTGGACCACACTCTAGGAAAAAGAAGTGATTGAACACTCTACTGTTAAAAACTTCTTAGGGATCACCTTAATGTTTCTATGGTTTTTATTTGACATTCAATTTATTGATAAGTTCACATAAGCATGGATGAAGAAGAAAAACATACATCAGCTTGATACAAAACTTTTGTGGCCCGTTATTGGTAAGTCACCACTGTTTCCTATGGCATAGGTAATGGTAAGCCACCATTGTTTCATTTTTTGGATAATTCTTTAAAATAATCTAGAAAAACGGATGGACGGCTGGATATAGAATACACATGTCAAAGTGGGCACCACTGTATGTGCCGGCACGGTCTTGGGTGAGGCTGGGTCTCACGCACATTCCTATGAGAGAAGAAACCCGGAATTATTTACATGTGAAACTTAAATGGGCTCTATTATAATGTATTTATCAGATCCACGCTGTCCAGCCATTTTTTCATACCATTTTATGGAACTAGACAAAAAATGAGGCGAAATCAAGCTCAACCAGGCCATGCATATTACAGAAATAGTCTGAATTGAGCGCCTACTCTTGAAAACTTCCTGGGGCCATAGGAGGCTCTGATCAAGTTTATTTTTGTGTTTTCCCTTCATGAAGATATGTGTAAGATTATTAAGAGGTTAGATAGCAAATAAACGTGACAATAGACCCTAGGAAGGTGTCAACGGTTTCCATTCAATATCGGCTACTTTCTTTGATGTGGTTTACTTGAGCTTTGGATAGCCTCAATTTTGGGCTCATGCTCTAGAATCATATGTAAAAATTGATGGACGGTGTGGATATGAAACATAAATCATTATGGGACCCAAAGAAGTTTCACAAGTTAAAAGTGATTTTGTGTAGCACCCATGTATTCGGGAGAGAGAAATCCCACGTCAGCCACAGTATTGGGATGACAGGGACCAATGAGAAGTAACTGTGCTAGAATTTCTTGTGCCTTCAGCACAGATGATCCTCACCTCATTTTTGGGCTCTCACTCTACAGTGATCGGGAAAAGTCGATGGATGGTAATGGATCTAATACATAAATACTAGTTGGGCGTAAAGAGGTTCCACGGGTTAAAAGTTCGATTGTGTGGTAGGCAATTTGTGAGAGAGAGAATACGGGCCTGTTTATCGGGAACCTCGCGTCATTGGCAGGAGTGCTGATCGTCTGTCTTGAAGGCACAGGAAGTTCCAGCACCCTTGCTTCTCATTAGTCCACGTCATTTTTGAGGACTCCATCTACCAAGATACGCCGTATATTTCTCTCTCCGTACATTGCTAACTACACAACTTACTTTTAACGTGTGGAACTTTTTCTGAGTTCCACCATGATTGTTTTGTTAAATCTATACTGTCCATTAATTTTTCCAGATAAATCTAGAGTAGGAACCCAAAAACGACGTGCATCCAAACATCAAGTGAATCACACCACATAAAGCAGTGGAGATTAAACAAACTTCCGTTGAGACTTTTCCAGTGGACCACACCATAGAAACATAGTCCCAACCCGACCCAACCCGACCCAATCCGGTTTAGCATATAGGGTAGGGTAGGGTTAGGGTTGGCCCTTTTACAAGTAGGGTAGGGTTAGGGTTAGGGTTGGGTCAGCCCAACCCGGTCACAACCCGGACCGAAATTCGGACATTTAAATATATTTAGGTTCGGTCCAGGGTTGGGCCCCAACCCGACCCGAACCCGCCGTGTGCAGGATGGAGGCTTATTTTCCATGTGACCTATTCATAAGATCACACATGCCTCTAAATGAAGTTAAAATAAAAATTTCAGCTTGATAAGAGCATCCTGTGGCCCCAAGAAGTTTTCAATGGTAGCATCAATTCCTAATGTCCTCAATGATGTGGACCACTTTAACTTTGAATCTACATTGGTTTTGGGTTCATATCTTATAATGATCTGAAAAAAATGAATTGACGGTGTGGATCTAACAAATACATCATCATGGAGCCCACGTAAATTTCACACCTCCCGTGCTCGGTGTGTGATGCAGGGGAGCGGATTAGGTGAGACTGTGCATCAGCCAAGACGGTGCAACCCTTACCGTGGGGCCCACCTTGATTTGTTTATTCTATATCCACTCCGTCCATCTGAATTTTCAGATAATTTTAGATCATGCTACCAAAATTTAAGAATATCCAATTATCAGGTGGACCATACTCTAGGAAAAAGTGGTGATTGAATACTCTACCTATTAAAAACTTATTAGGGATCAACTTAATGTTTCTATGGTTTTTATTTGACATCCAATCTATTAATAAGTTCACATGAGCCTAGATAAAGTGGAAAAACATATATAAGCTTGATACAAAACTTTTGTGGCCCGTTATTAGTAAGTCACCACTGTTTCCTATGGCATAGGTAACGGTAAGCCACCAATGTTTCATTTTTTGGATATTTCTTTAAAATGATCTGAAAAAATGGAAGGACCGGGTGGATATAGAATACACATGTCAAGGTGGGCACCACTGTAAAGGCCGCACGTTCTCGGGTGAGGCCGGGGTCTCACCTAATATACTCACCGTGGTGCAGCACATTCCCTTGAGAGGAGAAAACAAGAAGTATTTCCATGTGAAACTTCAGTGGGCCCTATTATTATGTATTTATCAGATCCACACCGTGCAACCATTTTTTTCATTCCATTTAATGGAACTAGACAAAAAATGAGGCAGAACTAAGCTCAACCGGGCCACACTATAGAAACGGTCTGAATTGAACGCCTACTGTTAAAAACTTATTGGCGCCGTAGGAGGCTCTGATCAAACTTATATTTGTATTTTTCCCTTCATGAAGGTATGTGTAACATTATTAAGAGGTTAGATAGCAAACAAATGTAACGGCAGAACTTAGGAAGGTGTCTACGGTTTCTATTCAATCTTGGCTACTTTCTTTGACGTGGTTTAATTGAGCTTTGAATATACCTCGGTTTTGGGCTCATACTCTAAGAATCATCTGTAAAAATTGATGGACAGTGTGGATATAAAACATAAATTATTGTGGGACCCAAAGAAGTCCCACACGTTAAAAGTAATGTTGTGTAGCACGCTGTGTACTTGGTAGAGAGAAATCCCGCGTATCTCGTCAGCCCAAGTCCTCTGGGATGATGTGGACCAATGAGAAGCAATGGCACGGGGATTTCTTCTGCCTTCAGCACAGATGATCCGCACTCCATTGGAAGCACGGCCCAGGAATTCCTGTGCGTTTGTCACAGAAGATCCGCACTTAAGATCCCTACAAAATTATTCTATGGATGCAACATCTACAGTAATAACATTCATCATTTCATACGTGCATAATAATTAATAAATAGAACTATAATGCATACATGCACGTAGCATATGTTCTGGAGTGTCACACGTATAATCATAACCCTAAGCATACCGAGCTGTGGAGAAAGTCAGATACTTCACACCCTTTTCCTGTACCATATATACATATGCGAGGGAGACCCACGATCCTGAAAACTGAAACAACTGCGAAAGAGAAGAAACTGGCCTATCAAATCCTATTTTCAGTCATCCCCACCATCCCTCAAATGGCATTTCTCTAACTCCGCACATCTGCTGATGTGTCTGCATCTGGTTTCTCTATCTCCGGACAGAAGATCCTAGACACTCATACAGCGGAATCCTAACCATTTGATGTGCTCAAAGGGCTCTTGTGGCATCGGCATAAAGCGGCGAAGGTTCTTCAGTGCCCCTAGGGCCTATAGACAGCCCTTGGACAGGTGGTTGTGCCTTCTTGTAAGTATGATAAGAGAGGTCTTTGTAGTCGAAGTGTTTGAAAAGATGGACGAGCCTGTGTCGGAAGGAGGTCTCAGGATCATCTGATGTGGTCAAAACATGCCAATGCTCGTGAAGGAAGCAGACTGCATATAAGAAGAGGGCGAGAGTGGAAGCGGTCCCAGTGATGAGGAAGAGACCCCAGAAGCTACTGAGGGTGAGGCTGTTGGAAGCAACGGTCGGCGATGGCTCCAAACAATTGGCTTGAGGTCCGAACCATTTTTGCTCGATCTTCACCATTTCATCTCCCTCCCTTACCTTTAAGATAGCTTCAGAAAAGTCGCGGACCAAAGGGGACCCTTTGGGGAAGACCTGTGAATTAGAGGAGAGAGAAAACCAATACAAATTGTTGCATCACACTACGTAGCGAAATTTGTTAGATGCATACCCGGCCCTCACAGAAATTTGTCAAGAACGGGCCCATTGGCTAGGCCTAGACTTTTTTCCTTTTTACCCAAAGGCTTTTTGTTTTTATAATTTAAATGCAATAATACGAAGCTAGGAGGAAAGAAATAGCAAGCTCAAACGGGCAGCCTGAAGACACTTAAAAAACCCCCGGCTACCATTCCCATTGCTCTCCCCATGGGAAGAACCTCGCGGAAGCATAGAGGAGAATCAAACTATCAACACACACCACAAGCAATCAATGCACACGAGACAATCTGATTTTACGTGGAAAACCCTTGTGGGAAAAAAACCACAGCACAAAGTGACAATAACACTATGAATCTTAGAAAAATACAGAGATGAAAACCCCCACAATTGAATCCCTCAAGAGTAGAAGAAGCTCTCTCCCTCAAAACCCTAATACCCACCTTAGAAACGTATTAGCATAACCTAATCTCATTTACATCTTGCTTAAAATAGCCTAGAAACAAAACGCACAAAATCACGTGAAACAGCGCACTTTGCAGAACTGTCGATTGTACTGTCGATTGATCGGCGGCTATGGGCGATCAATCGGTCAGTCGAACCGATCAATCACCCGAGGCAAAACAATCCAGAGAGTTTTCTAACTAAACTTTGGAATTCCGAATAATGTGCAATTGATTACTCAGGGAGGGTGATCAATCGGTGACCCACCAAAAAACAGATTTGAGGCATCCATTTTCAACAAACTCCACCATGCCTCCAATCTTCACATTAGCACATGTCATGATCGGGTCCTCCATCTCTTTTTCACTATAGCTTCATCAATATCGCTTTTCATGCCCACTACGTCTTCATTTAGTCTTCGCCAATCCCAAAGAAGTTACGCAGAACTTAAACTTCTTTGTAGGGACCACCTTGGTCAGCATATCCACTGAATTCACGCTAGTGTAAATCTTCTTCAGAGTCACATCTCCTTCCTCAAGCACCTATCGGATAAAATAGTGATGCACATCAATATGTTTAGTATAAGAGTGATAAACATAATTTTTAGTCAAATTTATAGCACTAGAGTTATCACAATTAACCGGCACGGCTTCCTGCTGAAGCCTCAACTGATTTATCATTTCTTTCAACTAAATCGCTTCACTGAATGCTTCTGTCACTTCCATATACTCAGCTTCAGTAGTGGAAAGAGTCACCACAGACTGAAGCTTCGACATCTAACTAATCGCTCCACCTGCCAATACAAACGAGTAACTGGAAGTCGATCTCCTACCATCCACACAACCTGCATAATCAGAATCGACGTACCCAACTAACTTATCCTTAGACCTTTCAAATATCAAAATGTAGTCCTACGTGCCCCGAATATATCGAAATAGCCATTTCACAGCTTCATAATGTTGTTTGCTGGGGTTAGACATGAATCTGTTAACAACACCCATAGCCTGTGAAATATTAGGTCTTGTACAGACCATGGCATACATCAAACTGCCCACAGCACTAGAATAGGGCACATGAGACATAACATGCTTTTCTTCATCTGTCGTGAGACATTGCTTTGAAGAAAGTTTGAAGTGTGCGGCGTAAGGAACGCTAATTAGTTTGGAGTTGTCCATCCCAAACTTTATCAACACTATCTAAAGATAACCACTCATCTTTTTGTCTTTATGAATATCAATACCAAGAATCTTCTTTACAACCCCCAGATCCTTCATCTCGAATGTCCTTGAAAGTTGAGTCTTCAACACATCGATGTTAGACATGATATGACTGACAATAAGCATGTCGTTGACGTATAATACCAGTATGAGAAACTTTTCGTCACTTAGTATCTTGAAATAGACACAATAATCATACTCACTCCTAGAAAAATCTTGACTCATCATGAAGTAGTCAAACTTCTTGTACCATTGCCTAAGTGACTGTTTGAGACCATATAACGATCTCCTCAACCTGCAACCTTATTCTTGACCCCTTTCACTCTATAACCTTCTGGTTGCACTATGTAAATCCGCTCATTGTTGAGCTCTGAATTAGCGGATATTCTAACCCCAATTCATCACTCATTATATATGTTTCTTATGATTTAAAGACTAATATAATACATAGTTTTGTGTTTGTAGGAATACAAGAAAGATTTCAATTACATGATGATAAAAGACGCACTTTACATGCCTTGAAGATCAATGGAAGAAAGGACAAGAGATGGAAGAAAGATACAATGGAGATGGAGAAAGAGAAAAGTCAAAACTCATAATTTAGTAAACTGTCCGGCCGTCGGCCACTGCAGCCGCTGACCGGCCAAACCCTCCAGAAACCTAGATTTTCACTAAACCCTTTTTACACTAACCAACCCTCTGTTCGACCAACCGGATGGACTGGCTAGCCAACTGACTAACAGGTCGGTCAGTGTAAATAGGGGGGGGGGGGGGGGGGGGGGGGGGTCCGTCCGGCCAGCCAACATCCAGAATTCAGATTTCTATTTTGAGTTTCAATTTTTGCTTCGTAAGTCTAAAAGATTCTTTGTCGATGCGTGATTTGTGCTATAAAAGGACTCCTCCTCTTCATCCTCAAAGCATGCTACGACGTGGTGAAGATCAAGGAAGCTTTGGATAAGAATTTCTTTTAGTTTTCTTCTATTTCTTACTTGTTTTTCATGTTTTTTAGTCTTCTAGTTCAAGGATGTTAGAGATGAATTAAAACCTGTTAGTTAGGGCTAAGAGGTGAAGTTTTTTTTTTTTTTTTTTTTTTTTTTTTTATGGATTGATGCAACTTAGGTTTTCATTTTATGCTTTGATTGAAGAATTTGGTTTAATAAGAGTTTGAATAAAGTACTAGCTTAATTTTGTTTTGATCTCTTGATGACTCTGGGCCCATATACTTCTTAGTGAATCTAAACCTAGTAACTTACTTTTTCGACATTGTTTATGTTGCGTAGTTCATTAATCTATCATCGACTCCGAGCATGATAGACTCTTTGATTGCTTTCTGTACAATGGCACGATCTTTATGTGGGAACTCTTTCAAACTAAAGTTCTAATCTTTTATGATAATTGTTAGTTGATTTTGATTTAATTAAAGTTCTAATCATTGGTCGTAGTGAAGTCTAGCGACAGGATTTGATAAAAGTTATGGTTGTGAATCTCAACTAGATTGGAAAGAGACTTGGCCTATACAATTAAGTGTGCCTAAGGCCTGAGCATTATTGTGGGAATCAAATCAATGAACAAGCAACTGTTTTAGCTAAGTTTTGATTAAACCGCTCCATATTCCGATCGGATAGAGATAAAAATTCGATTCTGATTGAGTTGTGAGAGACTTAGTTATGTTGATGCATTGAAAACCGTCAAAAGTGGATCCTTGGCACTCTAGTGCCTTTTTAGATTATTATTACTTCTCATAATTATTGTTTAATTCCGAATCATTATTTTTCAGATTTAGATCTTAATGTGATTTCAACAATAGATTGTTTTAGATAAATTCTGAGAATACTACATATAGATCTTTGTGGGACGATACTCGGTCTTTCTGAATTTATTACTACTTCGCAACCCTATACTCAGGGAGTGAACATTCATCCAATTCCCCATGCAGGAAAACAGTCTTCACATCCATCTGTTCTAGCTCAAGGTCATATTGGGCAACAAGTGCCAACACGAATCTAATAGATATCTCCTTCACAACTGGCGCAAAGATCTCATTGAAGTCCACACCTTCACATTAAGCATATTTCTTCGCTACCAATATAGCCTTGTACATATCATATTTTTTTTCGAAAAATTCACTTACACCCTATCGCTTTTTGGCCCACAAGGAGCTTCACTAGCTCCCAAGTTTCATTCTTGTATAGAGAGTCAATCTTGTCTTACATTGTCGCTTTCCACTTTTCAACATGTACATCATGTAGTGCCTCTTCAAAGTTACGAATCCCCCTCATTTGTAATAAGAGTGAATGCAACGTTCGAGTTATCTCTATACCTTGCCGGTAACCTGCGATCCTTGGGTAGATTAATTCTTCCCACAAATGGATGCTCCACCCGATCTTGTACCTCTGACTGCGTCTTAGTATTGGCCCGTGTCTCATCTCTGTCAACCTAGATGTCAACAGGCCTTTGATTTTTCTAATTCTTTTGGCACATCCTTCCGGAACAAAGAACCCACATCAAACCTGACATCACGGCTCAGGGTGATTTTACGAGTGACAAGGTTGTAAAGTCTGTAACCCTTCACTCCATCACCATAACCAACAAAGATACGTTTTTTGGCCCTTTAGTCTAGTTTATCTCTTTCAACTATTGGTACATGAGAATAAGCTTCACAACCAAACACAAGCAAACTTGAGTAGTCTAATGACCGACCACTCCACACGTTCTCTAGAATTTTACGATCTATAACTATAAAAGGTGACTGATTAATCAGGTAATAAGCTGTGTTAATAGCTCAGTTCATAGCTCTTTGCCCAACTCAGCATTACTGAGCATGCACTGGGCTTTTTCAAAAAAAGTACGGTTCATCCGCTCAACCACACCATTCTATTCCAGTGTCTGGCGCACTGTGTTGTGCCCCACGATCCCTTCATCTTTACAATACCGATTGAACTCCCCTAAGATGAACTCTCCACCGTTATTGGTTTTCAGCAATTTCAATTTCTGTCCTATCTGATTTTCCACCATCACTTTTCAATGCTTGAAAATGGTGAAAATATCGAATTTATTTTTCAGAAAATAAACCCACACCTTCCTACTATAGTCATCAATAAAAGACATGAATCACAGTGACCTTCCAATAGAAACAACGGGCGATGACCCCCATATATCTGAGTGAACATACTTAAGCACTCCTTTACGAACATGTTTCCCGATTTTAAAAGATAGCCTAGACTATTTACCATACATGCAATGCTCACATATATTTAAGTCTATGCTTTTAAAATTTAGAATCAATAACAATCAGAAAGTACATTCATACCCCGCTCGCTCATGTGGCCCAACCGTGCATGCCATATACGTGCAGACGTGGAATCAGCTACTGTAGGTGCGGCTCTAGCTGATTAAACACTCCCAATCAACTTGTAAAGGTTTTCATGCCTCTGTCCTTTCATAATGACTAGGGCCCCCTTTGGAACCTTGCAACACCGATCAAATCCGGTGAATTTGCACCCAATCGCCTCGAGTGTACCAAGAGATAAGACACTTTTTCAACTTAGGACCATGGCGCACTTCTGTCAAAATATGTTCGATCACATCGAACATCTTTATATGCACCGCACTAATCCCCATAACTTTACAGGTGTAGTCATTGCCTAAGAACATCGAGCCGCCCTTATGTTCCTTATAGGAATCAAAAGCACTCAGGTCAGGGCACATATGATACGAAGCCCCGGAGTCCATGAGCCACTCATCACAGAGAAAATCCAATTTCAACACCGCCAGAGCTTCACAAACATCATTATCGCTACCCTCAAACACTTGTGCGGTATTGGCCTCCCTAGAAAAATCCCCCGTCTTCTCTTTATTAATTTTAGGACTCTTACCATCCTTCATGTGCCCTGACTGGCCACAGCCTAAGCACTTCAACTTTTCTTTGCCCTTGCCCTTTGATTTGGATCTAGAACGCGATGATCCATCATCCCGCCCCGAATTTCTTCATCTCTCATAACCAGTGCATCAGAGGAAGACATTCTTCTGTCTCATCGCCTTTGACTAGAGGGCTGAGACGACAGTCTCAACGTTGATGGTTTCTCTGCCTACACATAAAGAGTCCCTAATGGTCTCATATGAACTAGGAAGCGAGTTCCGTAGGATGAAGGCATGATACTTGTCTCTTATTTATTCACTAATATTCAACAACTTATAAATCAACCGGCTGAATGTGCTAATGTAGTCGTCCAGATCGGCCCCTTCCACCATCTTCAAGATAAAGAGTTGCATAATTAGATACATCCTGTTTTCTAGAGATTTCTTCATATACACTCTCTCTAGTTTATCCCATGTATCCGTTGTGGTTTTTTCCCTCATGACGTGATAGAGGACGTCATCCGTCAACCACAATTGTATTGAAGTTCGGGCTTTTTTATCCATCTGGGTCCACTCATCTTCCTTCATAGCCTCCACTCGCTTCCCAAGAGCGCTCTCAACGCCTTGCTGAATTAGGATAGCTTGTATCTTCACTTTTCATAACTCGAAGTTATTTTTGCCGAAAAACTTCTCAACGTCGAACTACATGCTCGATGCTATGCGATCGTCTTAGAATTTGAATCTGCAAACACTCAATGATAGCTTTAATACCAATTGTTGCAAAAATCTCACGGAAGCACAAAGGAGAATCAAACAATCAACACACACCACAAGCAATCAATGCATATAAGACAATCTGATTTTACGTGGAAAACCCTTACGGGAAAAAAAAAAACCAGGGCACAAAGCGACAACAATACTATGAATCTTAGAAGAATACAGAAATGAAACCCCCTACAATTGAATTCCTCAAGAGTAGAACAAGCTCTCTCTCCCTCAAAACCCTGATACCCACCTTAAAAACGTATTACCATACCCTAATCTCATTTACACCTGGCTAAATAGCCTAGAAACAAAATTAGAACCAAAACGTCCAAATCCACGTGAAACAGCACACTTCGCAAAACCGTCGATTGTATCATTGATTAATCCATCGATTGATCGGCGGCCATGGTCGATCAATCGGTCAGTCAAACCGATCAATCGCCTGAGCATAAAACAGTCCAAAGAGTTTTTTGACTAAACTCTGAAATTCCGAATAATGTGCAATTGATCGCCTAGGGTGGGCGATCAATCGGTGACCCGCCAAAAAATAGATTTGAGGCATCCGTTTTCAACACTCCCACTGGCAGGAAGGGGCCAAGGTGGGTTTGAGATCTCTCTGAACTGACCAAGCCCCAAACGATCCAAAGAAAGAGCCTCGCAAACAGGTCTGGGAAGCTTAGACTCTAACTGAAACTCCATAGTTTCTTGCGAATCGCTGCCTATTTTGGCCGAAGCATCTGCTACCCCATTAACTTCCCGAGGGGCATAACTAATTTAGATCTCAATACCCCTCCAAAGCAACCTGATTCTATTCCACCAATACCAGAAAATCCATTTGGGCGGGTTATCCATGTTGAGGATGTCAACCACAATCATAGAGTCGCTCTACACCCAGATTTTGGATAATCCCCGCTGAGTGCACTTGGATAGCCCTTCAAACAATGCGTGGGCCTCAGCTTGAACATTCGTACCCAGTCCATAACTACTAGGCCTAGACTTGTCTTTTGGGCTGGAATGGCCTGGACATGACATTCGTAAAGTCCAACAAGATAGATGGCCTGGATAGAGTTGTTTAACACTATCGGGCTAGGTGTTGGGCATGGACACTACAGGGTTAGGTATGAAAACTTAGGGGTGTTTGGTTCCTGCCTTAAGTCCTAAAGAGAAAGGTTTGGATTGCACTTTAGGGCTTGTTTGTTTTTTGGGATTTCATACCCCGGTTTTATGTTTCTTGAGAATTTTAAGGTCATTTGACTGTAATTAAAATACAGGGATTTGCTGCTTTTTTTAGCATTTGGTAGCTTGGAATTGGAAAGATTTTGGATTTGAGAGATTTAAATCCTCAAAAGGGAGCTCTCTTTGAATTCCCACCTCAAATCTCTGATTTCAAATCTACTCGATTCCATAGTGACTACATTTCACTCCGCTTAAGTTCAAATCCATGCTGCCAAATGAGTGCTTAGAGTTGGCATCATATTTCGTGGGGAACGATTTCCAAAAAAAAAAATCAGGAAACGGTAAAAAAAATTATATTAATTTTTTAAGTTCTTCATTTCTTAGTTAATTTTTTAAGTTTTTCATTTCTTAGTTAAAAATTAGGACGAGTTTTTCATTTCATTTGTTAAGGGAGGTTGTTTTTTTGCAATTCAGGGTCCTTTCCTTGGAGTTTAGATGAGAGAGGTCAACCACTGGCTGGTAAATTTCGTATGTGATTTTGATGATCACTCTCACTGGTCCGTCGATGGCATCCCTTGTGTTGGAAGTTGCAAACCAATCCGGTCCATCCATTTGAAACGGTTGAGCTTCTAAGAAACGGACTAAGATCGATACTCGGAATGAAACCGATTTTGGTTTGAAGGGGAGTGTTGGAAGTTGCAAACCAATTCGGTCCATCCATTTGAAACGATTGAGTTTCTAAGAAACAATTAAAGAGAAGCTTCCAATAGCAACTGGAGATGTAGTTTCCAGGCGCCGGTTCATCTCTCCAACACATGGAGAAGAAAAATATAAATTGCATGTTTTGGTCTTTGCAAAAGAAGTTAATCACATACCCCTGTAGTGTATTTTGAAAGAGCATTTTTATCTTTTCATCTTGGTGTAAATGTCTATAAATGGAAGCTCTTGTTGTCCGTTTCTCATCAAGTCAGCAAGCTTGTAAGCAACCAAAATATCTAGTTTGTTCTCACCATAGTAGTGGTCTTGTAAAAAATCAGTGAAGCAACAAAGTTTCTCTTTCTCCCTTCCTCCTTCATGTGTTCATTGAGTTTTAAGTTTAAGGCTTAGAAAAGCCAACCTATCTAAGGCCAATATTGCCAACAAACTGGTATCAGAGCCCTTGGTTAAATGGCCTCCGCAATCCAGCAGTAGATTCTTAAGTTGTCAAAAGACAACTATGAAAATTGGTGTATCCAGATGAAGGCACTGTTCGGGTCACAAGACCTATGGGAGATCATCACCAACTGGATACGAAGAGCCCACTACGGAGCAAGAAGCCGCCTACACTGCTGAGCAAAGGACCGACCTCAAAGAACAAAGAAAGAAGGACAAGAAGGCCCTATTTCTTGTCTATCAACGGTTGCACGAATCCACCTTTGAAAGGATCGCCGAAGCGACGTCAAGCAAGCAAGCATGGGAGACTCTTAACACCATTTTCAAAGGAGTTGATCGTGTCAAGAGGGTTCGTCTCCAAACCCTTAGGGCCGAGTTCGAGACTGCACACATGAAGGAAGGTGAGACCATTTATGATTATTTTTCAAGGTTGCTTGTTATTGTTAACAACTTGAAAAGAAATGGTGAAAAAATCGAAGATATACGTGTGATTGAAAAAGTGCTTCGATCCCTCACAACCAAATTTGAGCATGTGATTGTGGCCAGAATCAAAGGACTTGGAAAAACTGTCCATTGAAGAACTAATGGGATCGTTGCAAGTGCATGAGCAACGAATAAAAAAGAATGCCAGTTCAATGCTTGAACATGCCTTGGAGTCTAAGTTGACTCTAAATGAACAAAAGAATGGCCATACACAAAGAGGGGGTCGTGGCACCATCCATCGTGCAAGAGGCAGAGGGCGTGGATATCATCCAAGCCATCAACAATATCAACAAAAGTTTACCAGTTTCCGTGGAAGAGGAAATGGTAGAGGCCGGTTCGTGCGTGGTCGTGGAAACACAAAGAACATTCAATGCCACAATTGCAAGAAATTCGGCCACTATTCCTCTGAGTGTTGGAGCAAAGTGGATCAAGATGAACGATTCAACTGTGCTGAAGCATCACACCATGAACAAGAAGACTCCACACACCTCCTCGCACAAGAAAAGGCATGTGAACGGCCGGATGTGTGGTATCTCGACACTGGTGTAAGCAACCACATGAGTGATAACAAAGAACTGTTCGTGAAGAAGTTCGTGGCAATGTGAGTTTTGGAGACTCATCAAAGGTACCAGTGATAAGTAAAGGAAAAGTTAAAATCTATCAGAAGAATGGTGAGCCAAATTACATCTCCAATGCGTGTTACGTACCAAACATGAAAAATAACATCCTTAGTATCGGCCAACTCCTTGAGAATGGGTATGTCATACACATGGAGAACTATTCTCTCTCTATAAGAGATGCTCACATGAGATTTGTGGCTCAAGTCTAAATGGCAAAGAATCGCATGTTTTCGCTCCATATTAACACAAAGGCTGATAAGTGCCTCTATGGACTCGTGAAGAATGATTCATGGAGATGGCATCTTCGCTTTGGGCATCTCCATTTCAGCGGCCTTAAACTCTTGTCTTCATCAAGCATGGTGCATGGCTTGCCAACTATTGAAGGTCCAGAACATGTGTGTGAGGCATGCACACTCGGCAAGCAACAAAGGAACTCCTTCCCAAGTGGAGTGTCCAAAAGAGCAAAGGAACCATTGCAGTTGGTTCACACTGATATTTGCAGACCACTTGAAACACCCTCTCTTGGAGGTAATAAATACTTTATTACCTTCATTGATGATTTCAACAGAAAACTTTAGGTGTATTGCATCAAAGAAAAATCTTTTGCTTTCACTATCTTTAAAATTTTCAAAGCTCGTGTTGAAGTTGAAAGTGGTTACAAAATTAAAGTACTCAGATCTGACAGAGGTGGAGAGTACACCTCAAATGTATTTCGAGATTATTGCAGGGAACAAGGCATCAAGTAGCAGCACACTGCAGCCTACACACTACAACAGAATGGCATTGCGGAACGAAAGAACCGCACCATCCTCAACATGACAAGAACCATGCTTAAAGAGAAAGGCCTGCCAAAGAGCTTCTGGGCAGAGACAATTACATGTACTGCCTACTTGCTCAATCGGTGTCCAACTAAGAGCGTCAGAAACATGACACCACAGGAAGCATGGAGTGGCTACAAACCGAGCGTGGTGCACTTAAGGATCTTTGGGTGTGTCGCATACGCTCAAGTTCCAGAAGCAAGAAAAAGGAAGCTTGATGATCGTGGTGAGAAATGCATCTTCATCGGCTGTAGTGAAGAATCTAAAGCATACAAGCTCTACAATCCACTAACTAATAAAGTAGTGGTGAGTAGAGATGTGGTCTTTAGTGAGGAAGAAGCTTGGAAATGGAACAATGAAGAATCAACCAAAGATATTCAAGTCGAAACAGAAGAACATGAAGAAAGACATGACCATCGAGAGCAAACGCCCGCAACACCTTCTTCGTCCACATCATCAGTACAAAGAAGTCCAGGAGTACATTCCATCTCTCCTGGAAGTACTCCATCAAGTCAAAATTCGGCCGGCTCATCCTCACCCATGGCACCTATCAAAATGAGAAGCTTAAGCGACATTTATGAGCAAACTGAAGAAGTCAATCTTTTCTGCCTATATGCAGATCATGAGCCTCTGACATTTCAAGAGGCCATAAAAGAAGAATGTTGGAGAATTGCTATGAAAGAAGAAATCCAAGCCATTGAGAAGAATGACACATGAAAGCAGACTACGCTTCCTAATGGCCAGAAAACTATTAGCGTCAAATGGGTGTACAAAATCAAGCGAAATGTTGATGGTGAGATTGATCGCTACAAGGCAAGGCTCGTAGCAAAGGGCTACAAACAGAAGTACGGGGTGGACTATGAAGAAGTTTTCACTCCTGTTGCTCGCCTTGATACTGTAAGGATGACTATCTCTCTTGCAGCCCATCATAGTTGGATGATCTACCAACTGGATGTGAAATCTGCATTCCTGAATGGAATTCTGGAAGAAGAAGTCTATGTTGACCAGCCTGAAGGCTTTTTTATACAAGGGGAGGAACACAAGGTGTATCGGTTGAAGAAAGCCCTCTATGGGTTGAAGCAAGCTCCACGTGCTTGGAATGCACGCATCGACAACTATCTTCAAGCGAACGGCTTCGCCCAATGTCCATATGAGCATACAGTCTACATCAAGAAGAATGCTCATGGCGATATGCTCATAGCATGCCTGTATGTTGATGATTTTCTCTTTACAGGGAACAGCCAACCGATGTTTGATGAATTCAAGAAGGCCATGTTTAATGAATTCGAAATGACTGATGGAGGTCTGATGTCCTTCTTTCTGGGCATCAAAGCGAAGCAACAATATGGTGGCATCTATATATCTCAGAAAAAGTATGCCAAGGAATTACTTGAAAAGTTCAAGATGGCCGATTACAACGCCGTAAACACGCCTGTAGCAACGGGATTAAAACTGACAAAGGACGGAGAAGGAAAAAGTGTGGACTCGACTCTGTTCAAGAGTCTAATTGGAAGCCTAAGGTACCTCACGATCACAAGGCTGGATATCGTCTACAGTGTTGGGCTTCTGAGCAGGTACATGGAAGCACCAAAAGAATCACACTGGCTAGCCGCAAAATGAATCCTCAGGTACGTCAAAGGAACAATGGAATTCGGTCTTTTCTATCCATACAATAATGAAGCAATGATGTATGGATACTCAGACAGCGATTGGGGAGGTGACCAAGATGAAAGAGAGAGCACCACTGGCTATGTATTCTATCTCGGAACGACTGCTTTCACATGGAATTCGAAGAAGCAAAGTGTGGTCGCCTTGTCCACATGTGAAGCGGAGTACGTGATAGCATCATCCACTGTCTGTGAAGCGATTTGGTTAAGGAGCTTGTTAAAGGAGCTGAAGCATCCTGCAGGAAGAATCCACAATCATATATGTGGATAACAAGTCAGCAATCGAGCTTGCTAAAAATCCGGTGCAGCATGGAAGGAGCAAGCACATCGATACTCGATACCATTTTCTAAGAGATCAAGTAAAACAGAAAGCGATAAAATTAGAATATTGTCACACCACTGAACAGGTAGCAGATATTTTAACCAAGGCACTCCCATCAGATGCATTTAGACGACTAAGATCGATACTCGGAATGAAACCGGTTTTAGTTTGAAGGGGAGTGTTGGAAGTTGCAAACCAATCTGGTCCATCCATTTGAAACGGTTGAGCTTCCAAGAAACAGACTAAGATCGATACTCGGAATGAAACCGGTTTTGGTTTGAAGGTGAGTGTTGGAAGTTGCAAACCAATCCGGTCCATCCATTTGAAACGGTTGAGCTTCCAAGAAACAATTAAAGAGAAGCTTCCAGCAGCAGCTGGAGATGTAGTTTCCAGGCAGTCGGTTCATCTCTCCAACACATGGAGAAGGAAAATATTAATTGCATGTTTTGGTCTTTGCAAAAGAAGTTAATCACATACCCCTGTAGTGTATTTTGAAAGGGCATTTTTGTCTTTTCATCTTGGTGTAAATGTCTATAAATGGAAGCTCTTGCTGTCCGTTTCTCATCAAGTCAGCAAGCTTGTAAGCAACCAAAATATCTAGTTTGTTCTCACCATAGTAGTGGTCTTGTAAAAAATCAGTGAAGCAACAAAGTTTCTGTTTCTCCCTTTCTCCTTCACGTGTTCATTGAGTTTTAAGTTTAAGACTTAGAAAAGCCAACCTGTCTAAGGCCAATATTGCCAACACCTTGTAGCCATTCAAGCCTCTCCTCCTCTGGTTTAAGTGAGGGATGTGTTGACTTTGGGACCCTCTTCTGGAAGCAGTGCTGGTTTTATTGTCTGCGAGCAGCATGCTTAATGGGGCGTCGATGAAGGTCTTCATGTCTGCTGGGCCGCTACTTGTGCTGCCCTTTTTTTCCTTCTCTGTATTGACCTAGCCTGAGTGATGATCTTGTTTTGAGGTGCTGTTACTGTGTGTTAAGTAGATTGAAGTTCGGGGGGGACTATGGTGACTTGGGAATCCCACGTGGGAGGGCAGGGGCAGGGTCAGGCAGTTTGCATAGCTGGCGGTGCTGCTGATGATCCAAGAGTCGGGCATGGCTTTCTATTTTGGCATGTTGCATGCTTCCAAATCTTCGGTGGAGATGTATGATCAGGTAGGGATCCGTTTCTTGCTGGGGCTGTTTCTCTTGGTTGTACATACAGGCTGTTTTCATCTCAAGGTCACCTTGGCGTGCCATTAGCGAAGTATTGCCTTCCTTGGGGGGAAGTGGCGCTTGCCCTTTGGAGTTTTGGTGCTGCTTGTCTAGGTCTGGGCCCCATCAATGGCATGTTTTTCAGGTGGTGAAAGTGCCGGTGCATCAGGATTTTGCTGGTTGTTGTGGCTGCCGAGGTTTCTCTAATTTTTCCTGGTTTGATCCCTGGATGCTCTTGACGGCGTGAGTTCTTTGGTGACCATAGTAGGGTAGGAGAGAGATCAGAAGGTGTTTTCAGAGATGGGAGTGGTCCCTATTGACGCAGGGAGGACGTGGTAGGTCGATCACCGTCTCCCTAACCGATAGGTTTCTTGAATCCACGAGAAGAAATAAAAGATAAAAAGAGGAAATAAATTCCTGAATAATTGATTTATTGATAATTGAATGAATAATCCAATAAACATAATTAACTTGCTTTAAATAATAAAATAAATCCTAAATTCGTACTTAATACTAACTTGCAAAGGAAGAAAAAGAATCCTAATACAATTAGAAAAGAAATAGAAAAATCTGTGCAATTGTATAACGCCAGACCGTCTTCCTTCCGCTGATACGAGCAATCCACATATCTGATTGCCACGAAACTTTGGAGTTTTACTGATATCGATGTACTCTTCAAGATGATCGGCTTAGATTCTCCATATCAGTAGTAGTGAGCCACCTGGACCATCTCCAGTTTCAGTGGGCGCAATTCGAAACTTTTTGGACAGTTCGTACCATTTTAGGACCCCACGATCAATCCGTAACTCGGATCGACGTGAAACTTGTTGCGTTTTCTCAGCGTCGAGCAGCTCTACAAAATGGACAGAACGGATCATCATAAATGATCAAGATGGGCCCCACGAGTTGGGCCGAAATCTAAAAACGGGAATAACAATTTCCTGTTTGGGTTGAAACTCTAAAATATGAAATTCCTTAGTTTTCTCTTGTTTTTCTTCCTATCTATCTCCCGCAGGAAGGTGCGTGATCCACGCCCTCGATCATGGGGTTCTTCTCCTACATCATTCTTCCCCACTTGAAAAAAACTCGTCCTCGAGTTTCGCTTTAGGTTAGGGCCATGATTTGCTTTTAACTTCGGAAGTCGATGCTTGCGGGTCTCATCCTGGAATGCAGCAAAAAAAATTTCCGACTTCTTCTCCACGCCAACATGAATAATTGCAATATTCTCTGATACATCAAAAGTTGGCTTTTTCTGAGAAAGGACAATTTCCTTCACAATGAACAATTCATCAGGAAGTTCGGCAACTACGATCACCTCGATTTCCTACATTATTGGCGTGACACTTTCTGGGATACTCATGGATTCTGTCAAAACTGACTCCATAATGTCTAGAATAATTTTAGACACTCCTTCCCTATCCTTTAAGATTGGGGTATTGATTTCCTCCACCTCCTCAGAATTTTGAATATCCTCTGATATGGTGGTGGGTTGTATTTCAATGACCTGATCCGAAGTTGCATTACTTCGAAAATCTCTTTCAATATGCTCCCCACGATCATTTCCACACGTAGGCCATCGTACGATGATGTCTTCGACCTCTTTATCGCTAGGTTTTGAATCGTCTGGGGTTGCCCTGTGATAGGCCACTTGGGGTGCTCTACGGAACATGGGGTTATTCCGTACAGTGAGCACAGGTGGTCGTTGACTGTTGCCTTGGGCTTGGGGCAGATTTAATGTCGCTACAATACGGTTAAGGGTTGCCTGTATACCTTGCAGGATCAACCGGTTCTCCCGTTGTGCTGCTTCAAATGCTGCCTCGAAAGCTGTCGCTGTTAGATAGTCCCTTGGAGCACCGTCCTTAGGATAAGGATCCAACCCTTCATTAGAGGTCATCGTCCTGAGGAAGAAACCTCGCTTTGATACCAATGACGCAGGGAGGACGTGGTAGGTCGATCACCGTCTCCCTAACCGATAGTTTCTCAAATCCACGAGAAGAAATAAAAGATAAAAAGAGGAAATAAATTCCGAATAATTGATTTATTGATAATTGAATGAATAATCCAATAAACATAATTAACTTGCTTTAAATAATAAACTAAATCCTAAATTCGTACTTAATACTAACTTGCAAAGGAAGAAAAAGAATCCTAATACAATTAGAAAAGAAATAGAAAAATCTGTGCAATTGTATAACGCCAGACCGTCTTCCTTCCGCTGATACGAGCAATCCACATATCTGATTGCCACGAAACTTTGGAGCTTTACTGATATCGACGTACTCTTCAAGATGGTCGGCTTAGATTCTCCATATCAGTAGTAGTGGGCCACCTGGACCATCTCCAGTTTCAGTAGGCGGAATTCGAAACTTTTTGGACAGTTCGTACCATTTTAGACCCCACGATCAATCCGTAACTCGGATCGACGTGAAACTTATTGCGTTTTCTCGGCGTCGAGCAGCTCTACAAAATGGACGGAACGGATCATCATAAATGATCAAGATGGGCCCCACGAGTTGGGCCGAAATCTAAAAACGGGAATAACAATTTCCTGTTTAGGTTGAAACTCTAAAAATATGAAATTCCTTAGTTTTCTCTTATTTTTCTTCCTGTCTATCTCCCGCAGTAAGGTGCGTGATCCATGCCCTCGATCATGGGGTTCTTCTCCTACATCACCTATCCAGTCGTCGAGCCTGCTGAGGAAGAATGGGGGCCTTGTAGATTTTATTAGCGTTCTAGAAGTGAAGCCAGAAGGAGTCAAAGGTTGAGCGAAAGATCAACGTCTATGGAATTCAGATTAGTGCGAGCCTTTGTCTGATGCAATTCGAGAAAATTTATCAAAAGTTGCAATCCATCTTGGCGAGGCTGATTGGGCATTTGCTTCTTCGTCAAAGTCTTTTAGCAGCTGGTGCTTTTTCCGTCGTTGTTTCTTGTTGCCTTTTTGCATAGTTCGCAGAGATAGGGTATATGCTAGGCGTGGCCCCTTCCTTTTTGTGGTCCAAACAAGTAACAAGATGTCATTAATGACAAGGACCCACTAGATAGATGGTCCTGGTTCCCCGCAACACCTGCCACCTATCGGCCATTGGCTGATGACCATCCTAATAGTCTTACGACACTTTGACCCAAGAATTCAGACCGGGGTTATTGGCATACGCTGGAAGAGTGGGAGGGTTGATCAAATGCGTGCAGTCTAGACATTTTACATGTCACCAACGCATGACTCAAGTTAATCCATATAAAAATCATGGAAACGAGTGTATAGATAGGTCCAAACCTCAAAATAAGATCGATTGAACAATCATAACCTCTTATTAATAGGCACTATTTTGTTGGATTCATAAGGTCGAGTACCCACCAATCACTAGTCAGAAAAATCATTCAAGTCAGAGAGATAGAGAGAGAGAGAGACTTACAAAGCCAAATCCATCAGTCTTGTAGGTGGGCCCCACCATCATGTAACGACCACAGTACTTGCGGAGTATGAGCTTGATGTAAGGGATCTCATCGAAGATGGCCGCAACCCCACCATTCCTGCTTCCCTTTGACAGGGCCTCATCATAATCTTGTTGGGAGGGGAGGGGCCTTAGCTTGGACTCGTCAAAGTTCAAGCGCTTTAATAGCCCCAGGACAAAAGAATTCTTCTCGTACCCAACGAACTCCCCTTTCCTGATGAGATCATTGACGTCCGTTATGGTGGGCTGGAGCTGTTGGACGGTCAGCATTGAAGTCAAACTTGCAGTGTAACTGGAAGTCAATATGAGGACCACGAACACCCATATGATCACAACGAACCTTGACAAGTTGCTCACTACCTTCTCCTCTGCAACCATTGAAAAAATTATTTAATTTTTCTTAAATATCCCACATCTAACCAATCAATCTAGGTCGTCCATGTTTTTCCATCTCAAATCTGAGGCTAGCTTTTAAATGGACAGGATCGTCTATAAAGTGTGTAATTTCTGCATGTTGGCTCATAAAATGAAGGTTTGACCTATAATTAATGGGAAGTGCCGGTTAATTGACTGGCCTGCACGCATATCCCTATGCAAAGAGGAGCAGGATAGCTTACAAGTGCTCTAGGAGCACTAGATCATTTCTCATAAGCTACACATACCAAAACTCGGTGTATAAACCTCTTTAAGTTAGGTGTAAATGGACATTGATCAAAACCGTCATCTCATCCATGTGAATGGTCCTAACCATCCAATCAATACAGTCCTGTAGATCACTGCCCATAACTTCAATTTCCCATGCAAATCCGGGCCCTTGATTGGATGGTTAGAAACATCCGATGGATGTGATTATTTGACAGATACTGGACCGAAATGCACAACGTTACGATTGAAATGTTGAGAAATTCAAATAGGGGAAGGAAGAGGACACTACTGTGTGCAAAGACGAGTGTAGAAAAGGAGAACCAGAACATCACGCCGATCTGCTGGGAAGGTGGTCCCCTAAAATCGTCATTGATCCTGTGTTCAAGAGCCCACACGACGAAGCCTGTGAAGACGAAGGCGGCCGCGCTTGTCAGCCATAGATTCCTACTCAGAGGCTTCAAGAAAATCCATGCATCGTTATTTTCGTTGTCCTTGACCCGAACGATCATGGACACCCCTGACTCGGTGTAGGGCAGCGTAAAATCGACGTACTTAGAACGGTTGGCTAGGATTGTAATGTCCCCCACCACTGCATCGTATTTCTGATTATCCAATCACAAAAGCAGAAGAAATTATATCACATTGAAATGACAAATGAGAGGTATCCACGTAGGGACGCATGCAATACGAATTTTCCATGAGGTTGGAAATAATGATCAGGTCTTTTGCCTAAAAAAAAAAAAAAAAAAAAAATCAAATAATTCTCCCTTTACCTAGTAGACAAAGTAGTTGATTCTTTTTCCGAGTAATTTATTTGTTTTGGAGACAATGGCGCATAAATGCCTATATTTTAGTTTAATTCTAAAAAAAATGCATGCTTTTAAACTCTTTCTTAAAACCCGCCTAAGGTTTCCAAATTGGTTAAAAAACCATTAATTCATGGAGGTTTTTCATATTTACAAACAAACAAACCTTAAACTAAAAAGCAATTAGTGCATGTAGAATTTTCAACGGAGGATGAAAAAAGAAAAAGAAAATCACAGGTGCCCATTCTGAAGTATCACTACTTACCTGAAGATAGACTTGATAAACAAGGTCATTGTATGTCCCAGCGCTTCCTCCGCTAGAATTTGCAAATGGCACCAATTTGTAAGGGATGTCGTATGGTAACAGTTCTCTTACGGCATTGAACACGTCTATGCAAAACCCTGTGACGGTCACATCGCCGCTGTTATTCACATTGACATTCACAAATTCTCTAAATAATTCTGCCACTGGAACGCCGATTCTCAACTTGTTTCCACTCGTTGGTATCACCCAACCTCTCGGTGAGGCTTTTGATTGTCCTGGCCAGTTGACATGCATAAGGTCGTCCATGGAAGCTGAGTACGTTTTGTTGTTAGTCTTGTTTAGTACCTTTGAAAGTCCGGCTACTGGCATCCAAAACCCAATTTCGCTCCCTCCTTTCCCGACCACATTGATTATTTGGAAACCTGAGGATTGCAATTGCCTGTCAATTAGCCGGAAATCACCGCTAAGGCCTTCGAATTCGGTATTTAAGATGGCATTGAGAAGTTTCGGGCCCATTTCTGAGACTCCCAAACTTGTTAAATCGTTGGAGTTTTTCTTGGATTTAGGCCTTGGGAAGTAGGATATCATGGCCCCAACTCGCTCTGCCGCCATTGCTAATGCCTGGACAGTATCATATGCCCATAGCCCTATAGTGCTAAGCTCAGCTTTTCTGATGCTTGGATCCTCTAAGAGGATTTTCCTTCTCCATCTCGGGGTAAAATTGTCGAGTTTTTTCGATTTTGGCACATAAGGTTTGACGCCCAAGACACCATGCATCGAATCAATGACAGAAGACTCCATCGAATCCAAGAAATCTGTTATACCGTCCGTTGTAATCCAAACATACCCTTCGCTCATCATTCCTGCATCATTCACCTTCGAGAAAAAGTGAGACCCAAGACCAGAAAAACACATGTGGACAACGAAAACCCTAGTCTGCATGGTCTTCAACTTGTACAGCTCTTTGAGGATCTGATCATCCGTCGCTGAAGAATGGATCACACTCCGGTAAGGGACCTTTGCATCAATCTCTTGGAGGGCATCGGTGAGATAGGGTATGACTCCACGTCCGTAATCAGTGTCTTCGTAGATGGGGACCACTTCTCTCCACCCAAAGGCTCGAACAATGGCTGCGATGGCCTTGACCTGAGATGAGTCGTTATGTGCGGTCCGGATGAAGTAGGGAGTTCGGGATGAAGAGAGAGAAGGATTGGTAGCTGAGAAGGACAAGATGGGCACTTGAGACTTGCTGCCAAGATCCGCCACAAACTCGGCTTGGGCCGACGATTCTGGTCCTATGATCGCTTTGACTTGGACATTTTTCAACAGCTCCAAAGCTGCCATGCATGCACAAGAAAGGAAGATGGAATTCAGAGGTATGAATGGGTATGGATGATACAAAGGATTTGATTAGAACGATCTAGACGGTTAGATTGTTCGTATCGGACTCGGTGGAATCCAATCCATTGGATCGCATCTGTTCCCAAAAGACTGCTTGTGTGTTAATTGAGACCATTGGCTCGAAGAGAGAGAGAGAGAGAGAGACTAATCATGCCCATAGTAAAAATCCTTAACAAATGCAGTAACTCCATCAAATTTTTGGACCTGAGGATGTATAAATGGTAGAGGTGGCAATGGGTCGGGTCGGGTCGGGTTCGGGTCGGGTCAAGTTCGGGTCGGGTCGTTTCCACCTCAACCCTAACCCGACCCAAATTGAATTCAGGTTAGTTTTTCCTAACCCTTACCCAACCCAAATTAAACCGGGTCGGGTCAGGTTGACCCACATTTTAATGATCAACTAACTAATTTGTAGATTAAACTAAATGCATATGACACTAGCATTCAATTGAAAACCAAACCATCTATGTTTAATAGGTACATAAGTGCATATATATATATATATATATATATATATATATATATATATATATATATATATATATATATATATATAGGAAATGGTACTATGAGGCTGACCTTATGGGAACTTTCCATGAGGTTGAGCTGTGTGGGCCCTACCATGATGTGTGTCAAACATTTACCCCATCAGTCAGATGCACCATTTCATGGTGGGCCACGGGCTCAAAAATCACGTCAATCATGACTTAGATGGGCCACACCACAGACAAAAGTTGAGAGGGGTAATCCGCCTATTAAAACCTTCATGATCATTTATTTAGCCCACTGAGACGTGGTTCACAAATCCAGCCCATCCATTGTATGTGTCCCACTTGGATGAGGGCTCAGACCAAGTTTCAGCCGCATCCAAAACCCAGTTGGGCCCCACCAAGTGCTTTTAGATGTTTTAAGCATGTCTTCACATGGTTTTAGATGGTATGGCCCACCTGAGTTCTGTATACGGCTGATTTTTGGGATATCCCATGACCTAAAGGGGACCCATCAAATGCACGGCGTTGATGTATGACATGTGGGGCCCACGCAGCTCTTCCCATGAGGTCAACCTCATAGTACCACTTCCCTATATATATAAACAAGGCTTTTTTATAGAGTATTTCTATGAGGCAAATATTGAAAGAAAAAGATAAATGAATATAATGTAGTGCAGATTTAAAGCTTACCTCTTTAAGCATCAACGTAGTTAGAGTAATGGGATGGTGCTTCAGACACGTTGATTAAGTTTCTTAAATTGATAGACATGTGGACCCTTCTCCGCAAGGTATGTGAGAGAAAAAAAAACTATGTATTATTTAACTAATAAGAAAATTAGTATATAATAATCTTAGGGCCCACCGTAATGTTTATTAAATTGACAAACATGTGGACCGTTTCCAGCTGGGTGTGTGAGAAAAAAAAAAAACTATGTATTATTTAACTAATAAGAAAATCAATATATAATAGTCTACTTAACCCCTATATGATTCGGGTCGGGTTGGGTCGGGTCACCTTTAACCCTAACCCAACCCATAAAAATCCGGGTCGGGTCGGGTCAACCCAAAAATTGAATTCGGGTCGAAATTTTCAACCCTAAACTAGAAAAATCCGGGTCAAGTCAGGTCGGGTTAGCGGGTCCAGTCGATTTTTGCCAGGTCTAATAAATGGAGAGATCCTGATTGAACATTCTTTGGTTTGCTTTATAAGGTTACTACATTGACAGTAGAAATGGGTATGGTTGAATGCATTTTTCAGAATCATCAAAGTACACACAATTCAACTAGAGATCCACTTGATCTACCTAGGATATATGATTAGTGGGTTGATCTTATGATTTAGATAATCCAATCAGGTGTTTTAAATGAAGACCAATACCTCAAAGGTTTTTTATTGGTTAATCGTGAGTTTTCAATCATTAACTTTTAGTTTTAACTATTGATATATTTTAAATCATACTTAATAAATATCTAATGGCTAAGATTTGTTGATTTAGTCTTTGGAGTAATATAGAAATTGCCCAAGGATGGTGACCATAGAAAGTAGAGCAATATGAACAAGTTTAGTATATGAAATAGGTAGATAAATGATTTTTTTTTATATAGACTTCCTTCTTAACATGGTACACAAAAGTAGGTAGGGTAGTGAAGCTCCACAAATTGTGCACCACCTAGAACCTTGATTTCCTCGTATATACATCATATTTCAAAGGAAGAGAGCAAATCTAGCCAGCGAGAGCTTAGATGTCCAAGCTTCCTTTGGGTGTCACCTAGAGAGCTGGTGATAGAGTGTGAGAGACGGAGATTGGGGCACACCCCACGTGTGCATGCCCATGGGAAAGGGTTCACCCTATGAATGGCTCATATCAACCACTAGCCCCTAAAAGAAGTACATAGTAGTGGTTCTCTAGTTCTCCTATACTTGAGATGATCGAAAAGAGACTTTCTGATCTATTGGAAGATTGGCAGTGGTAATTTAATTTTTACACTGAAGAATGAATTTGTTTATGCATTTTTACATTTTTTTAAAACGTAGACTTTCTTCGTTGGAAGATCAATAGTGGTAATTAGATATCTACATTTACATTGAGATATGAAATTGTTTATGCATTTTTGCGGTTTTAAAAGCATAGCATGCATCAAAATGAAAATTCTTTGGATCAATCTTAAAATCTAGACTTTTCAAATTATTTTATATTCCATCACAGTTGAAAAATCAAACTACAGGATATCCAATGTGAGAGATAGGGGTGTCGACGGGCTAGGTTAGGGGACCGGCTAACCTCTATCCAACCCCACCCCCCCCCCCCCCCCCCCCCCGAACTTCATTGCAAGCCCAAACCTGGCCCGAGCTTGTCACAGGTCACATTGTCCAGCCCAAGCTTGGCTCGAAAACTTTGTAGAGGGACCGCCCGAATGTGGAGAGAAATAGAGAGAGAGAGAGAGAGAGAGAGAGAGAGAGAGAGATTACCAGTTTAAGGGGATTCATCCACATCTTCTTCTTTTTTCCCCTATTTCATCTTCTTCAATGGCCGAAGGACCGTTACTGCAGCAATGGTGGTAATTAAGTACGTGTGGAGATGGTGGCGTGGCCACGGTTAGGTTGGTCAGATGGAGCGTTTAGGTTGGTTAGATGGAGGTAGGCCTGCACATGGGTCGGGTTAGGGTCGGGTTGGGCCCAACCCTGGACCGAACTTAAATATATTTAAAGGTCCGGGTTTCGGTCCGAGTCGTGACCTGGATGAGCTGACCCAACCCTAACCCTACCCTACTTGTAAAAGGGTCAACCCTAACCCTACCCTACCCTATATGTTAAACCGGGTCGGGTCGGGTCGGGTTAGGACTGTTTCTATGGTGTGGTCCACCTAAGATTTGAGTCAGCTTCATTTTTGGTATCATATCCCAAAATGATCTTTCAAAATAGTTGGATGGTGTGGATTTAAGACACATAATCAGGGGCCACCTACCTTGGTGGATCCCGGATGTCACCTAATCTGCTCCCTGCAGGTGTGAGATGAGCGCAGCTTGGGTGAGAGTAGGTGAGACCCGAAACTAGCCATGTGGGTGAGACTGTAACCATGAGGCTCACCTCGATGTATATATTGTAAATCCATGCCGTCCATCTACATTTCCAAATTATTATAGGACAGTCCCAAAAAGGAAGTAAATAAAAGCTTTAGGTAGACCACACCACAAAAATCAGTGGTCATTGAACTCCCACCATTAAAAGATTCTAGAGTTCACCCTAATGTTTATTGACCATTCAACCTATTGATAATGCTATATAGATATTTCTAAAAGCAATAAACTAGTACAAATGGGACGGTTCGGGTCGGGTGGAACGGGTTGGGTATACACGGGTCGGGGTACGGGTCGGGTCGGGCGGGTTTGGCATGTGCCCTAAACCATATCTAAATTAAAAATGGTCCAGCCGCATCTACTCAGGACCGGACCATTTTCTCAGCCAAGTCGGGACGGATCGAGTTTCTACCTGGTCGGGTCGGGTCGGGTCGGGAGGGATGGGCGAGTTAACGAGGTAGATGTGCAACCTTAGATGGAGGGGAGAGAGAGAAGAGAAGAAGAGAGGAGGCAATGAATCCTTGTATGCTTTATCCTATCACTAATTCCTTTAGCGAGAAAGTACAACCATTTCGATTGCCAGCTTGGAGGGGCCACCATGGTCTTTTTGTTAAATCCACGCTGACCACAAAATGTTTCAACCAATATATGTTAGGCACAGGGTCCAAAAATCAGCCTAGTCCCTATTTCAAATTGACCACACGATTGGAAAAGGTATATAAGTCACACTCACCTTCCAGACAGTTTCCCTTCATGTGGCCCACTTGAATAATGGATGGGCTTGATGTTTTACAACCGTTTTAATTTTTTATTTTGGTATCTAATGATTGGAGTGGATTTTATATAATCATCGTGGTGGACCCTATAAATATCAAGGATGGATATCTCTCTCCCAGCTGTTTCTTTTGGTGTGGCCCACCTGAATCACGGGTCAACCCAAATTGTTTTCTATGTTCATAAAGTAGGATTACACATCTAATGGTTGGAGAGGATTCTACCTATTACATTAGGGTGGGCCCCAAGGAAAAATCAAAGGTAGGTTTGCCTCTACTACCCCATCAAAACTATAGACGGATGGTCATACCAGAGGTTCCATGAGGCCCACCATGATGTATAAGTTTTATATGTCCCGTACATCTATTTTTACATATCATTTTAGGGCATGTGCCTAAAAGGAGTCAGATGGAAGGCTCAAATGGATAACGCAGAAACACCCGTGACAATGACGCTCACCATTGAAATCTTTCTAGGGCCCATGGTGATGTTTATTTGCCATCTAACCTATTCATAAGGTCACATAGACCCTGATGAAGGGAAGACATAAATAACAGCTTGATCCAAAACTTCTATGGCCCCCAAGAAGTTTTCAATGGTAAGCATTCAATCATCACTATTTCCTATTGTGTGGTCCATTTGAGCCTTCAACTGCCTTCCATTTAGGCTAATCACTTTTAATGTTCTTCCAAAATGGATGGATGTCATGGATAAAATGCATACATTATGGTGGGCCAATAGAGCCCCTCATAGGACCATTTGTCTCTATATAGGTCTCATGACGGGGTAGTACCCAATCTAGCTGGGAATGGGCAGGAGCTTTGAGTGGCCACCATGATGTATGGGCTTTATCCACATCATCCATCAATTCGCCATGCCATTTTATGGAATCGGACCAAAGTTTAGGTAAATCCAAGGCTCAAGTGGGGCACACCATAGGAAGCAGTGGTGGTAATGATTCTCACCGTTGAGACCTTCCTAGGCTCAACTTGATGTTTATTTTCCATCCAACCTATTCATAAAGTTACATAGACCTGGATGAAGGGAAAACACAAATATTAACTCGATTTAGAACTTATGTGCCCCTAAGAAGTTTTCAATTGTGAGAATTTAATCCCCATTATGTGGCTCCCCTGTGTGGATCTACCTCATTTTCGAGCCTATATCCTGAAATGATATGACCAAATGGATGAACGATGTGTGTTAGGGTTGCACATCTGTTGGGTTAACCCAACCGACCCACCGATCTGACCTGGCAGAGACCTGATCCGTCCCGACCCGACAAAGAAAATAGTCTGGTCCCGGGTGAATGAGGTTGGACCATTTTTAATTTAGGTATGGTTTAGGATACACTCCAAACTTGACCAACCCGACCCATTCCGCTCGACCCAAACCGCCTCAAGTTCTGTCAAAGCATTTAAAAAAAAAAAAAAAAAAACTTCGAGTTTGAGCATACCCTCCTTCAGTGGGGAGGACACAGCTTTGATGTGGAGAAAGATGACGAAGAAGCATACGAAAAGCACAAGGCAGAGAAATCTTCCATCTAAAATATATAATACGTTTTGAAGTTTTTTTTTTTTTTTTAATAATATGTTTTGAAGTTAAAGAAATAGTTATTGGTGATATTGTGTAGAGAAAATACTATTTAATGCTGTTAGAAATAAGTTAAACACTTTTATTTTTAATATACAAAGTTAAAAAGAATGCGAATAAGCAGAACTCAGTCCTAACCCGACCCGACCTGACTCGACCCGGTTCAGCATTTGGGGTCGGGTAGGATTTGGGTTGACCCTTTTGCAAGTAAGGTAGGGTTAGGGTTGGGTCAGCCTTACCCAGTCACAACCGAACCGAAACCGAAACCTTTAAAATACGTTTAGGTTCAATCTAGGATTGGGCCCAACCCGACCCTAACCCAACCCGTAGGTCAGCCTTACCCGGTCACAACCGAACCGAACCGAACCGAAACCGAAACCTTTAAAATATGTTTAGGTTCAATCTAGGATTGGGCCCAACCCGACCCTAACCCAACCCGTACATCACAGTGGCCACTCGGAGCTCCTCCCCATTCACAGCTGGAGATGGGCAGGAGTAGCCACCAATCGGCGTCCCATCCCTCTATAAGCTATCAGCTGTCAAAGGGCTTCCTAAAAAATGAATTTACAGCAATTGAAACCCTTGAATGTCCATGGCCCCACTGTGTATGTAGGATCTACTCCGGTGTGTGTGTAGTTCCATGTTAGGTCACTAATGAAAAAGCCAAGATGAAATGTGATTCTCGTGAGCTACACTGGGCTTGTTTGAACTGATGTATTTTTCCTTTTTCTGCATTTACCATTTACCAAAGGTACTGGAGGCCATACCACAACAACTTTTTGATGCACGAAATGAGATGGGACTCTGTGGTCCCACCATGACATACATGTTTTATCCATGCCATCCATTCATTTGGCCATGTTATTTTCAGGTATGGCTCCAAAAATGACATGGATCCAAAAATCAAGTGGATCACATCATAGGAAGAAATTTTAAAGGGTTAGCATTCATTTTCTATTGCTTTCTAGTGTGGTCCACTTGAACTTTAAATCTGCCTCATTTTTGGGCTCACATGCTAAAATGATCTCTACCAATGAATGAATGGCATGGATAAAACACATATTTCATGGTGGGGCCCACAAGTTTTGGCCTCAAATTCCGCGTTGCACAATGAGCGCGAGTCCTCCTCACTTTCAAATGATGCTAGAGGAAATACATGTAGTTACGATATTTCAAACGGCCCTAAAGGAAACAATTGTAAGAGAGACATCAACCCTTGATTGTTATATGGACTACCATGATGATTATATAAAATCTACTCTAACTACAACTGCCAATGGACTGGGTTGGCCCAATAGGATTTCGGGCCTAGCCTGCCATGGGTTGGGTCTGGACCAGAGTATTAGGCCCGCAGGTCAGGTTCGAGCCTAAAGTATAAGCTCATTTTTCAAATGGACCGGTCTTAGACTAGGGTGTTCAAAACCCGTCAAGACCTGAATTTTTTTTTTTTAATTTTAAATTTAAATTAAAATATTTATCCTCCTTTCAACATTTAAATCTTACATAATTTTTTTCCTAAAAATCCATCTCCCTCCTAAATTTCTTTTTATTATTTATAGTGTTGCTGAATTTTTTCATATATGAAAAAGCATGGGAGTAAAGGATAATTTCTGTCTATGTGAAAGCTCGGGTTGGGGTTGGGTTCGGGCCGGACCTTGCATTTCTATCTTGGGCTGAGTTTGGGCTAGACTATTGTGGCATGTCATGAGCCCGGGCTGGATTTGAAAATATGTTGAGGGAGGCAAGCTGGGCTTGGACCGAGCTTAGCCCGGCCCTAACCCGGCCCATTGACACCCCTAACTCTAACCATCAGATGCGAGACCACTATATAGGCATAGGGTCCAAAACTAAAGCTCATCAGTGATTCAGGTGGGCCACACCAAAGAAAACAGTTCAGAAGATGAGCATTCTCTTATATACGTTTTCCAAACGTGTGGCCCACTTAAATTACCGATGGGGCTAATTTTGGGGAGGTGTGCCTACCATGGTGTGAAACACCAGATCGTTGGGGTGGATTTCACACCAACACTAGGGTGGATCCCTTTCAAGCCACGACCTGCTTTCCTATATATTATATGACATTATAACCTCGAGACGCCCACGTTACACGATGGCGTGTTGTAATTAACTCTCCCTAGACTTCTACCCTTCATCTTTTAAGGGCCCGTCATGATGTGTATGTAAGATCCACACCATCCATTAGCTATGTAATCTTTTTTTATGGACATGGCTAAAAAATTGGGAGAAATTGTTTTTCAAGAGGGCCACACTAAGGAAAAAAGTTTAGAGATATCCATGCTTGATATTTACACGGCCCACCTTGATGATTATATATAATCCACTTCAACCATTAGATACCAAACCAAACATTAGGCCTAGAATCCAAAAAACAGCCCCACCCATTATTTAGATTAGTCACAAAAAGGAAAACATTTGAAGTGTGAGAATTGTGTTGTACACTTTTTCCTACCTTGTGGTCCACTTGAAACATGAACGGGTCTTTTTTCTTTTTTTTTTCCTTGTCCCTGGTTCTATCATGGGGTGACACACACTATTGGTAGGGGTGGATTTCTGGTAAACATCATGGCGGGGCCCACTCAAGCCGGTAACCCTAAAATAACTTTTCGAGTACTCATGTTTCACTCTCTGCTTTCCCCTTCATTTGGGTAACCGGGTTTGAAATCTAAGCTCGAGCCCGTCCCTCAGGCCTGACATTTCAGTCCAAGCCCAGCCCATTGACAGCCCTGGTGAGAGGCCATGATAGACTAATTAAAACCAGTAAGGTCCGAGGTCCGCATTCGTGATCAGAAATGAAAACCGGTGCCTGGTTCCAAAGATGGGGGCCCACGTTTATTTATTCCTGGGAGAAAAATCCTAACGTACCTTGGTTTACATAAGACGGCATAGAGAGTGATCATGTGAAAGGTTCGTGTGTCGCTACCATTATAGACCGAGTACTTCCCCGTTTTACACGGTGACTCTGACCATAGAATCTTTCTCGTACACTCCTATTCACCATTTAAAAAATGGTGATGACTCTTCAAACGTGCCCATGCCATAGTTGTACAGTAATTGAGACCGTCCAACTTGCTGACCCAACTGTGTATAGAGCATAATTTAAAAATTACACTGAGAATTAAAATATAAATTATGAAATCATTCCTTTCCAATTTAGACTCTAGTATTTTATTTTTTACCATGCATTTGATAGCCATCAACTGGGAACGCTGATTGCGTCCTACCCCCTCCAGTCTCCAGCAGTGAACGGGCAGCAGTTCCGAGGGGCCACCCTGATGTATGGGTTTTATCCACACCGCTCAACGCGGTCATTAAAAAGACAATAAAAAAATTTAGAAAAAAAAAATGTAAAGGCTGAACATTTAGAGAATGAAAAGTTCAGATTTAATACAATTTGGACTCAAAAAGTGGTGTGTGTATGTGTGAATATCACATATAAATAAGGCTTAAATAGAAAAGTTATATATATATATATATATATATATATATATATATATATATATATATATATATATATATATATATATATAGGTGACCAAATGGTGCTCTTTGCCTCCCTTAAAACCTTCCAGGTAATCCTCGCATAAAATGGGTGGCGACCACCATCTATATTTTCTAAATTGTTTCCAAAAATAAATTTCTTGAATAAAATCGTGTTTTGAGGAAAAAGCCATATTTAATCGGGTTTGTCCAAAACAAAAGAAAAGTTGCTTTTCTTTTTAATCTTTGGAGTTCTAAATGTTTAATCAATAATGCATTTTTTCATATATGGAATTTAAAACTGTGTTTTGCTAACCATCTAAATACTTAACAGGAATTGCATCACATTTCATCTTAAGAAAATGTAAGATAAGTTTCCACGAACTCGAATCACAACCTCTGTTTTTGCAATGAAGTTACAGGTGGTGTGCTTCCACCTTTCTGGGTTAACGTACACTCAGAATTAAAAAAAAAATTAAAAAAGAAAAAAGAAAAAAGTGTCCAGCATCTCTTGGTTAACACCATTAGGCGCTTCTGAGTCATACTTAACAAAGCGATCAAACAACAACAACAAACACAACATAGATGACTAA
The DNA here is from genome assembly GCA_003013855.2 of Liriodendron chinense. Classification (NCBI taxonomy): domain Eukaryota; kingdom Viridiplantae; phylum Streptophyta; class Magnoliopsida; order Magnoliales; family Magnoliaceae; genus Liriodendron; species Liriodendron chinense. The sequence goes on from ML058387.1 coordinate 1,445,965, forward strand.
AAAAAATAATGTTAAGAGTTAAGAGGAAAGGCTAAAAATACCATCAGCTGCAGCACCAACAACATCTTCCTTGGAATCCCTCATGTGGAGAACGAGCCTGGTAGTGTAATTACGAGCTGCATAGAAGTCAGAGAGTACCATGGAAATGCAGGCCTGACCCATCTTTCCCACCCAAGTATCCAAATCAAGGATCACACCCACATCGATCATAATAGTTGAATTTTGGGCCATGCCCAATTCACATAATGGGCTCACAAGGATAGAAAAGAAGAAGAGAAATGAGAGTTGCACCGGGTTCTTCATTTGAAGCTCAATACCTGTCTGATGTGTCAAAGGTAATAAGCGCTCCTAGTGCCCTTATTTATAGATCCTCTGCAACATTCTGTGGGTCCCACCAGTTGTATATGTTAAATACACTCTGTGCCTCAAGTTCTATATTCAAATTGAAGCCCTGCGGATCAGCTAAGATCTACGACTCAGGTGGGCCAGACCAAAATGGAGCAATGGAAATAGGATGCCAGCTATAGGTTTGGGTGTGGAGTCACCATGGTATCTTTCATCAAAAACCTGTTAATCAGGTGTGACTACCAGGTTGAAGTGAATATACATAAATCAACTTGATCTAATACGGATGGACCATACCATGAGGATCTCAAAGGTTTTAGTAGCAACTTTACATTTTCCCCATTGATGTGTCCCAATATTGAGTCTGAGTATCCGGCGGATCTTGTAGATGTACAGTTCAAATGAGAGTTCCCACTGGATAGGTGGAGTGGCCCGATATAGAGCACAAATGTTTTATATAGTTGAGTAAAATGTTGGGAACTCGTGGAAGCATAGAATGGAATCAAATGAGATAATCATAATCGCACAAAGCAAATTAATATAGAAAATAATCTGAATTTAAGTAAAAAAACCTTTGTGGGAAAAAAACCACGGCACAAAGCGATGAATGTACTATGAATCAGAAGTTACGAGAGATGAAAACTTTACCCGAATTAAGCCTCAAGAGAAAACCTTACTTTTTCTCTCTCCAAAGCTCTCTCAAACCTTTAAGCACGTCTACAATACCCTAATCCCATAATCACAAGTGTTTATATAGCACTAAACCAAAATTAGAAACAAATCACACAAAAACGTGCAAAACACAAATTTTCGATCGATCGATCGGTCGCCTGACCAGAAAAGTTCGATCAACTAACCTTGTCATAAAATGTCCAAAGATCTCACTGTGAAAATTCATTTTTTGTCGATCGATCGACAAGGGTGGTCAATCGATCGATGGCCCTGTTTCAACATAGATTTGAGGCTTTTGTTTTTCAACATCTCCACCATGACTCTAATCTTCATCTGCATCGCGTCAAACTTGATCCTCTATCTCTTCTTCATCTTTATCATAGCATTATCATCACCGCTTCTTGTGCATACTCCATCTTCGTTAGACCCAAAGAAGTCGCACAGAACTTAAACTTCTTTATAGGGATCACCTTTGTAAACATGTCAGCCAGATTTAGGCTTGTATGGATCTTTTCTAGAGTTAAATTGCCTTCCTTAAGCACCTGTCGGATAAAATGATGACGCACATCAATATGTTTAGTACGAGAGTGGTAAACTGAGTTCTTAGCTAAATTTATAGAACTTACACTGTCACAATTAACCAGCATGGCTTCCTGCTGAGGCCCCAATTAATTTATCATAGCTCTCAATCAAACAACTTCCTTGAATGCTTTTGTCACTACCATGTACTCAGCTTTTGTCGTAGAAAGAGCCACCACAGACTGAAGTTGATCTCCTACAATCCACAATGCTCACGTAATCTAAATCAAAATATCCTACTAACTTGTCCTCTAATTTCTCAAATATCAAGACGTAGTCCTACGTACCTCGAATATACCGAAGTAGCCATTTCACGGCCTCTCAGTATTGCTTGTCGGGGTTAGACATGAATCTCCTAACAATACCCACCGCATGTAAAATATCTAGTATCGTACAGACCATGGTATACATTAAGCTGCCTACTACGCTCGAATAAGACACACAAGACACACCATGTTTCTCTTCATCTATTTTAGGACACTACTTTGAAGATAGATTGAAATGAGTCATGTTGGGAACACCGACCAGCTTCACCTAGTCCATCCTAAACTTCACCAACAACTTCCCAAGGTATTCAGCCTGAGATAGTTGTAGCCTGCTCCTCTCCCTGTCTTTATGTATATCAATGCTGAGAACCCTCTTTGCAGCCCCCAAATCCTTCATCTTAAATGTTAACCCTAATAGTTAAGCCTTAAGTACATCGATCTCAGACATGTTATGGCTAGCAATAAGCATGTCATCAACATACAATACAAAGGTGATGAATTTCTCATCATTCAGTATCTTAAAATAAATATAATGTTAATATTCACTCTTGGTAAACTGCTAACTCATCATGAAAGAATTAAACTTTTTGTATCACTGTCTAAATGACTGTTTCAGGCCGTATAACGACCTTCTCAACCTGCAAACTTGTTCTCTACCCCTTGTATTTGGAAACCTTCTGGTTGCATAATGTAAATATGATAATTCCAATTCCCCATGTAGGAATGCAATTTTTACATCCATCGTTCCAGCTCGAGGTCGCATTTGGTAACCACCATCAACACGAACCTGATAGATACTTCACTACTAACACAAAATCTCACTAAAGTCCACACCTTCTCTCTAAGCATATCTCTTCACTACCAACCTTATCTTGTACCTATCATGTTTCTTCTTGGAGATCCATTTGCACTCAATCGCTTTACAACCGACGGGAAGCTCCACCAGCTCTTATGTCTCATTCCTGTACAAGGAGTTTATCTTGTGAGCATCGCCACCTTCCACTTTTCAGCGTCTACATCATTAAGTTCCTCGTGAAAAGTAGACAGTTCCCCCTCATCTATAATGAGGGCAAATGTAACATTCGAATCATCCCTATATCTAACTAGTAATCTACAATCCCTTGGTAGATTCCTTCTAACATGTGGTGCTCCACCTGATCTTGTACCTCTGTCTGCATCACAGTCTCAACCCATGTGTCATCTCTGTCTAACTAAACACCAATCACCTCTGATTTTTTCGGTTGTTTACCCTTACAGAACAAAGACCCTTTATCAAATTTGACATCCTGACCCAATGTGATCTTCTGTGTGACAAGGTCGTACAACCTGTAACACTTCACACCATCACCGTTACATTTTCTGGCCCTTTAGTGTAGCTTATCTCTCTCAATTAACGGCATATGAAAGTAAGCCTCATAATAAATATTCGCAGCCCCTAGTAGTCTACCTACTGATCACTCCACATGCACTTTCTCTAAAATTCTGCAATCAATCACCATAGAAGGGGACCGATTCACAGGTCATGTTAACAGCCTCAGTCCACATCTCTTTGCCCAACCTGGCATTACTAATCATGCATTGTGCCATCTCCAATAGAGTCTGATTCATTCTCTCAGCCACACCATTCTGCTCTAGTGTGTGGTGCACACGTATTGTGCCTCACAATCCCTTCATCTTTACAAAATTGACTAAATTCACCTGAAGTGAATTCTCCACCGTATCGGTCCTCAAAACTTTCACCATTTGCCCTATCTATTTTTCCAACATAGCCTTCCACTGCTTAAAGGTGGTGAAAATCTCAAATTTATTTTTCAGAAAATAAACTCATACCTTTTTGGAGCAGTCGTCAATAAAGGTAACAAACCATGACAACCTCCACCAGAAATTACGGGTGATGACCCCCATACATCTGAATGCACAAACTCCAAAACACCCTTACATACATGCTTCCCAGATTTAAAAGACATTCTTGATTGTTTACCGTACATATAATGTTCACATATACTAAAAGTAAAATTTTTAAATGCGAAAATTAAAGAACGATCAGAAAGTACCTTCATACCCCGCTCGCTCATGTGTCCTAGGCATGCATGTCACATAGTGCAGACATGGAGTTCGCTACAAACAATGCAGCTCCACCTAATAAAGTGATCCTAATCAACCTATAAAGGTTACGTTCCTTTGTGCTTTCATCACTATGAGTGCCCCCTTAGAAACTTTAAGGACACGATCGAAACTAGTGAATTTGCACCCCATTGCCTCGAGTGCATTAAAAGATATCAAATTCTTTTTCAGCGTAAGGATGTACCTCATATCTGTTAGAATGTGCTTGATCCCATCGAACATCCTAATGCACTGTTAGCCAATATCAATAACCTTGTAGGCGTAGTCATCGCCCAAGAATACCGATCCACCATCATACTCTGTATATGCGATGAATGAACTCCGGTCAGGACGCATGTGATATGAAGCATCTGAATCCAAGAGCCATTCATCGTTGAGGTGCCCGAATTTTGATACAATTAATACATCACAAACTTCACCCGCGTCCTCTATAGACTCTGCGGCATTAGCCTCCCTAGAAGATTCCTCTGATTTCCTTCTTTGACTTGGGATTCTAACAATCTTTCTTCATGTTCCCTGTCTGTCCATAATTTCATCACTTCAATTTGCCCTTTCCTTTAGCCTTGGATTTGGATCTCGATTGAGAAGATCCTATCCCACTCAGAATTCCTCCCACTTGTAACAAGTGCATCTGTAGAAGCACTAACATCACCGTTTTTCTTTCTTATCGCCTATGACTGAAAGGCTGAGATGACAGTCTCAACGTTAATGGAGGTTCTACTGATGTACAAAGAGGCTTTGAAAGACTCGTACACTCTTGGAAGAGAGTTCAACAGGTTTCATGCTTGATCTTCATCCTTCATCACTTCATTTGCGTCCAACGATTTGTGAACAATCTATTGAAGTATTGATATGGCTCTCAACATCAACCCCCTCAACCATCTTCAGATTGAACAACTGAAGCTTCAGATACAAGCGATTTTCAATAGATTTCTTTGTGTAGATATTTTCTAACTTCGCCCATGTATCAGTCGTAGTCTTCTCACTCATGACGTTGTAGAGGACTTCATCCGTTAGGCACAATTGGATTGAGACATTAACCTTTTAATCCAACTTATTCTACTCTTCTTCTTTCATAGATTTCAGTTTCTCTCCAAGGAGTGCATCTTCCAGTCCTTACTAAACTAGGAGACCCTTGATCTTGACCTTCTAAAGTTCAAAGTTGTTTTTCCTAAAATACTTCTCTATGTTGAATTTCATGCTGGACGCCATTAAAACCTCGTCTCAAATTTAAATCTGCTTCCCAACGTATATTTTGATACCACTTGTTGGGAACTCGTAGAAGCGTAGAGTAGAATCAAATGAGATAATCATAATCACACAAAGCAAATCAACACAAAAGATAATCCAAATTTACATAGAAAAACCCTTGCAGGGAAAAACCATGGTACAAAGATATGAATACACTATGAATTAAAAGTTACAAAAGATGAAAACCTTACTCGAATTAAGCCCCAAGAGAAAACCTTAGCTTTTCTCTCTCCAAAAATCTCTCAAACCCTTAAGCACGTCTCCAATACTCTAATCTTGCAATTACAAATGCTTATAAAGAACTAAACTAAAATTAGAAATAAATCGCGCAAAACTTTACAAACTATCGGTCAATCGGTCGAGTGGCATTGATTAATCGATCGGTCGCCTGACCAGACAAGTTCAATCTACCAAACTTGTCGTAAAATGTTTAGAGTGCTCGCTATGAAAATCCTATTTTCGTTGATCAATGGCCATGTTTCAGCATAGATTTGAGGCATCCGTTTTTCAACATAAAATAAGTATTGTAGGGATGCGACACTGCATGCAGCAGCGTGTAGAAATGTCGTGTTGTAATGAAAAGTATCATGTGTGTGATGTGAGACTCACATTAAAAAGTAATCGTTTATTTAAATAGAATGCTAATTGAGGAATGCCATCAATTTAAATCGATACACAGGACATTTGCACCTCCTTAAGACTTAGATGTAACATAAAGTATTTACATTTGGTTTCTCCACAAGAAGAGAGTATAACCTCTTTTTTTTTCCTTTTAGTAAAATAGAGGAAAGAAGTTTCTTGTGATGTAGCATTTTAAATGGCAATTTAGAAGGAAAAAGTGTTTCACTTTGTGGGATTATAGTCTAAAAATTGCAAATCTAAAAGAATTTTTTTTCCACGATTGTTCTTTAATAAAACAAATAAGTATAAAGGGATTACTTCCTATAACATTAATGTTATTTTGCATTTTACTTATATCACAAGTTTACTTTGTATAACCTTTTAAACTATGCACTTAACCAAATAAGCCACAAGATGAAATGTCTATTTGCCCTCTCCAATTTGGGTTTTGTGTCTACTATGCATATTCAATTGTTTTTTTAGAAATCAGATGGGGTACTGAGTTACTTTGTACACTTTTATTGTATAATGTAAACTCTCTTGGCCCCACCGTGAATGTATGTTGTTTATCCACACCGTCTATCCATTTTTCCATGTCATTTTAGCAGTTGAGCCAAAAATTGAAGCATATCCAAAGCTGAAGTGGACCACAACATAGGAAACAGTTGGAATAATGAATTCCACAGTTGAAACCATCCTAAGGCCCATAGTGATGTTAATTTGTCATCCAACCTATTCATAAGATCACACGGATATGGATGAAGGTAAAAAAGAAATATATCAGCTTGATCTAAAGCTTTTGTGGCCCTCAAGAATTTTTCAACGGTAAATGTTCAATTCACATTGTTTCCGGCGGTGTGGCCCACTCGAACTTTTGATATGCTTCAATTTTAGTATCAAACCCTAAAATTATCTGGTAAAATGGACGGACGAAGTGTATAAACTACATAAATCACAGTGGGCCCCACATAGTTTACTCAACGCTACTAGAGCTGCACGAGCCAAGCTAGCTCGATTAGCTCACTCAACTCGGCTCAAACCGGCTCAATTCGACTCAGTTCAAAGGTTGAGTTCAAACCAAGCCAAGCCATTTTTTCAAGCTCGAAAGAATTTTCAAGCCGAGCTCGAGCTAACCCAAGCTCGATTCAGCTCAATCGCAGCTCAATTCAGCTCAACTCAATTGACTCGGTTGAAACTCGACTCAATTAGTTGGAAAGGTATGTTGTTTAGTCCCATATTGGAAAAGAGAAAAGAAATGCGAGGTGAAACTCTCTATAAAAGCAAGTGGGGGTGTCAATGGGCTTTGGGCTGCTTTTGAGCCCAGATTTTAAATAGTTTTAGGCCGAGCTTTTGGGCTGAGCCTATTTGAATTTTTTTTTTTTCAGGCTCGAACACGGCTCGAAAGCTTGGTCGAGCCAGCTCAATCATGTCAGTCCAGCTCAAATGACGAGCCAGGCCAAACACGAGCTAGGGTGGTCATTGAACGAGCCTAGCTCGAACAATGCAAAGCCGGCTCGACTCGGCTAGTGTACAACTCCACTCACTAAGCAATCCACTTCCTATTTTTTTATTGGCTACACATGTGTGGACCCTCGCCGATTTTCCCCGCGCTCCCACACGACGTCGTTCTCCCTTTCCTTTCGGGAGAAGAAGAAGAAGAAGAGGTGCGTGAGTGCGAAATCGCCGTTTGTGCCACTGGCTTGCCTCGTTCTCGAGGGCTTTGTTTGGTTGTCGTATTGAGCTGGATGTGCTTAAATGAATTTATATAAGACCAGAGTCGCCACTAGCCAGTTACTTCGAATCTACAGTCGGCTAGACCCCGTAGAAACGTTAGAGAAGGGAATCCGAAGATTCCTTCCTCTAAAATGACTCCTGTTGATCTGCGGTCAGAGATTCAAGGTAAGGGATCACGGTTACAGGGTGGGAAGAGGTTAAGCACCCCACACACTGCCCGTACCGAAGTACGGTCTCTACTTCACAGAATCGATCGAATACTTGAAAGTCTAGTTTAATCCTCGTATATTCTCATGGATGACATGATGCATGAATGCGGGTCTGAACAGTAAGAGTTTCTGATGGGCAGGTTCCAACAACGGGCAAGCCCAGAGCGTACGCTCGAACTGACAGGTGCTTAATGTAAGACGTATGCAGTGTGCTTGAATGATCAAGGTGTTTTATGGTGAAGCGTGAATGCAGGTCTGAACAGTAAGAGTTTCTGATGGGCAGGTTCCAACAACGGGCAAGCCCAGAGCATACGCTCGAACTGACAGGTGCTTAATATAAAGACATATGCATGTGTGCTTGAGTAATCAAGGTGCTTGTAGTGAAGCAGGGGGGTTGGAAGGAAAGTAAATGTTGCACTTATGCTAGATGCAAATGAGATGATGCTGGAAAATGAGTAGCTGGGTGGACGGAGGTGTCGCAAGGATTGGCTTCGAGTGGCTGGATCAAGACTTGGATGGCTTGGGAGGCTTGGACCAGTGGTCAGGCTGGGCTGGACCAGGGCTAGACTCTCCTCACTCGGGCTCTCCTTGGTGAAGGAATGGGCTAAAGGATGAAGGAGGGTGACTCAGACGGACGGGCTCTCTCTGGCTAAGTGGTCTCTTGAAATGAGAAGGGGAGGGGGGTATTTATAGCAGCGAGAGGGGCATTCTCGTAATTTTTTCCGGGCGGCCTGCCATGGGCCGCCCGTACGGCCGCTCCTCGGTTTCCAGCGAGTACGGCCGTTCCCTCGGGGCTGCTGTTGGACTCGCTGGTCGACTCAGTGAGTTGACTCAGCGGGTCGACTCGGTGGTTTGACTCGACGGGTTGACTCGACAGGTTGACTCGGTGTTTTGACTCGACGGGTTGACTCGACGGGTTGACTCAGCGGGTTAACTCAGTGGGTTAACTCAGCGGGTTGACTCAGCGGGTTGACTCAGTGAGTTTGACTTTTTGGGATTTTTTGACTGGCCTTTTTTATGGGGGGTTTTTCAGGGTGGTTTTTAGGACTGGGTTGACTGGGTTCAGGCTTGAACTGGGCTATGGAATGGGGCTTACAAGGGTGAGTTTGGCTGAGTTTGGACTTGGGATTTGGGGGTATGGTCCTCCATTCAACCAGCTATCTCTACCAACAGTGTAGCCGAAGGTGGGGTGTCTACAGATGCCCCTCTTTGGCAGAGGTTGCGTGCAACCGAATGCCAAAGCGAGTGGACACCCCACTTCTGACCTGGTCATTCATAGATCATGGTCTGAAATCTTTGCTTGCTTTTGCATCTGTGCCAGTTGATCGTTTGGAGATCGCTCACTTGCACATACCGCGAGAGTTTGGAGAAAACGTTGCGATTGTCCCTGCAGTTTGCTGCAACCTGGGTACCCAATCGCAACCCTTCCATTCCCGATCGGTACTAACATCGGAAAGGTACAGCAGAGCCTCTGCGTCGACAGTCTTACGAGGTTACTGACCCTGTGATTGATTGTATGTTTGATGTTTTCCCAGATCACTCCAGGAGTACTTGTTTCGCTTGACTGTCAAAGTGGTTAGACGCCCTGCGTCCGATAGTCTTACGGGATTCTACTACGCCGACTTGGACTCAGTCAAGGTACTTCAGGCATCCACGCCTAGGTATGTGCGGGTGGGCTTTTCCACCCAATCTGCTAGTTTTGATGCTTGGTTTGCAATTCATTCTTTCCTTGATTGTGGTTTGGAATCTTTGTTGTCCTTTGTATCTGAGTCAGTTGATTGTCTGGAAATTGATAACTCGCACATACCGCGAGAGTTTGGAGAAAACGTTGCGATTGTCCCTGCAGTTTGCTGCAACCTGGGTACCCAATCGCAACCCTTCCATTCCCGATCGGTACTAACATCGGAAAGGTACAGCAGAGCCTCTGCGTCCGTTAGTCTTACGAGGATGCTGACCCTGAGACTGATTGTGTGATGTTTGATGTTTTCCCAGATCACTCCAGGAGTACTTGTTTCGCTTGACTGTCAAAGTGGTTAGACGCCCTGCGTCCGATAGTCTTACGGGATTCTACTACGCCGACTTGGACTCAGTCAAGGTACTTCAGGCATCCACGCCTAGGTATGTGCGGGTGAACTCTTTCCACCCAATCTGCTGATTTGGATACTTGGGTTACAATTCATCGTTTCCACCTGTTCAAATGGTTTCTGTGACCAAGCCTTTTGGCTTTCATCTTTTTTGTATCTTGGCATGTGGCACGACCGCACTGACACTGGAGTTCAGTTCGACCGTACTTTGAGTGCATTGGATCCGATGATCTCCGGGGAAACCGCGAGACATTGGATCTTATTTGATTTTTGCGTTGGCTCCTACCCAGAGATATGGAAGATCTCCTGGTGTGTTGGAGGCAGAACGCTCTACTGAGAAAATATTTTTGGATTTTTGAAAAGATACCCACTCTGGGGAGTGATACTCCGTGGGTTTTTTATTTGCAAATAGAAATATTTTTTGTCTTTTTGAAATGAAAATCTGGTTCGCATGTGCCTCCACTAGGGATGCCTGTGGGGTCTTTAGCTAACCGACTTTTATTTTGGAAGCAGGTAAACATGATGATTGATGCGATGGATGCTGATGCATGGAGATGCATGATGAATACATGGCTTTGGCTCATTCTCTTTCAGTTTGATGATTTTGCTTTTGCTGGAGATGCAGAGAATTTTGAGCTTATTGCTTACAGGGTTGTACTCCCTTGGGGATTTTTCTTTTTGATACGGAGGTTTGGACAGCGGGTTGGTCAAGATCCCGACCCGTGGTCGATCAGGTCCATCGTCCCAAGGTGCTGTTTCTTTGCTAATGAGAATGTACGAGGATATCATTCGACTTCAAGATGTTCTTCTGGGCATACATGTGATTGAGATGGTGTTTGGTTGCCCGTTTTGGTCAAGATTCCAATTTGCGGGCGATTGGATCCGTCATCCCATACTGTGAAGTGAGCGGAGTTTAAGGCTCCTGAATTGTAGTGCTGGGGATGCTAATTTTTGTGATTTTTTTGTAAATATGTGGTCCGAATCTTTACCTGAGCAATCAGGATAGAGATTGGTTATTGAAAACACAGGAAATATTTTTGTGATTTTTGAAATATTTTGATTGAAAGCAAGGGAAATATTTTTGTGATTTTTGCAGATATGATTTTGCAATGTTTTTGTATTTTGTGATTTTTCTGAAATGCAGGGAAAAGATATGGAATTTCCATCCACTTCCAGCTTCTACTGCTGGTAAGGCACCCGATCCATTTTACGTCAGCGAGCAAGACGAGTCTCACACAGTTAAGTGCCGTAGTTTTACATCTTCGGATGAGGGGATTTTGAGGGTTTTCAGTCAACACACCCACAAAGTTGCCTGTTCCTCATGTGCAATGCACATAGACCACGTATCGTCCGACGGACTCCTTCGGCCACAAGATGAGCCACATCCTCACATTTCCCTTAGTCAATCCAGTTTGGGGTCTTACGTTGCTCACAATTCCGTGAGGGTGAGCTTCACCTCCCAACAGCCTTAATCCCCTTCATGAGTTCTAGGAACAGGGAACATCCGTCAGCTTCAACAGCGACTTCCAACTCAAGGTTGTCTATCACGGTGCGTTCAACACGAACAGGATTGCGGAGTTCTGCCCGCCTCAGCCTTTACCTGTTTAAAAGATTCCAGACACCCGTACGATCAAGTGTCAGCCATGTCTGGAACAGGTTAGGAAAGAAAGCCCCCGAGAAGTTAATCCCAGTGTAGTTTTAGGTCTTCGGACCACTGGGGATAAATTGGTGGATCAAAACCGGTGATGAAAACTTTTTTGTTTTATATTGTATATATTTTTTTTGTTTTGAAAAAGTTCCAGACTTCAACTCGAGTAATCGAGATTGACACTGGTTTTTATGGAAAGCTTTAAAATATTTTTGGTATTTTTGAGATGATCCAGGTTATCGAGCCATGATCCCAACGGTCGAGGCCGATGCCGGTTTTTAGTTGAAAGTGAGAAAGGTCCCCCGAGAAATTAATCCCAGTGTAGTTTAAGGTCTTCGGACCATGAAACTGTACAAAAGAGGGGCAAACATGTTTTTTTGTTTTTTTCGAAATGATCTAGATCATCAGATCTTGGCCTGAAAGGCTGGGATCGATGTTGGTTTTTATTAAAAATCTCTCGGGACGTTGATCCCGACGTAGTTTAAGGTCTTCGGACCCGAAACTGTACAAGTGATGTATATACTTTTTTGATTTTTCTGAAAATGTCCGGAGCCACCAGATCTTGAAGAAGACTGATGCCGGTTTTTATTGAAAATCCCTCGGGATCTTGATCCCGACGTAGTTTAAGGTCTTCGGACCAAAAACTGTACAAGCGGGGCTTTAATCAAGGGCGGAGATTCTTGGGATTCTTCTTGGAATGGTTTGGATCATCTGGTCATGCCTTTGGATGGTTGAGATCATTGTTTGACCAAGTCAAATTCTTCTTTCTTTTTCTTGGAAATTCCATGGAACTTTTCCACATCATCCACCCAATTTCTCACCCATTTCTCATGAGATGAGATTTTGGTGAGATTTTCTCTTTTTTCTCACCATTCTCTTCCATCACTTCATTCTTACATGAAGGTACAAGATTCACTTGCAACCACCCTTCCCAAGGAGGAGTTCTTCCCAAGGAGAGGGAGAGGGAGGTCGTTTCAAGTAGGTGGAGGCTAGGACGGCCTCCCATGGGCCGCCCGCCCGGTCTCTGCCTCTTGGTCTCTTCAGGGGGCTGGGTAAAAGGGTGCCTTCCCCTTTTCTATATAACATGGGGCACCCTCCCCCCCTCAAACGTGCAATCTCTCTCTTCTCTCTCTCATACTCTTTCTTTCTTTAAGTTTCCTCTCTCTTCTTTGGTGATCCTTTGCTCTTTTCAAGTGGTGGGCCTTAGAGAAATCTTAGGACAGCAAGGTGGTCCTTCTTTGGTGAGTGGTAAAGGTATGGACCACTTCCTTTCTCTTTCTTGTCCTTTTCCATCTTCATTGTCTCTTCTCATGATCCTTTTCCTTTTTCATGTAGCTATTCAAAGGGGTGTGAAGGTGGGCCCAAGCATTCTTGATCTTTTCTTAGATCTCAAGTCTTTCAAAGGTGGTGCATGGAGAAGGACATTGCAAGCTCTCCACTTCCTCATTTTTTCTTTTTCACACTCCCTCCATGTGCATGTAAGGAGTAATTTTGCCATGTCATTAAGTGTGCATGGCAAAATACTCTATCTTTTTCATGGGAGTTGGGCCTCTTTTCATGTGTATCAAATGGACTCAAAGTGAAGTCATGGCCCTTGGTGTATTTGATGGGCCCAATGCTTCATTTTGGGCTCCCTCATGCTTTCTTGCCTTTGTCATTTTTCCTTTGGAACTATCCTTTCTTTTCCCTCTTCTTTTCAAGATTTGGGCCCATGGGCATGGTGGGGCCCATCTCAAGTTTTGGGCTCATGGGGCTCACTTTGGGTGACCCCATCTTTCTTTACATGTGTATGGATCAAGGTGGCTAGCCCATTCTTCATTTTGGATCTCAAGTGGGCTAGTTTTCCTAGTTGGGCTTATATGGACAAGTAGCCCAAGTCTTCCACTATTTTTTTGATTATGATGTACATTCTTGTACAAAGTGTGGTGGGTTCCTTGAAGTTTTTCATGTGGATGGGCTTTTGGGCCTTCATTGAAACTTGGGCACTTCTTTGAACCATGTGTGCCCCACTACACTTTGTCCATGTGGATTTTTTATTTTCATGCTCTTTTCTTTAATGGATGGAGGACTTGAGCTACTTGACCATCTACAAGTCCCATGAGTGAGTTGTCCCCACAATCTCACTAAGTTCAAATGGTTTTCTTTGTGGTAGGATTGTGGTTTTCAAGAGTTTCCCTTAGATGTTATCAACCTCAAATGGATGATTCTCAAGTGAGCTACCCATACAACCATGGGTCCTTGATCTTTTCTTTGGGGACTTGGTGGGTCACCTACTATCATTCTCAAGTATGAGTGGTTTTTCTTTCCATTTGTGGGAAAGAATGATACCCATAGGTTGCCCATTTTTGTCCCATGCCTTGGGACATTTTGGATTTTGATATTCAAGTGGGCTATGTGTAACATTCTTATCCATTTTCATGATGGTTGGGTGACTCATCAAGCCATGCTCTTTTGTGCTCAAATGGTCTCCCTTTTTGGTGAACAAGTTGGTGCACATAAGTGGCCCAAACTTGCCTTTTCATGGGCATTTTCAACCTTGATTCTTCATGTGGGCTATGTGCATCAACTTTCTACCCTTAGCTTCTTTGATTCATATGTTTGTGGGTAGACCTCTTTGTTGTATTCTCATGGTCAAAACTTTCATCAAGATGAGGCACATAAGGTTGCCCATGGTTAACCCATGAATGGGTTCTCATATTCTCCAAAGTGGGCTATGTGCTCTCTCCAATCCATTGAGATGAGGCATTTGGGTTACTCTTGGAGACCCGTTTCCTTTCTACTCCCCACTTGTCCATGCATATGTGTAAAAAGATGGAGACATCCTGAGTGAGAATCATGACCTTGGCATAAAAGTGAGTCAATCCTTGGCCACATGTGGACTTTGAAGAGGAACTTCTCATGTGCAGTAGGACTCTTATCCTTAGTTGATTTCATGGCACTTGAGTGCATTTGTTGTCCAAAATGTGTCCTTGGATGATGGACTTTTCTTACCTGAGGCATGCCATGCCACCTTCTTTAAGGCAGGCCTTACTTTTTCCAATGGGTCCAACACATATCCTAAGTGACACATGGAATTGGACTTTAGATTTTGCATTTGAATGTGAGTCCAATCCCATGGGTTTCTTGGATGAGAATTTGGATGTTAATGGGTAAAGGATAGGGACTTACTTTGCCAAGCTTGTAGGATTCCATGGCGGATGGTACCAGGGGCCACCAAGTAGTTGACGAGGATGATCCTGCTTTCATTGTCCGCCGGGGGGACCACATGTGTTCCCTAGCTATGGAGCATCAACCTCTTCCTGCCATCAAGGGTCGAGGTACCAGGGATCGCTGGGACAATTGGATGAAGGAGCCACAGCCCTTGCTTGAGCGAGTACTAGATGGTACTCCTTTTGTTGGCCTCCTCACCCTACGCTTCCATAATAACGACGCCAACCGCATGATGCTTGCGGCCCTTTGTGAGAGGTGGCGGGATGAGACCCACACCTTCCAGCTCCCTTGTGGAGAATGGGGAATAACCCCTTTGGACATTTATATGCAGATAGGTTTCCCATTTCATGGGGCAATTGTCCCTCAAGTTAGCTCTTTAGCTCCCCTCTCTTCCACTGATTGGCTGCGGCTTGTCGGTGACGTCCCTCCTGAGGGTGAATTCCAAGGCCATCAAGTGAAGATGCGATGGTTTTACAACAATTTTGCTTCCGTCATCCCTACCACCGAGCGAGAGGCCCTCCACAAGGCGCGGGCCATGATCACTTATGCTTTTGGATCCTTTCTTTTTTGCCATGCGAATGAGAGAGTTGATCCTAAATTTCTTCGTTTAGTCGAGGATCTTCATCACCCCTATAACTGGAATGGGGCCATCCTGACCCGTCTCTTTCAAGGTCTGGACAAAACCTGTCGGCATAGCCGGTCCTTCACAGGCTTCTGGCCTGTTGTTGAGGTACCTCTTCTTTCATCCTCTTTGGAGCCGTTTGCCTCCTTTCTCTCTCTGATCATTAAATGTACTTTCATCCAGACTTGCTTTTATGACCATTTTCCGCATCTTGCGCCGAGGATGCGAGATGACATTGAACCCGCTCAGTATCGCCACATGTACTGGCATCAGCAGAATCGTCAGCGGAACTCCCGAGTTCCCGGGGACAATTGGCGTGCTGATATAGACGGGCTGACCGTTGAGGACGTAAGTATCTTGCTTGTCTTTGTCCTTGTACTGTACTTGCAACTGATCGTGGTAACCTCTTCTGCTGCAGTTTGCCCGGATGCCGTATGCTAGTTTCCCTCTTTACTACACACCCCAGCGCGTGGAGGCATACGATGCTTCATGTCTCCGTATTATGCTTTCTGACGCTGAGTCCTTCCAATGGTACTTGGGAGAGAGATTGCTTCGGCAAGTCACTGGGGTAGCTCGGGTCCCCTGTTCTGCACCTCCTCCAGCTGCTCGGATGCCAGCTGATGAGAGAGTTGAGGCTCTGGTGGGCCAGCCTGGCTTCCGTTTCACGATCCCGGATCGTGATTATGACGAGTGGTATCTGCTATTTGGCCAGGGGCCTTTGCTTCCTTCGCTTTATGTTCCAGGTGGCCGTCGCAGGTATGCTGGAGGTTCAGTGACTGCTCCTTTGATGGATCTTTATCGTCGGGAGCGGGACGCGAGGAGGGGCGATGATGATTATGTTGGTGACTTGTAGCTGGCTCTGCTTTATATGGTCTTGTACTTTTGTTTTTGTCCCCTTTTGTACCAAGCTCTTTTGGATGAATATAAAGGCTTTGATTTCTCCCAAATTCCTTGGTGATGTCTGTATGCTTTGACTCTTGACTCATTCCTTCATGATTTGAGACTGCTTAGTTGCATGGGTGATGACTTGAATGGTTCAGATTGCTTGATTAGGCCTTGTGGGCCCACTTGATGATCGGATCTGGGATTCTGGCCCTCCTTTTGATGATTGGACTTTCGATCTTGATACTTCATGGCTTGTGTAAGCTTTCCAATGGTTTGGATCTTGACGATTTTGGCCCTTGAATGGTTCAGATTGATGGATTTGGCCCTGTGGGCCCACTTGAGACCTTAGCTTTACTTTGGGGCACTTCTTTTGATGATTTGTGAGGCTAGGAATGCTTCTCATGGTGTGGATGATGGCTTGAACATCTCTGATCGCTTGATTTGGCTTTGTGGGCCCACTTGATGATTAAATCTTGGATTCTGGCCCTTCTTGTGATGATCAAACCTTTGATCTTGTTGTTTGACGGCTCATGTAGGTTCTTCAATGGTTTAGATCGTGATGATCTAGTCTTTGAATGGCTTGGATTGCTTGTGGCCCCCACTTGATCACTTTCCCCCTTCTTTGGCTTGATCAGCCATATTCCGGCCACATTGCTTCATGATTGGACCAGTGGGGCACCTTTTGTATGATCTTGATCATCTTCAGTTGAAATTTGGAGTGGACCGGAGCCTTGGGCGGCCCACGGAGCGCCATCTGCTGACGTGGACTGTCAGCCTCACCTACCAAAAGCCCCGGAGCCAATCCCGCGGAGAGAGGGGATCTGCGTCCGTACGGGCGGCCCAGGGCAGGCCGCCCAAGGCTCGCCTCTTGAGCGGCCTGGGCTGGCTCTGGTTCGGACATCCCCTGCTGTCTGTTGCTGCTGTCCCCACATTCCCTGTACTGGACCGTTCGATTCCGGCCATGAATCTTCTTGTCCCCTTGTCTTTTCTCTTCATCTTGTCTTCTTCTCATTTTGTCCTTTCTTGGGCAATGGATGGTGGGGATTTATGGGCTGTGGGGGCTGTCCAAGATGGGTCCCACACTTCAGATCTTCAACTGAGCTTGGATAATGGGGAAATGCCTTTAATGGATGGGGTAGATGGGGCATTAAGAGGGGGCATTGATGAGGGGCTAGGGATGGTGGTTGGTGGAGCTTTGAATGGCTCCATTAATGGTGGGATGGCTGGATTTTCTGATTTGAATGGGTCCCTCATTATGGGAGGAATGGATGGTATGGATGAGATGATGGGATGGGACATAGGTGAGGCTATGCATCCCTTGAGTGTGGGTCCCATGGATGATGTGATGGACGGTGATGATGGGACTATGAGGGACATAGATGGGCTGATCTCATGTCTGGATGGTATGGATGGCTCAGATGGTACCTTTGACGGTTTGGATGCTCTGGATGAGGGCCAGGATGTACGGTATACTTCTTTGGGTGGACTTGATGTGATCATTGATGATGTCCCCTTGATGATGGACGGTGTGGATGCCTCGATGATCCCTTTGATCGGCCAGGATGATGATTGGATTCATGATTTCCTACTAGAGAGGGCCGCAGGTCCGGATCTGGCCGTTGATTCTTCGATCGGGGTAGCCGGGACCCTTTTGGATGGTTCAGATGCATTCTTTGACGGTCAGATTAGCCAGGGTGCCACGATGTGCGGTGTGATCTTCACTGATGGGGAGCACTGTCCTTCCCTTGGTCGTCGGTCTTTTGCGCACTCCGTTCATGAGGTGGGCGAGTCTTCTCATGCGGCTGAGATTATGACAGTTTCAGACAGCGATGCGGCTATATCAGACATAGCCGTTACTGAGGGCAGGTCAGGGGCTGTCGAGTCTGCAGAGGTTCCAGCTTTCCCTTCTCCTTCGCCCGTTGACCTTCCGATCCTTGATGAGTTGTCCTCGATTTCTGGGCCTTTTGTGCTGGAGGGGATACCGGTGAGGACTTGTCAGCTGCTTCCTCGTTCTTCTTGCTCGCCACGACTGCTTGCTTGGCTTGACAGCTTGTCAGCTTATGAGATTCGAGATTTGGAGTCTTATGGCTTTGGCAGTCTGATTCATATGGCTAGAGTTGACATTGACTGGAGGATGCTCGGAGCTGCCTTGATTGACTGGGTCCCTTCGTTGAACTTGTTTGCGTTCAATGATATGGAGATGGGGCCTTCTTTGGAGGAGCTTGCACGCTTGACAGGCCTTCCCTGGGATTATGCCCAGTATTTTTCGCCGAAGACATCGCCGAAGACTGCTACACCGCAGAACTGGTTTGGGATCCCTTATCTTGTTCGGCCTGCAGCTAGTGGCCAGGATGCTGTAGTGTTCTCTTTGGACCTGCTGTATGATCTTTTTTCGGGTCCTCAGAGTACGGCTGGTTCTACGTTTGCTCGGAACGCACTGATGTTTTGCTTGATTGCTGAGGTGCTGTTCTCGGGATGGCGCAGGTCCCAGACTCCTTTGCTTTTCGAGGTGATGAGCCGAGCTGTCCGTCGGCAGGGGATCATTTCTCTCGTCTTGGCCGAGCTTTTTGATGGGCTGACCGACTGTACCCTAGGCCGCACTCGTGTCCTTCGCGGCTGTTGTGCTTTCCTCCAGGTATCTTTTCTGCACCTTTTTTTCTTCTTGCTTTGCTAGGAATTATTTTGCTCTAGCTGAACTTCTTTTACTTTCTGTGATCAGGTATAGCTATGGGAGCGTCTTTCTCTGACCGTTCCTGTACCTCTTCCTGGCATCCCGGGCTCTGACATTATGCGTTATATCATCGAGTTCCTTCCTCATACAGCCAGGATGAGCGAGCCCCTGTATTGCAGGATGTTCGCTGAACTTCGTGACTGGAACGTTCGTTGGGAGTCATCTTGGCTTTCACTTCCTCCAGTGCTTTGCGATGCACATCGCCATCCTCTGATGTTGGTAGGCTTTCGATCCTACTTTTCTTACCATCCGATCCGGTTTCTGCGGCAGTTTGGGTATGAGCAGGATGTTCCTCATTTTGCTTTCACGGGTATCGGGCGTCGAGTACTCCCCTCTAGATCTTCTGACTTCAGGACCCGGATTGATTGTTCCTGGGCGAGTTATTTGACAGCTGATTTGTTGGGATTTGAGCTGCGGACTTTTCCGATGGCGACCGCCCCATATCAGTACTGGGCTGCTGAGCAGTCTTTGTATCGACGTATCCCTTGTTGGCACCAGACTGCTGATGAGGATGAGCAGGATATTTTTGGAGATGCTGGCTCTTCATCTGGTTCATATGAACCTTTTGAGGAGCGCCCGTTTATCGATCCTAGCTTCCTCTTGGCCACTCATGGTCATCTGCTGTCTGAGATCTCTGCACTTCGGTATCATTTTGAGATGATGTCGAGGAGATTGGCTGCCGATCAGAGATTGTCTGATGAGGAGATAGCGATCCGTACCCTTGAGCGCGATGAGGTGCATTATCTGCGTATGGAAGTGAGCAGGTTGAGAGCGAGACTATCTTTTTATGAGTCAGAGGACTCACCTGATGTGGCCGAGGAGGAGGGTAGAGATTGATTGTGTTGGCCACCTGCACACTGATTTTTGCATATATGATTGATGATGATGCATTTTTTTGTATTTTTGAAAAAGATGATATGTGTAAGAGAAATATAATGCATTTAATTGAAAAGAGAAAAAACTGTTTGAAAATCTACTGTGCCATGAGTTGTCTTGTGAGTGTGTCTGGATTTTGTGTCGGGATATAGGAATCAGAACTGGGGCTCGGTCAATGATTTGACCGATGTCTCGAGATTTGACTTGTGTGTTCCTTTGGTTCCCTAGAGATGTAGGCAAGGGAAACTCTTGCTTCCTGAGATTGTCAGAGTTTGTAGAGTTCTTCGCTCCTGACTGCGCTTCTTCTTGTTCTTGAACTGTAACCGCTTGAACTGATCTGGACCGTCTGCTTTCTTGGTACCTGCACTTTTATTTATTTATTTATTTTTTTTCTCTTTTTTTTCTTTTTGAGCCATTTTTGCCTGCAGCGCTCTTTCGAGTTTTCACTACAGCCGGTCTTTCCCGTCATTTTTGCCCGTGGCGCCCTTTCAGGTTTTCACCACGTCCCGGGTATTTGGTCTTGCCTGCCCCTTGGCAGCTGTGCTGTTTTTACCCTTGGCGCCCTTTCAGGTTTTCACCAAGTCCGCTGTATGCCCACTGTTTTTACTCGGAACGCCCTTTCGGGTTTTCACTCCGCCCTCTTTGTTTAGGCACACAATCTTCTTTTTTTTCTCTTTTTTTTTTTTTTTCTTTTCTAGATCTCTGGATAACTGCGGCGGCTAGAGGTCTGGAATCCGTCGTTGCCGGCCGATGGCAGTCCTTCAGCCCTTATCCTGAGTTACGATAATGGAGCTGTCGGTCTTTGCTAAAGACCCCTCTGAGATGGATGGATGGATGACTGTGTTTCTTCTTGGGTTGATTTTTTCTTGGGTGCCTTGCTTTTGGCTTCCCTTTTTTCTTTCTTTTTTTCTTCTTTTCTTTTCTTTTTCTTTTCCTTTTGCATTCTTTTTCTCTCTCTTTTTTTTTGTCTCTTTTTGAATCCCCCCCCTCTTTGTATTTTTTTTTTTGTATTTTTCTCTTTTGGAGTCCCCTTATTTGAAACACTCGTTGGTGGACGGGAATGATTTCTCAGAGGTCTTAGCTTCGACCTCTTGACTTCAGCTCTATTAAAGTAACTCTTGATAAGGTCAGAATGACTTACCCGTGAAAGATTTTCACGTTGTCGGCGTTGGTTGGCTCAGGAAGATCCACCCCTCTCATGCTGGTGAGTCTGAGGGCGCCTCCAGGAAGTACTTCTCTGATGATCAGTGGCCCGTCCCACGAGGGTTTGAACTTTCCTCTGCGATCCGGAAGGTGCGACGGTAGAATCTTCTTCATGACCATGTCGCCTACCTTGAAACTCCTTTTTCGGACTCTCTTGTTGTAAGCCCGAGCGATCCTTTTCTGATAACATTGTGAATGACTTAGTGCACGCATGCGTTTTTCATCTGCCAGCTGCAACTGATCGAATCTGGCCCGTTGCCATTCTCCTTCTTCAATTCCGCTTTCGAGTAATACTCGGAGTGATGGTATTTCCACTTCGACTGGTAGAACTGCTTCCATTCCATAAGTAAGCTCGAAAGGAGTAACGCCCGTAGCAGACCGTACAGACGTTCGATAGGCCCAAAGTGCATATGGGAGCATATCTGACCAATCTCGATAGGTCACGACCATCTTCTCGAGTATCCTGACGATTGTCTTGTTTGCGGCTTCTACCCCACCATTCATCTGGGGACGGTAGGGGCTTGATCGATGACGTTGGATCTTGAACTTGCTGAGGAAGTCATCCATCTTCTTGTTGACGAACGGGGTTCCATTATCTGTGATGATGGCATTGGGGATTCCGTACCGGCATATGATGTTGTTCTTCATGAATTTGATCACTTGAGATGCTGCAATCGTGGTGTATGAGGCTGCCTCTACCCACTTGGTGAAGTAGTCGACTGCCACAAGTATGTACTCGTGACCATTTGATGCTTTGGGACTGATCTTGCCGATGATGTCGAGTCCCCACATGGAGAAGGGCCAGGGGGTGGTCAGGTTGTATAACTCTGATGATGGGGCATGGATTTGGTTTGCATGCTCCTGACACTTGAAGCATTTTCTGACGTGCTGGCAACAGTCTGTCTCCATGGTGAGCCAATAGTAGCCGAGTCGTAGAATCTTCTTTGCCATCATGTGCCCATTCATGTGTGGGCCACAGATTCCTTCGTGTATTTCTTTCATGATCTTTACAGCTTCTGTTTCATCGACGCATCGGAGGAGGATGTGATTATAGGATCGCTTGTAAAGAACTTCGCCACTGATGGTGAACTGGCCGGCCAAACGTTGGATGGTTCGGCGATCTGTTGCTGTTGCTGATTCTGGATACTCTTGGGTTTCGAGATATTGCTTGATGTCGGCATACCAGGGTTTGTCAGGGACAGCTTCGGCTTCTTCTATTTGCAGGCAAAAAGCAGGCTCTTCTTGAATTTCGACTGTGAGCTCCCATTCTGAAGCTCCTTTTGGGATCTCGAGCATTGATGCGAGCGTGGCCAGAGCATCTGCAAACTGGTTCTTGGCTCTGGGCATGTATGAGAAGGTGATTTCCTTGAATTCTTCGATCAGATTGTCAAGATACACATGATATGGTATCAACTTCTCGTCTTTGGTCTTCCATTCGCCATTGGTCTGATTGATGATAAGCTGTGAGTCTCCAAATACTCGTAGCTTCTTGACGCCCAAGATTATGGCTTCCCTTAAGCTAGCGATGCATGCTTCGTACTCTGCCATGTTGTTGGTGCATTCGAATGCTATGCGCCTTGAGATAGGAATAGGGACATCGTCTGGAGAGTAGAGGATTGCTCCAATACCACTCCCTTTAGAATTTGCTGCGCCGTCGAAGAATAACGTCCATTCATCTCTCTTCTTCTTTTCGTCCTCTTCAATGAGCAAGAGATCTTCATCAGGGAAGAATGTCTTGAGCGGCTGATAGTCCAGGAGAGAGTGAGCCGCAAGATGATCGGCGAGGGCCTGTCCCTTGATTGCCTTTTGAGTGACATAGGTGATGTCAAACTCAGACAAGAGTAGCTGCCATTTAGCTATCCTTCCAGTGAGTGCCGGCTTCTCGAACAGGTACTTGAGCGGATCCATGTGAGCGAGGAGGAGAATAGGGAATGCAATCATGTATTGACGGAGTCGCTGAGTTGCCCAGACTAGGGCGAGGCAAGTCTTCTCGATCGGGGAATACCTGGTCTCGTAGTCGGTGAACTTTCGACTCAAATAGTATATTGCTTGTTCCTTCTTCCCGGTCTCGTCGTGTTGGCCGAGGACACAGCCAATGGCTTCTGCTGCTACCGAGATGTATAATAATAGTGGTCGTCCAGGAGTGGGAGGCACTAGGACTGGAGGATTCATGAGATATTTCTTGATGCGGTTGAAGGCGACTTGGCAATCGTCATTCCATTCTTTTGGGACGTTCTTCCGAAGGAGCTTGAATATGGGCTCACAGATGGGTGTGAGCTGTGCGATGAAGCGACTGATGTATTGAATTCTGCCGAGGAAGCCACGAATTTCTTTCTCTGTTCTAGGAGGGGGCATCTCGATGATTGCTCTGGTTTTGGTCTCGTCGACCCTGATGCCATCTTCGCTCACCATAAAGCCGAGGAGCTTACCTCCCATTGCACCGAAGACACATTTCCGAGGGTTGAGGCGAAGCTTGTACTTTTCTAATCTGTTGAATAACTTCTTCAGATCTTCAAAGTGTCCTTCAATTGTGCGAGATTTGACGATCATGTCGTCCACATATACTTCGAGCTCTTTGTTCATCATGTCGTGGAATAGTGCTGTCATTGCTCGCTGATATGTTGCTCCTGCGTTCTTCAGACCGAACGGCATCACCCTGTAACAGAAGGTTCCCCAGGGAGTGATAAATGCTGTCTTCTCGCGATCTTCGACGGCCATCTTGATCTGATTGTAACCTGAGAACCCGTCCATGAATGAGAAGATCTTGTATCCTGCAGTGTTGTCGACTAGAGTGTCGATATGTGGCAAAGGGAAGTCATCTTTAGGACTGGCTTTGTTGAGATCTCGGAAGTCGATGCACATTCGAACCTTGCCGTCCTTCTTCGGTACTGGTACGATGTTGGCGAGCCATTCAGGGTAGTTGGAGACTACCAAGAATCCCGCATTGTATTGCTTGATGACTTCATCTCGGACTTTCAGAGCCCATTCTGGCTTCATTCTTCGGAGTTTTTGCTTCACGGGCTTCATATCTGCCTTGGTTGGCAGATGGTGTACAACGAGCTCTTCATCGAGCCCCGGCATGTCTTCATATGAGAACGCGAAGTTGGACAATCTTGGAGCTAGGAACTCTATCATTTTCTGTTTCATCTCAGGTGGCAATGATTTTCCAATGCGTACTTCCCTAGGGATCTCAGGCGTCCCCAAGTTTACTATCTCGAAATCATCGGCTATAACATTGGCTTTGGATTCGAACTTTTTGAGGAGATCCTCTAGTTCGGGAGCTGGATCATCATCTTCCTCATCCCGAGCTTCTTCCAGACCCATGAGCTCGAAGTCTAATTCGATGTCGAAATCATATGATTCGACTTCAAACTCCTGCGACTCTTTAGACGAACTTGGCACACTATTGAATGCAGGGAAAGAAATATTTTTTGATTTTTGAGATTTTTCTGAAATGAAAATGCTAGATGTTTTTGGCTTTTGAAAGTTTTTGATTTTTTTGGTTTTTTGAAATTCACGGGACTTTGAACAAGCGGGCATTGCAGACCATGATTGAGCCCAACTTGTTCCAAAGTCCCGGTCGCTGCTTAAACAGGCGTTTTTTTTGGAAGCCAGAGCCCTCAGATGGCTCTTTGGCTGATTCAAAAGTTAGGGGAACAGATGACCATTCAGGACCCCACACTTCCTCCCCTGGAGAGGTGGGGGTTGATGATTTGGGTGAAGAATCACGATCTGGCCCAATGACCATGACTTCTTGCTGGTCAGGTTCGAGATCTGAGTCGTACTCAGTCCCTCCCGGATCACTTACCTCACATTGCAGTTCGTCTGGTTCCACAGCTAGACACAAGTTTGGAACCTGGACATCAGACCAATCTAGGGCTGGCCACTTCCCTTTCTTGGTCCAATGGATGGGCTGCTTCTGCCCCTGGCTGATGATTGATGATGTTGACTTTGCAGAGATGGGCAAGTCGTGCTCCTTGCTAATTGGTGATGAGATGGGCGAGTCGTGCCCCTTGCTGATTGAAGTGGGCAGGTTGTGCCCCTGGTTGAGAGAAGTGGGCAAGTTGTGCCCCTGGTTGGGAGCAGGTGTTAGAGTAACCTGGTCCTGAAGCTGCTGTATTTGTCTTCCTTCTTCGTCTTCATCATTTCCTCCTTCTTCTGGAGGCTTAGAGGGTTCGAGAATCTGATCCCATCGGATGGGGGGCCACGTAGCCCAAACTAGGCTCATCGGGAGGCCTTTGTGTAGTGCAGTCGGTTGATTCCCTCCTGGATCTTTGCAAGGTTCTCCTGGCTTGACGAATTGGATGGGTGAGCACCGAAATTTCTTCCTTCTCTTGTCCATGAAGGTTGACCTGTATCCGAGTCCCCACTTGCGTTGGTTATATACCAGCGGTACCTTTCTGGACTTGAAGTGGTTCTTCATTCGATATTTGAAGCTCAGACGCTCTGCCGGTGAAAAGACACGGTCCACCCTTACCGGTTCTGGATTGGCGATAGAGTTCACAGTCTCGAATTCGAAACTGTGAAACGGGATGTCTTCTTCAGAGTGCTGGATATCGATGACCGGGATGTCTGGTTCAGTGGCAGTAGCATTGGAAGGAATGATGAGCTCCTTCTCTGCGTGGATAGAGATCACTTGATTTCCACAGATATACTTCACTCGTTGATGCAGGGTTGATGGCACAGCTCCAGCCTTGTGCAGCCATGGTCGTCCGAGCAGCATGTTGAAAGAGGCTGATATATCCAGGATTTGGAATGTGATGGTAGAAACTTCTGGACCTATCTGTACCTCTATGTCGACCTCCCCTTCCACTGATCGGCGGGTATTGTCGAATGCTCTGACGCATATGGTGCTGGGTCGAAATGAAGAAGGACTGATTCCTAATCGTTCCGCGGTCTTGAGTGGGCAGACATTTAAGCTTGAGCCATTATCGATAAGGACCAGCGGAACACAGAGGTCTTTGTATCGTAAGGCTATGTTGAGGGATCGCCCATGATCGCGTCCTTCTGGTGGCAACTCATTATCGGTGAAGGTGATGGCGCGCGGAGCCAGTAGCTGTCCAATCATCAATGCAATCATCTCTGGTGCTGTATCGGAGGAGACATGAGCATCATTCAAGGTCTTGGCAAACATTTCTCGGTGTATGCGAGATGTGCAGAGTAGCTCCCATACTGAGATTTGTGCAGGGATTGACTTGAGCTGAGTTGCCACATCGTATGCGGCTTCATTTTTGCTGCCGAGGCCTGAGAGGACGCCTTTGGGATCTCCTCTGTTCTGATTATCTCTTCGGATGCAACGCCCATTGGGATTCATGCTCCCCACTTCCGCACATTCTGGATAGTGCCATGGAACCTTTTTGTAGTTTTCCTCCCTTTTGCCTTCTAGGACCACTGGTTCTTGCAACGGTGCTGGTGTGGGTACCAGATCTTCCTCGTATGGAGCTTTTGCCTTGAGGACTACATTGTTGCCTGTGCTGAAGGGGTAGTATCGAGGCTTGTCTTCATAGACCACATAAGGTCGTGGTCCTGGCTTGACTGTTCCTGGGGCAGGAGGCTCCCATGGAATGAATACCGGTCCTCTTGATATGGCAGGAGGTTTCTCTGTTCGTCCGAGCTGCCGTAGCGTGATTGATATGCCTCCGGGACTTGCCCCTTGTAATATGACAGGCTTGACTGGAAGAAATCCTTCCAAGACAACGGGCTCTTGCTGCTGATGAGTGTAATCCTTCCATTGCGGATTGGATTGTTCTGGAGTTGCCCCTTGCAAGATGACAGGTTCGTATGTGGGCTCAATGTATGATTGTGCTCCTTCCAAGACGACTGGTTCCCAGCTTGAATGGTTGTAAGGTGCCCCTTGAACAACTGGTATATCATATGGAGGTGCTCCTTCAAGCACTACTGGCTCGGAGATTGAAGGAAGAAAGGGACTTGCCCCTTGCAAGACTGGAGGAGGATTTGTTGGCTCATAAGTGTAGGCATGAATGGACTGAATAGGAGAGAAGAAGCGATCGATATGGTCCCCTTCTTCTATACTATTGACGGCAGGGCCACGAGACGAACTGGGGTCCGTTGGATGCTGAGGCAGAGGATTTTGAAGGATGTTGGTGGAAGCTGCTGGAGAAGTTCCAGGGACCGAGATGACGATCTTGCGGTCATCAATCAGGTCTTGTATGGCATTTTTCAAAGTATAGCATCGATCAGTGGCGTGGCCACGTCCTTGATGGTAGGCACAGTACTCATTTTCTCGGTAATTTGAAGGCAGAGGATGAGGCGGAGGCCTAGGTGTCATCAGAGTGAGTAATTGTTTTTGTACCAGCGTAGTCATGATTTGACTAAGTGGTTGACTGAGTGGAGTGAACTTCCTGAACTCCCTGTAATTCTGCCTGTTCTGGTATGAGTATTGGCCGTTTCCCCTGAACTGCTGCTGTTGTCGAGGTGGCTGTGGCTGAGGATTCGGTTGTGGCTGATATTGCTGAGGCTGATGCTGAACTTGATTCTGCTGATACTGTTGACGTCCTTGTGGGGGAGCACGTTGATTCCCTTGAGCAGTGGTGTTGATATTGTTTACCTCCGTTTGGCGAGGAGGAGAACCACTACGGTTTCCATTCCCGTGCCCGATAGGTCTTCCTTCCACTCTGTTCCTCTTGACTGGAGTGGCTTGATGAGGCCATGGGGAGATCGTCCCGGCCCGGATTCCTGCTTCAACTTGCTCTCCAGCACGGATTAGCTGCGAGAAATTCGCATACGGATGCGAGATGAGATACCCGGACATGCCTGGATATGTTGAATGAACAATCATGGAGATTTGTTCTTCATCGTCGATGGGTGTCCGCATTCTGGCTGCCATAGCTCGCCAACGTCCCACATAAGCTGATAGTGTTTCATCACTCCTTTGCCTGAGTGCTGCAAGGTCGGCTCTTCTGGGCGCCATGTTGAGATTATATGCGAATCTGTCGACGAAAGCCTGGGAGAGCTGTTCCCATGTTCTGATGCGGTGGCAGTCCAATGAAGTGTACCAATCTAGGGCATCGCCCTTCAGAGATTTTTGGAACAATCGAATGAGGGCCCCTTCATTTCCTGAGATTGCACTCAGCTCTCCACAGAAGGCCTTGAGATGTGCTGTGGGACAACCGCTGCCGTCGTATCTTTTGAATTTCGGAACCTCAAAGTTTCGAGGTACTTGAGCATCTGGGAAAGGACACAAGTCTCTGAACTTGGTCGAAGGTAAGTCGATTCCTTGTTGTCGCTGAAGCTGATTTTGCAAGATCTGGAACTGCTCCCGCAACTCGTCCAGTCCTGGGTGATCTGTTCGAGCGACTGGTGCCTCCTGGAATAAGGCACGTTCTTCTTCGGCATAGTGGTCGATGTCTTCGACCCTATGGGCTTGCTGAAAAGCGACCGCGGGTTGCTGAAATTGATTTGATGACTGAACTGGATTCTGATGAATTTGTGCTTGAACTGATGGTAACTGAACTGGAGACTGTACTGAAGGTTGAACTGGAACTTGCTGGAAATTGACTGGATTTTGCTGAATTGAAGATTGCTGTAAATTAACTGGATTTTGCTGAATTGAAGATTGTTGGAAATTAACTGGAATCCCATCGGCGGGGATGTGCTGGAATTGAAAAGTGCTCCTGTTTGCAGGAGGCTGAGATGCTGGGAAGTGACCCCCTTGTTGGGTATTCGCCACTGTCCGCTGATTGATGTGGGCTTGACACTGACCCCCATTGTGGGCATTCGCCAGTGCTGTCCCTGTTGCTGGAAATTGAATTGAAATCCCATCGGCGGGGATGTGCTGAAATTGAAAAGGTGTCCCATCGGCGAGGACGTGCTGAGATCTACTGAGATTGTTGTTTGCAAGATTGACTGGAAGCTGACTGGATGTTCCTGCAACGGAGGTGCTCTGAGATGGCCTTGTCGTCGCAGGAAGATATTGAGAAGGATGCCCCATGGCGAAGGGCTGAGATGGCTGCTGTCGGTAGTCTTGGGCGGACTCCGATGGTTGTGCTTGATTTGAACTGAAGGCCGGGAGGACCCGGCATGGCTGCTGAGCTTGCTGAATTGGGCCAACTTGATTGTTGGCTGCTGCGGTGGCCTGTGCTTGTATGAATTGCAAGAGCATTTCTTGCATTGCTCTCATTCCTTGTGCCAATTCTTGTATGATTGGCGTATTGTTAACGGGCTGTTGCGCTGGAGGTTGCGCTTCGGCTATTTCGAGAGCAGGGAAGTGATGAGTTTCTTCTTCGTGGTCGGACATGGCTTGCTGAGCCCGAGTGCGGATTATGCTGCGGAAGGGAAGTTGTCTCTGCGCACGTTGAGCCCGAGGAGGCGCAATGGTGAGGACTGTACTCTACTCTTTTTGGGTTTTGGGATTTTCTATTTTTTTTTTTCTTTGGAATTTTCTTTTTCTTTTTTGGGTTTGGGTAGAATGCTATGCAGATGAGATTGTATGAGGATTAATGACTTTCAAGTACGGGAAGGATTCTGTTTTCAAGTTGGATCACGACTAGTAGGACTAATTTATCCCCAGTGGAGTCGCCATTCTGTGGACCCTCGCCGATTTTCCCCGCGCTCCCACACGACGTCGTTCTCCCTTTCCTTTCGGGAGAAGAAGAAGAAGAAGAAGTGCGTGAGTGCGAAATCGCCGTTTGTGCCACTGGCTTGCCTCGTTCTCGAGGGCTTTGTTTGGTTGTCGTATTGAGCTGGATGTGCTTAAATGAATTTATATAAGACCAGAGTCGCCACTAGCCAGTTACTTCGAATCTACAGTCGGCTAGACCCCGTAAAAACGTTAGAGAAGGGAATCCGAAGATTCCTTCCTCTAAAATGACTCCTGTTGATCTGCGGTCAGAGATTCAAGGTAAGGGATCACGGTTACAGGGTGGGAAGAGGTTAAGCACCCCACACACTGCCCGTACCGAAGTACGGTCTCTACTTCACAAAATCGATCGAATACTTGAAAGTCTAGTTTAATCCTCGTATATTCTCATGGATGACATGATGCATGAATGCGGGTCTGAACAGTAAGAGTTTCTGATGGGCAGGTTCCAACAACGGGCAAGCCCAGAGCGTACGCTCGAACTGACAGGTGCTTAATGTAAGACGTATGCAGTGTGCTTGAATGATCAAGGTGTTTTATGGTGAAGCGTGAATGCAGGTCTGAACAGTAAGAGTTTCTGATGGGCAGGTTCCAACAACGGGCAAGCCCAGAGCATACGCTCGAACTGACAGGTGCTTAATATAAAGACATATGCATGTGTGCTTGAGTAATCAAGGTGCTTGTAGTGAAGCAGGGGGGTTGGAAGGAAAGTAAATGTTGCACTTATGCTAGATGCAAATGAGATGATGCTGGAAAATGAGTAGCTGGGTGGACGGAGGTGTCGCAAGGATTGGCTTCGAGTGGCTGGATCAAGACTTGGATGGCTTGGGAGGCTTGGACCAGTGGTCAGGCTGGGCTGGACCAGGGCTAGACTCTCCTCACTCGGGCTCTCCTTGGTGAAGGAATGGGCTAAAGGATGAAGGAGGGTGACTCAGACGGACGGGCTCTCTCTGGCTAAGTGGTCTCTTGAAATGAGAAGGGGAGGGGGGTATTTATAGCAGCGAGAGGGGCATTCTCGTAATTTTTTCCGGGCGGCCTGCCATGGGCCGCCCGTACGGCCGCTCCTCGGTTTCCAGCGAGTACGGCCGTTCCCTCGGGGCTGCTGTTGGACTCGCTGGTCGACTCAGTGAGTTGACTCAGCGGGTCGACTCGGTGGTTTGACTCGACGGGTTGACTCGACAGGTTGACTCGGTGTTTTGACTCGACGGGTTGACTCGACGGGTTGACTCAGCGGGTTAACTCAGTGGGTTAACTCAGCGGGTTGACTCAGCGGGTTGACTCAGTGAGTTTGACTTTTTGGGATTTTTTGACTGGCCTTTTTTATGGGGGGTTTTTCAGGGTGGTTTTTAGGACTGGGTTGACTGGGTTCAGGCTTGAACTGGGCTATGGAATGGGGCTTACAAGGGTGAGTTTGGCTGAGTTTGGACTTGGGATTTGGGGGTATGGTCCTCCATTCAACCAGCTATCTCTACCAACAGTGTAGCCGAAGGTGGGGTGTCTACAACATGTCATTGTTACATGGGTACATGTTCATGTTATAGGTGATTCGGAAGCGGATTGTGTCCACCCTTGGTCAAACAATAAGCCATCCGACCAGAGATCCCGTGGGGCCCACCACGATACATCTGTTTATCCACACCATCCATCCACTTTCTTAGATAATTTTAAGCTATAAGCCAAAAAATGAGGCGAATCCAATGCTCAACTGGACCACAGCAAACTGCACCCAAGATGACTCTCGCATTTAATGAAACCCAAGCTCACTATTTGGTGTGGTCCACTTGAACGTTAGATCTGCCTCTTTTTTGGCACATACCTTAAAATTATCTAAGAAAATTCATAGACGACCTAGATAAACTGATGCATCATGGTGGGCCCCACAGAAATTCTGTTTGGACGGCTTAGCGTCCGACCAGGGGTCGAACGCAATGCGCTTCCAGGTGATTCCTTCATGGCAGAAAGGGAAGACGATGCAGTGGAGTAGGAAGAAACTGAATATGTCAGAGTTGTCTCCATATGCGGCCTTGTAATAGGTCAATTTGAATTGCATGCCTAATTAATGTGCCTTAGTACGGGTGAACAATGTTTCTACCGTGTGTTTGATTTTTTTGAAGTCCTGGTATATACAGTAAATGCGTAATTATGATTTCCTCATAGATGTACCGTATCATTCCAAATGCTTTGATTTGAATGCCCTTTTGGTTGTTAAGATAGAGGATGCCACAAAATATCCGTGGGTCCCACTGTATGCTATGTCAATAATCCACACTGTCCATTCGTTATGTCAGTTAAATTTATGGTATGATCTAAAAAAAATAAGGCATATCCAAAGCTCAATTGAACCAAACATAATGAAAAAAAACAAAATAATAAACACATATCATTAAAATCTTCTTGAAATTGCTCTTCTGTTTGGTGTGGACCATTCGAGTGTTGGACATGCCTCATTTTTCAGCTAAAGCGGAAAAAAGTTATGGTAAAACTTTTGAACAAAGTGAATATATCATATACATCACAATGGGGCCCACAAATTTCAACTATCATTTCGGACCCATTTTCAAAGCTAGAAATGGGATGGATTTTCAAACACGGCAACAGAGTAATAATTACTCTTTTGCCCGTAATTACCATGACTTCAAAAAATCAAACAAGCCCTAAAATCATGCTTACACAAGGACACCGTAGTCGTCCATTGTCTTTACTTTCCACCCCATTCGACCATTAATTCTTTGTAAATATAAGTAAATTGGTAATAATTATTTATAATATATTTCTCTTCATGATTTTCAAAGCTAATAGTGATAGCTTGCTTTTTGTACACTCAAATGAATGAGAGTACGAAGTTTATGTGGGGTCCACTATGATACATGTGCCTTATCCATGCCGGCATCCATTTTGCAAGGTGATTTTAGGGCTTAAATCCAAAATTGAGGCAAATCCAAACTCAAGTGGACCATGCCACACAAAATGGTGGGTTGAACACCTATCATTAGAAACCTTTTACAACCACAATTTCCTATGGTATGGGCCACTTGAGCTTCGGATGTGCTTCATTTTTGGGCTCGTGCCTTAAAATGTTCCGGAAAATGAATGGACGACATGGATATGTCACAAACATCACAACGGGACCATGAATGTAAGTCAATAAGCTTTTTACATTGAGAAAATACACTTCTTATTTACATCTATTCACGTCCATTTACCTCCACGCAACGGAGCAAACCACCTTAATTATGTATTTCTTGGTAGTTGCAGCGTCTATTTGGCCTTTTTATGCATTTATTATTTACCAAAATACTTGGAAGTTGGACCACAATAACTTTTTTGATACACAAAACTAGATAGGAGTTTGTGGGTCCCACTATGATGTATATGTTTTATCCATGCTGTTCATTCTTTTGGTCATATCATTTTAGCGAATGCCTCCAAAAAGGACACCGATCCAAAACTCAAGTGGACCACATCATAGGAATAACATTTAAATGGTTGGTGTTCAATTTCTACTGTTTTCTAGTGTGGTCCACTTGAGCTTTAAATCTACCTCATTTTTTGCCCTCACATTATCTCTACTAATGAATGGATGGCATGGATAAAACATATATTTCATGGTGGGGCCCACAGTTTTGACTTAGAATTCCGTGTTATGTTATGACAGCACGTCCTCCTCATGAGAGAGAAAATACATGCAATAGTGTTTTACTTTTCTACCATCCACTCCAACGTACTTTCCACGCGTATCTTGACTCCAAGCAGGTTTCGTGGTCATCCAACACCACCCATATCCCGAGTGACCAGACTCTGTGGGGGCTAACATTAAGTATGTTTTATCCAAACCGTCCATCAGTTTTGTCCGCTTATTTTCAGGCATTATGTCAAAATGGAAGCATATCCAGAGCTTAAGTGGTGGCATCGAACGGGCAGTTGAAACTCCTTGCAGGTTAAAGAAGTTTTGAATCAAGTTGGTAGTTGTGATATTTGTATTTTCCATTAATCCAGGTCTTTATGACCTTAAATGGATTCCTGACTGTGGGGGCCGCCATGATGTCTGTGCCTTACATCCATGCCGCCCATCCGTTTTCACAGCTCATTCTAGAGCATGATCCCCAAAATGAGGCAGTTCCAAATCTTAGGTGGACCACGCCACAGGAAAAAAAAAAAAAAAAAAACCAGTGGTAATTGAATACCCACCATTAAAAACTTCTTGAGGACACCAGAATGTTTACTTGCCATCCAACCTGTTGATAAGGTCACAATGACCTGGATGAAGGGACCACAGAAATATCAGCTTGATCCAGAACTTTTTGACTGACAATAAGCTTTTAATGGTCAATCACCGTTGTTTCATGTGGCGTGGTCCACCTAAGATCTAAAACTTCTTCATTTTTTGGGATCATATCTAAAATGAGCTTTCAAAACGGTTGGACGAAGTGGATGTAAGGAACATACATCGAGATGAGCCCCACAGTCGGGGATCCACCGAAGCCGCGCCTAGCTTTGCCGTCTTCAACTGGACAACGTACTATCTACGCAACTTCAGTCTTCAGAGTTGGTAGTCTTCGGATTCGTTGGAGGAATTAGACGGCAACGGATTAGGTGAGACCCCGGTTCTACTGATGTCGGTCATGACTGTGGTGCTTACAATGATGTATGTGACTTAAATTCACGCCGTCCAACCATTTTGAAAGCTGGCGTAATCCGAAAAAAGAGGCTTGAGTGGACCACACCATAGGAAATAATCGTGATTAAATCCCCACCGTTAAAAAGATTCATGGATTCCACCGGAATGTTTATTTGCCATCATTCTGTTGATAAGGTCACAAAGACCTAGATAAAGAGACCGTACAAATATCATTTTGATCTAAAGATTTTGTGGCCCACTGAAAGCTTTTAATGGTCAATTACAACCATTTCCTGTATTATGATCCATATGCGATTTGGATCTGCTTGGTTTGTCTACATCATGCCCTAAAATGAACTTCCAATATGGATAGACGGCATGGATGTAGTCAGATACATCACGGTGGGCCCAATAGTCAGGGTCCCGCCCACCTCGGTGGATCCGGGATCTCACCTAATCCGCGCCCGAATTAGACGCGTTTCTAGTTATTAGAAGTGGGGCCCATAATCTAGAATATTCGTCTTCTGTGCCACCGTCGGTGGACCATGCCCCACGAAAATTCTCCACGATGGAAGAGAGATCCATGGCCAATCTCCCCAGATAGGGATGGACTGTTCTGTCAGGGCCTCTGTGGACCCAACATGATTTATATGTTTTATCTAAGACGTCCATCCACTTTGAAAGCTCATTTTAGAGCACGATCCAAAAACTGAAGGAGACCGAAAGCTCATGTGGACCACACCACAAGAAAGTGATTAAGTTCCTACCGTTCAAAAATACCAGGAGCCATAAAAGTTTTGGATCAATCTTATATTTATGCTTTCCCTTCATCCAGGTCTATGTGGGCATATGAACCGATTGGATGGAAAATAAACATCACTATAGGTCCTAAGAATGTTTTAATGGTGGGCATCATTGCCTCCAATGCTTACTGTGATGTGGTATACTTGATCCTTCGATCTGCCTCTGTTTTTTTCTTTTTCTTTTTTCTTTTTTTTTTCTTTTTCGGCAATAATGCTCTAGAACTACCCGTCAAAGTGAATAGACGGGGTGGATAAAACGTATACATCACATCACGGTGGGTCACATGGAGTCCTGACAGGACCGTCCGTCTCTAGCTCGGTCTTGGTGGGGGTAGTACCCAATCGGCGCCCTAAGTTGAGACTGTTGTTGGGGACAACTGTTAAGACCCCAATTTAAGATTAAGTCAACAAAAAGGAATATTGTAGCAGGAGAAGAAATTTTGGCCGTAGGACACTCTTCATCCAATTTTTGTGACCTTTTTGCCCTTTTGCATCTTTTCTGATGGTAGCAGAGGTTGAGTGACCGTAAGCAAGTGTCGGTTAAAAAAATCGAGGGAGTGGGGCCTACTGCATCAGCCAAGAGAGGAGAGAGAGGGCCTCTCATGCAAGCTCAAAACCGATCATTTGAACCTCCTACCCTTGGAACCCCATGTGTAATCTTATTGGATTACCAAGAAGCCACTTAGTGGCCCAAAGTAGTACCAACCATTTACATTAATTCATGTGCTGTTAACTTCGTTGTGGTCCACCTATGTTGACTTTCTCTATTTATTTTCGACCATTGGAGTAAAATTAAAACCCCTCATCCATGAATGGATTGGATTTGACGAAACATTATCCAGTGTGCCAACTGACAAAATACTTTTCAATTGACATAACACTATAAATTTGCATGTGACCAGAAATTGACTGGGAAACATTTTTGTTTGGTTTTCTTGCGCAAAAAGGACACCTAAGAGAAAGTTCGAAGGCGGTTGCAATTAGTTTTATGGACCGACCATATGTCTCTACCCTTCTTATGAAACCACCACCGTCGTTCATATCATTAAGTTTCATCTCATCTCATTTCATGGATCGGTTGAAAGTTGTAGATCACAATTGGAATTTGTGTATGGCAAATTGTGGATCACAGATTGAAACTTTGGATTGTAGATAGGAACAATGACATCGCGATCTCATGCATCTCGATGGGAGCCATAGATCACAGATGAGAGCCATAGATCAAGGATGGAAAGTATAGATCGTAGTTGGAAACTGTGTATAGAAAATTGGTATTGTGGATCGCAGATGACATTTGTAGATCGTAAATAGCATTTGTCTATCGCAGATGAAAAATTGCAACTGTGGATTGATGACAACTGGGCTCAATAGATCACAAAAGGGAGCCATGAATTGCATATGGAAACTGTAGATCGCAGTTGTAAACAGTGTATGGCAAATAGTACAGTGGATTGCAGATAACTAGTCTAGATCGTAGATGGGATCATTAGATCGCACTTGGACTCCTGGATCGCAGATATGAGGCATGGATTGCATTTGGGTGCTCCCATCGATGATCCATCGCTCTCATTTGTGATTCGTAACTTACGTCTGCGATCAATGACTCAAATTTGCGATCCTTAGTACACGTTGTTGCCTATTGCGATCCATGTGATCACCATCCATCCATTTCTTGACATACATGTAATAATAGCATTGTTTGATTGATTGCAGGGATAACAGTACGTGAATGTCATAGACCGTCAGCAAATATTATGCTGTTACAATGGGGAGCTGCTATATGAAAATGAGAAGTGGGTGTATAAGAGTGGTAAGTTTAGAATGGCCGTTGTGAGCACCAAAATTACATATGATGAGCTCATAACTAAGATGCATAGGTTCTCAAATTCAACACCTAGGGAGCGTGATATCAAATTGAAGGTTGTCTATGCTACGCAGTCGTATATAATGAGCTACAGTGATAACCGCAATCCTCAAATACCTTTGTATTTAAAGAAAGTGAGACCTACAACCATAGTCCAAAAACCTACAATACTAGATTTGAATGAGCAACCCAGGCATGTAGAACATGATAATTCAGTCATTCAATGTCCATCAGTCATTACACCCCTTTGTCCACACCCGAGATACCAAAAGCATCGCGTATCATACCATGCATATCAACTCCTTCTGAATCATCATCACATTCAACAGTGGATGTAGACAAAGAAGAGGTTTTCCCATGATCCGTCAGTGCTCTATAATTCCATTGATAATCAGATGCTCACAAACAACGTCTCGTTTCAATCATTGTTGACGCAATTCTTTAATGCACATGGAATAAGGTCGGTTGATGTATTGGTAAATGCTAAGTTAAGGAATTTCTGAATACCGATGGAATATTTGGCGCTCACCCTCAAATTTTTCATCCAACTCTTGTCCATCAAAATTTGGATAATTATTACAAAGTAAAATAAGAAATTGCAATCAGTGACAATGCCATAGAATGAGATATAAAACTCATGGACGGTATGGATGTACAACACATACATTAAGGTGGGCCCTATGGTCAAGGCAACACCAACTAACGTGTTACCAGTAATCCCTAATCTGACATAGATTGTCAGTGAAAGCCTTTAGTGGGAACTTCCTGACACAGAAAGTTAGGTGAGGCAACTAATTGTCCCACACTAAAACAAATCTATACTCAACCACAATTACAATTCATCATGAAGCCAACTCATAACATTGAGATGTATAAATTAAATAAATACTTCTTTAAATTTTCACAACTATATATAAATCAAATAACCTAATAATATTTACTACATACTAATAACATATAAGTAATATCGGGGCACCATACATAGGCTACAAGAATATTATGTTCCTCTAAAACCAACACATCCTCCTCCAATAACACACACTACATATATAGTTAATAACCTAGTAATATATTTACTACATACTAATAACATACAAGCAATATTGGGATACCATAAATAAGCTACAAGAACATCGCGTCCCCCTAAAATTAAGATATCCTCCTCCATAACATATTGGTTGTTTATTTTCTATGCTTAATCACAACTACCATTCATCATCCAACCACCATTGATAGCATGTAAACAAATAGAACATATATATCCAACCATCTTTTAACAACATGCAAGAGGTAGAAATTATATTGATCAATTGTGTAAAAGATGAAAATAAATTTGGTAACAAATGAGCAAGAGATAAATATTTAATTACATCGGCTACTTGGATAGTTTGAGGATTACTTGGCTAGTTTAATCTATTTGACTAATCAAGTTACTTAGCCGATCAAACTACTTAGCTAGTTAAGTTACTTAGCTAATCAACCTACTTAGCTAATCAATCGTTATATCATAGATAGATGGAGTGGATGTACAACACATACATCACAGTGGGCCCACTGGAATAACAGATGGATGGCATGGAGAGCGAATTAGTTGCTACCCTAGGGAACAACTTAATTATTGGGTGTTACCCTAACTATATGGGGGCTATCTTGATGTATTTTTATATATCCATGCTGTCCATATGTTTTTAAATCTCATATTAGGAGATGATCCCAAACTTTAACAAGATCCAAATCTCGGGTGGACTATACCACTAAAAACAGTGATGAATGACCATTAAAAACTTTTTGTGGGCCACAAAAGTTTTGGATTTATATTTTCCATTCATCCAGGTCTTCTTGACATTATCAACAGGTTGGATTGAAACTAAACATTACTAAAACCTTACGATATGGTCACACGGACCCAGATGACAAGAAAAAAACAAATATTAGCTTGATCTAAAACTTGTGGCTCACAAAAGGTTTGTTTGAACACACATGGTTTGTTAAAAATAAAAAATAAAAAATCGAGTCGGTTTCAATCACAACCATGTTAGACTCGACTTCAACATTGACTGACTCAACTCGTTCGTTCAACTCAATTACACACACACACACAGACACACACACACACACACACACACACACACACACACACACACAGAGAGAGAGAGAGAGCAGGTTGGATGACAAATGAACATGACTGTGGAGGGGAGAGAGAAAAGAATAAGAAGAAGAGAGGAGGCAATGAATCCTTGTATGCTTTATCCTATAGATAATTCCATTAGTGAAAAAGTACAACCATTTCGGTTGCCAGCTTGGAGGTCCACCATGGTCTTTTTGTTAAATCCACGTTGACCACTAAATGTTTCACCTAATATATGTTAGGCACAGGGTCCAAAAATCAGCCTAGTCCCTATTTCAAATTGACCACACGATTGAAAAAGGCTGTAAAAGTCACACTCACCTTCTAGACAGTTTCCCTTCATGTGGCCCACTTGAATAATGGATGGGCTTGATGTTTTACAATCGTTTTAATTTTTTATTTTGGTATCTAAGGATTGGAGTGGATTTTATATAATCATCGTAGTGGGCCTTGTAAATATCAAGGGTGGATGTCTCTCTCCTAGCTGTTTCTTTTGGTGTGGCCCACCTGAATCACGAGTCAACCCAAATTATTTTTTATGGTCATAAAGTAGGATTACACATCTAATGGTTGGAGAGGATTCTACCTATTACATTAGGGTGGGCCCCAGGAAAAATCAAAGGTGGATTTGCCTCTACTACCCCACCAAAACTAGAGATGGACGATCATACCAGGGGCTCCATGAGGCCCACCACGATGTATAAGTTTTATATACTCCGTACATCTATTTTTTACATATCATTTTAGGGCATGTGCCTACAAGGAGTCAGATGGAAGGCTCAAATGGCTAAGGCAGAAACATTGGTAACAATGACGCTCACCATTGAAATCTTTCTAGGGCCCATGGTGATGTTTATTTGCCATCCAACCTATTCATAAGGTCACATAGACCCTAATGAAGGGAAAACATAAATAACAGCTTGATCCAAAACTTGGCCCCCAAGAAGTTTTCAATGGTAAGCATTCAATCATCACTATTTCCTATAGTGTGGTCCTTTTTAGCCTTCAACTGCCTTCTATTTAGGCTAATCACTTTTAATGATCTTTCAAAATGGATGGATGTCATGGATAAAATATATACATTATGGTGGGCCAATAGAGCCCCTCACAGGACCATTTGTCTCTATATAGATCATGACGGGATAGTACCCAATCTAGCTAGGGAATGGGCAGGAGCTTTGAGTGGGCACCATGATGTATGGGCTTTATCCACATTATACATCTATTTTGCCATGCCATTTTATGGAATCGGACCAAAATTTAGGTAAATCTAAGGCTCAAGTGGGGCACACCATAGTAAGCAGTGGTGATAATGATTCTCACCGTTGAAACTTTCCTAGGCCCAACTTGATATTTATTTTCCATCCAACTTATTCATAAAGTTACATAGACTTGGATAAAGGGAAAACACAAATATCAACTCGATTCAGAACTTATGTGCCCCCAAGAAGTTTTCAATGGTGAGAAGTTAATCCCCATTATGTGGCTCACCTGTGTGGATCTACCTCATTTTTATGCCTATATCTTGAAATGATACAACCAAATGGATGGACGATGTGGATTAGGGTCGCACATCTGTTGGGTTAACCCAACCGACCCACCAATTTGACCTGGTAGAAACCTGATCCGCCCTGACCCGACAGAGAAAATGGTCCGATCCTGGGTGAATGCGATTGGACCATTTTTAATTTAGGTACGGTTTAGGATACACTCCAAACTTGACCAACCCGACTTGTATATACCCGACCCGTTCTGCTCGACCCGAACTGCCCTAAGTTCTGTCAGAGCATTTGAAAAAAAAAAAAAAAAAACTTCGAGTTCGAGCATACCCTCCTTCAGTAGGGAGACACAACTTTGATGTGGAGAAAGATGACGAAGAAGCATACGAAAAGCACGAGGCAGAGAAATCTTCCATATAATATATATAATATGTTTTGAAGTTAAAGAAATAGTTATTGGTGGTATTGTGTAGAGAGAATACTATTTAATACGGTTAGAAATAAATTAAACACTTCTATTTTGAATATACGAAGTTAAAAAGAATATGAATAAGCGGAACTCAATCCTAACCCGACGCGACTCGACCGGGTTCGGCATATGGGGTTGGGTAGGATTAGGGTTGACCCTTTTGCAAGTAGGGTAGGGTTAGGGTTCGGTCAGTCTTAACCGGACACGACCGAACCGAAACCCGAATCTTTAAAATATGTTGAGGTTTGGTCTAGGATTGGGCCCAACCAAAGCCATGTGCAGGCCTAATGTGGATAAACCCACACATCATAGTGGCCACTCGGAGCTCCTCCCCGTTCACAGTTGGAGATGGGCAGGGGTAGCCACCAACCGGCGTCCCATCCCTTTATAAGCTATCAGCTGTCAAAGGGCTTCCTAAAAAATGAATTTACAGCAATTGAAACCCTTGAATGTCCATGGGCCCACTGTGTATGTAAGATCTACTCCTATGTGTAATTCCATGTTAGGTCAATATTGAAAAAGTCAAGCTGAAATGTGATTCTCGTGAGCTACCTTGGGCCTGTCGGAACTGATGTATATTACTCTTTTCTGCATTTACCATATACCAAAGGTACTGCAGGCTATACCACAACAGCCTTTTGATGCATAAAATGAGATGGGACTCTGTGGTCCCACCATGACATACATGTTTTATCCATGCCGTCCATTCATTTGGCCATGTTATTTTCAGGTATGACTCAAAAAATGGCATAGATCCAAAAATCAAGTGGATCACATCATAGGAAGAACATTTAAGGGGTTAGCATTCAATTTCTATTGTTTTCTAGTGTGGTCCACTTGAACTTTAAATCTGCCTCATTTTTGAGTCCACATGCTAAAATGATCTTTACCAATGAATGGATGGCATCGATAAAAACACATATTTCATGGTGGGCCCACAAAGTTTTGGCCTCAAATTCCGTGTCGCACAATGAGCACGAGTCCTTCCCACTTTCAAACATGGCGGTGTATGCATTCATTGATGATGCCAAAGAAAATTCATGTAGTTACGATATTTCAAACGGCCCGAAAGGAAACAATTGTAAGAGAGACATCAACCCTCAATTCTTATAGGGACCACGGTGATGATTATATAAAATCCACTCTAAGTACAACTGTCAATGGATTGGGTTGGCCCTATAGGATTTCGGGCCTAGCATGCCATTGGTCGAGTCGGGACCAGAGTATTAGGCCCATGAGTTGAGTTTGGGCCTAAAGTATAAGCTCGTTTTTCAAATGGGTAGGACTTGGATTAGGGTGTTCAAAACCCGTCAACTCGGCCAAACCTGAATATATATT
Organism: Liriodendron chinense; assembly: GCA_003013855.2. Lineage (NCBI taxonomy): Eukaryota > Viridiplantae > Streptophyta > Magnoliopsida > Magnoliales > Magnoliaceae > Liriodendron > Liriodendron chinense. Next base: position 1,488,343 of record ML058387.1, read on the forward strand.
TTTTTTAATTTAAAATTTAAATTAAAATATTTATCCTCCTTTCAACATTTAAATTTTACACTATTTTTTTCCTAAAAATCCATCTACCTCCTAAATTTCCTTTTATTATTTATAGTGTTGCTGAATTTTTTCATATATGGAAAAGCATGGGGGTAAAGGATAATTTCTCTGTCTATATGAAAGCTCGGGCTGAGGTCGGGTTCGGGCCGGACCTTGCATTTCTATCTTGGGCTGAGCTCGGACTAGACTATTGTGGCATGTCATGGGCTCGGCCTGAATTTGGACATATGTTGAGAGAGGCGGGCTGGGCTTGGACCGAGCTTAGCCTGGACCTAACCCGGCCCATTGACACCCCTAACTCTAACCATCTGATGCCAAACCACTATATAAGCGTAGGGTCCAAAAGTAAAGCTCATCAGTGATTCAGGTGGGCCACACCAAAGAAAACAGTTTAGAGGATGAGCATTCTCTTATATACGTTTTCCAAACGTGTGGCCTACTTAAATTACCGATGGGCTAATTTTGGGGAGGTGTGCCTACCATGGTGTGAAACACCAGATCGTGGGGGTGGATTTCACACCAACACTAGGGTGGATCCCTTTCAAGCCACAACATGCTTTCCTATATATTATATGACATTATCGCCTCGAGACGCCCACATTACACCATGGCGTGTTGTAATTGACTCTCCCTAGACTTCTACCCTTCCTCTTTTAAGGGCCCATTATGATGTGTATGTAAGATCCACACCATCCATTAGCTATGTAATCTTATTTTATGGACATGGCTAAAAAATTGGGACAAATTGTCTTTTCAAGAGGGCCACACTAAGGAAAAAAGTTTAGAGATATACATGCTTGATATTTACACGGCTCACCTTGATGATTATATATAATCCACTTCAACCATTAGATACCAAACCGAACATTAGGCTTAGAATCCAAAAAACAGCCCCACCCATTATTTAGATTAGTCACAAAAAGGAAAACATTAGAAGTGTGAGAATTGTGTTGTACACTTTTTCCTACCTTGTGGTCCACTTGAAACATGAACGGGTCTTTTTTTTTTTTTTCCCTTGTCCCTGGTTCTATCACGGGGTGACACACCCTATTGGTAGGGGTGGATTTCTGGTAAACATCATGGCGGGGCCCACTCAAGCCAGTAACCCTTAAATAACTTTTCAGAGTACTCATGTTTCACTCCACTACTCTCTCTGCTTTCCCCTTCATTTGGATAACCGGGCTTGAAATCTAAAACAAAAGAAAAGTTGTTTTTCTTTTTAATCTATGGAGTTCTAAATGTTTAATCAATATGCATTTTTTATATATATGGAATTTAAAACTGTGTTTTGCTAACCATAAAAAATACTTAGCAGGAATTACATCACATTTCATCTTAAGAAAGTGTAAGATAAGTTTCCACCAACTCGAATCACAACCTCTGTTTTTGCAACGAAGTAACAGGTGGTGTGCTCTCACCTTTCTGAGTTAATGTACACTCAGAATTAGAAAAAAAAACGAAAGAAAAAGAAAGAAAGAAAGAAAGTGTCCAGCATCTCTTGGTTAACACCATTAGGCGCTTCTGAGTCATACTTAACAAAGCAATCAAACAACAACAACAAACACAACATGGATGACTACGAAGAAACAATGTTAAGAGTTAAGAGGAAAGGCTATAAATACCATCAGCTGCAGCACCAACAACATCTTCCTTGGAATCCCTCATGTGGAGAACGAGCCTGGTAGTGTAATTACGAGCTGCATAGAAGTCAGAGAGTGCCATGGAAATGCAGGCCTGACCCATCTTTCCCACCCAAGTATCCAAATCAAGGATCACACCCACATCGATCATAATAGTTGAATTTTGGGCCATGCCCAATTCACATAATGGGCTCACAAGGATAGAAAAGAAGAAGAGAAATGAGAGTTGCACCGGGTTCTTCATTTGAAGCTCAATACCTGTCTCGTGTATCAAAGGTCATAAGCGCTCTTAGTGCCCTTATTTATAGATCCTCTGCAACATTCTGTGGGTCCCACCAGTTGTATATGTTAAATACACTCTGTCCCTCAGGTTCTATATTCAAATTGAAGCCCTGCGGATCAGCTAAGATCTACGACTCAGGTGGGCCAGACCAAAATGGAGCAATGGAAAATAGGATGCCAGCTATAGTTTTGGGTGTGGAGTCACCATGGTATCTTTCATCAAACCTCTTAATCAGGTGTGACTGCCAGGTTGAAGTGAATATACATAAATCAACTTGATCTAATACGGATGGACCATACCCTGAGGAACTCAAGCTTTAGTAGCAACTTTACATTTTCCCCATTGGTATGTCCCAATATTGAGTTTCAGTATCCGGCGGATCTTGTAGATGTACGGTTCAAATGAGAGTTCCCACTGGATAGGTGGAGTGGCCCAATATGGAGCACGAATATTTTATATAGTTGAGTAAAATGTTGGGAACTCGTGGAAGCATAGAATGGAATCAAACAAGATAATCACAATCGCACAAAGCAAATTAATATAGAAAATAATCTGAATTTACGTGGAAAAACCTTTGTGGGAAAAAACCATGGCACAAAGCGATGAATGCACTATGAATCAAAAGTTACGAGAGATGAAAACCTTACCCAAATTAAGCCTCAAGAGAAAACCTTACTTTTTCTCTCTCCAAAGCTCTCTCAAACCCTTAAGCACGTCTACAATACCCTAATCCCATAATCACAAGTGTTTCTATAGCACTAAATCAGAATTAGAAACAAATCACACAAAAACATGCAAAACACAAATTGTCGATTGATCGATCTGTCGCCTGACCAGAAAAGTTCGATCGACCAACCTTGTCACAAAATGTCCATAGATCTCACTGTGAAAATTCATTTTTTGTCGATCGATCGATGGCCCTATTTCAACATAGATTTGAGGCATTTGTTTTTCAACATCTCTACCATGACTCTAATCTTCATCTGCACCGTGTCACACTTGATCCTCTATCTCTTCTTCATCTTTATCATAGCATTATCATCACCGCTTCCTGTGCACACTCTGTCTTTACTCCATCTTCATTAGGCCCAAAGAAGTCGCACTAGAACTTAAGCTTCTCTATAAGGATTACCTTTGTAAACATGTCAGCCAGATTGTATGGATCTTTTTCAGAGTTACACTGCCTTCCGTAAGCACATGTTGGATAAAATGATGACGCACATCAATATGTTTAGTACAAGAGTGATAAACCAAGTTCTTAGCTAAATTGATAGTACTTATACTTTCACAATTAACCAGCATGGCTTCCTGCTAAAGCCCCAACTAATTAATCATAGCTCTCAATTAAACCACTTCCTTGGATGCTTTTGTCACTACCATGTATTCAACTTCTGTCATAGAAAGAGCCACCACAGACTGAAGTCGATCTCCTACTATCGCTCCACCTACTAGCACAATTGAGTACCTAGAAGTCGAACTCCTATAATCCACACTGCCCGCATAATCTGAATCCACATATCCTACCAACTTGTCCTCTAATTTCTCAAATATCAAGACGTAGTCCTACGTACCTTGAATATACCGAAGTAGCCATTTCACGGCTTCTCAGTATTGCTTGTTGGGGTTAGACATGAATCTCCTAACAATACCTACCACATGTGAAATATCTAGTATCGTACAGACCATAGTATACATTAAGCTGCCTACTATGCTTGCATAAGACATAACAAGACACACCCTATTTCTCTTCATCTATTTTAGGACACTACTTTGAAGATATATTGAAATGAGTCGTGTTGGGAACGCCGACCAGCTTCACCTAGTCCATCCTAAACTTCATCAATAACTTCTTAAGGTATTCAGCCTGAGATAGTTGTAGCCTGCTCCTCTTTGTCTTTATGTATATAAATGTCAAGAACCCTCTTTGCAGCCCCTATATCCTTCATCTTAAATGTTAACGCTAATAGCTAAGCCTTAAGTACATCGATTTCAGACATACTATGGCTAGCAATAAGCGTGTCACCAACATACAATATAAAGGTAATGAATTTCTCATCATTCAGTATTTTAAAATAAATATAATGATCATATTCACTCTTGGTAAACTGCTAACTCATCATGAAGGAATCAAACTTTTTGTATTACTATCTAAATGACTATTTCAGGCCGTATAACGACCTTCTCAACTTGCAAACTTATTCTCTAGGAGACCCTTGATCTTAACCTTCCAAAGTTCACAATTATTTTTCTTGAAATACTTCTCTATGTTGAATTTCATACCAGACGCCATTGAAACCTCGTCTCAGATTTAAATCTGCTTCCCAACGTATATTTTGATACCACTTGTTGGGAACTTGTAGAAGCGTAGAGTGGAATCAAATGAGATAATCATAATCACACAGAGCAAATCAACACAAAAGATAATCCAAATTTACATAGAAAAACCCTTGTAGGGAAAAATCATGGCACAAAGATATGAATACACTATGAATCAAAAGTTACAAGAGATGAAAACCTTACTCGAATTAAGCCACAAGAGAAAACTTTAGCTTTTCTCTCTCCAAAAATCTCTCAAACCCTTAAGCACGTCTCCAATACCCTAATTTTGCAATTACAAATGTTTATAAAGAACTAAACCAAAATTAGAGATAAATCGCGCAAAACTTTACAAACTGTCGGTCGATCGGTCAAGTGGCATCGATTAATCAGTCAGTCGCCCGACCAGACAAGTTCAATCAACCAAACTTGTCACAAAATGTTTAGAGTGCTCACTACGAAAATCTTATTTTCAGTCGATCGATGGCCTTGTTTCAGCATAGATTTGAGGCATCCGTTTTTCAACATAAAACAAGTGTTGTAGGGATATGACATTGTATGTGCCAGCGTGTAGAAATGTCGTGTTGTAATGAAAAGTATCATGTGTGTGATGTGGGACTCACATTAAAAAGTAATCATCTATTTAAATAGAATGCTAATTGAGGAATGCCATCAATTTAAATTGGCACATAGGACATTTGTACCTGCTTAGAAAAGACTTAAATGTAACTGTAAAGTATTTACATTTGGTTTCTCCACAAGAAGAGAGTATAACCTTTTTTTTTCTTTTTAGTAAAATGGAGGGAAGAAGTTTCTTGTGATGTAGCATTTTAAATGGCAATTTAGAAGGAAAAAGAGTTTCACTTTGTGGGATTATAGTCCAAAAATTGCAAATCTAAAAGAATTTTTTTTTCCACGATTGTTCTTTAATAAAACAAATAGGTATAAAGGGATTACTTCCTCTAGCATTAATGTTATTTTGCATTTTACTTATATCACAAGTTTACTTTGTATAACCTTTTAAACTATGCACTTAACCAAATAAGCCTTAAGGATTCCACAAGATGAAATGTCTACTTGCCCTCTCCAATTTGGGTTTTGTGTCTACTACGTATATTCGATTGTTTTTTTAGAAATCGGATGGGGTACTGAGTTACTTAGTATGCTTTTATTGAACAAAGTAAACTCTCTTGGGCCCACCGTGAATGTATGTCGTTTATCCACACCGTCTATCCGTTTTTCCATGTCAATTTAGCAATTAAGTCAAATTGAAGCATATCCAAAGCTCAAGTGGACCATAACATAGGAAACAGTTGGAATAATGAATTCCACCATTGAAACCTTCCTAGGGCCCACAGTGATGTTAATTTGTCATCCAACCTATTCATAAGATCACACATATATGGATGAAGGTAAAAAGAAATATATCTGCTTGATCCAAAGCTTTTGTGGCCCCCAAGAATTTTTCAATGGTAAATGCTCAATTCACACTATTTCTTGTGGTGTGGCCCACTCGAACTTTCGATATGCTTCAATTTTAGTATCAAACCCTAAAATTATCTGGTAAAATGGATGGACGAAGTGTATAAACTACATAAATCACAGTGGGCCCCACATAGTTTACTCAGTACACTACTAGAGCTGCTTGAGCCAAGCTAGCTCGATTAGCTCACTCGACGTTGCTCAAACCAGCTCAATTCGACTTAGTTCAAAGGTTGAGTTCAAACCAAGCCAAGCCATTTTTTCAAGCTCGAAAGAATTTTCAAGCCGAGCTCGAGCTAACTCAAGCTCGATTTAGTTCAATTCAGCTCGACTCAGTTGACTCGGTTGGAACTCGACTTGATTAGTTAGAAAGGTATGTTGTTTAGTCCCATATCGGAAAAGAGAAAAGAAATGAGAGGTGAAACTCTTTATAAAAGCAAGTGGGGGTGTCAATAGGCTTTAGGCTACTTTTGAGCCTGGATTTTAAACATTTTTTCGTGTCAGTCTAGCTCAAAGGTCGAGCCAGGCCGAACACGAGCTAGGGTGGTCATTAAACGATCTTAGCTCGAACAAGGCAAAGCTGGCTCGACTCGGCTAGTGTACAACTCTACTCACTAAGCAATCCACTTCCTATTTTTTATTGGCTACACATGTCATTGTTACATGGGTACCATGTTCATATTATAGGTAATTTAGAAGCAGATTGTGTCCACCCTTGGTCAAACAATAAGCCAGCAGACCAGAGATCCTTCAATCATTGAAGGGGACCATTAAGTTATTGTGGCTTTCCACACACTCTCATCCATGGATTTTAGAAAAATTCTCATCCTGGCTTTCCTGTATGAATAATTAGTGTCATCAAAGGGAGGTGGCTTGGAAATGCATAAGCTCTATGGATAAGCTGTCACACTTAGACATCTTACAGCTCTGAATCTAACTCTTTAAGTAAGAGAAACCCGCTCTGATATCATTTGAAAAGTTGGAACTATAAATGTCCTGCGGGGGGGGGGGAATATAATCAAAGTAGAAGAACAAGATTAACAAGTACAACCCAAATAACAATATAATCTGAAATCTTGTTCAAATCATAGGACAATCTTTCACCTAAAAACTTAAGTAGGACAACATTATATCACAATTTAAGATTTTACAAAATAAAACACACACATATATATAAAGAATAACAATCACCACAACACAAACGATTTATAGTAGTTTGGTGCTTAAACAACTGCACCTACTCTACTTCTAAAATTATCTCTCCTTGTAATTTTGGCTTTCCACTATAACAAATGTTTTCATAGGTTCACCTTTAAAACCTGATACAATGATTGATATTTTTACAGGTTATTACAATAAAATCTCAAGTGATTTTCACAGGCTATCACCAAAAAGCTCAATTGAGATTTTTACGGACAATCTCAAACAAACCAAAAAAGGATAAGAGGAAGGATATTACCAATCTTCTTGATGTAAAAGATGATGAAGCTCAGCAGAGGTGAATGTTCAATGGTGTAACGATTTGATCTTCAAAAAAGATAAACTGATATAGCTCTATCTCCTTTCAGAGGAATTTCCATATGAGTTTCACTAAAAGTTGCAATTTCAATTCTCAATTCTCAAGTTAAGAAAGATCTTCTCTCAAATAGTCAAATTGATTGAGAAGAAAACTGAAATAACTATGTTAACAAAAACTAAGATTTAAGCAGATAGCTAGACTATAATGGAGAGATTTTTCACCAGAGAGATAGTATTTTCATGATTCTCTTGATGAAAAATAATGAGAAAAAGAGCTTTATCTATAGTAAAAAAGTTAGGTCTTCGACTGACCTTAGTTCCAACCGTTTTATCTCAACGACAATCAAATTTTACAAGATAAGAATATATTCAAACTTCAGTTAACCCGAGATGCGATTTGGTTGACCGAACTTCGACTGACCCGAGGTAGGGTTTGGATGATCCGAGTTCAGGGTCCAGAATAAAATTTAAAATCTGGAAACTTGACCGAACAGCCTTGGGCTGGCCGAAGCCTGTTCAGCGAGCTGAACACAGGGTTGGGTTGACCGAACATCACTTGGATTTTCTCAAGTGTGCTTGCTAGAAACTTGGCTGAAGTTTACGGGCTGGCCGGAGATTCTTGTGATAACCGAATATAGGGTTAGGCTAGCCAAATTTTCTCGAACTATGACTTTAAAAGAGATTTAGAATGATCAACTTAAAAACCATATAAATTTACCTAACCTAGTATCATCCCTATGGTCAACTTTACCTTAAAGTTGACATATATGGTTTATCTTTGAAGCTTTGCCTCAACCTCCATTGTAAAGTCGATACAGTCTTAATATTGAGATGAATGTCAAAGTTGACTTTCATTTTCTTAAAGTTCTTAAATTACTCACTCAAACTCACATACTATACTAAATACTTTGACTACGAAATTTGACAACAACTATGTGCAATTAACACTCGTACTCAATGCTTAGCACTTACAGTTTCTGTTCGCAATCGCTTGCAAATTAGGTCATCAAGATATAGCTGATGACCAGAGTCTGTGGGGCCCGTTCTAAGAGGTGTGCTTTATGTATGTTGTCCATTCATTTTTTTAGTTGATTTTAGGAAAAAGAATCCAGATCCTCTGTTATACCCGAGCAAAGGAATCCTGTTTTCAGAGGTTCCCTACTTGTGTATAACAAAGGATCCAGATTTTAGGAAAAAATATATGGATCTAAACTACAGTAGATCACTCCACAGGAAACAATTGGAATAATAACACATACTGTTGAAACCTTCCCAAGGCTCACCATGATGTTTATTTTCCATATAACCTGTTCATAAGGTCATACATGAGAAAACATAAATATCATCTTAATACAAAACTTCGGTGGCTCCCAAAAAGATTTCAACGTACGGTAGGTATCCAATCTCATGCTCTGAAATGAATTGAAAAAACGGATGAATGGCATCAATAAAACACATACACGGTGGTGGACCCAACTGTCTCCAGTCTGTTATATGGGAGGAGGCTAACCCAGATTCGGTGAGGCTATGACTGTGAGGCCCACATTGATGTGTGTTGTATATCCAGGCCGCCCACCCGCTTTGTCAGATCCTACTATTGCTTGGCCCATAAATCTCAGGTGGACTACCCCTCACCATTAAAAACTTCTTGTGGGCCATTAAAAATGTTTTATATCAAGCTGATATTTGTGTTTTACTCTCATCCAGGTCTATGTGACCTTATGGACATGTTTGATGGAAAATAAACATTACAGTGGGTCCTCAAAAGTTTTTAATGGTGGACGTTCAATCACCAATCTTTCCTTTGGTGTGGTTCATATGAGAGTTGGATCTATTTCATTTTTGGGCTCATGCCCTAAAATAAGCTCATAAAATGGATGGACGGTATGGATATTCAACATATACATGAAGATGGACCCCACGATCACTGCCTGATCACGGAAGTGGGTGCCCGCACACCAAACCGCGTCCCTTCCTACCGAAGGTTTATATTCACTTGTGGTTTAGTATCACATGGGTTTTGCTTCCAGAAGTTGGGGTCAGATTTTGGACGGTCTGGATTTCTGTAGAATTATTACGTCTTTATGATTTAATAGTCAGCATCACTTTTTAAATGGTTCAGAACTAACATACCGAGTCTAGAGTGAATGCCCGACACGCCGGGAGCGATTAGGTAAGGTTTACCAATAGTGTTGTTTCTCTGAACGTGTGGCGCCTATATATCCATGCCGTCCACTAGTTTTTAAACATCATTTTAGTGCATAGTCCAGAAAAATAAACAGATCCAAATCTCTATTGGACCACCACAGGAAAAAGTGTTCACTGAACGTCCACCATTAAAAAATTCCTATGGCCCATTATAATGTTTATTTGACATCCAACCTTGATAAGGTCACACAGACATGGATGATGGGAAAACATCAACTTGGTCCAAAATACATACATCAAGGTGGGCCCCACCATAACCCCGGCTGCGCCGTCTTGGGTGTGGCCGGGGTCTCGCCTAATCCGCTCTCCTACTAGTCTAGGGTAGATTTGGTGACGCCCTGGTCTCACCTAACACAGTGTGGCCCTGACCGTGGGGCCCCCTTGATGTATTTGCTGTATATTCACGCTGTCAATTCGTTTTACCAGATCATTTTAAGGCTAAAAATGAAGCATATCCAAATGTCCAATGGACCACATCACATAAATCATTGACAATTGACTTTTTTTTTATTATTATAATTTATAAGGGAAAGGGGAATTTTATTCATAAAGTGGAAAGCGCATACATTTGGCCGGATCCCTAAAACAGGCCAGGGAGGGGGCGCGGTTTGGGTGGATCCCCGAGGTCCGTGGTTCCCTAACCATGGGGCTCACTGTGATGTATGTTCCTTACATCCACACCATCCATCCATTTTGACAGCACATCCACACCATCCATCCATTTTGACAGCTCATTTTAGGGCATGGAAGCATATCCAAATCTTAGGAGACCGTGCCACAAGAAACAGTCTTGATTGAATCCTCACCATTAAAAACTTCATGGGGCCACCAAAATGTTTATTTTCCATCCAACCTGTTAATAAGGTCACAAAGACCTGGATGAAGAGACCACACAAATATCAGGTTGATCCAAAGCTTTTATGTCCCATGAGAAGTTTTTAATGATCGATTACCACTGTTTCTTGTATTATGGTCCACCTGAGAGTTGGATCTGCTTCATTTTTGGTATATTGTGGTAAAATGAGTTTTCAAAACAGATGGATGGCCGGGATATAAGGAACATACATTATGGTGGACCCCATGTTCAGGGATCCACCCACCTCGGTAGATCCAGGGATCCATTCAAACTGCGCTAAGAACAAGGGACCTAAGCCCCACGAGTTTAGGCATCTGATAATCCCAACCTGGAAAGGTCGGTTCTGTGGATATAGACTCTATTTGGGCACCCATCACTAGCTAGTCTCGCCAATCCATTTACTATTGCCTTACCTTCATGGTAGGTGTGCTTGTATAAAAATAGAGCTCATTTTGTGCCATATGCTCCAAGGGGATGTAACTAAGGGGTTTGTAGCCGCCTCTGCGATTATACCTGAGTCGGTCTCAACTATAATATTGTAAAGGACTATGTTAGAAGAAATTTCCAAACAGTCAACCATAGTGTCATTGTATTCAAAACTCAGTCATAGGACTTGTGGAATTCAAAGATCATCCGTCGCATACTTCAATGGACCGGAATGGGCAACTTATCCTAAAGATGGCAGTGCATTAGGTGTCTCACCTCGAGCTTTATAGTTTGGGAACTTTGTAGTGCAGACGTCAGCGAAACTAGATCGATCATTGCCTCTCTTGTATGATAACTAACCCGAATCCATGGATATATCAGGAATCCTCAACTGATCTTCCCTTATTTCTTAGAAAGCACTCGAAGAACACGAGTAAAAGAGAAGAAAATCTCTAGGAAGTTATATTGAAGTAATGAATAATCCCCAAAATGAAATAAAATAACTATAAATATGTTCTCCAACCCTAAGCTACGCAACCAAAGAATCCTATTTGCAAAAGGAAAGAAAATTGAAGCAAAACGGAGAAAAACAATTCAAAATAGCAAGTTTGCACGAGAATCTGTGCGTCGCACAACCGGTTGGCCGAGGTCCACGACCGGTCAGTAATGGGCTGAAACAATCCAGAGAGTTTAGACTGTTATCGTGCAAAATTCTACCAGTCAGGCGACTGGTCGTCTGTTGAACCTCCAATTTATACATAATGTACCCCATTACATCACATTATATGCATGGTTTGCATGTTTAAAAGGCCCATCTAATGCATGTTTTGTGATTGTAGAAATGAGAGCGACTTCACCCAATTGGTGACCAAAAAGAGTGTATTTAGGAGCCCTTGTATGAAGGCCCAAGGTGGACCAAAGAAGGAAAAAGAAAGAGGAGAAAAGAGAAGAAATAGAGAAGAAGAAAAAGAAGAGAATAGAGGTCCGACCGGTCATGACCGGTCGGCCATGGGAGCAACAACCGGTCCTGACCGGTCGGCCACCCCGCCGTCCCCCTATGAAACTCGTTGGACAAAGGACCGGTTTAGTCCGATCGGTCGGCCAACGGGTGGGCCACCTCTCTGTGCATGCTGGACTCAAAACATACCAGTCCGACCGGTCATGACTGGTCAGCCATACGTAAACAGAGCTTTCTAATTAGAGATCCGATTTTTTTTGCGCAAGTGCGTAATACTACGCACTTCTGGACATTTCCAACGCGGTAGAGCTTCCCTACTATAAAAGGACACCTAGGGTCTCTTCTTAGGGTATCATAGAAGTGGAGGAACTTCGTGAGAGGTGAAGAGAGATGTCGTGGAGCGTTTGCAACCCTCCCAACTCCGGGTTTTTATACTTTTTAGTTTTTCTTTGACTTCTAGTTGTAGTATGACAATGCTCGGCTAGAATCTCTCAGCTAAGGCCGAGAGGTGAAGCTTGCAGCCAATTTCATGTTTAGTTCAGTTTGATTCAAGTAGTTTCACTTCAAGTTTGAATTTTGAATGTTCTAGTTCATATGAAGTTGATATTTTTAGAAGTTTTATGCAATTCTCTAAGATTATCATGTTTTGGTTGATTGGATTCGAATTATGGTAAGCCTTGAGCATGCCATAGTCCATAGGCATGGCTGTTACTCCGAAGGCTATGATTTCGAATGCTATGTGATTGAATAGGACTAGAACTTAGAAGTTCAACTTAAGTGGGATTGAATGTGTTTAATGCTTTATCTTCCAACTAGATGAGAGATAAAACTTCAAATCTAGTTGTGTTTATGCTTGGCTTTATTGAATTGACATGAGATTGTTACAAGTGGATCCTTGAAAGCCTTAGTTCCTTTAATTCCTGATTTTTCTAAATTACTGTGTAGGTTAATTCTCTCAATTGAATCTCTTAATCATTGCAATTTAAGTTGCTAAAATAGTGTATAATTTATTTTCTAATTCCCTGTGGATCGACCTCGATCTTACCGAGATTTATTACTACATCGCAGCCTTGCACTTGAGGCGAGCAAACAAGTTTTTGGTGCTGTTACCGGGGAAAAGGTTAAACGGTTCTAATTATTCTAATAGCTATAAGAGTTAGGTAGGATTTTCAGTTTTTCTAGAAGTAGAATTTTTTTCTCGATTACTAACAATTTTTTGTTTGATTTTGTAGGACATTATTGCTGACATAGATCTCACTCTATTGGGTAACATCTCCCCATCTCCATTCTTTTTGTTCTTTTTTCTAGATTAGGGTAGTTTCCAATTCCTTAAAATTTCGTCATGTATGATTGGATGAATGGTGTGTACAAGTACCTTTTGGAGGATAAGACGTTGAATTGGGGGACCCAAACTCATTGTGATCGGGATCCCTCCAAGCATGAGTATTTTTCTGAGATTCAAAGAGCCTCCACTATCCCCCATGTAAGACGATGCGTGATTACATTAATGAAAGCAATGCATATATTGAGACACGACGTAAGAAGATGAGGGAATACCGGAATGAAGCAAAATCGAATAATGATCATCTAGCGAAAACATTACGTGATTACCGGATTGAAAATAACATGTGTTCCATCGGTTATAGTAGGAGGTGTGCAACAACAAAAGGAACGGGTGAATAGTGGTCAACCGGTTAAGACAATACGTGATCACTTGTATGGATATGCTTATCAACCATCATATAACTCTTCATCCTACAATGCGTAAGGTCTTAATTGGGGAAACCATCATTTTCCTTGTTTAAGGGAAGAACCAACCGTGGTTATTAACAATCACCCTAAAACATCTTCCTCTTGTGATGACATGTATACACAAATACTTGAGGAAATATGGAAAGAGTTTGTAGATAAACAATCAAATCAAGCTTACTCGCCATCTTGTGAAGACGTTGAGCCGAAATTGGGGGCATCGAATCAATCCCCTCTAATGAGGAGGATGGGGCTACCCAAGTCTCACTTTCTTCGAATTTAATGAATTGACTTTTAGAGGAGATTGATCTCGATGATCCCAATGTCATCATCAATTATGGTGAGTCCACTCTCTTTTGGATGCTTTGAACTTACTGATGAAGAGATTTCAATGACAATTGACGAACCCGAGGAATCCAAAAAATTTGAAAGCAATGGTGGGGTTACTTACAATGAGGGTTCAGTGGATGCTTATGAACCTATGGTTTCTTTTTCCCAAAGGCATAATAATGATTATGAGTCTCTAGAGGATATGCATGCTAGAGAGATGGCCGAGGTTGATATTTTTTAGTCACTCCACCAACTTGACATGCTTAATTTTAATGTGGAGAATGAGACTCCCATGAGTGAAAATTCAGATTCTTTAGACGAATGCTTAGCTCACTTTGAAAATTCAAATGACCCCATTATTCAAGAGATTGTTAAAGCCTTGCATACTTCCGACTTGGTGCTTCAACTAGTTATGGAGAGCCTAGTTTGGAAGAATTCCACTCCATGGAGGGCGAGTCCCTCACCATTAAAACTGATTTTTTGCACTTACTCAAGCAAGATCATGATCCTTCATCTAACTATCTCAATTTTCTAGAGGAATGCTTGGCCCACTCTTATGATCTTGATGATGAGATGATTAAGGAGTTAGATATGTTGTTAGACACAATGTAGGTGCCTGAAGAACACATTTCCACTAATTTACATTCTTTACCATTGTTTGTGAAAGCACCGTATAATTCTGAAATTGTGGAGGAGACAACTTTAACTGAGGAATACATGATGAATGTCTCTCTACCATCATGAGTTCTTCAGCCCATTGAGAATTCTGATTGGGAGGACCCGTTTTTAATCAACCACAACCCAATTCAGAATTTGAGGAGATATCTTTTTACTGCTCTTATCTCTTCCTATCATGCATATGGTGCACATAAATATTGGACTTCAATGAAGAAAAGCACCCATGTTTACTGTCGAGTAGGACTTTGAATGGTACTTATGAGAAACCTATTGAAATTCATGAAGATCTTGCTCAAACTTGATCATGTAGTCGATCGGACTAATCAAAGGTAGGTAGATAGGTTAGGATCTATTTTTCTGTAATTAGGATTGAATAAGTCTCATCAAGACAATGGAAGATGTTAGAATTGATCAACTTGCTACCTCAGGTACCTCGTTCTCACTCTCATTTGTTTTATTTCATTGCTCTCATGTCTGGCTTACTGCATATCTTTTTACATTAAGGACAATGTAAGATTTTGGTTGGGGGGTGAGATTCCTTAGATGAATCTACTGGGTTGGGGGGTGTGTTGAACCTCTAATTTATACATAATGTAGCCCATTACATCACATTATATGCATGGTTTGCATGTTTAAAAGCCCTATCTAATGCATGTTTTGTGATTGTAGGAATGAGAGCGACTTCGCCCAATCGGCCATCCTATCATCCCCCTATGAAACTCGCTGGACAAAGGACTAGTTTGGTCCGACCGGTCGGCTAACGGGTTAGCCACCTCTCTGTGCACACTGGACTCAAAACAGACCAATCCGACCGGTCACGACCGATCGACCATGCGTAAACAGAGCTTTCTAATTAGAGATCCGATTTTTTTTGCACAAGTGCGTAATACTACGCACTTCTAGATGTTTCCAATGGAGTAGAGCTTTCCCACTATAAAAGGACACCTAGGGACTCTTCCTAGAGTATCATAGAAGTAGAGGAACTTCGTGGGAGGTGAAGAGAGCCGTCGTGGAGCATTTGTAACCCTCCCAACTCCAGATTTTTATGCTTTTTAGTTTTTCTTTGAATTCTAGTTGTAGTATGACAATGCTCGGCTAGAATCTCTCAGCTAAGGCTGGGAGGCGAAGCTTGTAGCCAATTTCATGTTTAGTTCAGTTTGATTCAAGTAGTTTCACTTCAAGTTTAAATTTTGAATGTTCTAGTTCATATAAAGTTGATATTTTTAGAAGTTTTATGAGAGTTCATGTGCTTTGGACATGGATTCCTTGCAATTCTCTGAGATTATCATGTTTTGCTTGATTGGATTCAAATTATGGTAACCCTTGAGCATGCCATAGTCCATAAGCATGGCTGTTACTCTAAAGGCTATGATTTCGAATGCTATGTGATTGAATAAGACTAGAAGTTGGAAGTTCAACTTAAGTGGGATTGAATGTGTTTAATGCTTTTATCTTCCAACTAGATGAAAGATAGAACTTCAAATCTAGTTGGGTTAATGCTTGGCTTTATTGAATGGACATGGGATTGTTACAAGTGGATCTTTGAAAGCCTTAGTTCCTTTAATTCCTGATTTTCCTAAATTACTGTGTAGGTTAATTCTCTCAATTGAATCTCTTAATCATTGCAATTTAAGTTGCTGAAATAGTGTAGAATTTGTTTTCTAATTCCCTATGGATCGACCTCGGTCTTGACGAGATTTATTACTACATCGTAGTCTTGCACTTGAGGCGAGCGAACATCGTCAAGGGTCTTGGATAGTCCAAAGAGTTGGAATGTCTCTCATGGGAAATTCTACTATTCTGTAGACAGTCGTGACCGATCTTAGGAGCGGACGGCTGGTTGGACGACCAGTCGTCAAAGTGTAACGCCCTGAGATTTTCGAGTCGTGTGGATACTGCGATGGGCCGAGTTCCCGGGTGTTATTTGGAATGCGCCAATGATAAATTCCTCTACATTTCAATAATTGTTCATTTATTTAATATTTTGTGGCATTCAAGCAGAGTGACGAAAGATAAGTCATCTTATTTTATTAATTTCTACACTAAGTTATCATTAAATATCCTTAAAATATATTAAATAAAATATTTAATTATTGTCTTTACCATGAAAGACTTATTATAATTTTGAAATAAAGCAGTAAACTGTTTTAAGAAGGCATGATAAATAAAGTCTTCATGACACTGCTCTGGTTACGTCATCCATCATCTATTACCATGAACCTTCGAACACTTTACCTTACTACTCGATTCATTTACTAGATCTTCACCTGGATTATCTGAGATGTGGTTGGATAGCGTTAAATACTATCATAGTGGGGAATATCCCTCCAAGATAATCATGATAATAATAATACAGAGATAGTGCAAGCATATAATTATAATTGACCAAAACATCCAAGAGAAATCTTATTAATATAATGCATGGTATGCATGCTCCGACTAAGGCACCCTGGCTAGAAATCATAATACATGAAACATGAGACTCCCTATTACGACTTCACGATGGCCACTAGTTATCAGATGTTTTTAGGACGCACAAGTCCATAGTTTTACCCGACCACATGAGAAATGGGATGCTCATATCCCAAATCTATACGTGATAGTGTACGGGAGAAGTAAGACGCTCTAGCCTATTCCCAATTCCGTACACCAACATGGAGTCAAGTGAATGTGTTACTTTATTTTTACCTTTATTTAAATGTTTTCATATACAACCGTTTTAAATAAAACTCAATGGTCACTATGGGAAGTCGCAAGCAACCTAGCATAGGCCGATAGCACGAGATTAGTGTCCATAGCACCAATCCTGGCTCATGAGATAACATATACGATTAATGTCCACTCCTTGTACCACTTATAGTCCAACTAAGTCCCACAAATAGCCATTAATTTCCAACATGGCCAACCAAATGAAACATACATGTAGGACACATGGATCCATTCCAACATCATATGAATACAAGGATCCATTGGCAATACTCAACATATAAACATAGTTATGCCAAGATCATCTTTCCAACATGGACACCTCCCACGAGCCCATCTCTCTACAACAACTGATCTCATTAATATAGGGACAAGGGTGTACATAAGCGTAATATTCACACGATAATCATCATCCATATGATGCATACATCATCATAACCATGTTAATCATACATAAATATAAATCAAAGAAATCAATACATGGTTCTCACAATAATGTGAAAAAATATACATGCTTTCTACATATACATCTAAATATGAAATCATAGCATCACATAATATCATTTCAATATAAATCTAACATTAATCATGGTCTAATATGGATCATGTATTTAAGCTTAAGATACTCAATAAACAATAAAGAAAATCTAGAAAATTATACTTTTATCCATGTTGGCTTGAAGTAAAAATCATCACCTTCATCTAATAGAAATTATAGGTTGAAGAACAAGGGAGGATCGTCGTCTACACTACCCATGGTGATGCACTCGAGTTATGATGGGGATCTACTCTTGTGGATGGGGAAGGAAGGAGTAGGAATGGCTTGACATCCTCTCTCTCTCTCTCTCTCTCTCTCTCTCTCTCTCTCTCTCTTCTCTTACACGTCTCTTTCTCTAACACATGGAGGCAGGTTAGGAGAAGGGTTAGTATGTGTGATGTATGCACCTGCACACCTCCTAAACTCATTGGGATTTACCAAAAAAATGATTAAAGGGTTGATCTTTGAGAAATTCTAATCCGTTCACCACGTTGGGCATAAAGAATAGAGTCGAAATATATAATTTTCATGGTAATCTGAAATTTAGATTGGCCGATCTTGAAAAATGGCCCGGAAGTGCCAAAATAGGGTTGATCTCAATTAACAATCCATGTTTGATGAACAAGGTCTAAATTTAGAGAAAACTAAGGCCCTTGTAGTCATGATAGAAAAATGATTGGACAAAATTTGGTGGTTGATTGATGGTAGAAAATGCCTAAATCTGAAATTTTAACTTTTGGCGGAAAAGTAAGGGGCTGACTTTGTGGTTAACGATGTAGGATTATAAATCGGGGTCTAAATTTTCTGCAAACTCATAATCATATGAGAACAATGGGCGGTCCAAATTTAAGAAGCAATTGACGGTGGAAAGTAGGTTAATTGAAAGGTCCAGATTTAAAAGGAGTTGGTAACTGATTATTTTTTAAAGCTAGATTACTTGGCACTTAAGAAAGAGGTTTATCAAGGTAGGCACTCAAATCAAACTATCGGTCTATGATATGATAAGGATGATCTAAGTCACTCACATGAAGGAGAATATTCGACTATGACTACCCATCCACTTTACTCACTTGATGGACATGAAAATCAAGGTTTAAGGGATGATTTGACAATTGGACCACTTCTACTATGATTTAAGGGTTGAAATTTGGCATGTATGGTTAAATTATGATGAATACGCATGATATAAAATTTCAAGTCAAACGGATTATGAAAACCATGTGATCTAGAAATTAAGGGTCCAAGTTAATGTGAGTCATTCACATTTTGGGCACTCAAGCTTTCATATTTATACACTTCAGATAATCAATCAAATTTTAGGATAAAGGTTTACCGCTAAGATAATTAGTTTGGTATGGTTACTTTCCCAACTACATTCCTGGATTAACGGCTATGGATGCTCCTAGGTTAAGATTTCCATGATCGCGGGTGCTACTTAAAAATCTATCTATACGAAATTATTTTATGGAATCTATTTACCTAAAATTACATTTATCTTTTGGACAGATTTGAAAAATACTTATCCGATTGATCAGAAATCGCAAATTGAGAGATCCAAGGGCATTATCATAATTATCGTAAAAATGTGAGTTTTGCGAAATCCAACCATTCTACATCGTTCATGGCATCATTCTAAATAACTTTTGTAAAGGGTACCCTATCAGATCTCCTATGAATGTCCCACTATTCGTAAATCAAAATTAATGTACAGTATTTAATTAAAATAAATTTTTTCAAAATTTTCAAATAAATTTTAAAAAATTTGGGGCAGTTTTTTCACCAGCATGTTGAGATTTGGCTCCTTCCTTATAGTCCTCTTTTAATCCTTCATCTGGTCCATCTTCATCATGTAGAGCTTAGATACACCCTCTACATCAGTCTCCCCTCCTTGAAAAGAACTCGACCTTGAGTTCTCATTATCTTCCAGTTCGTGGTACTCGTACAAGTCAGTGACGTTGAACGGACGGGAGATCTCAAATTCCTTAGAAGATCAACAATATAAGCATTGTCATTGATCTTTTAGAGGATTGGTATTGGTTCAATCTTCTTTTGTTTCAGCTTGCTGTACATGCTGGTAGGGAAGTGTTCTTGTTCTCTTACATCAAACACTTTTGCCCAACGATGCTTGTCTGTATCCTGCTTATACTTCGTATTTGATTCCATGAGCTTGCTTCGTACTTCGGCATGTATCTCCATAACCCTTTCGGCCATGTTTTCAGTGGTTATGCTTTTCCCTGAAACTTTGGATAAGGGAACTAAGTCGAACATGTGACGTAGGATTCGCCCGTAGATGATATGAAAGGGCTGGGTGACTTGACTGTCGATCGGTTCACCATGTTGTTATAAGCGAATTTGGCCTATGAAACGACACATCTCATTGCTTGAACTTGTTTCCAAAAATGCAGCGTATTAGGTTGCCTAGAGTCCTATATTCACTACTTCAATTTGACTGTCCGTCCATGGGTGATTTGCACTACTAAACTGAAGTTGCGTATCGAATCGACTCTACAAAGTTTGCCAAAAGTGATTAACAAACTTTGTATCACGTACGGTTGGATGTTATGGTCTTCGGAATACCATGGAGTCTCACAACCTCCCTGAAAAATAAATTTTCCACGCTCATACCATCGTACGTTTTCCTGCATGGTATGAAATGTGTCATCTTAGAAAAACTATCTACCACCATAAACACGGAATCCATTCCTCATTACGTTCGTGGGAGACCCAAAACGAAATCTATTGAGATGTCCTCCCAAGGACCACCTGGCATAGGTAGAGGTGTGTAGAGTTCGGTGTTTTGAGAATGACTTTTTGACATTTTGCATGTATAACACTGCTGCACCAGCTTTCCAACATCTCGGCCAATAATAACGTTCTTCCACAAGGGCCTTAGTTTTATCCCTGCCCAAATGTTCTCCTAGACCTCCACCATGAAGTTCAAGTATCAATTTCTCTCGTAAAGAGCACTGCGGGATGTATAACTGATTCCCATATAATATGAATCCTTCTTGGACATGAAAGTCACCTTGGTGGCCTTCCGTACTTCTCAGCCACGCTTCTTTAAAATCTTCATCTTCAACATATAGACCCTTGAGGTGCTCAAAACCAACGATATCAGTACTCAATGTGACAAGGAGATCGGCGACTAAGGGCATTGATGACTTTATTTTGTTGACCTGATTTGTGCTTTAATACAAATGTGAATTCCTGCAAAAGGGAGACCCACTGAGCATGTACACGACTAATGTTAGTCTGATTTTTAAGGAATTTAAGAGCCTGGTGATCCATGTACAAGACGAACTCCCTCTGGATGAGGTAGTGCTGCCAATGTCACAATGCATGCACCACCACGTAGAGCTCAATCTCATAGGTAGACTACTTTTTCCTTGTATTACTTAACTTTTTCACTATAAAAGGCAACGGGCTTGCCTTCCTAAGATAACATAGCACCAATCCCTACAAATGATGCATCCCAATCTACCTCAAAGACTTTCTCGAAGTTGGGTAACACAAGGATCAGAGTTGATGACAATTTTTGTTTGATCTCGACGAAACTTTGGTCAGCCTCGTCGATCCAACAGAATGGGCCTTTCTTCATACAGTCCGCAATAGGTGCGACGATCGTTCTGCATATCCTGACGAAGTAGCGATCAAAGGTGGCCAACTCATGAAAACTGCGCACTTCATGGATATTGGTCGGGGTAGGCCACTCACGTATAGCCCTCACCTTGTCTTCGTCGACTCAGATGTCCATGGATGATACAACAAACTCCAGAAAGAGCAAGGGATCCGTTAGAAAATCGCACTTCTTCAAGTTCAAATATAGTTTGTTGTCGTGGAGCACTTGAAGTACTTCCTTGAGATGTTCCATATGAGCTGATTCATGTTGACTGTAGATCAGGATGTCATCAAAGTACACTACCATAAAATGGCTTATAAATGGTTTTAACACTTGGTTCATGAGCCGCATGAAGGTACTCGGTGCATTCGACAACCCAAATGGCATCACTAGCCACTCATATAACCCCTCATTCATCTTTAAAGCCGTCTTCGATTCATTCCTAGGGCGGATACGAATCTGATGATACCCGCTACGCAAATCCAGCTTAGAAAACACTTTCGATCCTTCGAGCATATTTAGCATGTCATCTAGTCGGGGTATTGGAAATCGATACTTTATGGTGATTTTATTTATCGCCCGGCTATCCACACACATTCGCCAACTCCCGTCCTTCTTGGGAGTTAAGAGAGTCGAGACGGCACAGAGACTCATGCTCTCCCTCAACATCCCTTTGTTCAATAATTTCTCAACTTGTCCTTGAAGGATTTCACTCTCCTTGGGGCTCAACTGATAGTGCAATCGGTTGGGCAGGCTCACCCTAGGGATGAAATCGATATATATGATGCTGATGTTCCTCATCGGGGGCAATCATTGGGGAAGTTCTTCAGGCCAAGGCTTAGGGGTATAATATGATTCCCGAAATATTCTCCCTTCATAACCAGGGCGTACATTTCGCCCACCTCCTTGGCTGTTCTACAAACTCTCTTATGGTAAGGAGAGAGTTCCCCTCCACTACGGGAGTCTTGGGGCCGCTCTCCTGTGCCATAAGAGTGAGGATCTGTTTCCTACAATCTTTCATAAACATATAAGTGTTGCCACACCCTTGATGGGTTACGTCTTTGTCCGATTACCATGGTCGTCCGAGAAGTAGATGGCATGCCTCCATATCAATGACATCACATAATATAACATCCTTATAGCTATTGCCAATGAAAAATGAGACCATACACTGTTAAGTTACCTTAGTATCGCTAACCTTCTTGATCCAACCAATGGAATATGGCGCTAGGTGCTTTGTGGTCGGTAACCGAAGCTTGTCCACCATCACATTGGACAGTATATTCTCGCTGCACCCACTATCGATAATAACATCGCAAACCTTCTCGTTCACAATGCATCGGATTTGGAAAATATTATGACGCTGAGGATGGGCTTCCACTCTCAGAGTGTAACACAAGTGTCGAACAATCAAGGACGTCCCATAGTCCTGCTCAAGCCATTCAGTGTCTTCTCCCTCTTCTTCACTGGCTTGATCGTACTCTCCATCTTCGGGCTCTCCCTCAACAAGTCCTTCTTCGACTTCACCCTCATTTGTGGCTAAATTTGTGGCTGAGCGCTGAGGGCATACGTTGGACAAGTGGCCGGGTTGCCCACAACGCCAACAATGATTCGGTCAGGGTCGAGCATATGGATTGGGTGCTCGACTCAAGCTGGCCGCTATAGGTGTAGTGCGTTAAGGCTTGGAGGGACCACTCTCCGACTCTCGGTTTGTTGTCATTGGGGACTGGATACGCTTCCCAATAAGCTGCTTACCCTTGGATGACGGCGCCTCCATTGTAGGGACCGATATAGGTGCGTGAGGAGTTGGGAATGGGTGAGCGGGAACCCGGGTGAGAGTCATCTCTGCGTGGTTGGCGTATTGTATCGCATCTTCCACGTTCCAAATTGGAGACATCTGAACACAATCATGAACATTGGGCCTCAGCACTTCGATAAACCTTACAACTTTCTAGGCGTCCATTTTCGACAAGTCATTGCATGTTGCTAGGCGATTGAATTCATCCGCATACTCATTAATGGTCTGGTTGCGCTGGCGGCAATCTTAGTATTGTTAGAATAATGCTTGTTCATGGTCACGAGGCAAGAATTGTGCAGTAAGAAGTCGCCTCATCCATAGCCATGATCGAATGGGTAGTTTGTTCTGACAGACCCGAGAAACCTACAGTTGCTTCTACCATGCATGCAGAAGCGCCCGATTTTAACTTGTACGTGACAAGTTTCACCTTTTTCTCCTCTGAAACATCCATATAATTAAAAAAAAAAATCTCTACCTCAGCTAGCCAGTCCAGAAATTCCTCAATATGTAAAAGCCCATTGAAAGCTAGAAATTTAGCCTTACCTTTATAGTTGCGTCCAGCACGATCCCTACGATCATGCCCGGCCACTGATCGTTGTGCGAGGAGTCCTCTATCTACTTCCTCACTGTCATTCGAGTCTTTAGCGTTCACTACGAGAAAAAAGTCAACGGCTACGGATTATGTCTTCAATAGCTACGAGTATAATTCGTAGAGGGTTCGTATCAAATTCGTAGCCATTGGGGGTGCAGCCATAGCCTTTTCAGCTATGGACTAAATTTGTCGTTATATAAATGTATTCCATAGCAATTGCCCTAATTCTGTTTAGGTAGTGCTACGTACTTTGGTTCAAGGCTACAGACTTTATCTATAGCTACTCCCTTTTCTAAAATAAAAAAACAAACATATCTAGCCATTGCTGGTACATGCACTGATAGCTCAATCGATCTGAGCTAACAACAATAAAGACTTCCATGTCTTACAACCCCTAATAGGCTATCCTCACAAAGTAGAATACTATATTAACTATAAGCAACAAATTCCTAAGAAATCAATCGATGAAATGAAAAAAAAATTTACAAATCCACTATTCACACACGTGTACACAATCACGCCATAAAAGTGGCATTACAACTGGCATGGCATCCACATCATTCTATGAACTGAATACAAATACCCTAATATGCAATGGAATCCTCGAAATGCTTCCATCATTTTATAAGATTCAATAATTACATTGGGAAAAGAAAAGCAAAAGACAATATCCAAATAATTTACATAAGATTAGGTTGCACAATAGGCACCTGCATATCATTTAGACCTTATAGAATCCAATTCACACATCTTGCGTAATTACCACAGGATGCTCCTCGGGGAGTAGGTTGAAGACAAGCCTACAATAATAATAATAAAAAAAAAACCCAAGGATATTCTTATGCAATGCAAATCAGGCATACGATAAATGCCACAAGTCTAAAAGGTCACAAACATAGAAAAGACTTCATGGCTTACAAACCCTAATATGATCTTGTTCTTGTTAAAGTCTCACCCGTTAAATCCAAATCCATAAATCTTGTTCTCTGAATAAACACTGAATGAAATCGATGATCTAGTGCTTATCTTCAACTCATAGGCATCAATGACACTGTTGTTTGTCGCTCTCCTTCGAAAAATCTTGAATTGAAATTGTTTTCTTGACAAGGTTGAACTTCTCCAGTTCTAATTAAGCATTTCATTATGTTGTTCCAACTCTACTTAATTCTGCATCCACCTGAAACAAGCATTGTGTTAAACTCTTGAAAAAGGTTTTTAACATGCTGAAAACACTCAAATTTTAAAATAAACAAAAGTATTAATCAAGATTTCTCAAAAGACAGAAAAGTCAAATAATTATGTTTTTGCTCTTGATAAAGGACACTTTCCATTATAGAAGAACAAAGTACATAAGGGTATAGGATGATTACCTTAGCTCCAAGTACTTAATTAAATGCTTTTCAAAGAAAAAATTGCTTTCCGAAAAAAGTTCAGCAGGTTCTCCCATTTTAATAAACAAAGACCCTCCTTTAGGTATGGATGAATTAATTAGCCCAAAACTGTTGAACGAGTGTCTACACAGGTCCATACCAGAGACTGTGTGTTGTGTATTATATTTAAATGATAAGTATAACTAAATAATAGGTGGTCTCAAGTCCCTTCCCATTTTATCCATTAATAAATAAAAGGGGCAGGCGAAGCATAAAGTCTTTACTTCTATATATGATTTTTGAAGAAGAATAATTAAATAGAATTAAAAAAAAAAACTAGTTAGTTGTTGCAGACTAGACAAATTCCAAGCTCATGTCCAAGTGAACCAGCAAAGTTATTATAGCTTATATCCCTAAAAATAAATAATTAATTATATTTTGTTATTTATCAATGGCTAAAGACTAGTGTCATAATTTGGCCCACCTAATAATTGGACGGGGCTGATGTACTCCCTCGATGCAGCTCCGTACAACTTCACCAGGTTTTGTTGTTGGATGGCAGATATAGCAGCATCTCTGCTACAAACTGATTCTTTCCTTGGTGAGATGTAGCAATGTGCCCTGTAGTGCAAATTAGATCGATTGGTTTTCCTTACATGCACTTTTCATTTGGGAATTGTAGCATCACAAAAGTGTACGACAATTTACACACACACACACACACGCAACTCATGGAATTGAACGATTTGGATGTGATCCAGACCACGGATCAGAAATGCAACAATAAAGATGGCTGATGACCCAAATATCTCTCAAATTTGAAGATCCCAACCATTTTATCATTGGCTTTTGTTCCATTGAATGTGAACAATTGCTGGCTTTTTTTGTTTTCTTTACCATCTTTTCATAGGTTGCCTTTTTTTCTTTTTTCTTTTTTCTAGATTACCTATCAAAGGTTTAGGATTGTTCCATCAGGGAGTGGGCTTCCCTCATCCACAGTTGCACCCCACATGCACACAATCACGAAACTGAGTCTCTGGACCATTCAAATCTTCTGATCATTGTAGTTTACATAAAGTAAAAGCAAACTGACCTTAAAAATGGGGCCAAATCTACCCTGACCCAGCTTATTTGCAGGACAGAAGTCTTCAGTGGCGCTCTTCAGTTCCGCATAAATGAAAGTGTTTGGTCTGGGACGCATTCCTAGAAACTCTGCAAATACACATAAAAAGGCAGGTTGCATTCATACATTCACTTCAGTCCAATACATAAAAAAGGTAGGTTGCATTCATACATTCTCTAATGATGCGCGTGTGAAAATGTGTGTCCTGCTCAGGATCGTTGTTCCAATGGGCCATTATGTAAATGGGTCATGCACCAAAATTACAGTAATTGGATAGCTCTGACTATCCAACTGTTTTACATTTTTCTACCAAGAGCCTTTTAAGTGATCATCCCTTTTGAGCCTTTTGAGTGATCATCCCTTTCGAGACCAAAATCTGGTCACTTCATCTTTTTAGGGACGTCGTGATGATCACCTGGTACAAAAACCAGGCCGGCCCTCTTATTAAGTGGGCCATAGTTGTGTATGTTGAGTCAGAATGTCAGTCGTTCATAGTGTGGTTCGCTTGATGAGCGAACTGGCCTGATTTTTGTGCCGGGTGTGTTAGTTGCAGTGGGTGGGCCTACGTTTGGATGGAGACAATATTGTACGTAGGTGGCATGTTGGCAGGAAAGATGTGGTTGGACGATAAGTTGGCGTATGTGCAGCTGTACCTGATCAGTTTCTCATGTCTATCCCAGTGCACTGTGCCAACAAGCATTTGAGAAGGTGATAAGCCAGGGCCACATATAAGGCCAAGGAACAAAGAGATTTCCCTTATCCAAATGGGCCTCAGGCAATGAACGGCCATTCTCATACTTGGAAAAATTCATGTCCTAAGGACTCAAAAAAATAAAAAATGAAAATGAAAATCCACAAAATCAACTAATTCAAATTCATAATCTGCCATGAGAACTCAAGAAATCAAGAGGATTACCAAATAGCCTTAAAACATGTAGCTCAGCCATAGCCCTGCCATTAAACTCATGACAAATATTAGGTTTGGACACAAAGTGGATGAAAATAGAAGGCGTAACTAAATATCAATTGCTGATTGAATTACCTGAAATTTGAAAAGGGGTGAACTAGTTTGTTATGTTCCAATGATAACTCCACCAGCCCAACACACTGCCTGAGTTCCATTGCATGGCGGTTATAACATGGTCAGACAAAAGAGTATGCACTTAGAGAAATTGACTGGTATATATATATATATATATATATATATATATATATATATATATATATATATATATATATATATATATATATATATAATAATAATAATAATAATAATAATAAAAAAAGAAAAAAGAAAAAGAAACAGAACAATACGATGAATGTGACAAAAATGTTCATACTTGCTCTCTGGTAGTATACCACCTCTCTCTGTAGTGGAAGCATACACAGTTACCCAGACTCCAGCCAAAATCCCAGCTGCACCAAAAAACAACAGAAGCATTCACCAAAACACCACAGCTTCCAAAAACAAGACACCAATATAAAGCACTACAACAGCTTCAACATCTAATGTAGCCGCCTGCTGACTAGCAAATGGGCCACCAAAGCAGAGTTCATAGCATACACGGGGCCACGATTAGACAGAGCTACAATTCCACCTTGGACTGACCAAACCGGCCCCTAGCAGCGTCACCAACATTTGTGCTGGGGACCGGCCTGAAATAGTGGTGGGGCCTGCTGTTTTAGCTTCCCATGCTAAGCTGATTCAGTTATGACGGTGAAAGTTTGCTTAGGGCCTGTTTGGTTGGCATCTGGAAACATGTTTCCAGCTTATAAATAGAACTGTGTTTCAAGTGGAATCTGGAAACCTGTTTCTAGCTCAAAATCCAATTTTAACTAGTGTTTGGCAGCAAATTCCAACCAAACAGGATTCAACCAAACATCGAGTTTCAGATAAAATCTGGGTTTCCAATTCGGTTTCTGCAATTTTGGATTCCAACACTGGAATTTGAATTTTCTCTATAATCTAGATTCTGCAAGCAACAGTACAATGTTTATTTCTTTTTTTCTTTTTTTTTCTTCTTATTGTTTGTTTTTAAAGGCCCAAAAATTTAAATGGCCTGGCCCAAATATCTTCTAGTTTGGAAGAGCCCACCCCAATCTCAAAGATTAGTCCTAATGAGGGAATGTTAGCACATAATGCATCAAGTTTTGATAAAATAATTTTCTAGGCATGGACATCCAAACAACATTGTAAGAAATAACAAAAAATGTACAGTCCTCCAAACAACATTTCAAGATAAAACCAGTTTTTAGAAACTTATTTCCATGACTCTTTTTTAGTTTCAAGGCAGCTAAGGAGATCCATCACAAAGTCTCCTAGTTAGCAGTCAAGTGGATGATGAGTTCTGACCATTATAACAGTCAATAGATTAGCATGTGAAAGTTCAAGAAATGCATTGGTCAGTATTCAAATCAAATCTGCAAATTGAAGGAGGACTTTTGACTGTGGTCACTTTTGACCAACCCTGCATATAACCTACCACAGGCATCCAAATACGCAAGAGTCAGCAAGTGAGTGCAGTAGGTTGAGAAATTAAATTCAAAACCACATATTATTTTCAATGATACCTTTAAGAATTAGTCAATTCCTCTATAATTATATTTCCCCATTGGAGCATACTATGTTTACTAACCAAATGCAAAATACTGAACCTGAAGTATCCACCGTTAAAAGTATTCAACTTTATCTCATGGATTGCACCAATTGCAATAGAATGAATGATAGCTTCAAAGATGGTCATGAAGCTACAGATTTTTAACTGAAAACCATTCATCAGAACTTGTTTACCTCTCCACGGCGATCAAAAGTTCCAGAAACACCACCATACAATTTTGAGAAAATTGCGTACCATATTTGAGTGCCTATATTTGAGTGTCCATGAAATACACCTACAAAGAACTCGAACACCCATGTCATACTTTATCAAGGTTTCATAATTGTGACGTTCTCATCCTCAACAAAATTTCTTAGATATTTTAGTGAGCTAAGCAGTGAGCCCAAAGCATTTCTTCAGGCACTTTGTGCATCATGTGGGCACTACCATGTAAATGACTTGGCCCAATGATCAGGCACATCTACTCAACAAGCAGGCCACACATGAATGCTGAATCTAGATCTTTTTTTAATGGATAAAAACCTTAATTTGAAAAAGAAAAAAACAAAATTACAGAAAAGGGAAATTTTCTGAATAAAGAAAGGGACACCAACACCATAAAGCTCTTTTGTCAAAGACAAACCTCCATGGTCCTAGGCAATTCTTTTTAGTTTACCTTCTTGAACCTTATGAGCTTTGAGCAAGCCATCACCAGAAGCAACACCTGGATTGCATTAATCAGTAAATGCACATATTCAGCAAATCAAAACAGAAAATTCAACTAAATCCTCAATTCCAAGCACATCCCTGAAAAATTAGGCAATAGTTGTTAGAGTCCCTTGATATACATTGATACACCATCCTCTAACAGTTCGAGCTTTTAGAGAAAGTGGTGATTTGACATGGTATCAGAGAGGAAGGTCCTGTGTTCAAATCCCGGAAGTAGCAAATATGCCACCCGTTAATATATTCTCCCACGGGGGGCAAGCTTGGCCCATTTTATGGTGTGAGTGTCCCTCCACCCTTGCCCAATATGTTCCCGTGCGGAAGTTCCACCCCGCACGTGCGGGGGAGTGTTAGAGTCCCTTGATATACATTGATACACCATCCTCTAACAGTTCGAGCTTTTAGAGAAAGTGGTGATTTGACAATAGTGACCATTTAGTGAAATTTAGTTTAGAGAGGCATCCGCTTACTAGCCATAGTTTGACCCATAAACAAGCTGAAATGAGCCTTTCGCAAAAGCACCAAGACTTTGAGTGAAACAGTGGTAACTGCTATTTTGGATTTTTTTTTTTTTTACAAACTAGACCTCAAAGAAAACTCTAAAACACCTTGACTGAATAACGTCTAATTGTTTCTAACAGAAATTACCAATACTAATCACCAGGGCCAAAAGTTGGATCCAGGTGAACAGATCAAACTTCAGTTGATTGCAAGAGATGAATGCCCCATCCAGTATAGGCCTCAAGAGATGAATGGCCTAGAACTTGTACATGTGTGCCAAACATACAGAGGAAGATATCTGATATGGTATCTTTCAAATAAAAAGAAGATATCTGATCTGGTATTATTCAACTACTGACTGATTAATATCAGAACTTCCAAATGAACTACTCTTACTGGCAGCATGAGCACGACCACTGCTTGTAGGACTGGCAGGGAGATGCCGTAATAAAATAGGATCCAAGCGGTCAAATGAATCTCAAAAAGTGAATGGACATGCTAGAATGCTAACATTTCTCATAATAACCTGTTCGGGTGACTGGGAATTCAGCAGCGAAGCAATTACTCCAGTTATCTTCTGAATCCAGTCCATTTGATCAATGGCACTCTCTGCCTGCATTGATAAACCACACAAGGAATAGTCAACAATGAGCATAACACCATGATCACCATTGTATTGAGCCATAATAATGAAATAAATAAATTAGCAAAGCCCACTTACCAAATTCGCAATGGAATGACTATTTGGATAGGGTATGTATGATGAAGTGATGATAGATGTGGCAATTTAATTAAAAAAAAAGAAGTCTTAATGAGTTCATTCTAACTGCTAAAAGTATGCCTGCACAGTGAGGTGGAATCTTTCAGATATGTTGGAGAAGATCTATTGTCTAAAGAAACCAATCTGCCCTAAATTAGAAATAATACCCGGAGAAAAACAAGAAAAAAGAAAATTAGGAAGAACACCTGAAAACCACCAAAAAGGTGGGAAAAAAAATACAAAACTAACCCAAAAAATAGATGCAAACCACAATTGAGAGAGAGAGAGAGAGAGAGAGAGAGAGAGAGAGCTCTGTGGCGAAGATTGAGATTGAGAGATCTGGGGGTGAAATCCCAAATCCGGCAAGGGATTTCTGGTTGGGGAAGCGAGATTGAGAGAGAAAGGGTGAGAGGGAGAGGGAGAGGGCTCGCCGATGTAGAAGGAGAGGGTGAGGGGTGTGGTGGTGTAGAAGGAGAGGGCAAGGGGCGTGATGATGGAGGAGCGCGAGAGGAGGGGTGGGTGCAGGCTAGATTTTAGGTTTTCCCCAAAATGGGTGAGGGCGCGGGCGGGGAGTTTCGCAGGAAAAATAAAAACGAAAATAAAGACGCGGGCAAGGAGGTAGGGTGATCATTGAGCTCGTGGGGTCCACCGTGATGTATATGGCATATACACTCCGTTCATCCATCTAAACAACTCGTTTTAGGGCTAAATACCCAAACTAAGGTAGATCGAACTCCCAAGTGAACCATACCAATAATCAATGGTATGAAGTTTATATCATTGTTTCCTACAGTGTGGTCCACCTGAGGCCTCGATCTGCCTCTTTTTTAGGTATCATTCCCTAAAATGAGTTGTCCAAATGGATGAATGGCTTAGATCATACAAACTCATTGTGGTGGGCCCCATGGAGTCCCTTAAGGGACCATAAACTGTAGCTACGCCTTGGGTGGGATATAGCTTTATGATGTGGATTAAATCCGTAGTAATTTCGCTACGGATTATATTCCAGCAAAAGAAACCCATAGTCTGTAGCATTTGCCCCCCTTTTTTTGTAGTGGTTGGCCCGACGATTGCCTATTGGAAGGGCCTGACAGAAGACTAGGTTATTCCACACAGCAATGGTTGGCGGTCATGCTTCAACTTGGGGCTGTCGCAGATCCAGAGATGCTGTGATCTATTCGAGAGACGCTTGCATCCCTTGTATAGACGTCTCAAACGAACGCTGGAGAGCATCCATCCTCTTCGCTAAATAGAGAATCTCTTGATCACCATCAGCAGGATTATTGCCTTATCCTTCGTTAGAAGCCATCACCCGAGGTTATTTCTCGCTCTAATACTGACTCGGCGCAGACATCAGTAAAACGAGATCGATCACCGCCTCTCTCGTAGGATAACTGACTTGAATCCACAGATCTATCGAGAATCCTTAATCGATCTTCCTTGATTTCTTAGAGGGCACTCGAAGAACATGAGTAAAAGAGAAGAAAATCTCTAGGAAGTTGTATTGGAGTAATGAATAATCCCCTACATGAAATAAAACAACTATAAATATGTTCTCCAACCCTAAGTATGCAATCAAGAAGTCATATTTATAAAAGGAAAGAAAATCGAAGAAAAACAGAGAAAAACGATTCAAAATAGCAGGTTTGCACAAGAATCTGTGCGTCACACAACCGATCGGCCAAGGGCCTCGACCGGTCAATAATGGACCGAAACAGTGTTGAGAGTTTGGACTGTTATTGGGCAAAATTCTGTCGTTCTGACTACCGATCGTGATCAGTCGTCAAGTCTCACAATTGGTCGAGTGATCGGTCGTTAGGGGTCTTGGATAATCTAGAGAGTTAGACTGTCTCTCATAGGAAATTCTACCGGTCTGCAGACCAGTCATGATCAGTCTTGGGAGCAGATGGCCGGTCGTCAGAGGTTGTTTCTTCACCAGCATGTTGAGCTTTGGCTTTTTCCTTGCAGTCCTCCTTTGATCCTTCCTCTGGTCCATCTTCATCATGTAGAGCTCAGATACACCCTCTACATCACTTTGGATGGGTAGAAATGAGGCCAGGTTAGAAGATAAAAACATGTCTGCAGATCGCATCATCTATAAGATCTCACATTGGCTCAAAGACCTAGAGTTTAGGCTATCAGAGAGACCAAAATTCACTAAATAAAAGTGTCTCTCTCCAAGCTCTGGGTCTTACCCCAACTTTTCATATAAAGGTGACAGGGTTAAGATTGTTAAATGGCTAAAACCTAAGACGGGCTAGATAAACTAAACGTAGATGGCTCTCTCAAGGAAACCCTAGAGAAGGGAAGGTGGGGGTGTTTGTAGAGATCACCTAGTTAGGATGATCTTTGTATTCCACCATAAATACGGGCATGTCTCAAACACGTTAGCGGAAGATCAGGCCATGCTTGATATAATCTATGAAAACTTGGAGCTGACCAATATTGTAATGGGAACCGACTCTGGTGTCAGAGAAGAAGCAATCTCTATTCCCTTAGCAATAAGCCCTTGGAATATATGGTATAAAGTGGGGATCATCCAAAGGTAAAAGGGCCCCCTTAACCTCAAGTTCGTTCACACCCTGCACATACTAGGGCAACACGGCAACGGATGGGCTTGCTAAATTGGCTAGTTATGATAACCCTGACAAGCTCTATGGGAATCACAGGGTCCTACCCACTCTCATCGGAAGCAGATTAGCTGGTGCACCCTACACCAGCTACGTTGTTGGTGCAGGGACGTGGCTGATGCAGAGGGAGTGCCAGTCCTTGAGCACCATGATTGTACGAAGGGTTCAAAGAAGATTAAGGATCTGTGGACCCATGATGATGTATTTAGTATATCCAAACCGTTCATCCATTTTTTGAGATCATTTTAGTGCATGATACCTAAAATGAGTCATATCCAAAACTCAAGTGGACCACACCACTAAAAGCAGTGGGGACAATGATTCTCACCGTTAAAACATACCCAGGGTCCACCATGATGTTTATTTGTCATCCAAACTGTTCAGAAGGTCACATGGACCTGGATGAAGGGTAAAAATAAATATCAGACTGATCCAAAACTTCTGGGACCTCCAAGAAGGTTTTAATGGTATACGTTCAATCTCCCATTGCTTTTTGCAGTGTGGTCCACTGGATCCTTGGATCTGTCTTAGTTTTTGGCTCAAGCCTTAAAATGATCCCAAAGCATGGACAAATGGTTTGAATATAACAAGTACATCATGGTGGGACCCACAGAACTTGATGACGTCACTACACCAGCAACCACGCTGGTGTAGGGTGCACCAGCCAATCCGCTTCCACTCTTATCATGGGTTTTCTAGCCCTAGACAGAGCGAGAGTTAGGGTTCTCATAAGAATCTCTGCATAGTGCGGTTAGACTCTCCATATAGGGTTGCTTTGGTTAGACTCTCTATTTCGAGCTCACATTTCTCATTTTCATTTTCGCCTCATTTCAGTCTTTTGGATGAATATGCATGGGCTCTTACGATAGGGGACGCGATTGTGTCCAACATTGTTCGGACCTTTAAGCGTCCAACCATATTTGTGTGGGGGCTCACCATGATGTATCTATTTATCCAACCGACCATCTCTTTTCTAAGATCATATCAAGGAATGGGCCCAAAAAATGAGGCAGATCCAACTCTGTAGTGGACCACACCAGAGATGACTCTTGTGTTTAATGCAACTTGCATTTAATACAACCCAGCTTACTATTTTGTGTGGTCCACTATTGCATTGGATCTGCCTCAATTTTGGGTTCATGCCTTAACATGATCTTAGAAAAGGGATGCAAGGCGTGGATAAATAGATACATCATGGTGGGCCCCACACAGATCTAGTCGGACACTTAAAAATCCAACCAGGCGTCGAATGCAATCTGCATCCTATGACTAGGTAGGGTCCGATCCTTTTTTGTGGGGTCCTTGCACCAATATCCGTTGATATTCAATTTTCAATAAAATTCTCTTTTCCTAAAAAACGAAGTTATTATTATCCCGGTAATATAATTCTATGAATGCAACATCTACGAAGGATTAGCTACTGACAGGTTGCGTAGCTATCTAGCTACTGAAGTGACTTCACCAACTTATGTGGGCCCCACCGTGATGTATGTGTTGTATCCAATTTAAAGAATGAGACAGATCCAAAGCTCAAGTGGACCTCACCAAAGAAAACAGTGGGGACAGTGACATGACGGTTGAAACCTTCTTAGGGCTCACCATGATATTTATTTGAGATAGAACCTGAGAAGGGAAAACATAAATATCAGCTTGATCTAAAACTTCTGTTGCCCCAAGAAGTTTTTAATGGTCGGAAATCAATCACCACTGTTTTATACTTGCCTGAGCTTTATATCTGCCTCAATATTCTTTGGCTCATACCTTAAAATGATCTCTCCAAATGGATGGACGGTGTGAATACAATACATACATCACGGTGGGGCCCATAGAAATTGGTGACGTCACTTCAGTAGCAAGATAGCTACTCAACTTGTCAGTAGCTAATCCGCGTCCATTTTATACATACATAACAATAAATACAACTACATGGCATTCGTGTAGGAAGCGACACACACATACGGCATGCAGTCTGCTACTTTCTCCAATACATGGGGTGTGTGTTCTATATATATATATATATATATATATATATATATATATATATATATATATATATATATAGAACACACACCCCACGTATTGGAGAAAGTAGCAGACTGCATGCCGTATTCTTTGCGTATACTGGTCACAATCCTGAAAGATGAAACAGGTCCAAAAGAAAGAAGAAACAAATCTACCAAATCCTATTTTCAATAATCTCCTTCGTCCCTCGCAAATCTGGAGAGGCATCTGCATTTGGATTCTCAATGTCTGGAGAGAAGATCCCACCCTCTCCTCCAACGAAATCAGAACCATTTGACATGCTCAATGGACTTTCAGAGCCATTGGTATAAAGCGGTGAAGGTTCTTCAGTGCTCCTAGGGCCTATTGCCAGCCCTTCGCCAGGTGATTGCGTCTTCTTGTAAGTATGATAAGAGAGGTCTTTGCTGTCGAAGTGTTTGAATAGATGGACGAGCCTGTGTCCCAAGGAGCTCTTGGGATCGTCTGGGGTGGTCAAAACATGCCAATGCTTGTGGAGGAAGCGGAGTGCGTATGTGAAGAAGGCGAGAGAAGAAGTCATCCCGGTGATGAGGAAGAGGCCCCAAAAGCTATCGAGGGTGAGGCTGTTTGAACCGATGGTCAACGATGGCTCTGCACAATCGGCTTTTTGTCCAAACCATTTTTGCTCGATCTTCACCATTTCATCTCCCTCCCTTACCTCTAAGATGGCTTGAGAAAAGTCGCGGACCAAAGGGGACCCTTTGGGAAAGACCTGTGAATTAGAGGGAGTGAGAAAACCAACATAACCTGTGAATTAGAGGGTAAATGCTGGTAATTAGCGGCAAAACCATAATGATAGATTTTGCCATATGTTTGGAAGAGAGGGAATTCTATCTTGTAAACCGTATAACTTTCAACCTCTATTCAAACCAAAATCCTGTGGGCCCTACCATAGTGTATGTGCTATATCCATGCCTTTCATTCAATTTTCATATCATTTTAAAGCATGAGACCAAAAACAAGGTAGATCCAAAGATCAAGTGGACCACACCACAAAAACCAGTGCGTTCAATGGTGGACGTCATTATTCTCATTGTGGGCCACTTCAGCTTTGGATCTGTTTCATTATTTGGCTCATACACTAGAATGATCTGTCAAATTGAATGAACAGTGTGGATGAAACACATAAATCATGGTGTGGCCCACAAAGTTTTGCCACATGGTACTGTACAGGTGCACACCATCCCAGGGATGACAGGAAATACCCTTGTAAATAATGATTATTTATTTACCATTGCACTACAGGCAATTACATCTAACCAAATAGAGCCTAAAAATTGAGCTCAGATTAAGTACTCCCCGAGCCTGTCTTGAGCTCACGACAGGCCCGATGTGGTACATGTGTAACATTTGTATTGGTGAAGGGAATGTTGTCAGAGGAGACCTGCCACATCAGCAAGCCTGGCACAGTCATATCACGCCTCGTCTCCCCCAAATCCCACACACCACGTACTAGCCTGTCCTGAGCTCAGGGATAAACTCAGGTAGTACATAATCTGCACTACTAAAACCTTCCCAAGTTTTTAGTTGGGGAAGGGAAAACCAAGGGAACGAACGTAAAGCTTAATTACTCTCCGGAAACACCGGCCAATTTGAACATATTCCAAAAGACATAAAAATCAAGGAATGTTGATGGATATTGATGTTGGCTTTGCTAAGCCCTTAGAGAAATGTATGCGCAGATTGGTGGCCTAACAGGATCTGGACGGTTGGCTATACTAAGCCTGGAACCAAAACAAACACAAAGAAAGAAAGACATAACTCTTTTCAAAGAAAATACTTCTTATTGCATCACAATACTTTCTTGCCTCTACTTGGCTCTTCTAGCTCTTCTTGCTCTCACTCACTCTCTTTTTCTCATACTTACAAATGGCTCATGCCACCTTCTTTTATAGTGCTTTGAAAAACACTTAACTCCTAAGTCTCTTGGCCCTTAAGACTCTTAGCCTCCAAGACTCTTAAGTCCCTTGGCCTCTAAGACTCTTAACTCTTAAGTCCCTTAGCCTCTAAGACTCTTAGCTATCAAGTCTCTTAGTCACTAAGACTCTTAGCTATTAAGTCTCTTAGTCACTAAGTCTCTTAGTCACTAAGACTCTTAGCTATTAAGTCTCTTAGTCACTAAGACTCTTAGCTCTTAAGTAAAAACTAGTTTTGTTTACATATTCCAACACTCCCCTTTAAACTAAAACCGGTTTCATTCCGAGCATCGACCTTAATCGTCTGAATGTATCAGTCGGTAATGCCTTCGTGAAAATATCTGTCACTTGTTTAGTGGTATGACAGTACTCCAATTTCACCGATTTCTGTTTCACATGATCTCTTAGAAAATGATACCTGATATCGATGTGTTTGCTCCTTCCATGTTGTACTGGATTTTTGGCAAGTTCGATTGCAGACTTGTTATCCACGTATATGACTGTGGATTCCTCTTGCGGATGCTTCAGCTCCTTTAGCAGGTTCTTCAACCAAATTGCTTCACACACTGTGGACGATGCTGCCACGTACTCAGCTTCACATGTAGATAAGGCGACGATGCTTTGCTTCTTCGAGTTCCATGTGAATGCCGTTGAACTAAGATAGAACACATACCCTGTGGTGCTTTTCCTTTCATCTTGATCACCTCCCCAATCACTGTCTGAATATCGATACAGCATTGCTTCATCATTGTATGGATAAAAGAGGCCGAATTCCACGGTTCCTTTAACATACCTAAGGATTCTTTTTGCAGCGAGCCAATGTGTTTCTCTTGGCGCTTCCATGTACCTACTTAGAAGCCCAACACTATAGACGATATCTGGCCTAGTGATTGTGAGGTATCTGAGACTTCCAATTAGACTCTTGAATAGAGTTGAGTCCACGCTTCTTCCTTCTCGTTCTTTTGTCAGCTTTAGGCCTGTTGCTACAGGCGTATTCACAGCATTGCAATCGGTCATCTTGAACTTTTCAAGAAGTTCCTTTGCATATTTCTTCTGAGATATGTGGATGCCGTCAAGTTGTTGCTTCACCTCGATACCCAAAAAGAAGGACATAAGTCCGCCATCGGTCATTTCGAATTCTTTGAACATGGCCATCTTGAATTCATCAAACATTGACTGGCTGTTTCCTGTAAACAACAGGTCATCCACATATAGGCATGTAATTAGTATATCTCCATGAGCATTCTTCTTGATGTAGACTGCATGCTCATATGGGCATTGGTCGAAACTGTTTTCTTGAAGATAGTTGTTGATACGTGCATTCCAAGCACGTGGAGCCTGCTTCAACCCATAGAGAGCTTTCTTCAGCCGATACACTTTGTGTTCCTCCCCTTGCACAACAAAGCCTTCAGGCTGGTCAACATAAACCTCTTCTTCAAGTATTCCATTCAGGAATGCGGATTTCACATCCAGTTGGTAGATCATCCAACTGTGATGGGCTGCAAGGGAGATTATCATTCTCACAGTATCAAGACAGGCAACAGGAGCGAAGACTTCTTCATAGTCCATGCCATACTTTTGTTTGTAGCCTTTAGCCACGAGCCTTGCTTTATAGCGATCAATCTCTCCATCGGCTGTACGCTTGATCTTATACACCATTTGACACCAATAATTCTTTGGCCTTGAGGAAGTATAGTCAGCTTCCAAGTGTCATTCTTCTCAATGGCATGAATTTCTTCTTGCATGGCAATTATCCAGCATTCTTCCTTTATAGCCTCCTGGAATGTAAGGGACTCATGATCTGCGTACAGGCAGAAAAGATTGACATCTTCTGTTTGTTCATAGATTTCTTCTAAACTCCTCATTTTGATAGGAGTCATGGATGAGGATAAACTGGCTGAACTTTGAGCTGATGAGGTACTTCCTGGAGAGATGAAATGTCCTTCTGGACATCTGCGAACTGAAGATGTGGCCGAAGAGGGTGTTGCGGCTGTCTGCTCCTGACTTTCAAGTTTTTCTTCTTGTTCTTCTACCTCGAACCAATTTTCTTTGGCAGTTTCTTCTTCATTCCATTTCCACGTATCTTCCTCGTTGAAGATCATATCTCTACTTACCACTACTTTGTTAATTAGTGGATTGTAGAGTTTGTAAGCTTTAGATTCTTCACTATATCCAATGAAGATGCACTTCTCGCCACGATCATTGAGCTTCTTTCTTTTCGCCTTTGGTACTTGAGCGTATGCGACACACCCAAAGATTCTTAGGTGCGCCACGCTTAGTTTGTAGCCACTCCATGCTTCCTGTGGTGTCATGTTCCTGACACTTTTCGTAGGGCATCGATTGAGTAAATAGGTAGTACAAAGCAACCACCTCTGCCCAGAAATTCTTTGGCAGTCCTTTTTCTTTCAGTATGGTCCTTGTCATGTCGAGAATAGTGCAATTTGTTCTTTCTGCTATGCCATTCTGTTGTGGTGTGTAGGCTGCTGTAAACTGCTGCCTGATGCCTTGTTCCCTGCAATAGTCTCTAAATGCATTTGAGGTGTACTCTCCACCTCTGTCAGATCTGAGTACTTTAATCTTGTAGCCACTTTCAACTTCAACTCGAGCTTTGCAATTTTTGAAGATAGTGAAAGCAGCAGCTTTCTCTTTGAGATAGTACACCCATAACTTTCTGCTAAAATCATCAATGAAGGTAATAAAGTATTTATTACCTCCAAGAGAGGGTGTCTCTAATGGTCCACAAATGTCTGTATGAACTAACTGTAATGGCTCTTTTGCTCTTCGTGACACTCCACTTAGGAATGAGCTTCTTTGTTGCTTGGCAAGTGTGCACGCCTCACACACATGTTTTGGAGCTTCAATGACTGGCAAGCCATGTACCATGTTTGATGAAGATAATAGCTTTAGGCCACTGAAATGAAGATGCCCAAAGCGAAGATGACATCTCCACGATTCATTCTTTATAAGACTATAGAGGCACTTCTCAAGTCTTGTGTTGAAATGGAGCGGGAACATACGATTCTTTGCCATTTGGACTTGTGCGATAAGTCTCCCATGCGCATCTCTCAAAGAAAGATTGAAGTTCTCCATGTGTATGACATACCCCTTTTCAAGGAGTTGGCCGATGCTGAGTATGTTACTTTTCATATTGGGTACATAATACACATTGGAGATGTAATTTAGTTGGCCATTCTTTTGATAAATTTTGATTTTTCATTTACCTTTCACGGGTACCTTTGATGAGTCACCAAAACTCACATTACCATGAACATCTTCTGTGAGTTCCACAAAAAGTTCTTTGTTGCCGCACATATGGTTGCTTGCACCAGTGTCGAGATATCATATGTTTGGTCTATCACACGCCTTTTCTTGTGCAAGAAAAAGTGTGAAGTTTTCATTTTCATGGTGTGATGCTTCGGCATAGTTGGATCGTTCATCGTGATCCACTTTGCTCCAACAATCAGAGGCATAGTGGCCGATCTTGCCACAATTGTAGCATTGAACATTTCTTGTATTTCCACGACTACACATGGATCTGCCTTTACCAGTTCCTCTTCCACGGAAATTGGTATTGTTTTGTTGATTTTGTGCATGGCTTTGATGATATCCACGCCTTCCGCCTTTTGCACGATTGCTATCGGTGCGGCCACCGCGTTGAAAATTTCCACGGCCTATCTTCTGT
This sequence comes from Liriodendron chinense, assembly GCA_003013855.2. Taxonomy (NCBI): domain Eukaryota; kingdom Viridiplantae; phylum Streptophyta; class Magnoliopsida; order Magnoliales; family Magnoliaceae; genus Liriodendron; species Liriodendron chinense. The sequence continues at coordinate 1,529,445 of ML058387.1, forward strand.
TCATTTAGAGTCAACCTTGACTCCAATGCTTGCTCCAAAGCCGTGGAACCAGTATTCTTTTACATTCATTGCTCATGAACTTGCAATGATCCTATCAACTCCTCAATAGAGAGCTTTTCAAGATCCTTTGATTCTTCAATGGCCACAACCACATGTTCAAACTTGGTTGTGAGGGATCGAAGCACCTTTTCGATGACCCGAATGTCTTCGATCTTTTCACCATTTCTTTTCAAATTATTAACGACTACAAGTAATCTTGAGAAGTAGTCGAAAATACACTCACCTTCCTTCATGTGTGCGGCCTCGAACTCGGCTCTATGAGCTTATAGGCGAACCCGTTTCACACGATCAACGCCTTTGAAAATGGTGCTAAGGATCTCCCATGCTTGTTTGCTAGACGTCGCTTCGGCGATCTTTTCAAAGGTTGAATCATACATCCCTTGATAGAGAATGAATAAAGCCTTCTTGTCTTTCTTCCTTTGATCTTTGAGAGCGGCCTTTTGCTCGGTGTTGTAGGCAGCTTCTTGCTCCGTAGTGGGTTCTACATACTCATTGGTGACGATCTCCCATAGATCTTGTGACCCGAACAACTGCCTTCATCTGGATGCACCAATTTTCATAGTTGTCCTTTGACAACCTTGGAATCTGCGGCTAGATTGTGGTGGCCATCTTTTCACGACCAAAGCTCTGATACCAATTTGTAGATGGATATTGATGTTGGCTTTGCTAAGCCCTTAAAGAAATGTGTGCGCAGATTGGTGGCCTAACAGGATCTGGACGGTTGGCTATACTAAGCCTGGAACCAAAACAAACACAAAGAAAGAAAGACACAACTCTTTTCAAGGAAAATACTTCTTATTGCATTACAATGCTTTCTTGCCTCTACTTGGCTCTTCTAGCTCTTCTTGCTCTCACTCACTCTCTTTTTCTCATACTTACAAATGGCTCATGCCACCCTCTTTTATAGTGCTTTGAAAAACACTTAACTCCTATGTCTCTTAACTCTTAAGTCCCTTAGCCTCTAAGACTCTTAACTCTTAAGTCTCTTAGTCACTAAGACTAGCTATTAAGTAAAAACTAGTTTTGTTTACATATTTCAACAAGGAAATTCCCCAGCAATCAAAATAGGGACAAGGCTACGTTAGCTGAAAAATGCAAGCACAATCCCCCTTCTTCGATTTAGGATAGGATGTGAGTAAGGAGGTGAGTCTGAACCATCCATCTAGTTTAGTCTCGTCTGACATCAACTGATGATCCGAACATCAGTCTCAATGGTTGAATCAATTTTCATCTCAACCTTCCATTTGAAGGCCACTTCTAAGATGGATAGGACCAACCATTTGGTTTGTTCATCAACAGCATGGGATTCATGACGAGAACCCACTGGATAGACGGTCCTGGTTCCAGCAACACCTGCTACGTATTATCGGTCATTGGGTGATGACCACCCTATTAGTCTTAAGATGCTTTGACGTTGGATTCGAAAAGGTCGTTGGCCCACTAATCAGCCAGTTAGGAAAATCATTGAAGTCAGAGAGAGAGAGAGAGAGAGAGAGAGAGAGAGACTTACAAAACCAAATCCATCAGTCTTGTAGGTGGGCCCCACCATCATGTACCGTCCACAGTACTTGCTGAGTAGCAGCTTGATGAAAGGGAGCTCATCAAAGATGGCCGCAACCCCACCATTCCTGCTTCCCTTAGACAAGGCCTCATTATACTCTTCTGGGCCGACGAGGGCCGTGAGCTTTCTATCATCAAAACCCAAATGCTTTAATAGTCCCAGCACAAAAGAATCCTTCTTGTACCCCACTTTCTCCCCATTTCTGATGAGATAATTGATGTCCGTGATGGTGGGCTGTAGCTGTTGGACGGTCAGCATTGTAGTCAAACTTGCAGTATAACTGGAAGTCAATATGAGGACCACGAACACCCATATGATCACAACGAACCTCGATAAGTTGCTCACCACCTTCTCCTCTGCAACCATTAAAAAATTTATTTATTTTTTCTTAAATATCGAACATCTAACTAATCATTTTTCCATCTCAATCTTCATGGGCCACCAAAAATAAAAATAAAAAAACAACGGATCAGATGATTGTCACATTGGACAAATGGATGGCCAAAGATTTGTTGACAGAAAAATAGGTCTAACCAACCATTTGAACCATCCATTAAGTGGGGTTCATAGTGGACTGCGAAAGGGGTTCAAAGAGTCACTTTCATCAGATGATCCTAACCATCCCATTCACGGCTTGGACGGATAGGATCATCTAATGGGTGTAATTTCTGCTTGTTGGCCCATAAGATGAAGATTAGACCTAAAGTAACGGGAAGTGCCGATCAATTGACTAGCCTGCGCTATATTCCTATGCAAAGTGGATCACAATATAGCTTAGTCCTTCAGGTGCTTTGGATCATTACTCAAAAACTACATAAGTTGGATAGGTCCACATGGACATTGATCACAACCTTGTAAGTCACCAGAAATGTCCTAAAAATCTCACCTCATGTTAATGATGCTAACCATCCAACTGATACACACACTCCCGTGGATCACTGACAATAACTTCATTTTCCTATCCAAATCCAGGCCCTTGATTGGATGATTAGAAACATCTGATGGGAGTGATTATAAGGCAGATACTGGACTGAAATGCATAACGGTATGGATGAAATGTTGAGAAATTGACATAGAGGAAGGATGGGGAACAACTGTGTGCAAAGACGAGCGTAGAAAAGGAGAACCAAAACATCACGCCAATCTGATGAGCAGGTGGGCCCCTAAAATCATCATTGATCCGGTGTTCTAGAAACCACACAACGAAGCCCGTGATGATGAAGGCGGCCGCGCTTGTCAGCCATAGATTCCTACTCAGAGGCTTCAAGAAAATCCATGCATTCTTACTTTTGTCATCCTTGATCGGCACAACCATGGAGACACCTGACTCAGTGAAGGGCATTGTAAAATCGACGTTCTTAGATCGGTTGGCTATGATTGTTGTGTCCGCCACCACTGCATCGAATGTCTGATTATCCAATCACAAAAGCAGAAGAAATTAGATCCGTTCGAAATGACAAGTGAGAGGCATCCAAACCTGTGATGGTGATATGCACCCATGGGCCCTCAGCGAGTCAACTCGGCTGAGTCAAGCGAGTTAATAAAAGGGATTAAAAGAAATAGCCCCGACTTGGTTTTTATGAACACAGTGGGCTTTTGGCAACATGCTGAATTGTCTACCAGTCATTCATCCCACATGTGAGATCTACCTTTGGACGGATCTATATGCACTAGGGCAGCGTATTGGCTCTCATCCTCTCCACTACTTGCGGATGAATCTTTAACCATTACGCATCATTGATTAAGCGGTATTTCTATTTGTACAATTTTCATTTTTCTAGTAAAAACTTGATGATATCTAAACAAGGTTTCTTAGAGTTAATTTATTAAAATTAGAGTTTTGAAAACTTTTAAATTTAGTTACGTTTTAAAAATCCTAACACTCAATAACATGCATCTAATGTCTTATGACTGATATACGATTGATTAGTGGGTGCTTATTAAAAAAACAAAAGATGAGTGCTTATTATGAGTAATGCAATTTCAATAATCCTTCACTAAAGGCCCAGTTGTAGGCGGGATGAGATTGATCAGCGTCTCTCTCGTAGGATAACTAATTTGAATCCATGAATCTATCGGGAATCCTCAATCGATCTTCCTTAATTTCTTAAGGGATACTCGAAGAACACAAGCAAACAAAGATACACTCAAAGAGAAAGCTCTAAAATTGGTTAATGAATTCTTTACAACGAAATTAAAAGAGTTTAAATATGCTAGCAATCAAATAGAAACCTTAAAAACGAGATTAGAAAGAGTCCTAATCGAAAATGGAAAGAAATCATTTCAAAATAGCAAGTTTGTACGTTCTTGCGTGTGTTGGACAACCGGTTGTCAGGGGTCCATGACCGGTCGTCAATGGACCTGGACAGTCCAGCGAGCTGGGCTGTCCTGATGATAAAATTCGACCGGTCAGTGGATTATTTGTCAGTTCTGACAACCAGTTGAGCATCCGGTAATCGATGGTCCTAGAAAATCTAGCGAGGTGGGCCGTCTCTTGGGCGAAATTCGATCGGTTCGAGGACTAGTCGTGACTGGTGTTGAAAATGGATGACCGGCTAGTCGTCAGACTCTGTTTCTACTGAGTCTTGGCTCCTCCTTTGGGGGTCTTCCTTGGGTTCTTTCTTTGGTCCATCTTCATCATGTAGAGCTCAGCGACCCCCTTTACATCATTCTCCCCTCCTTGAAAAGAATTTGACATCGAGTTCTCATTGGCTTCCTGCTCATGATACTCGTACAAGTCGGTGACGTTGAACGTACGGGAAATCTCGAGTTCCTCCAAAATATCAACAATATAAGCATTGTTATTGATCTTTTTAAGGATTGATGGGCCTAATCTTCTTGTGCTTGAGGTTGTTGTACGTGCCGGTGAGTTAGCATTCTTTGCGTAAATTGACCATCACTTGATCCCCGACCTTGAAGACTTTAGCGCAATAATGCTTGTTTGCATCTTCCTTGTATTTCCAGTTTGATTCCAACAACTTCTTCCAGAATTTAACATGCATTTTAACGATCCTTTCCACTATGTTCTCGGCAGCTATACTCCTTTCTGGAACCTTGGGCAGGGGAGCCAAGTTGAACGTATGATGAGGAATTCGTCTGTAGATGATTTGAAATAGTGACTTCCCTATCGATCGATTCACCATGTTGTTAAAGGTGAACTCAGCTTGAGGTAGGGCTAAGTCCCATTGTCTCGGCTTGTCTCCTGAAATGCACTGGATGAGGCTACCCAATGTTCTATTCACAACTTCAATTTGACCATCTTTCTAAGGATGATATGCGCTGCTGAAAGTGGCCAACGAACTTTGTATCACAGTTTGACGTAATTGTCTTGAGGATACCGTGCAACCTCATCACTTCCTTGAAGAATAAATTAGCTACACTTGTTACATCATATGTTTTCTTACAAGGTATAAAGTGTGCCATCTTTGAAAACCGATCTACCACCATGAACACAGAATCCATGCCGTGTTGAGTTCATGGGACACCCAAGATGAAGTTCATAGAAATATCCTCCCAAGGACCTTCAGGGACGAGCAATGGAGTGTAAAGTCCAATATTTTGTGACTGTCCTTTGGAGGTTTGGCATGTGTGACATTGCTGAACCATTCTTCCAACATCCTGGCATAGATGAGGCCAAAAGTACCATTCTTCTACCGGAGCCTTTGTCTTGTCACGACCTAGATGACCTCTAAGGCCACCACCATGGAGCTCTAAGATAATCTTATCTCGCAACATGCTCTGCGGGATACACAAGGCGAATCCCATAGAATAAAGACCCGTCCTATATATGAAAATCGCTTAGGTGGCCTTCTTTACAACGTTGTTGCGTGTCCTTAAACTCTTGATCGTCTGCATACAACTCCTTTAGGCATTCGAACCTGATCACTCATTTGCCAATGTAACAACGAGTGTGGCACGACAACTCAAGGCATCGACGACCTTATTTTGTTAGCCCGACTTGTGTCTTAAAATGAATGTGAATTCCTGCAAGAATGAAATCCACCTAGCATGCACACGACTGACATTAGTCCAAATGTTGATAAACTTAAGGCCTTGGTGATTCGTGTAAAAAGCAAATTCCCTCTAGATGAGGTAATGCCACCAGTGTCGCAACGCTTACACCATGGCGTAAAGTTCAATCTTGTAGGTAGACCACTTCTTTCCTACATCACTCAGATTCTTACTATAAAAGGCCACTGGCTTGCCTTCTTATAATAAAATTGCCCCAATCCCTACATACGATGCATTGCAGTCCACCTCAAATACCTTTTCAAAGTTTGGAACTACTAAACACGGTGTGGAGGATGGCTGTTGCTTAATATTTGCAAAACTTTTGTCAACTTCTTCGATCCACTAGAACGATCCCTTCTTCATGCAATCTATTATCGGTGCAACTATCGAACTGATATTCTTGATAAACCGACGATAGAATGTGGTCAGCTCATGAAAACTGTAAACCTTATGGATATTAGTCGGAGTAGGCCACTTGTGGATAGCCTTCACCTTGTCTTCGTCTACCCAAATGCCAGTGAATGGTATCACAAAGCCCAGCAATAAAAGGTGGTCCATCGTAAAACTGCACTTCTTAAGATTTAGATATAACTCGTTCTCCTGGAGAACTTGGAGAACCTGCCTGAGATGCTTGATATGATTTGTATTATTTTGGCAGTAGATCAATATGTTGTCGAAATAAACCATGATGAACTTGCCCGTGAATGGCTTCAAAGCGTGGTTCATGAGCCACATAAAGGTGTTCGGAGCATTCGACAAACCAAAAGGCATCACAAGCCATTTATATATCCCTTCCTTGGTCTTAAATGTTATTCTCCACTTGTCACCTAGACGGATACAAATCTGATAGTACCCTCTCCTCAAATCTAATTTGGAAAACACTTTATACCCTTCAAGCATGTCTAACATGTCATCTAACCGAGGTATAAAAAATCAATACTTGATAGTGATCTTATTTATTACTTGGCTATCAACGCATATTCGTCAACTCTCATCTTTTTTCGATATTAGGAGGGCTGACACAGCGCATGGGCTCATACTTTCTCTCAGCAACCCTTTCCTTAATAGTTCTTCCACCTGCCCTTGGAGGATTTCACTCTCCTTTGGGCTCAAACGGTAGTGTGGCCTATTCGGTGGAATAGCTAACGGAATGAGATCGATGTGATGTTGAATATCTCTCATTGGGGGAAGACCATGAGGAAGGTCTTCAGGCCATATATCTTAGAACTCGTTTCATAACGGTTGAAGGGTTGGAGGAATTGCACTACCTCCTGGTTCATCACCCTTGACCACCATAGCGTAAATGTGGCCCGTCTCTTTCGATTCTTCTATAAACTCTCTTATACACAGGAGGGAGTTCCCCTCCACTTTGGAAGTCTCAGGGTGGTCATCCGGTGCCATATGAGTAAGGATCCTCTTCCGATCTTCATTGATGAAAGTATATGTATTGTCACGCCTTCGGTGGGTCGCATCTCGGTTTGATTGCCATAGTCTACCGATGAGCATGTGATAACCCTTCATGTTTATCACATTGCACAAGGCCTCATCTTTGTAATTCCTACCAATGGAAAATGAAATCAAACATTACTCGGTTACCTTAGTATCACTAACCTTCTTGATTCAACTGATGGAGTATGGGGCTGGACGTCTTATTGTAGGCAATCGGAGTTTGTCCATCATCAATTTGGACATGATGTTTTCGCTACTTTCACTCTCGATAATAACATTGCACACCTTTCCGTTCACGATGCAACGAGTGTGAAAGATGTTGTGGCGCTAAGGATGAACTTCTAGTTTCAGGGTGTAATATAAACGCCTCACTACTAAGGACTCAACATGGTCCTAGTCTATTAAATCGATGTCATCATCGCAATCTTTATCAGCCTACTCAAACTCTTCATTCTCAGCCTCTCCTTTATCGAACTCCTCTTTGACATTCGTGATTAAGTTGGCCGCGGGGTGCTGAGGGCATACATTAGATGAGTGATTGGGATGACCACAACGCCAAAAATGATTCGGTTTGGGGAGAGCATAAGGATTGGGCACTTGACTTAGATCGGTAACTATGGGTGTTATGTGTTGAGGCCTAGAGGGACCGCTCCTTGTATCTCAGTTTGTGGTCATTGGGGGCTGCGTGTACCCCCCCCCCCCCCCCCCAAACAAGCTCTTTGCCCTTAGATGGAGTTACAACTGTTGCGGAGGCGATAATAGGTGACGGGTGATGGATAAGACCTCATAGGAACTCGCGCAAGCGCAGTCTCCATGCAATTGGCATACTGAATCGCATGCTTAACAGTCCAGACTGGAAGGATTTGCACACGATCCTGGATGTTGGCTCTCAAGCCACCGATAAATCTTGTGGCTTTCTGAGCATCCGTCTTCGACAAGTTGTTGTGCTTTGCCAACATGTTGAACTCGGCCGCGTATTCATCCATGGACCGGTTGCCCTGATGGAAATTTTGATACTGTTGGAATAAAACTTGTTCATAATCATGGGGTAGGAACCGTGACCGAAGAAGTGGCTCTCATCCTCAACCATGATCGGATAAGCAACTTATTCTATCGGGTTTGGAAAATTTTAACTGTTCCCACCACACCGATGCACCCGACTTCAACTTGTAAGCCACAAGTTTCACCTTCTTCTCTTCTAGTACATCCATATAACCAAAGAAGTTTTTTACTTTCGCTAACCAGTCTAAAAATTCCTCAATATGTAATAGACCGTTAAAAGTGGGTAGTACTTCAGTCTTACCTTTGTAATCTCTTTCATCTTGAGCATCGCAGTCATTTCCGCATGCTTTTTAATGAGCAAGGATACCTTCCACTTCATCCTCGTTGACATCTGATTCTTCTATGTTGGCCCTACGATTTACCACTTGAATGGCTTGACGGAATACCTGATTATCCCATACAGTAAGAGCTGGTGGTCATGCTTCGCCTTGGTTCTGACGTGGAGCCAATGCCGCTGCGATTTGATCGAGAGGCATCTCAAATGACCTCTGAAGAGTCTCCATCTTCTCCGCTAAATACGACATCCGCTGATCACCGTCAGTGGGATTGTTGTCACATCTATCGCTAGATGTCATCTTTTCGAGGTCATTCCTCACTTTGATACCAACTTGATGCAGCCATAGGTGAGATGAGATTAATCGTTGTTTCTCTCGTAGGATAATTGATCCAAATCCACGGATCTATCGAGAATCCTCAACCGATCTTCCTTAATTTCTCACGGGGCACTCTAAGAACACAAGCAAAGAAAAATAAACTCAAAGAGAAACCTTTAAAATTGATTAATGAATCATCTACAATGAAATTAAAAGAATTGGCTAACAATCAAATAGAAACCCTAAAAACGAGATTAGGAAGAGTCCTAATCGAAAACAAAAATAAATCAGTTCAAAATGGCAAGTTCGTGCGTTCCTGAGCCCGTTAGACGACAGGTCGTCAGGGGTCCACGACTAGTTGTCAATGGATCCAGACAGTCCAGCAAGCTGGGCTTGCTGGACTGTCCTGATGACCAAATTCGACCAGTCAGTGGACCGATCGTTAGTTCTCACGATCGGTTGGGCAACCGGTCGTCACGATCGATGGTCCTAGACACTCCAACAATGTGGGCCGTCTCCTGGGTGAAATTCAACCGACGTGACCGGTGCTAAAAATTGACTAGTTGTCAGACTCTATTTCTACTGACTCTTGGCTCCTCCTTTGGGGGTCTTCCTTGGGTACTTTCTTTGGTCCATCTTCATCATGTAGAGCTCAACAACCCTCTTTACATCGGATAACAACATATCTATTACTTGGGTGTTAAGTCTATTTCTATTAATGATTATTAAAATTAGGATTTGTTTCTCATAGAGAGTAATTGGTTAAATTAATGATAAACGTGATTTATCGCCAAGTGGCTCTCTAAATCAAGATATCGGTTGTCGGTTTCCATCCTCAACTTGTCACCTTCATATCTAATGCCCATGCGTGTCCTTTCAGCGACACAAATGACTGTCATCACATTTGCCAGTTTGTGAAATATTTGTGCCTCTTACATACGGAATTAGCACCTCTCTATTACAAAGCTTTAATCCCCAAACCTCTAAATTAGTAATTAACAGAAAAAACTAGCTTTAATTATTCATCACTTCTGCGTTTTAAAATTTAAAAATACCCAAACTCTTAGCAAATCGTTTTTCATGAAAACTTTAGTTGCAAAACAAACAGTAGGCTATGCATTCTTTTTCACCGTTCTTTTTTTTTTTTTTTAATTTTCATGGAGGTTTTGTATCCAAGTTTTGGAATTCTTCCACCCAAACAGCCTTTAAAATAAAAAGCAAGTACATGTAGATTATCCTACGGAAGATAGGGTTAAAAAAAAATAACACTGAGGTCCTGGTTTCGACTCCCAACGTGGGGTGGCTAACATTGAAGTGTGACTAACACTGTGGGTGCCCAAAAAAAAAAAAAATGTGGTCCTCAATGATCATATATTTCCACCATGGAGCGCACTTGAAAAAAATATGTGCCAAAATAGAGACAAAGGCATAGACTATATCACAGATGTTAGTAAGCAGAGACGCAAGTATAGATACTACCACATGTGCCAACATGGCGCAAGATTGCCCGATCCAAACTAGTACACTACACAAGTTTAGGTCATAAACAGGCTGATGGCTTGAGAGATCGATCGGTCGAACATAGTTGGCTCAGATGCATAGAGAGGGCAACAGCCTCTGCTTGTGCCCGTCAGTGGGCTCCAACCGGTCGGGCGACCGGTCAGCTGTGAGGCAGGGACGACGTGATTTCCCTGGACTGTTTCTGTACATAGTGTGACCGGTCAGGCCACCGGTCGGCTGTGCGCGCGAATTCCTTAGGCAGTCCGCAGTACTGCTCAAGGTGTTTCTATTTTCAGATTTCTTCCTATTTAAGGTGTTGTAATCCGACTTAGAGAAGTATCCTAAGGTGTCCAAGGTTTCCTATTCGTACTAGGAAGAGGGGAGAGAGTTGTGAGAGAGAGAGAGAGAGAGAGAGAGAGAGCTTGGGTTTTCTCTGTTTTCCTTGCTTGTGGGCTATCATCTTTGTAATCTTCTGTTTAATTCATAGTGGATCGTTTTGTGCCGTGGTTTTTTACCCATTGAGGGGTTTTTCCATGTAAATTCGGAGTCTCTTGTGGTGAATGCTTATGTATGATTGATTGCATCTTGTTTACTAATTATTTGATTTCGCATTGCTTCATGCGTTCGGCGTTCCGCTTCCGCTGCCGGCTTTCCCAACAAGTGGTATCAGAGATAAAGTTGGGGTGGAGTAGATTCGAATCTGAAACGAGAAGATGGGATTGGGCGCAAGGTTCGAGGTAGAGAACTTCTCTAGGAAAAATAACTTTGAGCTATGGAAGGTGAAGGTTGAATCTTTCCTGGTTCAGCAAGGGCTTGATGAAGCTCTTGAAAAGCGACCTGAGGCTATGAAAGAAGATGAGTGGACGAGGCTTAACAGGAAGGCTAGAACATCAATCCTGTTAAACCTTATGGATGATGTTCTCTATCATGTCATGAAGGAAAAGACTGCGGCTGAAACGATGGCGAAGTTAGAGAATGTTTATGCCAAGAAGTCTCTAGAGAATTGTAAGTACGTGTTGATGCAGTTGTTTACCTTGAAGGTGGCTAAGGGAACTGAGGTGGAGGACCACTTGAGCACGTTTAATAGGTTGGTTTGCAAGTTGGTGGAGATCGATGAACCGATGAAGGATGAGTATCAAGTATGCATCCTGTTGAATTCTCTTCCAAATTCATATGAGTCGTTCAGGGACTCTGTGTGCGCAGGGAGGGAAACCATAAGCATCGAGACCGTTATCTCAGCCCTCCAGTCGAAGGTGATGAGAAAGAAAAGCAGTGACGTGGCTTCCCGTTATTCCTCAGAGGCACTGGTTATGAGGGGAAGAAGTTCTGAGCATGAAGGATATTCAAAATCGGGATCTAAGGCCAAGGGCAAAGGTAAAGCTAAGGTGAAGTGCTAGAATTATGGCCAGGAGGGCCACATGAGAGGGGATTGTCAGAATCCCGGGATGAAGCAAGAGAGGTATGGAAATTCTTCTGGTGAGGGAGCCAATACCGTAGAGGACGGTAGCGATCTGCGTGAAGTTCTGACTGTTTCTGGTAAGGGATCTTACGGTAGTAAGTGGATCCTTGATTCAGGGGCTTCATGTCACGTTTGTCCTGACCGGAGTTCATTCACGACATACAGGGAGTATGGTGGAGAATCGGTGTTTGTGGGCGATGGAGTTGCTCATAAGGTTATGGGTATTAGTATTGTGCGTATCAGGATGTTCGATGGGGTCGAACGAGTCCTGGAAGATGTGAAACACGTTCCCAAGATGAAGATGAATGTGATTTCTCTTGGTGCACGAGTCCTAGAAGATGTGAAGCACGTTCCCAAGATAAAGATGAATGTGATTTCTCTTGGTGCACTCGAGGCGAAAGGGTGCGTGTTTATCGGTCGCGATCGTTGTTGTGAAGTGATGAAGGGGGTACTCGTGTGTATGAAGGCATGGGGGTGTGGCCATTTTTACATGTTGATCGGGAACACAATTCATGGTGGAGCTACGAGAATGGAAGCGAGATCCACGGTTGCTCGTATGTGGCATGTGCCCAACGACCACATGAGAAGAGCGAAAAAGGGCGTGAATTTGTAAGGATAGGGTCGATGGTGGCACGAGAAGCGGTAGCGCTATGATTGAAGATGAGATGACGTTGCAAGGATGGAGTTGATTTGTCGTTTGAAGCCTCAGTGGAGATTGTTAGAGAGCTTTCAAACTATGTGCGTGGATAGGGTGCTTAGACCAGTCGGGCGACTGGTCTGACGGAGTTGGCTCAGATGCACAGAGAGGGCAACAGCCTCTGCTTGTGCCCAGACCGGTCGGCGGACCGATCGTCAATGGGCTCCGACCAGTCGAGCGACCCGTCGGCTGTGAGGCAGGGACGGCGTAATTTCCCTGGACTGTTTCTGTACATACTGCGACCGGTCGGCTGTGCACGCGAATTCCTTGTGTAGTCCGCAGTACTGCGTAAGGTGTTTCTATTTTCGAATTTCTTCCTATTTAAGGTGTTGTAATCCGACTTAGAGAAGTATTCTAAGGTGTCCAAGGTTTCCTATTCGTACTAGGAAGAGAGGAGAGAGTTGTGTGAGAGAGACAGAGAGAGAGAGCTTGGGTTCTCTCTGTTTTCCTTGCTTGTGAGCTGTCATCTTTGTAATCTTCTGTTTAATTCATAGTGGATCGTTTTGTGCCATGGTTTTTTACCCATTGAGAGGTTTTTCCACGTAAATTCAAAGTCTCTTGTGGTGAATGCTTGTGTATGATTGATTGCATCTTGTTTACTTGTTTGATTTTGCATTGCTTCACGCGTTCAGTGTTCCGCTTCCGCTGCCGGCTTTCCCAACAAGATCTTGGTCAGAGTGTTTAATGACGTGCCTTTACGTACTCTAAACTGTTACAGGATACATTTTTGTTTTTCTCTAAAAAAAATAATAAAAATAAAAAAATGAGCCAGTTCTGAAGTTCCACTCACCTTAAGAAAGACCTCATAAACAAGTTCATTGTAAGTCCCCGCGCTTCCTCCGCTCGCATTTGCATATGGTATGAATTCGTAAGGGAGGTCGTATGGTAACCGTTTTCTTGCAGCATCGAACACATCTATGCAAAATCCCGGTGGCAGTCACCTTGAGGTCGTTATTCACACTGACGTTGAAAATTTCGCTAAAATCATTTTCCGCCGGAACGCCGATTCTCAACTTCTCATTGGGTGCTGTCACCCAACCTCTCGGCAATGCCTTTGATTGTCCTGGCCAGTTGACATACAAAAGATCGTCCTTGGAAGCTGAGTACAGTTTGTTGCTAGTCTCATTTAGTACCATCGAAAGTCCAGATAAAGGTGTCCAAAACCCAATTTCGCTCCCTCCTTTCCCGACCACATTGATTATTTGGAAAGCTGACGATGGCAATTGCCTGTCAATGAGATGGAATTTGCCGCTAAGGCCTTCGAATGTGGTATTTAAGATGGCGTCAAGTAGTTCCGGGCCTGTTTCCGAGACTCCCAAGCTTGCTAAATCGTTGAAGTTTTGGTTGGCTTCTGGCCTTCGGAAGTGGGATTTCATGGCCCCAACTTGCTCTGCCGCCATTGCCAATGCCTGGACTGTATCATATGCCCATAGCCCCATAGTGCTAAGCTCAGCTTTTGTGATGCTTGGATCCTCTAAGAGGATTTTCCTTCTCCATCTTGGGGTAAAATTGTCGAGTTTTTTCGATTTTGGCACGTAAGGTTTCACGCCCAAGACACCATGCATCGAATCAATGACAGAAGAGGCCATTGAATCCAAGAAATCTGTTATCCCGTTTGTTGTAATCCAAACATACCCTTCGCTCATCATTCCTGCATCCTTCACCTTCGTGAAAAAGTGGGACCCAAGACCAGAAAAACACATGTGGACGACGAAAACCCTTGTCTGCATGGTCTTCAACTTGTATAGTTCTTTGAGGATCTGATCATCTGTCGCCAAAGAAGGGATCACACTCCGGTATGGGACCTTGGCATCAATCTCTTGAAGGGCATCAGTGAGGAAGGGTATGATTCCACGTCCGAAATCAGTGTCTTCGTAGATGGGGACCACTTCTCTCCATCCAAAGGCTCGAACAATGGCTGCGATGGCCTTGACCTGAGATGAGTCATTATGTGCGGTCCGGATGAAGTAGGGAGTTCGGGATGAAGAGAGAGAAGGACTTGTAGCTGAGAAGGACAAGATGGGCACTTGAGATTTGCTGCCAAGATCCGCCACAAACTCGGCTTGGGCCGACGATTCTGGTCCTACGATCGCTTTGACTTGGACATTTTTCAACAGGTCCAAAGCTACCACCATGCACAAGAGGAGAAGAAAGAATTCAGAGGTATGTATGGGCTTGCATGATACAAGGGTTTTGATTAGAGCAATCCAGACGGTTAGATTGTTCGGATCAGACTCCATGCAATCCTATCCATTGGATCGCATGTGGTCACATCTCGGGTGTCACATACGTGTGCCACATCAGCTTACTCATACTCTATTGAAATGACCAAAAATAAATCAACCTTCTAAGTTGGCATTGACTCGGTCTATGCTTATTTATTTATTTATTTATTTTCATTTTTTTTTTTTTTTTTTCCTGAAAAGGCATATTACCCCGTTAATACTAGAAAGTTCAATTCATTCATGAGGAGAAACCTCGATGGCACTATAACACGACGTGCCTAGGTTCTACAATATTTATATTATTATGATTAGGAAAGGTCTCGGGCGTGGGGTTACTGATGGAACATTTATCGCACCCAAGTGGTCAATTAACCCATTTGGGATGCCTCAAAAAAATCATGCTATCCCAACATCAAGGGACCACCATATGAATGGCAAGGTTTTGGGGTCCTTGTCCGTGTTTAATTTCTATCATTATGCCCTCTTAACATGATTTTTGGACTATACAATTTTTATCGCTAGCAATCACATTAATAAATTTTGTAAAGAGCTATTTCGATTCATGAAAAGCACAGGAAGGGGAGTAGTATTTCTTAGAAAACCTTGTTTCCTGAAAATTATGGGAAATGAAACATTGTTTATTGATAAATTTTGTGAAGGGCTATTTCGTTTCATGAAAAGCAAAGGAAGGAGAGTAGTATTTCTTTGAAAACCTTGTTTCCTGAAAATTATGGGAAATGAAACATTGTTTTTGGTGTCTGTCCGTCAACAAGATTTTTAAGGAATTTAGGGTCTATTTTAAATTTATTATTTGGCATAATGATAGGAAAAAAAAAAAAAAAAAAAAAGAGACTCTTGAGAAGAAATTCTCTGTTGTCATCAGCATGTAACAAATTAGCATATGTGACAAATGTAGGGTTATTGAAGATGGATTAGTGGCACATATAGCTAGCATATGAAGTTTGTGCAGGCAGTTGAAGCTGAATTGTGGTACACGCTGAACGTGTGAAGTGCTTGAAGTTGTACCATAGCGTGCACAAGTCACATATTAACACATCAGAGATGTGGGCACCTTAAGTTAGATGCCAGTACTTGTGCTCATTGGCACTATTGGTACATGTGGCATATTTGGAGCAATTGAAGATATGACATATTTAGGTGGTACAGTGGCACGTGTGGAGTGCTTTGCACATGTGGGGGACAAGAGAAGAATAGTCATACATGTGGTGCAATAGCACATGTAGGCGCAAGAGCAGATTGCTTCAATGGTAGGCTTTCAATCCCATTACTTCCAGTGGCGTGACCACATGAGCCTTCAATCTGCCTCCTTTTTTGTGATCATTCCCTAAAATGATCTGTCAAAATTGATGAATGGCATGGATAAAACATATAAATCAAGGTGGCCCCATAGAGCCCTTGACAGGACTATCCACCTCTGGCTAGATCGTGGTGGGGTAGTACCCAATCCGCGCCCAATCTCCTCCATAAGTGTTACGTGTGAGGGCCGCCAAGGTACATGTATGTCATCCCATCATGAAAATAGAGTACCCAAGTATCAGCCAGAGCAACCATGGCTTTAGTCATCAAGTGAATTTGAAGTTTGGAAAGGTTGTCCATTGTTTTATACGGTGCTGCTCACCTAATGGTTGGATCGGCGTACACACACACGGTTGACTTGAAGTTCTCTTTTATCAGTCCGTTCACCACTTAATTAAGACTCTGCGATGCTTTGTGGTTTGCCAGCGTGTCACTTTTGGAAAACAGCTAAGCCGTGAAAATTGTGGCCACACCATAACGATCACCATGGGTGGTCTGCTCATCATGCAAGCTGCAACGTCCAAGTTAATGGAGAGAGCCGATCGTTTTTGTCAGACCACTAACTTATACAGCTCTTACATAGGGGCTGAAAGTCGGTTGGGATGGGGTGGGTTGGTGCTCAACCCTAACCGAACCCAAGGTTCGTATACCTCAACCCTAACCCAACCCAACCTCGGGCTAGGAATTCTCAACCCAAGCCCACCCCAAGCTAGCTTGGCCAGGTTGACCGGGTTGATATGTGCTAAGATTTTCCTTATTACACTTGATTATTATGTTTCGATACACGTTCTTTTTTTTTCTTTTTTTTTTTTAACCTAAGCTTTATTAATTATGTATGTAGTTATTTATGATATAAAAAAAAAAAAAAAAAAAAAACTTTACCTTTTTTAAACAAATAAACTAAAATTGAGGATTACTACTCATTTAACACCAAAGCTAGCATATCAAATTACAAACATTATAAGTTTACTTAATAAAGTAATATAAACTAATAAGTTTACTTAACTAAATTGTAAAAATTGTAATAAAATTATAAATAACTTGTATATAGATCGGATTTGGGCTAGGCTGGGCTGGGCTGAGCAACCCGAGACCTCAACCCAAGTCTGACCCAAGATTTATCAGGTTGGTGTTTGCATAGCCCAAGCTCGGCCAATGTCGAGTCAGTCATGGGTCAGCTGAGTTGAACCCACCTACCTTTCAGCCCTACTCTTACAGCACTAGAGCATTTCAAGTTCATTACACTGTCCAATCAATTGATCCAGACTGTTCATTAGTCCAATGCATTTTTCTATGAGTTACCATGCAAACATTACATGATTTTGCCATACTAACCATTTAAGTAGTGTCCGTTAATATGGACGGTCAAAATCATTTCCCAAAAAATAGGCCTAATCAACAATTGAACCATCCATTTGTTGGAGATTATCTGGATTTCTTATGATTCTAAAGAATCACTTTTCTTAGGCAATCATGACCATCGGATGCATGGCTTGGACAAAAGGATTGCTATGCTTTTCCTGGACAAGCTGGGGTTTAGCCCATCAAAAGTATTCTGGACTCAGGGGACAGTTCAGACTGATCCATTGGCCTGTCCAACTGAACCGATGTAAACCTTTCTATTCGTGACTGCAGATTGACAGCAAAGAAGGGAAATACAACAAGGGTGACTTTTCAACTGAAAACGTCCTAATAACGGTCTTTGGGATAATTCCAATGTGAGAGACCCTGATGGGCTCCAAACCAATGGTCAAGATCATAAAACAGGGTCCATACTTGTTAGAATTGAAAACCGTTGCATGGTTCCAAAGCTAGTGGGCCACGCAATATTTAATTCCTCGGAGAAAATTAAAAAAATCTTACAATTTCTTGTTTTAACCAGCCTGATGTTCCGTGTAGAATGTTCACCATTAAAAACTTCGTAGGGCCTACTATAATGCTTATTTTCCATCCAACCTATTTATAAAGTCACACAGAACTCGATGAAGGGAAAAAACAAATATCCAATTGATCCAAATCTTTTGTGGCCGGTAAGAAGTTTTTTAATGGTCAACCACCACTGTTTCCTGTTGTGTGGTCCACCTGAGATCTGGATCTGCTTGAATTTTTAACCAAGGGTCAAGAACATAAAATAGGGTCCGTACTTGTCAGAATTGAAAACTGGTGCATGGTTCCAAAGTTGGTGGGCTACGCAGTATTTAATTCCTCGGAGAAAATTAAAAAAATCTTACAATTTCTTGTTTTACCTGGCCTGATGTTCCGTGTTGAACGTTCACCATTAAAAACTTCGTAGGACCCACCATCATGTTTATTTTCCATCCAACCTATTTATAAAGTGACACAGAACTTGATCAAGGGAAAAACAAATATCCAATTGATCCAAATCTTTTGTGGCCGGCAAGGAGTTTTTAATGGTCGACCACCACTATTTCGTGTTGTGTGCTCCACCTGAGATCTAGATCTGCTTTAATTTTTAACCCATGGTCAAGATTATAAAATAGGGTCGTACTTGTCAGAATTGAAAACTGGTGCATGGCTCCAAAGCTGGTGGGCCATGCAGTATTTAATTCGTCGAAGAAAATTAAAAAAATCTTACAATTTCTTGTTTTAACCCGCCTCATGTTCCGTGTTGAACGTTCACCGTTAAAAACTTCCTAGGGCCCACCATAATGTTTATTTTCCATCCAACCTGTTTATAAAGTCACACAAAACTCGATGAAGGGAAAAAACAAATATCCAATTGATCCAAATCTTTTGTGGCCGGCAAGAAGTTTTTTAATGGTCGACCACCACTACTTCCTGTTGTGTGGTCCACCAGAGATCTAGATCTGCTTCAATTCATAAAACAGGGTCCGTACTTGTCAGAATTGAAAACAGGTGTATGGTTCCAAAGCTGGTGGGCCACGCAGTATTTAATTCCTCGAAGAAAATTAAAAAAATCTTACAGTTTCTTGTTTTAACCGGCCTGATGTTCCGTGTTGAATGTTCACCATTAAAAACTTCGTAGGGCCCACCATCATGTTTATTTTCCATTCAACTTGTTTATAAAGTGACACAGAACTTGATGAAGGGAAAAAACAAATATCCAATTGATCCAAATCTTTTGTGGCCGGCAAGAAG
This sequence comes from Liriodendron chinense, assembly GCA_003013855.2. Classification (NCBI taxonomy): domain Eukaryota; kingdom Viridiplantae; phylum Streptophyta; class Magnoliopsida; order Magnoliales; family Magnoliaceae; genus Liriodendron; species Liriodendron chinense. Next base: position 1,548,499 of record ML058387.1, read on the forward strand.
TTTTTAATGGTTCACCACCACTATTTCCTGTTGCGTGATCCACCTGAGATCTAGATCTGCTTCAATTTTTAACCAATGGTCAAGATCATAAAACAGGTCCGTACTTGTCAGAATTGAAAACTGGTGCATGGTTCCAAAGCTGGTGGGCCACGCAGTATTTAATTCCTCGGAGAAAATTAAAAAAAATCTTACAATTTCTTGTTTTAACCGGCCTAATGTTCCGTGTTGAACGTTCACCATTAAAAACTTCATAGGGCCCACCATAATGTTTATTTTCCATCCAACCTGTTTATAAAGTCACACAGAACTCGATGAAGGGAAAAAAACAAATATCCAATTGATCCAAATCTTTTGTGGCCAGCAAGAAGTTTTTTAATGGTCGACCACCACTGTTTCCTATTGTGTGGTCCACTTGAGATCTGGATCTGCTGCAATTTTTAACCAATGGTCAAGATCATAAAATAGGGTCCGTACTTGTCAGAATTGAAAACTGGTGCATTGTTCCAAAGCTAGTGGGCAACGCAGTATTTAATTCCTCCGAGAAAATTAAAAAAATCTTACAATTTCTTGTTTTAACCAACCTGATGTTCATTGTTGAACGTTCACCATTAAAAACTTCATAGGGCCCACCATAATGTTTATTTTCCATCCAACCTGTTTATCTTGTCGAAGGGAAAAAACAAATATCCAATTGATCCAAATCTTTCATGGTTGGCAAGAAGTTTTTAATAGTCGACCACCACTGTTTCTGTTGTGTGATCCACCTGGGTTCTGTATCTGCTTCAATGTTTAACCAATGGTCAAGATCATAAAACAAAGGTGAATTGAAAACTGGTGCATGGTTCCAAAGTTGGTGGGACATGTAGTATTTAATTCTTGGGAAAATATTTAAAAAATCTTACAATTTCTTATTTTAACCGGCCTGATGTTCCGTGTTGAACGTTCACCATTAAAAGCTTCGTAAGGCCCACCATAATAGATATTTTCGATCCAACCTGTTTATAAAGCTACACAGAACTTGATGAAGGGAAAAAACAAAAATCCAATTGATCCAAATCTTTTGTGGCCGGCAAGGAGTTTTTAATGGTCGACCACCACTGTTTCCTGTTGTGTAGTCCACCTGGGATCTGGATTTGCTTCAATTTTTTATCCCATGCCCTAAAATGATCTTTCAAAACGGATGGAGGGCGTGGATATACAACATATTCATTAAGGTAGGCCCCAGAATCACGGCCTTACTGAACTCGGTGATACCCTGACCTGACCGAATCCGCTCCGGCCTTTTGTTGTGTTTCTAGGGATTGCTGCGTTGAGTGGTACTTCTTTTTTTCGAGAAATCATTACATACACGCACTTTACGTGAACTTCCACATGCAGGCCTGGGAAGCAGATTGCGTAGTGTAATGTCCCGCGTGGCCGTGGAAAAAGATGGGTTCTGATCATGTGAGAGGTTAGCGCGTGGGTACGTACACTACAGACGACAAATGCGACCGAGTCTTTCCTTTCTGCGCCCAGTGGGTCTGACTGTAGAATCCCTCTCCTACACTCCTGCGTTAGTTCTTCACCGTTAAAAAGAATGGTGGGTGACTCTTCAAATGTGCACATGCCACAGTTGTACGGCAATCTAGACCGGCCAACTTGCCGACCCAACTGTGAACAGTACTCTGAGGATTAAAATAATAACTATGCGATCATTCCCTTCAAAATCCGACTCCTAATTAGTTAACTTCTGACCATACATTTGATAGTACTCTGTCAACTGGATGGTTAAGATTGCTTGATTCATGTGATTTTAGTGTTATGTTCTATCCAGAATAGAACCCACAAAAAATGGTTGGTCTTGACAGATCAAGTCAACATGTGAGCAGGTTGAGTCACCACTACTTCATACACGTGTGGATGAAGACGGAGAAGTCTGCCAATTCACCCGTGTTAAGCTCTCCTCACCCGTGCACGGGCAGACATGGATATATGAAGCATGTGTATGTGATCTGAACATTCCATCTAGTGGAAATATATGCCTGGCTGAGTTGAGGTGCTAAAGAGACGCCTGATTATTATTATTATTATTATTATTATTATTATTATTATTATTATTATTATTTTATGGGAAGAAACTTATTTTATGGGAAGAAACTTACTGTTGGTTGTGGACCTTTGGGGGCCCACTTGTGGATTGGGACCCATAGGAAGTAACCGCATCCTTTTCCTTTCGGGAATTTGATTTTCAAATTTCAGACGTGGTTAGATGAGATAAGGATAAACCTTATCTCATCTTACCGTTTTATCCCTTTTATCCCTCGTATGAATATTATAAAGAAAGAACTCTCTTCCGATACAAACACACAAGAAAAACTGTGAGATACGGAGAGAAAAGAGAGAAAGAGGCTTTGAAAGTACATCTGATCCATCCTTTGGATCTGAGCCATAAATCTGATCCGGGGATCATCTTCACTGTAGGATCAGAAGGGTGATCAGACCCATTTGTCCCTGTAGCAAGTAAGCGGATGGCTAGATCACACCGCACATCCTTGGCTTTGCAAATGTTCTCATCATGTAGACCAGTCGAATCCTGGAAGCCTACACTTACACAAATAACTAACACTTACCATAAGAAAAGAGAGAATGAAGGTAGACATAGTACCTCCCCCCTTACAATATACAACATATACATGACATCATAAGGAGCTCTTATAGTATACAACATATACAAGACATCATAAGGAGAGGCTGTAGCAAGGCTCAACCTAACTTCCATTGGAAACTATGAACATCTAATATAATGTTTGTTACCCTATCACCACTTCACAATTAAGCTATCACATACTAGCCATCAATGATCACAACCGTCGAGTCAGAATCTATCATATGAGTAGAGAGTTGAGAAATAATAATGTCTTTTTATTTTTTATTTTATTCTCTCTTTCATCTTCTGTATATGTAGTGTGAGAGCCAGTTCGCTTAAAAGTAGGTGCATGGCTCGCAGATTCAAGTTTCCATAGCAGTTATAGCTGTGGAGCTTTGGGTTCTTTAAAAACTGCAAGTCTTAAGTGGATAAACACTTGACTAGTTTAATTCAAGCACGTGTTCCATACAGACAAGTGTATGTGTGTGGATGAGCAAGTCTTCACCTGTGTGGAATTAACAATGTTGTAGAATGCATATCCTTAAGATAAGTTAAATATTATCTTCATATACTTGTGCACTAGGAATGATATGTTCATGCTATCTGACCATCTACAGCACCAACAAACTTGCACAGTAATCCCAGCATGTTCCAAAATGGGATTTAAAAGCCCCCATTTTGAACCAAGTGTACATTGGGAGATGTTGGAAGTCCAACTCCAATGGCAAACTTTTTCAAAATGGGAAAATTCCATTGTGACATATGTATGCAGAATTAACAAAAAAACATATATATGACAAAAAAAAAAAAAAAAAAAAACACTGGGAAATTTTCATGTTTAATTCAATCTTGATCATTAAAAGACTGCAAAAATTTTGGTTAAAAAAATGGAAACGCCAAACATTTAGAGAATAAAAAGTTCAGGTTTAATACAATTTAAAGTAAAAAAAAATGACGTGAAAACACAACTATATGTGCGCAGGCATGTGTGTTTATATGTGGGAGTGCGTGTCATATATAAATAAGGTTTCAATAGAAAACTACAATTAAAATAATTAGAATTTCTATATCTATTAGCATGTATATAAGTAACCAAATAGTGTTCTTTGCATCTCTCTCAAAAACTTCCTTCCAAGTAATCCTCATATATATATATATATATATATATATATATATATATATATATATATATATATATCTCCAAGGAGTTTTTCTTGAATAAAATAAGTTAGAAAAACATATTTAATTCAGTTTGTCGAAAACCAAGAATTTTTATTGCCTGTCTTCTAAAATACATAAGACTTCTAAACGTTTATTCAGGTAGACAAGCCTTTATATGTGTGTGTGCGCGCGCGCGCGCGAAATGAGTTTGAAATGGAGTTTTGCTAACTACTGTGATGCCATCTAAATACTCAGCGGGATCCCAGCACATTTCATCTTAAGAGTGTGAGATAAGTGTCCACCAACTCTGGGTAACACAAATATGCACTTAAGTTAGGCTTGACAAAGAAAAAGCTTCACAACAACAACAACGAATACAACATGATGATTCCTACAACAAAACATAAAGAGTCAGAGAAAGTCTAATTAAACATACCCTCAGCTGCAGCACCAACAACATCTTCCTTGGAATCCCTTGTGTGAAGAACGAGCCTAGTACTGGTGTAATTATGATCTTGGTAGAAGTCGGAGAGCGCCATGGAAATGCAGGCCTGACCCATCTTCCCTACCCAAGTGTCTAAGTCAAGGATCACGCCCACTTCGATCACAGCCGTTGAATTTTGGGCCATGCCTAATTCAGAAAATGGACTCAGGAAGATGCAAAAGAAGAGAAAATAGAGTTGCATTGGGTTCTTCATTTGAAGCCCAAATCCATCTAGCGTAAAAGGTCTTATGCGCTTGAGATACACTTATAGATCATATGCAACAGTGGGTCCCACCAATTTATTTAGGTCCAGGTCTTTTCACAGAAGGTTCTGGTAGTACTATATTAATCCCACAAGTCGTCATATTCATGGCAAATGGAAGGTGGTGATGGGACGTTTCCTCCTCGGACACAGGAGGAGAGAGAAAGTGCATCTGGGTATGACCGGTCACCCGGCCCAAAATGTGGCGGCCGGGTGACCGAAATTGGTTCGGAAGGCAGCAATGCTGTTGGACTGTTTTGTCTATGGCCGAGCGCCCGATAGTCTAGTGACCGGGCGCACGATGACTTGGCTGGGAGCCCGACCATGTTGGTCTGGGCGCCCGAAATTGTTTCTCTGTTTTTGCTGCTGGATGTTTTTGCTACTGGCCGAGTACTCGACCCGGCGCGGACTGTTTGTACGCAGTTTCCCATTTGAGCTCTAATATTTCCGTTTTCGTACTTAAGACGTTCCAAAACGAGATTACGGCATCCCATTGTGTTGCTTACACGTCCAAGGTGAGAAAGAGAGAAAAAGAGGAAAAGAGAAAGAGAAGAGAGAGAAAGAGGAAGCTTGTAGAAGGGAGAAGTTGCTTGAAGAGGGATTCTTCTGCGCAACCGTCGTCTCAGCGCTTCTACGTCATCGGTGAGATCGCTCCTCCTTTACTATTCTCTTGTTGTTTATCCATCCCAAGTGGGTGAAGAAGGTCGATCCTGAGAGCTCCCTACCTCTTACAGGCCTTCCACACCAAATCCAAGACAGCTCCCTACCTCTTACAGGCCTTCCAAGGTCGATCCTGAGAGCACAGGGACAAGAGGAGACGGAGAGTCAGATCAACTGTGATCAGATAGCAGGTGGAACAGAGGAAGACAGGGGACAGAAACAGCAACATTCAAATCAGAAAGTAGGAAGAAAAAAAAAACATAGGATGAAAAACATCCCCGAGAGAGGCCCAGAAGACTGGGCTGATAGGTTAAGAAGAATTAACAGAAGGGCAGTGAACTCCGGATGTGTTACGGATGGATAGCATGCTTGTGTGGAATGCCCGAGGGGTGGGTAACGTGGGGACGCGTAGAACTATCCAGAGATATATATCGCAGTTCAGGCTGGGTTTAGTGGCGATCCTGGAGCCGATGCTTTCGGATGGGAAGCGGGTGAGGACAGGTTTAAAGCTGGGCTTTCACTCCTCTTTCTCCAATGCAGAGGAAGGGGGGAAGATCTGGGCTTTCTTCAATAACTCCATATCAGTCAAGCTCCACTCAGCCACTGAGCAGATGCTTAATCTAGAGGTGGCCAAGCAGGGAGGTACGGTAAATTTTCTCATCTCTCTTGTCTACGCGAAGTGCTCGGCAGTCTCGAGAAGAAAGCTGTGGGCGGATATGTACAATCTGGCATCATCTTACAATGGTGCTTGGTGTCTGTGCCGGGATTTCAACGATATTCTATCTGGAAGTGAAAGGATTGGAGGGCATAGCAGAACCCCGTCTACTTTAATTGCTGATTTCGTGGGAGCTGTGCAGCAGTCGGCCCTCCGTGACGCGGGCTACCACGGGAATCCCTTCACTTGGAGTAATAATCAGTCCGGCCTCTCTCGGGTCTGGGCAAGGCTGGACAGGGCCCTTTGCAACAACGATTGGCTCACTGTGTTTCCTTCTTTTGAGGTAACCCACTTACCCAGGGTGGACTCAGACCACTCCCCTCTTCTCCTCTCTTTTCCTATTCGCGTGATGACAGGTCCGAAGCCATTTCGTTTCCAGCGAATGTGGCTGCAACACCAAGCCTTCCTCCCAATGGTCAAATCAGTTTGGCTTTCAGTGGGTGATGAAGCCGGTGGCAATCCGATTTCCCTCCTTATTAGCAGAATGAAGGCTACCAAGTCAGCGCTGCTGACTTGGAACAAAGACATCTTTGGCAACATCTTTTCCCAGATCAAGCAGCAGGAGGAAGAGATCATGCGGGGAGAGCTAGAGCTGCAGCTCGATCCTGACTCGCTGAGTGCCACCAGGTTACCAGAGGCGAAGGAAAATCTGGCGAAACTAAAGCTGATGGAGGAAATTTTCTGGAAGCAGAAAGCTAGAAATGACTGGCTGAAGGAGGGGGATAGAAACACGACCTACTTCTTCAACTCGGTTACCGACAGAAATCGTAGGCTCTTGATCAAAGATATCCTTAAGAGCAACGGCGTCAGAACTTCAGATAGGGGGGAAATCAAGACAGAAGCGGTGCAGTTCTTCTCCTCTCTTCTCAAATCTGAACGCTGTGACCCTATTGAGGATCTCCTTGAGCCCATTCCGACTTGCTTATCAGAGGCGGACAATGAAGCTCTTCTTGCAGCTCCCACGGAGGACGAGGTCAAGGTGGCAGCGGCAGCTCTCCCTCAGGATGGAGCCGCAGGCCCAGACGGTTTCTCAGGTGCTTTCTATGCTGCCTGCTGGGACTTTGTGGGGTCTGACATTCAGAAAGAAATATGTGCTATCATCCAGGGAGGGGAGCTCCCTAGGGTGATCAACTCTACTCTAATCTGTCTAATTCCGAAAACCGAGTCGCTAAGGAAGTTTGCGGACTTTAGGCCAATCAGCCTCTGCAACTGCCTTTACAAGATCTTTTCGAAGGTGGTAGCCAACAGGCTGGCCAAGCAGCTCCCCAAGCTGATCTCCAAGGAGCAAGGTGCTTTTGTTCAAGGGAGATCCATGACGGAACACATAGCTGTGGCAAAAGAGCTGTTCAGAGAAATTGACAGGAAATCTAGAGGAGGCAACATCATTCTCAAATTGGACCTTGAGAAAGCTTACGACAGAGTTGAATGGCCATTCCTCATTGCAGTGCTCAGTAAATTCGGATTCAACCAGAGATGCATCGCCCTTCTTGAGAAATGCTGGAAGGATAATTGGTTCTCTGTCTTGGTAAACGGAGAGCCGCGTGGCTTCTTCAACTCGACCAGGGGTCTTCGCCAAGGGGACCCAATCTCCCCCTACCTCTTCATTCTAGCTGCAGAGGTTTTCAGCCGGGGCTTCAAGAGGCTATGCCAAAGGGGCTTCTGCTCGCCTTTCAAAGTGAGGAGGGGTTGCGTGAACATCTCTCACCTGTTATACGCAGATGACACGCTGCTGTTCATCAATGGGAGTACCACATCGCTTAAGTCCATCGAAAAATTCCTTGCCAAGTTCCAAGCGATCTCGGGCCAACGGATTAACAAAGGAAAGAGCAATGTTTACACCTCCACGAAGCTGTTGCCGACGAGAATTAGGGAAATTGAGAGGGTTCTGGGCATCCATAAAGCCTCGACCCATCTCAACTACTTGGGTGTTCCTATTTCTAAAGGAAGACAGCGCTGTGCTATGTTCGCCCCTTTGCTCAATCGTATCCGCAGCTGTGTCGCTGGGTGGCAGGCCAAATTCCTCTCCCAAGCAGGGAGGCTTCTTCTCGTTAAGCACGTTTTATGCAGCATTCCAATTCACCTCCTCGCTGCGTCAGACATCCCATCCTTGGTTCTCAACCAGCTGGAAACAGAGTTTGCTAATTTTCTGTGGGGCAGCAAGGAGGGTAAGAAGAAATTGCACTGGGCCAGCTGGAAGAAGATTGCTAATCCTCCGAGCGAAGGCGGGCTGGGCATCAGACGTCTGAAAGATGTCTTGAAGAGCTTTCAGATGAAGTTGGGGTGGAAAGTCAAGTTCTCGAAAGACCAAAGCCCATGGACAGATTTTATCAGAAGCCGCTACAGGGAGGACCTTCTCGGTGTCTCAGCCCCGAGCCCCACAGCCTTGAGATCCCCCTTCTAGAATGGGATTGCTAAGCTGCTCCCTCTTTTGGAGGCTCGCGCCATATGGCTGATTGGCAGCGGGGACATCAATATCTGGAGAGAAAACTGGTCAGGGCTCGGTCCCCTCATCTCCAAATGCACCTCTCCGCTGTCTCCCTATCTAGATCAGATGCAAGTGAAGGGTCTGATAGGCCCAGATGGTATCATCAACAGCTCTCCAGCCTTGTCGGCCCTGCCTCAAGTTGTCATTTTGCACATACAGCAGAAGGGCTTCTGCACGTCGCAAGTAGAGGATCGTTGTATTTGGCCGGCCACTCCATCGGGGAGTTTCAGCGTGTCTTCGGCGTGGGATTCCTGTAGGCCGGCAGGGACGCGCAATAGCTGGTCCAAGTGGGTTTGGCACGTGAAAACGCCCCCCAAAATTGCTGTCTTCATGTGGAAAGTGATTCAAGGAGCCGTCCCAATCGACGGTAGGATTCAAGCTAAAGGCATCCCCCTCGCTTCCAAGTGTGACTGTTGTGGCCCCGGCGTGTCCCCAGCTGTGGAGTCGCTGGATCATCTTCTTTCGAACGGTCAACTAGCTTCTTCTGTTTAGTCTTTCTTCAGCTCCCAAATGGACATTTCCCTCATCTACGGCCAATCGGCGGTGGAAAGGGCTAAGCAATTGTGGAGAATGGCGACGTCTTCCGACAGTTGGGGAGTCCTTAAAGGCATCCTCCCTAGCATTATTATGTGGAAAATCTGGAATGCGAGAAACGCTATGAGATTTGAAGGCGAAAAGGTGGGAGCAGATAAGATAATTCTCAGGGTTAGAAGCTGGTTATGCCGCATTGCCTCGGATCTTCCCCCAGCCAAGAATTCGAGCCTTGCCAGGCTAATGGCCCTCCAGGTGCTGGGGCTCAAATTCCAAACCGAGAACAGGAGAAGCTCGACCATTGTGAGATGGGCCAGGCCAGATGAGGGATGGATCAAAATTAACGTTGATGGTTCTTCTCGAGGGAACCCGAGCCTCTCGGGGGGAGGAGGGATTGGCAGAGACTCCAAAGGGAATTTCCTTTTTGCCGTTTCTGGAGGGTATGGAATAGGATCCAATGGCACAGCGGAATTGCGAGCGATTCAGGAAGGGCTCGCTCAAGGGGTAGAAAGGGGATATTCGAGAATAGTCATGGAAAGCGACTCGCTCTGCATGGTCAATGCGCTCGCCAATAACAGAATCCCCTCCTGGAATATGTGGTATTGATGGACGAGGATCGTCAACCTGGGTAAAGATAGGAATATCAGATTCCTTTTCGTTCCTAGAGAGGCGAATGGAGTTGCTGATGCTCTTGCTAGGGTGGAAAGCGAATCTCAGGTGCGAAGGATCTTCGAGAATTCTGCGGGCCTCCCGGCCACGGCTCGAGGAGAGTTGTTTTTGGACCGTTTAGGCTTGGGCAAGATCAGGGACTGAGCTCTCCTGCAGCTGCCTTGCTTCTGGCTCTGCTTAGGTTTTTGGGCCGGCTCTCTGTTCTTTTGTTTTTCTTAGCTCTCTTTTCTTTCTTTGGGCTTTCTTGGCCTTGGGCTTCCCAGGGGTTAGGGTGTTTTTAGAGTATATGATAGGCTGGCTTGGCTCCTTTTTGATGCGGGTGGCCAGCCCGAATGCCTGTAGGTTTTATAGCCCCCTTCTGTTAATATATTCTCAGCAGTTTTCCAAAAAAAAAAAAAAAAGTGGGTGAAGAAGGTTTGATCCAAGCAGTGTGTGCTTGAGATCGGTTGTAACAATTCCCTGAGATAGTGGATTGTTGACCTGGACTAGGTCCCGTGGTTTTTACCTTTTTTTTAGGGTTTTCCATGTAAAAAGTCCTTGTGTTCGTGTGGTTGATGTTTATTCTTGATTATTACATTTTAGTAATCCATAATTCTAGTGTATTCGGGGGGGGGGGGGGGGGGCGAGATCCGAAGGTTTGTGTGAAACGCACCTGTGGACCCTCGCCGTTTCCGAGCTCCCACACGACGTTCTCGTCCCTTCCCCTTTCGGGAAAAGAAGGAGAGGAGGATGCGTGAGTGCGAATCGTCGTTTGTACCACTGGCTTGCCTCATTCTCGAGGGCTTTCTTTGGTTGTTGTGTTTAAGCTAAATGTGTTTAAATGAGTTTATATAAGACCAGAGTCGCCACTAGCCAATTACTTCGAATCTACAGTCGGCTAGACCCCGTAGAAACGTTAGAGAAGGGGATCCGAAGATTCCTTCCTCTAAAATGACTCCTTTTGATCTGCGGCCAGAGATTCAAGGTAAGGGATCACGGTTACAGGGTGGGAAGAGGTTAAGCACCCCACACACTGCCCGTACCGAAGTACGGTCTCTACTTCATAGAATCGAACTAATACTTGAAAGTCTGTTTTAATCCTCGTACATTCTCATAGATGACATGAATGCGGGTCTGAACAGTAAGAGTTTCTGATAGGCAGGTTCCAACAACGGGCAAGCCCAGAACATACGCTCGAACTGACAGGTACTTAATATAAGACGTATGCAGTGTACTTGAATAATCAAGGTGCTTTATGGTGAAGCATGAATGCAGGTCTGAACAGTAAGAGTTTCTGATGGACAGGTTCCAATAACGGGCAAGCCCAGAGCATACGCTCGAACTGACAGGTGCTTAATATAAGACGTATGCAATGTGTTTGAATAATCAAGGTGCTTGCAGTGAAGCAGGGGGGTTGGAAGAAAAGTAAATGTTGCACTTATGCTAGATGCAAATGAGATGATGCTGGAAAAAGAGTAGCTGGATGGACGGAGGTGTCGCAAGGGTTGGCTTCGAGTGGCTGGATCAAGACTTGGATGGCATGGGAGACTTGGACCAGTGGTCAGGCTGGGCTGGACCAGGGCTAGGATCTCCTCACTCGGGCTCTCCCTGGTGGAGGAATGGGCTAAAGGGTGGAGAAGAACTTAGACAGACGGTCGCTGGACTGGGCGGATTGCTGTGTTGAAATGAGAAGGGGAGGGGGGTATTTATAGCAGCGGGCAGTGGCAGAGCCCGTAAATATTTTTGGGCGGCCCGCTGTGGGCCGCCCGTACGGTCACTCCTCGATTTCCAGCGAGGTACGGTCGTTCCCTCGGGGCTGCTGTTTGGCTCGGTGGGTTGACTCAGTGAGTTAACTCAGCGGGTCGACTCGGCGATTTGACTCAGCGGGTTGACTCGACGGGTTGACTCGGTGTTTTAACTCGATAAGTTGACTCAGCGGGTTGACTCAGCGGGTTAACTCAGTGGGTTGACTCAATGAGTTGACTCAGTGAGTTTGACTTTTTTAGAATTTTTTGACTGGCTTTTCTTATGGGTGGTTTTTCAGGCTGATGTTTAGGACTGGCTTGACTGGGTTCAGGCTTGAATTGGGCTATGGATTGGGGCTTACAAGGGTGAGTTTGGTTGAGTTTGGACTTGGGGTTTGGAGGTATGGTCCTCCATTCATCCAGCTATCTCTACCAACAGTGTAGCCGAAGGTGGGGTGTCTACAGCACCCAACAAAGTGGTATCAGAGTGTTCAGGTTGTTTGAATGGAGTGGGATCAGTTATGAATTATGGAAGGTGGTTCATCAAGGATGATCAGCGTCAATGGTTCTAACTGGACCATATGGAAGGCTAAGATGGAGGACTTGCTCTATTGCAAGGACCTATATGCTCCGATCTTAGGCATATATATTAGCGAAGATTAAGGATATGCCTGATGATGATTGGAAGAAGTTGAACCGGAAGGCGATGGGGTTCATTAGACAATGGTTGGATGATTCGGTTTTGCAGAAATTGCAAGGGCTCTATGAGAGGAAGACAATCGACAATAAGATATTCCTGATAAGGCGACTTATGAATCTCAAGTTCAAAGATGGTGGTTCTGTGGCTGAACATATGAATGAGGTCAGCAACATTGTGAACCAGCTCTCCGCCATGAAGATGGTCCTGGATGATGAACTCCAGGCTTTGCTACTGCTTAGCTTATTACCTGACAGTTGGGAGACATTGGTGGTGTCTCTAAGTAACTCCGTGCCAGACAGGAAAGGTATCCATGGATCAGGTAACAAGCTGTCTCTTCAATGAGGAGACAAGGAGGAAGTCTCTAGGGCCTGCTCAACAAGAGGCCCTTGTGACACAAGATCAGGGGAAAGGAAAGAACAGAAAGGGTGGAAAGGCCTGAGATAAATCAAGAGGCAAGTCAGTTGCCAGGAAAGATGTTGAATGCTGGAATTATGACAAGAAGGGCCATATAAGCATGAATGTCACAAGAAGAAGAGTGACAAGAAGGGTAAAGGAAAGGAGAAGGAAGATGAATCGGATTCTACTGCGGTCGCCTCAGATGGTGACGTTGTTGTTATTCTTTCGGCAGATCACGATACTTGTCTCACGGCTTCGAGTCAGGACACCGACTGGGTGATAGACTCGGGAGCCTCGTTTCATGCGACTCCATGCAGAGATTTCTTCACAAGCTACAAGTCAGGTGACTATGGGACAGTGAAGATGGAAAATTCTGGTGTTTCGAAGATCGTAGGGGTCGGTGATATTTGTCTGAAGACCGATGTGGGCTGCACGTTGGTTCTCAAGGATGTGAGACACATTTCAGACCTTCGCCTTAACTTGATGTCGATGGGAAGGCTGGATGATGATGGCTACGAAAGCCGGTTTGTTGGTGGGCGCTGGAAGCTCATCAAGGGTTCGTTGATTACTGCAAGAGGAAAGAAGTATTGCACCCTTTACAAGACAAGTGTCAGTGTATGCAAGGGTAGATTTAACGGAGCGAAAGATTCAGCTACTGACGTGTGGCACAGGCGTCTAGGTCACATGAGTGAAAAACGGCTTCAGCTACTAGCGAAGAAGCAGCTCCTTCCAGACGTGACAGGTAAACCTCTCAAAACCTGTATTGATTGTTTATCTGGTAAACAGCATAGAGTTTCTTTTGTTAAAACTGCTTCTCATACTAATAAAGTACATGTAGATTTAGTTTATTCTTATGTTTGTGGTCCTATGAGGACAAAAACCTTAGGTAGGGCATTGTATTTTGTCACTTTTATAGATGATGCATCTAGGAGGGTTTGGGTGTATGCTTTGAAATCTAAGGACGAGGTCTTTAGTGTGTTTAAACTGTTTCATGTTATGGTCGAGAGAGAGACAGGCAGATCATTGAAGTGCATCCGCACTGACAATGGTGGTGAATACATAGGTGACTTCCACGAGTATTGCAAGTCACTGAATATACGGCATGAACAGTCGGTTCCCAAGACCCCCTAGCATAATGGTGTGGTTGAGCGAATGAATCGCACCATTGTAGAGAAAATCAGATGCATGTTATCCCATGCAAAGTTGCCTAAGATGTTCTGGGGAGAAGCAATGCATACGGCGGTGTATTTGATAAACAGGTCTCCATCAGCCCTGTTGAATGGAGAAGTACCTGAGAAGGTGTGGACTTGACGTGATCCATTATACAGTCATCTCAGAGTGTTTGATGCAGGGCATCCGTTCACGTACCAAAGGACGAGAGGTCTAAGGTCGATATGAAGATTAGGCAGTGTGTATTCTTAGGGTACAGTGATGAGAAGTTCGGTTACAAGTTGTGGGATCCGATCGAGAAAAAGCTCGTCAGAAGCAGAGATGTGGTTTTCATTGAAGATCAATGTATAGAAGACATTGAAAAGCCAGAGAGACCCTAACACAGTTCAGGTGAACTAGAAGCCACGGATCCGATTACTCCTCCCGTGGTGCCTGATGACGGGGGAGTACAGCAAGGTGCAGAGGATGAGGGAGTCCCTACAGAAGATGGACAGGAGAGCAGCTCCAACTTGATCCACCTGTTGAGCCACAGGTGAGGAGGATATCAAGGGACAGACATCCATCCAAGAAGTACTCAGCCGCATGAGTACATTATGCTCATAGATGGGGGAGAGCCAGAAGACTATTCTGAGGCCCTAGCCGACGAGCATAAGGAGGAGTGGTTAAAAGCTATGCAAGAGGAGATGTAATCCTTACATAAGAACCACACCTATGATATGGTGAAATTGCCTAAGGGCAAGAAAGCTCTGAGCAACAAGTGGGTGTTCAAGAAGAAGAATGAGCAGAAGAATTCACAGACAAGGTACAAAGCCAGACTTGTGGTGAAAGGGTTTGGTCAGAGGAAAGGAATAGACTTCGAGGAGATATTCTCACCAGTGCTGAAGATGACATCCATACGGGTGTTGCTTGGATTAGGTGGCTAGCATAGATCTAGAGATAGAGCAGTTAGATGTCAAAACTGCCTTTCTCTATGGTGACCTGGAAGAAGAGATCTACATGCGCCAACCAGAAGGGTTCGAAGTCAAGGGCAAAGAGCATATGGTGTGCAGGCTTAGGAAGAGCTTGTATGGGCTGAAACAAACTCCTAGGTAATGGGTACAAAAAGTTCAACTCGTTCATGTTGAAGCATGATATGACAAACGGAGTCAGACCACTGTATGTTCACATGCAAGTTCTCAGACAGTGATTTCTTAGTTCTGTTATTGTACGTTGATGACATGCTCATCATGGAAAAAGACATTAAGAAGATTGACAGGCTGAAACAGGAGTTGGGCAAGTCGTTTGCGATGAAAGACTTGGGCCCGGTCAAACAGATCCTAGGAATGGAGATAACCCGTGACACAAAAGCAGCAGGAAGCTTTGGTTGTCATAAGAGCGGTACATTAAGAAAGTCCTAGAGCGGTTCAACATGAATGCAGCGAAGTCGGTCAGTACTCCACTGGATGGTCACTTCAAATTGAGTGACAAGCAGTGTCCCAAGACAAAGGCGGAAGTGGAAGAGATGCGGAAGATACCATACGCGTCAACGGTAGGAAGTTTGATGTATGTTATGGTGTGTACGCGCCTAGACATAGCATATGCGGTTGGGGTTGTCAGCCGGTATCTTGTCAATCCTAGCAATGAACATTGGGCAGTGGTGAAGTGGATACTGCGGTATCTGAGAGGCTCATCCAGGTTGAGCCTATGCTATGGTGACGGAAAACCTGTGTTAAAAGGCTACACAGATGCAGATATGGCAGGTGACATAGACTCCAGGAAGTCTACATCGGGGTTCATGTTCACATTTGCAGGGGGAGCGGTCTCTTGGAAGAGCAAGCTACAGAAGGTCGTAGCATTGTCGAAGACAGAGGCCGAGTACATTGCGGTCACAGAAGCATGCAAAGAGATACTTTGGATGAAGAGGTTCCTACAGGAACTCAGCTTGAAGCAAGAAGAGCACGTGGTCTATTGCGATAGCCAAAGTGCTATACACTTGAGCAAGAATCCAAGTCAGCATTCCAAGTCGAAGCACATAGAGATTTGGTATCACTAGAATAGGGATACTTTGGAATAGAAAGTGTTACAGCTTGAGAAGGTCCATATGGACGATAACGGGTCAGACATGATGACCAAGGCTTTGCTCAAGGGAAAGTTTGAGGTTTGCAGAAACCTAGCTGGCTTGAAGAATGTGAATTTCTCCTGAGTCGGAAAGGTTGAGATTTGATGGGACGTTTCCTCCTCGGACACAGAGGAGAGAGAAAGTGCATCTGGGTACAAAATGTGGCTGGGCGACCGAAATTGGTCCGGAAGGCAGCAATGCTGCTGGACTGTTTTGTCTATGGCCAGTCTGGTGACGGTCACCAATGCAAACGGTCTGGTGACCGGGCGCCCGATGACTTGGCCGGGTGCCCGACCATGTTGGTTCGGGCGCCTGAAATTGGTATGTTTCTTTGTTTTTTTTGCTACTGGATGTTTTTGGGCCTGGCTGGGCGCCCGACGGTCTGGTGACCGAGCGCCCGACCCGGCACGGACTGCTTGTACGCAGTTTCCTATTTGGGCTCTAATTCTTCCGTTTTCGTACTTAAGACGTTCCAAAACGAGATTAGGGCATCCCATCGTGTTGTTTACACGTCCAATGTGAGAAAGAGAGAAAAAGATGAAGAAAGAAAGAGAAGAGAGAGAAAGAGGAAGCTTGTAGAAGGGAGAAGTTGCTTGAAGAGGGATTCTTCTGCACAACCGTCGTCTCAGCGCTTTTACGTCCTCGGGATCAGTGAGATCGCTCCTCCTTTACTATTCTCTTGTTGTTTATCCATCCCAAATGGGTGAAGAAGGTTTGATCCAAGCGGTGTGTGCTTGAGATCGGTTGTAACAGTTCCCTGAGATAGTGGATTGTTGATCTGGACTAGGTCCCGTGGTTTTTACCTTTTTTGAGGGTTTTCCACGTAAAAACTCCTTGTGTTCGTGTGGTTGATGTTTATTCTTGATTATTGCATTATAGTAATCCATAATTCTAGTGTATTGTGGGGCAAGATTTGAAGGTTTGTGTGAAATGCACCCAACAGGTAGGAGATGTGTGGCATTAAAAATTGATTAGTATAGACGTTTCACATTATCACATGTGGCAAATGTAGCATGCATGCGTGTGGCACGTCAGGCATGTGTATGGGATTAATGGGATGATTGAAGTAATTTCTCAGGACAACACATGTTTCAAGCTTCCAATAAATGAAAATTTATTTTGTAAGCATTTTTTATTTTTGTAATTTTTTTATTTCTAAACATATAAAATGTGTATTTTAGCCCCTTTTGAAGTTTCACAGGTAAATTCCAGCGCTTTGCCATGTTTCCCCAATGTTTCTTTGAATTTCCGGTTGGAAAACATCATTGGCAATATTGATATTATTGGATAGAAAAACCCATAGTGATACCAATACTTCGAACACTAGGTACATCTAAGGTGCTTGAAGATGATGGTACCACATATGGCACGTAGCAAATGTGTACTTCTTTAAGACTGATGATGTCACATTTGACATATGGGGTACTTGAAAATGAATACCATATGTGGAGCACACCAGGATGATGGGAAGGATAGGTGGATAAACACATGAGGGGATTTCTTAGGTTAATATATTTTTATCTCACTTCTATTAATTTTTTGAAATTATGTTTCTTAGTTATGAGAAGGAAATGAAAGAGTGTACTTTGCATGAGGATAAATGGGTCTCACCAAGAACGTGTGTTGCCCGGTAATTACTGGTCAAGCCTTAAAGCTGGGCCACATGTGTGAGTGTTTGTTGAATAAAAAAATATTTATTTTCTTAACGAAAGTCGATTTCTTCGTACAGGTAAGGCCCGCCTTTTGAATATGCTAGCTGGATTCTCAACCACATCCAAGATGGAATCCAATATTCAACTGGCATATATACGTGGGTCAGTGATGGCTGTCAATGGGCCGGGCTAACTCATCGGCCTGGTCCACCTTGGGCTGTGTTTGGGATGCAGTATCAGGCCTGAGGATGGGTTGGGCTTAATATTCAAGACTGCTCCTCAACCGGGCTGGACTTGGACCATGCAGAACAGCCTATTAGGCATGCTTGAGATCGACCCAGCCCATTAGAGCTTGCAAGGGTAATTCTGTAATATATAATATCTAAAAATCCTCTCTCATATTACTGATCTGGCCCACACCCCAATCTCTCTCCTCCAACCCATGGACAAGCCCAGGAAAAACTATCACTTGAGAGTTGCTTCGTACTCGTGACATCAAGCTTTTGCCTTATTTTATTAGTTTTCAAATATTCAAGGGTATTAGAGAGAGAGAGAGAGAGAGAGAGAGATTTATGCACGCATGTATGGGACCGACGCGGATCAGCTGCTGACAGGTTTAGTAGCAATCTCGCTACTGAAGTGACGTCACCAACTTTTATAGGCCCCACCGTGATGCATGTGTTATATCCACACCGTCCATTCATTTGGAGAGATCATTTTACGGCATGAACTAAATAATGAGACAGATTCAAAGCTCAATTGGACCCCACCAAAGAAAACAGTGGGGACAGTTATGCGACCGTTGAAACCTTCCTATGGCCCACCATGATGTTTATTTGAGATCCAACCTGTTCATAAATTCACAAAAACATTGAAAAAGGGAAAAGACAAATATCAGCTTGATCGAAAACTTCTGTGGCCCCCAAAAAATTGTGATGGTAGGAGATCAATCCCCACTGTTTTCTTTGGTGGGGTCCACTTGAGCTTTGGATCTGTCTCATTCTTTAGTTTATGCCTTAAAATGATCTCCCCAAATAGATGGACGGTGTGGTTACAACACATACATCATGGTGGGGCCCACAGAAGTTGGTGACGTCACTTCAGTAGCTAGATAGCTAGTCAATCTTTCCACCCATTCTTTAGTCGATTTCCCCCTGTTTTCCTTCTGTTGCATCTGCCCACCTTCTTCAAAGGGGACTAGATCCACTGTGATCGGTTCCACCTCCACAAAAATAGCAAAGGATTCTCCTTTCACCTTGAGTCTGAGGACGCTGTGAGTGTTTGCCCCTGGCCTAAGTTTCACCTTAACCCTGGCAAAGATTTGAAAATTTCCATATCTCGACGCAGTATCTACTTCCACCACTGAGCCAAAGAAATTATCAAGGTCTTGGAGAGAGAGAATAGCCTCATCCAGATGCCCTCACCTCCTAGGACCATAGCTGGCTTCCAGGGTTTGAGAGAGAGAATGCCCATCTCTCTCTTGATGGTAGGCTCTCAATGGAGCAGGTCAACTCCGAGATCCGATTTTCTCCGAATCCATATAATGTAGATTTGTATCTTAAAATAGGTCCGATTAATTAAATGGACCGGATTTGGATTCCCAGACATAGATCCGAATTCGATCTGAATCCGTCTATAGATTTTTGGACTTGGAGCTGGATCCAATTGAATCTTATCCAAATTCGAATTGTCACCTTACTATATATGTTATATCCATGCCAGCCATCCATTTTCCGGATTATTTTAGGCCACATCTCAAAATTGAGACATATGCCAATCTCAGGTCGACTGTATCACAGTAAATAGTGGGATTTTCATTATTTTGCTACTAAATTAAATATATTATATTATATATATATTTTAATTTGTAATTGGGTGGATTCGGACCTAGATCTGACTCGAATCTGATGGTTATATGGATTTTGGATTGAAAATGGATCTGGCTACCTATTTATAAATGGATCAGATATGGATATCACCTTTTGAATCCAAGTTGGATCCGAATCCATCTACAAATTTTCGAACTTGGAGCTAGATCCAGATCCAACCCATTGAGAGCCCTACAATAGCGAAAGCTCGGGCCATGCTTGATGGACTTCAAATCTATGAAAACTTGGAGCTGACCAATATTGTAGTAAACCGACTCCTGTGTCATAGCAGAAGCAGTCTCCAATCCCTTAGCAACAAGCCCTTAGAATATATGGTATAAAGTGGAGATCCTCCAAAGCAAAAAGGACCCCCGGGAGTTGCGGTTCTCACAAGAATCTGTGCAGAATGTAGTTAGACTCCCCGTTTAGGGCTCCTTTGGTTAGACTCCCCGTTTCAGGCTCACCTTTCTCGTTTTCCTTTTCGCCTCATTTCGGTCGTTGGGATGAATATCCTCATACATGGGCTCTTACGATATGTAGGATCCCAATCTTTTTTTGTGAGGCCTTGCTCGAAATAGACTAGATCTTTTGAAAGAAATGTCCCCCTTTTAGGACTAAGACCTACTCTTGCGCAAAATGAATGTAATTGTGTCCTGGTTTTAGGGCTTATCTTTCTATCCCGATTTTTGGTAGTCTTGAGAATGCGAGGTGGCATACTTGACATGTCTTGGGTCTTAATGACCTTCTCGATACCTGTGTAAACACAAAATAAATGATTAGTAGCTAAAATTGTAAGCGTTTACTGTCGTATTATTTCGCTTTTCTTGGTATTCTGTTTATTACACTTTCCTTCTGGTGGGGTGTTTACAAATCATGATAATAAACAAATACTAAGTATAATATCTTTTCAGAAACCGTCTGTTCACCAGAGAACCGATGCCTTGTCCTTTGCAATTTATTACTCGATAGGCTCCATTGGAATATACTCCATTGATAATGCAGACGGGATCCCATTTTGGGTCGAATTTACTTTTCGGTCCTTAGGCCGGTGTTGAACGCTTCATCATTAGTACGAGATCACTCTTCTTGAATGATCTGCCCCTGACACGTTTATCGTACGCGGCTGAAATTTGCTTCTGATACATTTCGAGCATTTGTTGGGCAGCGAGTCTCTTTTCATCTAAAGCATCAAGCTCGGTCATTCTGATATTGGCATTATGCTCGGTTATCAGGGAGTGTCAGAGTACGACCCGTAGTGACTCAACTTGTATTTCCATCGGAATCACAACTTCCATATCGTATACCAGTGAGTAGGGTGTATCTCGAGTGGTTGTACGATGCGTAGTCCGATATGCTCATAGTGCTTCAAGTAATCGTCTGTCCCAGTCTTTTTTATTCTCTGCCACTGTCTTTTTCAGAATCTTCATGATAGTCTTATTTAATGCCTTGGCCAGTCCATTCGCAGGAGGATAATAAGGTGATGAATAGCAATGCTTGATCTTGAACTTCGCGCATAGCTTATCTATAATAGCATTTTTTAAGGGCGTTCTATTGTCTGTAGTAATTCTCTTAGGGATACCATGTCGGTATAGTATGGTGTGACAAATGAAACCTTCTACATGTCTGGCTTTCAGGGCAACTGCTTCAGCCCATTTGGAGAAATAATCAGTTGCGGCAAGAATGTGCTGATGCCTTAGGGAGGATGGTGGACTAATCGGCCCGATCACGTCCATGCCCCAGGCTGCCAAAGGCTAGGACATTACTGACTGATGTAATTCCTCTGGTAGTGAATGTATGATATCCACGTGGATTTGACATTGATGACATTTTTTGACGTATTCCATCGCATCTTTTGTCATTGCGAGCCAATAGTAACCAACATGTCGCACACGGTGATGTAAATTCTTGCCTCCCTGATGAGCACCACATTCTCCTCCGTGATCTTCTTTTAATGTAGTATGCACTTCGTCTCATTTCAAACATCGCAATAATACTCCTTTGTATGACCATTTGTAAAGTATGTCATTTTGGAGTATAAATGAATTGGCGCGTCTTCTAACTTGTGTACACATTTTGGGGTCTTCTAGCAAAAATCTGTACTTCAGATAATCGATGAATGACCTTCTCCAATCATCTTCCTCTGTAATCTCAAAGCAACAAATGGGATTGGCACTTGATTCTTCACTGCGCAGCACGATTGTCGGCAAAATTCTCCTTTCTTCAATTGTTACCTGAAGCGGGGTGCCCCCAGGGTTAGCTAGAGCGGTAGCCAAACTGGCGAGTGCATCTGCTTGTACATTCTCCTCTCTCGGTATGTATGAAATATTGTTGTTCCGAAACTGATCAAACATCGACTGCACTTGGTGGCAATAGGGTGATAGCTCAGGCTTACGAACCTCGTATTCTCTCGTTAATTGCCCGATAACAAGCCTAGAATCCCCATAGATACGTATTTTTTTAACCTGCATTTCCAAGGCCAATTGTAACCTAATAATAAGAGCTTGATACTCTGCTTCATTGTCGGTGCATGCTGAGACTATCGTGAATGAGTAGGGTAACAAGTCCCCTTGTAGACTGATGAATATAACTCCTGCCTCTGCCCCTATCGCTATGGCTGCACCATCGAAATACATCTCCTAATGACGCGCTGCATTAATCGTCATAACCTGATTGTTTGAGAGGTCATACTCTATTTCTTCACCACTTGGTATCGAATGTGCAGCAAGGAAGTCTGCAATTGCCTGGCCTTTGATGGCCCGAGCCGGCATGTACGTGACGTCGAATTCCGACAAGAGAATAGCCCACTTGGCCAACCGCCCAGACAACATGGGTTTATTTATGAGAAACTTGATGGGATCCGATCCGCTTTGGACATTAACGTTATCTGGTGAGAGAGACAATAATGTCTGAGTTTCTTGACAGCAAAGATCAATGCCAGACAGGTTTTTTTTTAATCTTTGAGTAGTTAAACTCAGCTCCCACTAGTGTGTGGCTCAAGTAATAGACTGCGCTTTCCTTCCCTTCTTCGTTCTTCTAGGCTAAGAGGGCTCCCCGTGAATTTTCGCCAACGGCAATGTAAAAGATTAATGGTTCTCCTTTGATCGGTGATGTAAGGATTAGAGATTTTTCGAGCAGGTCTTTCAAAGAATCGAACACTTTCTGACAAGCATCGTCCCACTCAAACTGGACTCCCTTCTTGTTGAGGCACGAAAATGGTTGACAACGGCCAGATAAATTCAAGATGAATCTTCTTAAGTAAGCGACCTGACCTTGGAAGCTTTTCAGCTCTTTGAGATTATTCGGAGGTGGCATTTCCCTGATTGCCTTAATCTTCGTCGGGTTGATCTCTATGCTTCGGTGCCTGATGACAAACCCCAAAAACTTGCCAGAGGAAACCTCTAACACGCATTTCAACGGGTTCATACGGAGGCTCTTCTTTCTCAATCTTTGAAACACTTGTCGCAGGTGTTCTCTATACTGCTCATGCTCGGCCGACCTCACTACCAGATCGTCTAAGTAACATTCGACGTGCTTGTGCATCATGTCTTGGAAGATTACTTGCATCGCGCGCTGGTACGTTACACCCGCGTTCTTCATCCCAAAGGGCATTACACGGTAACAATATATGCCCAACATCGTACCGAAAGCTGTCGATTCCTCATCTTCCGGGGCCATGCGGATCTGATTATACCATGAGTAACCATCCATGAAGGACATCACTGAGTATCCAGTCGTGATGTCAATTAATAATTCTGGGATAGGCAGTGGGAAATCATCTTCTTCTTGATCGGCACAATAATTAAAATCTATCGTGGGTATTTGACTTCTCGGATGAACCCAGCCTAGATTAACTTCTCAACCTCTTCTTCTATCTTGGGTATTATATCTTGATGGAATTATCGCTGAGGTTGCTTGACCTCCTTTTTCCTTTCATGATGCCCAGCTTGTGCATCGCAATTGTTGGACTGAGCCTTAGCATTTTTGAGTATGTCCACGCAAATATATCTTTGTTCTCCTTCAACAGTTGAATATATTTCTCCATTTCTTCTTCCGAGACATTCCTGCTCAGGTACGTATTTTTAGGCTCTTCCGAGGTTTCCAGATTTCTTTCTTCAAGCTCATCTATCGTGGGTTGTTCCCCATCCTTTATCTGTGCAGGCGCAGCACTGGGTTGGATGATATCGACTACTTCTTGCGACTATGTTTCTTCTGTGGGATTGATTGTTACCATGTTCACATGTCTAATCTTCATCGTTGCCCCTAGTGCTTCTCTGCCTTAGTAAGCTTCGGTGTTTTCTTCGAATGGGGCTAACATTCTCCTATTAGCAATAATACTGAATAATAGAAGCCTATGTTCTTCATGATATTGTGGCTGGTTTCAATGTATCTTTCTTCTTCTATCGGTTGAGGTAGATGGGATGATTTCTCGGTCTCATCCTTAGACTGCACAGGTTCATTTGGTACTGAATAAAATTTGATTTATTTCTTCACATTAGCGCTCGGTGATACCAAAAACTGGCTAAGAGCCTTTGGAAAAGGCCTTACTCTTCCTATCTTGGGCACTGGCATTTGAAGCTAGACTTGAGCACACTCATGTGCTGATTCAATATCATCTCCAGGACAGATTGCCCTGGCTATCGCAAGTGTCTCAGAACTACATAAAATTTCTTGGTGGTCTCTTGAGGTTCTTCTTCTGAATGACTCGCGATTTCTTTTTTAGCAATAAACTGAGGCTTGCGTTTCTGTTCAAACTTGTTGACTTGAGGTTTTTCCCCTTGCTCTTTCTACATTACATCGGGCTTCTTCACGACCTCTCTTTCGTCAACTAAGTCATAATACCGAGCATCGGCCAAGAATGATTCAGCAGCCGTATATGGTTTCAGGTCTACTGCCACTCTATATTGAACTCCCTCTCTATTGTACTTGAAGCATTGATGATAGGTTAAGGGAATGACGCGGTTCTGATGAAGCCATGACCATCCTGTTGTTACCACGTCGATTACTTAGCACGTTACTTTCATCTTTAGTTCTTCAATTTCTAGCATCACGGTGATCGACCCCAGAGTGCGCTGGCTATCTTGATTAAACCCTTGAATAACCATGGTGCTGGGACGCAGGGCTGACGGTCTGTAACCCAACCTATGTAGTGTTTTTAATGACATAATGTTCACTGCGGATCCATCGTCAAGCATACATCACTTAACTTCTGTGTCTCTAATCGTCCCAGTGACCATCAACGGACGATTGTAATCTGTTGCCTCAATCATGCGGTCTTCTTCAGAGAATGTGATTGTAAAGGGGTGATCTATCTACATCGCTTGCTGAATCGGTGCATTTCCTTCCCAGAACTTATCTGGATCGTTCATTTCTGCTTCGATCTCTGTCATCATCACTTCCCTGACCTCACTATCCAGCAAAGCATTAATCAACATCTCCCTATATACTTCGAGAGACATAAGGTGTCGTATATGCTCCAGCGAGCTGGGACCTTTCTTAGATGTGACACCACGTCATAGGCTACCGGTGTTACCCCTTGCCTTGGTTTTGGCCGACTGGATGTGGCTTCAACAACTTTTTCTTTCAACTTCTGCCCCTAGGGCCTTGTTGACGATCTATCTGAATTTTCATCTTCTTGCATCGGGTCAACTGGTTTTGGCAGAGTGCGTTCTGGCATCTGCTTTCCTGCTTTCCGGATTGGAGGGTAACGACATTGACTTCCTCTTCACCTGCCCATGATGTCTCTCCCGCTGACGGCTGTTCTGTAAATGATACCATCGCGCAATGTACCTGAGCCTCGATAAGTCAGCTCTTCCCTTGGTTGTTCTCTTTTCTCATCCCTTTCTTCTTGCGGTTAAGGAGTCTTCGTCTATTTTCGAGCTTCCTTCTACTGCTGACTAAAGTCTAGGGTTCTTCAAGTTAAGGGAACGGGGTGTGCAAACAAATGTTTTCTTTCGAGGGGAACACTGAAACTACCCCAGATGTTTCTTTCCTTGTTGTTTCTAGTGATTTCATACTGATCACCCCTTGGTTAATCAACCCTTGTATTCTTCCTTTTAGACTAAAACAGTCTTCTGTTCTGTGGCTCAGACATTGATGGTATTTGCAATACCGGGGATGTTTCACTCTCCCAACTTTATGTGGACGAATTGGTTCTGGTAAGCGGATTACATTCTCTTCCACTAGCTGTTCCATGATGGGGACTAGATCGGCCATGTCGAACGTGTATGGGCCATTAGCTCTTTCTCGCTCAGCTATCGTTATCCCTTGAGAAACATAAGGCCGCTTACCTTTGTCTTGAGTAGGCGCTGCTTTCGTGTCTGGCTTAGACTCTACGACCGGCCGCTTACGATCTCTTACGTCTTTGCCCTAATTTACGTTGTGTGTTTTCGCAATCCTTCCTCCTTCCCTCATTTGCCTTTCAGGCCCGAAGTTCACCCATGTCGCGGCTTCTTCCACCAAATGTGCTTTAGTGGCTAGTTCTCGAAAAGAGTGAAAACTGTTCCCAGATAACCCGTACGATATCATTGGGTCCAGGGCTCGTATACACATCTTCATTTGCTCTTTTTCACTGGGTAGCTCTTGGCATTGAGAAGCTATCATCCCCCATCGGTCCATGAACTTCTCCACAAGTTCGCCCTGTCTCTGTCTGATCAAGGATAAATCTGTTACTGACGTTTCTCTTTCTGTAGAGAAGAATTTCGAGATAAAGTTGTCTTGCATCTGTTCCCACGATCTCACTAATCCGACTGGTAGCGACATGTACCATTGGAAAGCCTTCCCTATCATCGTCGACCCAAATAGCCGCATACAGTACTGTGAGACGCCTGACCCATTCCCCAATGCTGTAAGGAAATGAGTAATATGCTCCTCTGGTGATCCTCTACTGTCAAATTTTCTGAAGTCCGGACATTTGAAATTGACCGAAAACGGTATTTCGTCTATCTCTAGCGGATATGGAACTTGATAGTTATACCCGATTCCCTTTTTCCTTCTCTCTCTTGTCGCATGAGGTTCGTGATTGTTTGCGACAGTTCTTCTCTTGACATCTGCGCAGTCGGGACAGGCATTCGCTCTGCTGAAACTCTCTTGGTCTAAATAAGCAGTTCGGTGTTAGTTGGTCCTTCTGCTGCCCCTTGAGATTCTTTGACCGACTGACGCGTAGGTGATATGACACTCCTGATAGCGTTTTGAGCTATTAAAGTGGTCAATGCTTCCTGAATGATTCTCATTCGCTCATTCATTTCAAGATTAGCCTGAACTAATCTGTCGATCTGATCTTGGACTGTAAGCAATTCTTCTGCTTCATACAATCCCTCTTCTTCCTCTGTCACTTGAACCATTGCGATCAGCATCGATCGTACCTTCTGAACTTGCCGTTGTGTTATCTATGAAGATAACGCAGCGTCTACGGATTGCGAGCTCTTCTCAGGTGTTTGTTTAATCTGCTCTTGTTGACGACGTACCACTTTGGGTAGCGATGGAAAGTGTTCGGCTGAGAGTAAGGGCGTTGAAGGCTTAATAGTTGAGGCTCAACGGATGGCGAAGGTTGCTTGATTCCTCTTCAATTACCACTGATATGTCTTGA
This sequence comes from Liriodendron chinense, assembly GCA_003013855.2. Classification (NCBI taxonomy): domain Eukaryota; kingdom Viridiplantae; phylum Streptophyta; class Magnoliopsida; order Magnoliales; family Magnoliaceae; genus Liriodendron; species Liriodendron chinense. Next base: position 1,575,285 of record ML058387.1, read on the forward strand.
CAACGTTCTTCTTCGCATATGTGGCCTTTACCGCTGCTTTCCTTAACTCTTTCTTTTACTGGCATGTGCGGATCATCTGCCAATCCGAATCAGGTACAACTATCATGGCTGCAGTAAAGTAGGGAAAATTGAATCCCCCTGCGGCGAGGAAAGTGCATGGACTGATTGTTGCGGTTGTCATCTCTTCAATGTTTGTTAGTACTTTTGTTAATCCTGTCTGTTGTGTCATAAAATCATTAGAATAGTTTATAAATGCGGTCGGGAGTATGAACCCATCAATCGCAGTGCATAAACTGATAAAAATAAGTAAGGAGACAAATACGTGTAGTTGTGGAAGCTTATGGGTTCGAAAACATTTTAAATGTCTATTGCCTTAAAGATGAAGGGAAGAAAGTTCCCGTTGATAGTTGCCAGTTTTGCGCCTAAGGGGCGCTGAAACATTATGCCTCGAGGTAACTTTCCTATGTGTAGATTCGTGTTTATAAGTAATTATCTTAGAGTGTTTCTTCATTCAGAGATAATTAGGGATTCTGGTATAATTTGTTCCCTAGCAGAGTCGCAAGTTTGTTAGAATCAAAAAATGCCCAAAGCAGTTTTCTGGTGTTTTGTTGTTCTGGGTTTTGAATAATAGGAAATATTCGTAGACAATCACAAACATTCACAAAAGTACACAAAAGAAGGAAATATTCCAGAGATTTTGAGATCTTGTACATTCCAGGACGTGATCTGGCACGAGCCCTTAATTACATTGAATGATCGATGACCCTTGATTAAAAGGCAGAAGACTAGTCAGCAAATATTATGGTCTTAGAGTTCATGGTGGTAGAGAACTATATTTTGTGGTCGAAGAAACCTGTATTTGTTGTGTTTTGTTATGGATTAATCTATTTTTGTACGAGTCAGATGTCTATGTCTCATGTTTTGATCAGAGATCCGGGCTGAAACTGTTAGGGTTTTTAACCTAGGGCTACGACTCTGGGCCTACGACCACTGGAAGACCGATCTGCAGTTGTATGTACCTGAGCAACTCAACCGGCGAATGCCGTTTGAATGAGTAGGGCATCGGCTATTCTTGAAGTGTCGATCTTTAACAAGTTCCTTGTAATAGTTTAGAACTCTCTTGATATGGTTTATTGTGTTAACCATAATCCCGTTTGCTTAATCCAAACCTGAATCTGGGTTATATTATGATTATTATGATAGTACATGTAATGATGATACATTGGTATGATTCTAGGCTCTGGTGGCCTCTTTTTGAGAAATTTCTCTATTCATCGCGTTGGATCATATCAGACTCCGGAGGCTTGCATTCTGTTCATTAGGTATCCCGGACGAGTCATTTGACTGCTCCATTGCGTCTGAAATGCTCGAAATACTCAAAATAGGCCCAAACGGGCCCGAAAATAACACAAAGTGAAGGTTTAAAGGTGTTGAGATTAACGTTCAGAGTGTTGATTTTTCTGATCCGCTGGCCTGATTTTACTAATGAGGTAAGGCCAGCGCGTCTAAAAATGACTTTGTTAAGATGTGTATTTTTGTGATCCGCTGGCCTTATTTTTCTGACACTTTGGGGCCAGTGCGTCGAAAAATGACTTGTTTCAGAAATGGTTAATTTTTGTGATGCGTAGGCCTATTTTTTATTCCCTGGGGCCAGTGCGTCGAAAAATGACTTGTCACGAAAATGACTAATTTTCCTGATGTGCTGAGCTATTTTTATGATGCATCGGGGCCAATGCGTCCATAAAATAAATCAAATTTGATTCAAGGTATTTTAGTGATGCGCTAGTATAGTTGTGCATTTTAGATTATTTCTTCGCCAGACCTGCTGTGGTCCGGAATGGGATTTTCGGTGAAGGGTTCTGTTGGTCGGAAAAGAATTCCAGTGATCGAAAAAGTTTTCGGTGGACGAAAAAGGGATTCCGGTGGTCTCACAAATACCCAACAGGCAAAGCTCTCTCTCTCTCTCTCTCTCTCTCTCTCTCTCTCTCTGGATCTCTCCAAATGAACAGTAACAGAGGGGTATTTATACCCGAAAATACCGGAAGTCAGCCAATAGGAGGCTACCACATGTAGCGCGTCGAGAAAATTGGTCGGCGCGTCAAGAAAATAAGTTGGCGCGTCTTAAAATGCCTTAGTTTAAATGCTGATTTTTTAAAATTCATTGAAAATGCATGATTTATCGAATGCGCTGACGGTCAGTGCGTCCTGAAATTCCTCAAAATCACTGAATTTTTGGATGCGTTGGCTGTCAGTGCGTCCTGAAATTCATTTCTGAAAACTTGTTGAATTTCTCGATGCGTTGGCTGAATTTACCGATGCGCTGGGGGTCAGTACGTCCTGAAATTCACTTCCGAAAATGACTGAATTTCATGATGTACTGGCTATGAATTTAATGACGCGCTGACGTACTTCTATTTTGGTTCTTTTGTGAATCTTGTGAAAATAATGGTTTGTGGGGCCCGCTTTGTAATAAATGTTGATGCACTAGCCATATTTATTCATAGATGTACTTACTGCCCAATTTTGGGAGATTTCGATCATGAAGGATGGTGGGGCCTACCCTTGGGTCAACTCTCCACTTTTGGTAAAGTCTGATGTGCATTGCGATTTCTGTTAAGACTCCTGATGCACTGGCCCTAAATCTAGTAATAATGTGATGGATTTGTACACTTGCAACCCTTATTTTGAGGATCCCGACTTTTTGGGACCCCAACAGTGTCCACCGGCAAAACTCCTTACAACAATTTCCAAGTGAAGAGAGAAATTTTCGGTGGCACTTTAGGGTGCCACACCCATTTCGACCAGCTCTTGCAATCTGAAGATGATCTCGTTGTCACCCATGTTATTTTTACAAAGAAGTCTCCCAAAGGAATGTTGGCCCAAGCACACTTGTCTTCTACCTTTGACGTGCAAAAACCTTCCTGAGATATGTGATCTCTAATTACTTGTGGAAGCAGATCTGTAACTGTTCCAACAACCCCATAGGTCCTAGCCCCTCCTTGACCTTGATGTGCCGCAAGTTGTCCAGGTACCTAGTTGACACACAAGTTTGCAAGAGGGTATAGACCCGTCTAATCAGCTGTCCAAAACTCGCATTCCCCTTTCCTAACTAACCAACGAACATTCCCTTGGATTAGAGGAAAACAGTCACAAATCCTCTTCCAAAACGGGGATCTCTGACGAATTGGTCTATCATCTTGCCTCCCATCCACATCTGCTCTATAACCCTCGACCATATTGCAGAGGCATTAACTCCACCCCGTATTCAAGGCGACAATCAACCTCCAGTGATTGCTGGCCATGTAATCATGCTGTTCGCGAAGCACTACCGGCAGTAAAGCGTAGGGTTGCGCCTGGCGACGCTAGTGATGAAGAACCCAATGATGTGGTTCTACATCAGCTAGTATGTAAAGATGAGCAGGAAGATCGAGATTTCAGGATTAAGGCTGACCTCCCAAGCTTCAACAACCAATTACATATTGAAGAACTCTTAGACTAGTTAGCAGAAGTCGAACTATTCTTCGACTATATGGATGTACCAATAGACAAGAAGGTGAAACTAGTCACCTGCAAGTTGAAGGGCGGCGCTCTAGTGCAATGAGATCAATTACAGTTTGCACAAACTCGACAGATGAAGGCACCTATCCGATCATGGCAGCGGATGAAGTGTCTCCTACTCGTGCGGTTCCTACCAACTGACTACGATCAAGTATTGTTTCAACACTACCAACGTGAGAGTACACTGATGAGTTCCAACGATTGGCGACGCGAACGATTTAGCAGATACTGAATCTCAGCAAGTCATTCGGTTCATTAATGGCTTGCAGTTATCAATCCAAGATTTGAGTTCAAATGCATCCAGTTTGGACGGTTGATGAAGCGGTCAAGTTGTCCATGCCAGGGCTGAAACTCAACTTGAGAGGGCCAATGTTCGGACCTACCATGCGATGCGGGCTCCCACGATGGGTCCTACGCAGAACGCAATGCTGGCCAAGGGTAAGGAACTAGTAAGGGTGTGTCCTCAACCTCATACGGTTGTAGATCACGAAATGGGGAGTGGCCCTTCAAGGCCAAAATGAAGAACGAAAACAGTTGTAGGCCCGAGCAGAATTTTGAACCCTTATGGTTGCTCAAGGCCGGACCATTGCTTTCGATGTGGCCAATGGGGCCACTTCTCCAATACATGTCCTCAACGCCCCCAGCCTATATGAACATCAATGAAGAAAACATTGAAGATGATCTAAAAATGGTTGAAACAGAACAAACAACTAACGAGAATGTTAGAGAAGGAAATTGGGTAACTAAGGAGCACAATGAGTCTTTAGTCCTAACTAGACTCCTGTACACCTCCGAGGAAAGAAGTGCATCGGCGGCAGCGACACACTATATTCCGCATGCAGTGTACCATGAATGACAAAGTCTGTGATGTCATCATAGACATCGGCAGTAGCGAGAACATCGTCTCAAGAGTGATGGTGGAGAAGTTGCACCTGAAGACAGAGAAACATCCTTGCACCATTCTCGATCAACTAGATCAAGAGGGTGAACGAAACTAAGGTAACTGAGCAGTGCACCATCTCTTTTTCAATTGGTAAATACTATAGAAATTGGGTAGTTTATAACGTGGTCGACAAGGAGGCTTGCCACATATTGCTGGGTCAACCATGATAGTCGGACCGAGATACGACCCACCGAGGACGAAACAATGTGTATATTTTTGTCAAGGATGGTCGCAAAATGATCCTCGCCCCTATGAGAGAGAAGCACACCCTGAAGCTTCTAAAGTGGAGGGGCATTCTCTCTTAATCATTCAGGACTTTGTTAAAAGGCCGAAAGAAATCAGAGAGGTACATGCTTTGGTGGTGAAGGGTGAGAACGTGGTTAACCCACGGATATATCGGTAACATTAAAACTCATGATTCTAAAAAAATGCTTTTTTTAGGCAATCACAATCATCACAACCATCCAATCCATGGTTTGGAAAAAAAAGGATTGCTATAGAAAATAAGACCAAATTTAGGATGGATTGGACCATCCGATCATTTCTAGTTTTTCTTAACAACGCATCAAAAGTATTCCAAACTTAAGGGACAGTTCAGATTGATCGATTGGCCTGTCCAACGAAACCGATACAGCTAGGAGCACTGGAACATTCCTACAATAAGGCAATGTAAACCTTCCTATTTATGACTGCAGATTGACAGCTGAGAAGGAAGATACGTCAAGGGTCCACTTTGCAACTGAAAACGACCTAATAATGGTCTTTGGGATAATTCCAATGTGAGAGACGCCAAGTGGACTTAAAAAACAATGGTCAGGATCATAAAAACAGTGACTGTTCTTGTCAGAGTTGAAAATCAGTGAATGGTTCCGAAGATGGTGGGCCACGTATTTGTTAATTCCTCGGGAAAAAAATCCTACAATTTCTTGTTTTACATAGAGACCGGATGGGGACTTACAATGTGAGAGGTTAGTGTGTGGGTGACGGCTACCGACGTCAGATGCGACCGAGTCTTTCCTTGTTGCGCCCGGTGTGTCTGACCGTAGAACCCCTCTCTTACACTCCAACGTTTAGTTCTTCACCAGTTAAAAAATGATGGGTGACTCTTCAAACGTGCACATGCCACAGTTGTACAGAAATCCAGACCGTCCAACTTGCTGATCCAACTGTGAACAGTGCATAACTTAAAATTTGCACTGAGAATTAAAATAGTAATTATGCGATCATTCCCTTCGAATTCGGACTCCTAATTAGTTTACTTTTTACCATGCATTTGATAGCCTGTCAACTGGATGGTTAGGATTGCGTGATTCTGGTGATTTTAGTATTGGGTTCCATCCAGGATGGGACCCACAAAAGAATGGATGGTCTTGAGAGCTGTACATCAAGGCCACATGTGAGGAAGTTGAGTCACCACTATTTCGTAAGCGGTGTGGATGAAGACGGAGAAGTTTGCTAATTCTCCCGTGTTAAGCGCTGCTCATCCGTGCACAGGCAGACATGGATATATGAAGCATGTGTACGTGATCTGAGGTGCTAAAGAGACACCTCTTTGTATAGATGTTAGTATCCGTAAGTATGTTGTTGTTGTTGTTATTATTATTATTATTATTTTATTTCTTTTATCATGTGAAGAAACTTAGAACGAGCTAAGAGAGAATGAAGATGAACATAGTACCTGGGCCCTCACTTATGCATCAGTGGTAGATTCACAAGAGTTTCAATACAAGGTCATGGGTTCGAGTACCCATTGTAGCGAAATCTCACTGTGGCGTGCATGGGTGTGTAGGGGGGTGTGAGTGCATGTGTAATAAATAAATAAATAAAAGAAGAAGAAGAAGAAAGGTGGACATAGTACCTCCCCTCATACAGCATACAACATATGCAAAACATCTTAAAGAGAGGCTAACCTGTTAACACAGCCGAGTTGTAATGCAACCAAGACCTGCTTTGTCCATAGCATCCTATCCGTTGCACATGTCGGTTTTTTCACAATTTTGGCTTAGTGTTTCATTGGAAACTATGACAATCTAATATAAAGTTTGTTACCCCCATAACCACTTCCCAATTAAGCCATCACAAACTATCAATCACCACTGTCAAGTCAGAATCTCTCTCTTTTATCTCTTGTATATTTAGCATGCATGAGAGCTAGTTCTCTTAGGACTAGAGGCATGGCTTGCTGATTCAAGTTGCCTTTGCAATTATAGTTGCAGAATTTTGGGTTCTATAAAACGTATAGGGTCTTGTGTGGATAAAAACTTGACCAATTTGGAGACTACAACGGGTTTGAATGGCTGAACTTCTAGGTTAGAAGATCTAATCAGTGCAGCCCACCTGATGAAAAGAACTGATAAACACACGTGTTCCAAATTAATACATGTGCATGTGTGTGGATGAGCAAGGCTTCACACGTCTGTGGAATTATCAAAGTTGTAGAATGCATGTCCTTATGAGAAGGAAAATATTATCTTCATACACTGGTGCACTAGGATCGTGACACTATAGCTATCTGATCATCTACGCCACCAACGACATTGCGCAGTAATCTCAGCATGTTCCAAAATGGTATTTAAATGGGGACTTTTAAATGGGATGTAAATGGGAGATGTTGGAAAAACGTCCATCTCCGATGGCAAACTTTTTCAAAATGGGAAATCCCATCTTGAGATAGGTATGAAAAATTAACACCACAATTAACAAAACGACATATGACAAAAAAAAAAAATAACTGCTATGGGAAAATTTTCATGTTTGAATCAATCTCGATTGTTAAAAGAAAGTAAAAGTTTTAGTTAAAATTTAAAAAAAAAAGAAAAAAGAAAAAGAAAAAAGGAAACACCATATATTTAGAGAATGAAAATGTTCAGGTTTAATACAATTTAAACTAAAAAAAATATGAACTGAAAAAAGAAATACATGCATATGTGTGTGTGTGTGTGTGTGTCATTTGTAAATAAGGTTTAAATAGAAAACTTCTAATAAAATAATTAGAATTTCTATACCCATGAGCAAGTATCTATTAAGTAACCAAATGGTGTTCTTTGCCCCTCTCTCAAAACTTCCTTTCACATTCTACTTAATTAATTCTATCAATAGGTGGCAACCATACCAATCTCTATAGTTTAAATAGTCTCCATAAGTTTTTCTCGATAAGACTAAAAAGAGAAAAAAAAATATTTAATTCAGTTTGTGCAGAGAAAGAAATTTTTTTCTATCTTCTGAATATATATATATATATATATATATATATATATATATATATATATATAAGGTCAGGCTTGAGCTGCGGCCGCGATTAAAGGATAATTTCTTTCTTTATGTTAAAGGTCGGGCTTGAGGTACAGCCAGGTTCGGGCCAGACCCTGCATTTGTATCTTGAGCCAGGCTTGGACTAGAGTATTGTGACTTGTCACGTGTCTGGGCCTAAGTTGAGATAAGCGGGCTGAGCTTGGACAGAGGTTGGCCCAGCCCTAACCTGGACCATTGACACCCCTACCGCCTGCAGGAGGCAGATTGGGTACTACCGGCCGCGGCAGGACATAGCTAGAGATGGATGGCCCTGTCAAGGACTTTGCAGGGCCCATAGTAATGTATATGTTTCAATCTACTCCATTCATCCATTCTGGGGCCATAAACCAAACAGGAGACATATCATTTTAGGCCATAAACCAAACAGGAGACAGATCGAAGGCTCAAGTGGACCACACGAATGAATGCCTACCGTTGAAAACTTCTTAGGGACCACAAAAGTTTTGGATCAAGCTGATATTTATGTTTTCCCTTCGTCCAGGTCTATGTGACCTTATGAACAGGTTGGATGGAAAATAAACATCATGGTGGGCTTAAGAAGTTTTCAACAGTAAGGGTTCAATCCCCACTGCTTCCTGTTGTGTGGTCATTTTTGGGCCACCTGAGCTTTGGATAGGCCTCATTTTTGGGCCCAAGCCATCAAATGTGATGGAAAAACAGATGAACGGGGATGATCTCTCACAAGCATCAAGGTGGGCCCCACTTTTAATGGGCATCCCTGACGTGCAATCCAAGGTATGGGTTATTACATCTCTGTAAAGCTCGCACCCCACGGGGGACGCGGTTTCGGCTGATGACCACAACTCCAGCCAGCTAGATGGTGTCCAAGCTCTATGGGACCCACCATGATGTATGTGTTTTATCCATGCCGTCCATGCATTCTGACATATCATTTTACAGTGTGAGCTCAATAACGAGGCAGATCCAAATCTCAGGTGAACCACACAACAGGAAACAGTGGGGTCTGAATGCTTACGGTTGAAAATTTCTCAGGGGCCACAGAAGTTTTGGATAAGCTCATACATGTGTTTTACCTTCATCCAGGTCTGTTTGACATTATCAAAAGGTTGGATGGAAAATAAATATTACAGTGGGCCCTAGGAAGTTTTTAATGGTGGACATTCAATTAACGCTATTTCCTGGTGTGGTCCACCTGAGATTTGAATCTACTTCATGTTTTGGCTCATGTCGTCTATGATATGAAAAAACGGATGAACAGCGTAGATAAAACACATTCAGGGACCCACAAAGCTTTGAAACCAGCTGGCTGGTGTTCGGGTCACCAGCCAAACCGCGTCCCACCCCACGGCATGGGGTTGATTGACGTGCAGACAAAAACCTGGACCGTACGCGGGGCCTACCTTGACGTTCATGAGAGCTCTGCCCTGTCCACCTGTTTTGCCATTTCTTTTTAGGGTGTGGGCGCAAAAATGAGCAGATCAAAAGCTTAGAGGGGGCCTCGTGATGGCCCCAGGATGATTTAACGGTGGACGTTTTTATTTTTATTTTTTTTAAAAAAAAACAAAAATTCATTGATAGGAATCGGTGGACGTTCAATCCCTATTGTCTTATGTCGTTTGGCCAACTGAATTGCTTTGTGTTAGCCTCCTTTTTTGGCCCATGCCCTAAAATAAGATGGAAAAACAGATGGACAGTGGATTTTCTCAATAAAATCCCATGCCCCGTGAATGTTTCAACAGTGGGCGTTCAAATCCCAAAAAACCCTCCTCTATAGATATATGAATCTCAAGATTTTTTCTAATGTAGTTTGATTATTATGTTTTCTTCCAAGTTTCATATTTTTCCGGCTATTTGTTAGCAGTATTAAAAGAGTTTAATTAGATCCTCGTTGAGTAACTCAGGTTCTAACACTTTCATTGGGCCGCGAGACTGACATTGATTTATCCAATACTTCATAGACATGCATAGATCTTCGTAGAGAAATTTGTAGATTGTGATGCAGGGAGGGACATAGTGAGGTCAATCACCATCTTCCTCACAAAATAATTATTTGAAACCTATAAAGTTCTCTGAAAACCTCAACAAATTTTCCTTGAATTCATGAATCCACGAGATGAAGAACGACAAAGGTTGAAGTTTTTATTAATAATACGAGAGATAATAATTAAAATGACCTTAGCAACATTAAATACTCAAAAGCAAATCTTAAAAACTTATTAAGAAAGTTCTAATAAAAAAAGGAAACAAAAATTTTTAAAAAAAAAACATGCAAACTGTATAAGGATGTCGGTGGCACCTTAGGTGGCACCGAAACTAACTAAAGGAAACTTCGGTGGCACCGAAAACGGCCAAAACTTTACAGCGTGCGGAGTTGCGAAACTTCTAAATTCAGTCACACCGAAGCTTAATTTGGTCGCATCGAAAACAACCAAATTCACATAGTAAGAAATTGGGGATTTCCACTAAAATTCAGTCACACCAAAGGTTAATTCAGTGTAACCAAAGTATGTTATTAACTGTTAGCATCTCTTGGACTTGGGCTCTTTCCTTCGATCCATCTTCTCCATGAATGAATCTGTGACCCTTCTACATCAGTCCCCTTCACTTTAAAAGAACTCATCCTCGAGTTATCTTCAAGCGTCGGTTCATGATACTCAAACAAGTCGTCAACGTTGAACGTAGAGAAGATCTCCACATCATCCAAAAGATCAACAATATAGGTATTGTCATTAATCTTACGATGGATAGGTACTTGTCAATCTTCTTTTTCTTCAACTTGTTGTACGTCCTAGTGGAAATATCTCATTGCATACATGAACCATTACTTGATCACCCACTTCAATCACCTTGGGTCACTAGTGCTTGTCAGCCTACTCTTTATACTTGTCATTCATGGCTTGTAATTTAGCTCGAACTTCTATGTGAACGTCTATAATTTGGTCCACCATATGCTCAACAGCAACACTCATGCCCGAGATCTTACGAAAAGGGACCAAATTAAGCATGTGGCGGGGCACTCACCCATAAACAATCTGAAATTAGGACTTCCCTATCAAACGATTCACCATGCTGTTGAATGAAAACTCTGCTTAAGACAGTACCTATCCATCGATCGTATACACCGAATAAGGTTCCCCAATGTGCGATTTATAACTTCAATTTGCCCATCTGTCTACAGTATGATAGGCACTGCGAAACTAAAGCTATGTGTCAAACCATTTCTACAAAGTCCTCCAGAAATGACTAACAAACTTCATGTCGCGGTCAAAAGTGATGGACTTGGGGATCCCGTGTAGTCGCACGATCTCTCAAAAGAATAAATTTTCTATGTGAGTTACATCAAAAGTCTTTTTTCATTGTATGAAATGTGTCATCTTTAAGAATCGATCTACCACCACGAACATCAAATCTATGCCGCGTTGTGTTCATGGGAGACCAAGAATGAAATCCATTGACAAGTATTCCCAAGGGTAGTCAGGTACTGGCAATGGAATGTAGAGGTCCGTGTTTTGGGACTATATATCCTTTGGAAGACTGGGATGTATAGTATTGCTACACTGCCTTGCCAACATCCCTCTTCAACTGTGGCCAATAATATCATTCTTCTACCAAAGCGATGGTCATGTCTCGCTCGACGCAACTCGTGAATAATATGCTCCCTCAAAGAGCTCCATAGAATGCATAGTTGATTTTCCTTTAAAAGGAAACCATCTTGAATATGGAAGCCACTTGGATAACCTTATGGCATCTCGTTCACACCTTACTAAAGTCTTCATTTTCAGCACATAGTTCCTTGAGATAATCGAATTCGACCACCTCATTGCTTGTGGTCACTAGCAACAATGCACGGAGGCTCAATGCATCGTCCACCTTATTTTGTTGGCCTACTTTATATTTCAGCACAAATGTGAACTCTTGTAAAAATGCAATCCATCTACCATGCACTCGATTCACATTAGTCTGACTGTTAACAAACTTTAAGGCTTGATGGTCAATATAAAGAACAAACTCATGCTGAATTAAATAATGTCACGAATGACACAACACTAGCTTGAACCAACGCATACAGCTCAAACTCATAAGTAGACCATTTCTTCTGAGCATCGCTAAGCTTCATACTATAAAAGGCTACCAGCCTGCCTTCCTGAGACGAAACTCCTCCAATTCTGACATATAAGCATCGCACTCTATGTTAAACTGTTTTTTGAAATGGGGAAGCATGACGACCAGTGTTGTGGACAATCGATGCTTAATCTCAACAAAGCTCTTGTCAGCCTCATCAGTCCATTAAAATGGCCCATTCTTCATGCAATCTGTAATTGGCACGACAGTGGTGCTAAAGCTTCGGATAAATTGTCTGAAAAATGTCGCTCTCTCGTGAAAACTTTGCACATCGTGGATATTCACCGAGGTCGGCCAATCTCAAATAGCCTGAACTTTGTCCTCGTCCACATGGATGCCCATGGGCATCATAACAAAAGCACTCAGTTAAGAACCTACGTTTCTTCATATTTAAATACAACTTGTTATCTGCTAACACTTGTAGCACCTACCTGAGATGACCCATGTGTTCTATCTTACTCTGGTAATATATCAGGATGTCATTAAAATATACAACCACAAACTGGCCAATGAACGGCTTCAGCACTTGATTCATTAAACGCATAAAAGTGCTCAATGCTTTTGGTAGATCGAAGGGCATAACCAACCACTCATACAACCCTTAGTCTTGAATGTCATTTTCCACTCATCACCGAGCCAGATACGAATCTGATGGTACCAGCTCCTCATATCTCATTTGGAGAACACATTGGCACCCTTTAGCATATCAAGCATGTCGTCCAAGCGGAATATCAGGAATCGGTATTTAATAGTAATCGTGTTAATTGCCCGGCTATCAATACACAAGCGCTAACTCCCATTTTTCTTCGAAGTTAACAAAACTGGCATGATGCATGGGCTCATAATCTCCCTCTCAAAAGATCCTTACGGATCAGTTCCTCCACCTGTTCCTAAAGTATCTCACACTCCTTTAAACTCATCTGATAGTGTGAGTAAAATTGATGTTGTGTTAGATGTCTCGCATAGAAGGTAACCCGTCTGGGATTTCTTCAGGCCATATATCTTTAAACTCATTCAACAATGGTTTCAAACTCGAGGGAATGTTTGAAGTCTCCAATTTTTTGTCATTTACTACTATGGCATATACCTTGCCTGTTTCTTTCGATTCCTTAATAAATTCCCAAATGGCAAAGGTGAGAGCTCCCCTCCACTATAACGCATCAACCCACCAGCACAATATTGTCTGCTTTTCTTGAAGGCGCATGGCTTGATTCTCGGGGTTTCCCCCAAAACGCATTGTACCAGTTAAGGGATGAGCTCACTTATAGCCAGGATCAAAGGCCACTCCCTTTGCGATGTGGACTAAGTTCGAGGCCCAACCAACCGCCCTGACCAACTACTCCGACCGATTATGCATCGCGAGTCCACCCGTCTAGCTGGTTGTCACCTCCACTTTAGAAGCTTAAGGTAATTCTCTAGTGCCATAGGGGCAAAGGATCATCTTATGACCGTCCTTGACAAAGATGTAGATATTGTCTTATCCTCAGTAGGGTCGTATCACGGTCTAATTGTCATGGTCGCCCAAGTAATATATGGCAGGCTTTCATGTCGACCACATCACAAAGTATTTGATCTTTGTAATTTCTACTAATGAAAAATGAGACAGTGCATTATTCGGTTACCTTGGCCCCATTCACCTTTTTATCCAGCTGATCGAGTATAGGGAAGGGTGCTTTTCATAGGTAGCCACAATTTGTCTACCAACACCTTAGAGACAATGTTCTCACTGCTACCACCATCTATGATCACGTCACAGAATTTTCCGATGATATATAATACACCATGTGCGGAATATGTTGTGCTGTTGTAAGTGTACTTCCTTCCTTGGAGTGTACAACTAAGGACTCTCCATGATCCTCGGCCACCCAATTCTCATCACCGACTTCTTCCTCGGTGGCTTGTTCATTATCATCAAATCCCGGGCCTCCTTATTATTTCATCTTTAGCGCCCCCTTTATTGATGGCTAACTAGGTTGTAGGGCATTGAGGGCATGTATTGGATAGGTGACCTGGCTAGCTACAATGGAAACAATGGTCCAACCTCGGATAACCATAAAGATTCGAAATCTTTCTCGGACCCATTGTTGTGTGCATTGCACGTTGAAGCCTATATGGACCGCTCCCCATGTCACGGTTTACAGTCGTAGGAGGTTAAGGATCCCCCCTACTGGTTCCTTTTCCTTTGGCCAACGTCGAATCTTACGTGGGACCCATCGTGGGGCCCCAAGTCAAAGGATAAGGCCGAGTAGGGGATCTTGCAAGCTACATCTCTACCCTAGCCGCCAACTGAACTTCTTCATCCATGGTCCAAACTAGGTGCATTTGAACTCGATCCTAAATTCTCAGTCGTAAACTGCCTATGAACTATGTTACCTTCTATGATTCAGTCTCTGACAAATCATTCTGCATTGCCAACCATTGGAATTCTTCGATGTAATTTGTGATGGTCTAATTCTCATGCCAGCAATTTTGGTATTGCTGGAACAATACTTACTCGTAATCACTGGGGAGGAATCGTGATCGAAAAAGGCTACTCATCCGCAACCATGATTAGATGAGCGCCTTGTTCTATCGGGCACGTGAAAGTTGTAATTGCTCCCACCCTGCAGAAACACCAAATTTCAATATGAACACAACCAACTTTACTTTCTTTTCTTTCGGCACATTTATGTAATCAAAATACTACTCTACTTTGGCTAACCAATCAAGAAAGTCTTCTATACGCAATAAGTCATTAAAATTGGAAAGTTTGGCATTACCTTGATAATCACTTTCAGCACAATCTAATTGATTTTCTTCATGGACCAGTAGTCCTGTAATGATGCCACCAACGTCCTTATCACTAGAGCTCGACTCGTCGAGGGTAGCCCTATGATTTGCCACCGGAAACGCTCTACAGAAAACGGGGTTGTGTCATACAATGATCATGAGCGGCTGAGGAGCGTCGCCTTGGGCTTGGGGCGAAATTAGCGCATCCGTGATATGGTCGAGGGTTGCTTGTAGCCTTGCATGGCTAACCAACTCTCCCGGTGGAGTAGCTTCCATCCTCTCTACAAGATATTAAATATCTGGATCACCGTCCACAAGATTTTGGTCTATTCTTTGTTAGTTACCACCAACCAGAGGGGAATCCTCCCTCTGATACCACTTGATGTAGGGAGGGATATGGTGAGGTTGATCACCGTCTTCCTCACAGGATAATCTTCAACGGAGCTTCCTCAAATCCACGAAGGAAATATCTCGAATCCACGAGATGAAGAATGAGAAAGGCCAAAGTTTTTATTGATAAAATGAGAGATAATAATTAAAATGAGTTTAGCAACATTAAATACTTAAAATCAAACCCTAAAACATATTATGAAAGTCCTAATGAAAAATGAAACAAAAATCGAAAAATTGCGCAAACTGTATAAGGCTATTGGTGGCACCGAAGGTTGCCTTAGGTGGCACCAAAACCAACCGAAGGGAACTTTAGTGGCACCAAAACAGCCAAAACTTCACAATGTATGGAATTCACGAACCTCCAAATTTGATCGCACTAAAGCTTAATTCAGTCGCACTGAAAACAATCAAATTCGCTAGGTAAAAAATCGGGAATTTCCAATGAAATTCGGTCACACCGACGGTTAATTAAAATGGAACCGAACTATATATGCTGTTAACTGTCAGCATCTCTTGGGCTTGGGCTCTTTCTTTCAATCCATCTTCGCCATGACCCATTCTACATCAAATTGTCATGCATCTTTTGGTGGCCATCTTCTTGTTAGAATTCAATTTTGATTTTTAATCTTGAACAATTAATATTAGTATAATTGGGAAGCAGATGGCGTCCTGCCCCCACTGGACCATAATCCATCCTGCCCCCCGCCTGGACCACAATCCATCCAGGCAGAGAACTGTGCGACCCACCGTGATGTATGGGTTTTATCCACGCCACCATTAAAAACTTCTTGAGAGCTGTAGAAGTTTGATATTTGTGATTTCCCTTCATCCAGGTCTATATGACCTTATGAACGGGTTGGATGGCAAAGAAACATCACGGTGGACCCTAGGAATGTTTCAATGGTGGGAGTCGTTATCACCGCTGCTTCATGTGGTGTGGCCCACTTGAGCATTGAATCTTCCTCATTTTTTATACCGAATCATAAAATGATCTGAAAAAATGGATGGACGGCATGGATAAAACCCATACATCATGTTGAGCCCCAACAAAGCATGGAATCTGGTTTCGTACTATTAGAAACTTAAGTCAGATTTAACAAAGAAAAACAACGACGACGACAACAACAACAAAAAACACAACATGGATGACTAAATAATCAAAAGGAAAGGTTAAAAATACCCTCAGCTGCAGCACCAACATCTTCCTTGGAATCTCTTGTGTGGAGAAGCTAGTGGTGTAATTACGACCCGTGTAGAAGTCAGAGAGCGCCATGGACATGCAGGCTTCACCCATCTTCCCCACCCACGTATCCAAATCGAGGATCACGCCCACATCGATCATAAAAGTTGAATTTTGGGCCATACCCAGTTCACGAAATGGGCTCAGCAAGATAGAAAACAAGAAGAGAAATAAGAGTTGCATTGGGTTCTTCATTGGAAGCTCAATACACTCTCTGCTGGCGTCAAAAGTCTTAAGCGCTCCAATTACCATAATTTATAGATTCAGCACTGTGGGTCCCACCAGTTATACATGTTAAATACACAACATCCATCAGATTCTATACTGTATTTGTATTTGTTGCCCTGTGGATGATCCAAGATCTATAACTCAGGTGGGCCAGACCAAAAGGAACAATGGGAATAGGATGCCAAGCCAACTATAGGTTTGTATATATGTGGTTAATTGGTAGTGTGTATCTTTCCTCAAACCCGTTAATCAGGTATAACTCATTCATTTCCCCATTGGTATGTTCCATCAAGTTTGTTTATCAGGATGATCTTGTGTATGTACGGTTCAAATGAGAGTTCCCACCTGATGGATGGAGTGGATTTACATGTACAATATGGTAGCCCCACACCGATAAGAATGCACAACTTTCCTTTGAAGGGGATAAGGGCTTAACGCAAAAAGGGTTTGGTTCCTCCCGCATTGATAGAGCTGGGCACAAACCAAGCCAGCTCGAAAGCTCGGCTCAGATTGGTTTGAAAAAGCTCGGCTTGGATTGGTTCGAATGGAAGTTCAAACCAAACCTAGCCTCGGAGTCAAGCTCGTTTGAAAAAACAAACCAAGCTCAAACTAGGGCAGTACCGGCTCAACTCGGCTCGAAGCTCAATTTAATTCAGCTCGGTTTGATTTGGCTTGATTCGGCTCATAGATTGTAAGCACATTGTTTCCTATGGTGTGATCCACTTGAGCTTTGGATATGATTCCATTTTGGGATCATGTCCTCAACTGATATGTAAAACAGATGGACAGTGTGGATAATACATATACATGATGACATAGATAATACATAATACATATATATGAATGCACACTGTTTCCTTGCACTTGTAAAATCATGCTCATGTACTTTTGTTTGGAAAATCCTCTTACATGTCTATTTTGAAGTTGCTCTCCTTTGGAGGATGTTAAACATCATATGGTAAGATACTTTTGTACTTTTTTTTATAACTTTTTAGATTTTTTTTCTATTTAAATAAACAAGCGAAAAAAGAGCTGACACCTATTTGAACTCGACCCAACCTGAATCGAAATTTTCGACCAAACCGATCCCAACTCGAGCCAGATTTTTTTGAAGCAAACCAAACTCGAGCCGCATGGGTCGGCCCAAAACCCAAACCAAGCTGATCCACAAACTAAGGTGGCATAAAAACAAACCAAACCAAACTAGGGCTTCATCAGCCTGATCGTTGCCCACATCTAGGCATTGATATGACTTCGCACTCTACTTTTTGCACCATCCGATTGATCGCTGGACACTGATCGATTGATCACCAGAAGTGACCGATTGATCTCTCAGCCAATCGAGTACTCGCCAGATCCGAAAAAGGCAATTTTTACAGTTATTTGAACTAGTGATTGATCGCCCAGTCTGCGCGATCAATCGACAATGTGCCCAGTTTAAAAATTCCAAGTCTGGCTCCGATTTTCTCTGCGCAGTGCATAAATTCTACGCAAATTCTCGAAGATTCTTCGTTTGTGGGGTATAAAAGCTATAAAAGGAGACCTCCACTTCATTCCGAGGGCATCTAGCAACGTGGGGAGCAAAGGATTCAAAACCTAGGAGGCTTCTAGCCTCCTACAACATTTTTCTTCTTCTAGTTCTAGTTCTAGTTTGTTTTTATGTTTTTCATTAGTTAACCTCTTAGTTAGGGCTAAGAGGTGAAGCTTGTAGTAGATCTAAAATGATTTAATTCATTTTTATTAATTTTAAGTTGGATTTTTATTGCTTGAACACTGGTTTGTTGAGTTTGAATAAAGTTCTAAGTAGTTTTTCTTAATCTTATGATGACTCATGGGTGTTTGGAAGAATTTCTTTAGTTCTTAATTGTTTTGCATAGCTCTAGACCTGTACGCTCCGAGGAATCGAATTCAAGACGCTCTAGACTTGATTCTTCATGTGGGAACTTCAAACCAAGGTTCTACTTTTTATGAGAAGTTTGAAGTATGTGTTGATCGTTCATATGATTTGGATGAAGTTCAAATCATAATATAGTTAAGCATAATGACAGGGTTTGATGATTATTATGATTATGATCTTAACCTATTGGAACTAGGATTGATCTATACATTGAGTGTGCTCAAGTCCTAACTTGAATTGAGTGAATTATGTTGATGAACAACACAAGGGATAGACTGTTTTGCTGAATTAACCGCTTCATATTCCGGCTAGATAGGATTTAATTTCGATTCTAGTTGTGTAATTGAGAAACCACAGTGAATTATGCATCAAGGATCGCTACAAGTGGATCCTTGACACCCTAGTGCTTCTTTAGATTGTTAATTTCATTTCAAAGTACAGATTATTCTCCTATTCACAATTATAGATTATTGTAGTTTGCTTTCAATTAGAGATTATTAGAAGAAAGTTTGAAAATTACTATGTTAGTCCCTAAGAACGATCTCGGGCTCTACCAAATTATTACTACATCGCAACCCTACACTTGAGGAGCGAACAATAATCCCATCACAAAAGAATCCTTCTTGCACCCCATGTTCTCCCCATTTCTGATGAGATCCTTGATGTCCGTTATGTTGGGCTGGAGTTGTTGGATCGGTCAGCATTAAACTTGCAGTGTAACTGGAAGTCAATATGAGGACCACGAATACCCATATGATCACAACGAACCTTGACAAGTTGCTCAGCACATTCTCCTCTGCAACCATTAAAAAAATTAGTTAATTTTTTCTTAAATATCCAACATCTAACCAATCAATCTGGGTCGTCCATGTTTTTCCATCTCAATCTTCATGGGCCACCAGAAAAAGGAAAAAAAAAAAAAAAAAACAACGGATCAGATGATTATCAACATTGGACAAATGGATGGCAAATCAACCATTTGAACCATCCATTAAGTGGGGTCTGTCATGGACTGTGAACGGGTTCAAAGAGTTACTTTCATCAGATGATCCTAACCATCCCATCCACGGCTTGCGAAAGGGTTTGCTAGAACAATTAAGGCTATCTTGTAGACGGATAGGATCATCTAATTGGTGTAATTTCTGCATGTTGGCCCATAATATGAAGGTTAGACATAAATTAGTGGGAATTGCCGGTCAATTGACTGTCCTCCGCGATATCCCTATGCAAAGAGGAGCACAATAGCTTAGTGCTTCAGCAGCTATGGCTCATCACTCAAAAACTACATACTTAAGTTGGAAAGGTTCACATGGACATTGATCACAACCTTATAAGTCACCAGAAATGTCCTAAAAATCCCACATGTGAATGATGCTAACCATCCAACCGATACACAGTCCCGTGGATCACTGCCAATAGCTTCATTTCCCAATCCAAATCCGGGCCCTTGATTGGATGGTTAGAAACATTTGATGGGTGTGATTATTAGGAGATACTGGACCGAAATGCACAACGGTACGGGTGAAATGTTAAGAAATTGAAATAGAGGAAGGACGGGGACACAACTGTGTGTAGGCCTGCACATGGGTCGTGTTAGGGTCGGGTTGGGCCCAACCCTGGACCGAACCTAAATATATTTAAAGGTCCGGGTTTCGGTCCGGATCGTGATCAGGGTTGAGATGACCTAACCCTAACCCTACCCTACTTGTAAAAGGGTCAACCCTAACCCTACCCTACCCTATATGTTAAATTGGGTCAGGTCGGGTTAGGACTATATTTCTATGGTGTGGTCCACCTAAGATTTGAGTCAGCTTCATTTTTGGTATCATATCCTAAAATGATCTTTCAAAATAGTTGGATGGTGTGGATTTAAGACACATAATCAGAGGCCACCTACTTTGGTGGATCCCGAATGTCACTTAATCTACTTCCTGTGAGTGTGGGATGACCGCAGCTTTGGTGAGAGTCGGTGAGACCCGGAACCAGCCATGTGGGTGAGACCCTAACCATGAGACTCACCTCGATGTATATATTGTAAATCCATGCCGTCCATCTACATTCCAGATTATTATAGGACAGTCCCAAAAAGGAAAGCAGATAAAAGCTTTAGGTAGACCACACCACAAAAATCAGTGGTCATTGAACTCCCACCATTAAAAGATTCTAGAGTCCACCCTAATGTTTATTGACCATTCAACCTATTGATAATGCTATATAGATATTTCTAAAAGCAATAAACTAGTATAAACGGGGCGGTTCGGATCGGGTGGAATGGGTCGGGTATACACGGGTTGGGGTACGGGTCGGGTCGGGCGGGTTTGGCATGTACCCTAAATCGTACCTAAATTAAAAACGGTCCAACCGCGTCTACTCTGGACCGGACCATTTTCTCAATTGGGTCAGGACGGATCGGGTTTCTACCGGGTTGGGTCGGGCGGGTCGGGCGGGTTAACGGGGCAGATGTGCAGCCCTAACTGTGTGCAAAGACGAGCGCAGAAAAGGAAAACCAGAACATCACGCCAATCTGATGAGCAGGTAGGCCCCTAAAATCATCATTGATCTGGTGTTCAAGAACCCACACGACGAAGCCCGTGAAGACGAAGGCAGCCGCGCTTGTCAGCCATAGATTCCTATTCAGAGGTTTCAAGAAAATCCATGCATTCTTACTTTCGTTGTCCTTGATCAGCACGACCGTGGACACACCTGACTCAGTGTAGGGCAGCGTAAAATCCACGTACTTAGTTCGGTCCAAGTCAAGCCAGTTAATACAAGGGATTAACCCGACTTGGTTTTTATGAATACGATGGACATTTGACAACATGTTATCTACCACTTAATGCCCAGGTAGATGGAATAGAAGCTTTCCAGTAGGAGAATCAATTAGCCATTCAAAGGTTATAGGCAACCTTCAACCAAATCTTTTTTTTTTTTTTTTTGGGATAAAAATTTTCATTAATGATAGCCAACTAGACAAAATATACAACTGATTCGAGACAACCGCCACAACAAAATATACAGCGACCTGCCTATCATATACCCAGACATCCTTTTTCTTTTTTCTAAAGCACTTAATTGGCATCCCAAAGGGAACAAGTCACCCACAAGTACATACGGGGTGGCTGATCTCTCTAAAACAATACCTAGCCCCACTCGATCTAAGAAAATTAAACCTCGGACCGGGCGCGGAAGTTGACCTTGATGTGCTGTAAGTTGTCCGGTACCTGGTTGACACACCAGCTTGCGAGAGGGCCTAGACCCGTCTAATCAGCTAGCCAAAACTCACATTCCCCTTTCCTAACTAACCAATGAACACTCTCTTGGATTAGAGGAAAACAGTCATAAATCCTCTTCCAAAACAGGGATCTCTGATGGATTGGTCTATCATCTTGCCTCCCATTCACATCTGCTCTGTAACCCTCGATCATATCGCAGAGGCATTAACTCAACCCCATATCCAAGGAGACAATCAGCCTCCAGTGATTGATGGGCAACACAATCATGTTGTTCGCGAAGCACTACTGGCAGTGAATCGTAGGGTTGCAGCCTGACAACGCTAGTTCCAGCGATGAAGAAGCCAGTGATGTTGTTCTACATCAACTAGTATGCAGAGATGAGCAGGAAGATCGGGATTTCAGGATTAAGGCTGACCTCCCAAGCTTCAATAATCAATTACATATTGAAGAACTCTTAGACTAGCTAGCAGAAGTTGAACTATTCTTCGACTATATGAATGTACCAAAAGACAAGAAGGTGAAACTAGTCACCTACAAGCTGAAGGGCGACGCTCTAGTGCGGTGAGATCAATTACAGCTTGCGCAAACTCGACAGATGAAGGCACATGTCCGATCATGGCCGCGGATGAAGTGTCTCCTACTTGCGCAGTTCCTACCAAGTGACTATGATTAGGTATTGTTTCAACAATACCAATGCGAGAGTACACCGATGAGTTCCAACAATTCGCGGCGCTGAATGATTTAGTAGATACTGAATCTCAACAAGTCATTCGGTTCATTGATGGCTTGCGGTTATCAATCCAAGATTGAGTTCAAATGCATCCAGTTTGGACGGTTGATGAAGCGGTCAAGTTGTCCATGCCAGAGATGAAACTCAACTTGAGAGGGCCAATGTTTGGACCTACCATGCGATGCAAGCTCCCACGATGGGTCCTACGCAGAACGCAATGCTGGCCAAGGGTAAGGAACTAGTAAGGGTGTGTCCTCAACCTCCTGCGGTTGTAGATCATGAAACGGGGAGCTGCCCTTCAAGGCCAAAATGAAGAGCAAAAACAGTTGTAGGCCCGAGCAAAATTTTAAACCCTTATGGTTGGTCAAGGCCAAACCATTGCTTTCGATGTGGACAATGGGGCCACTTCTCCAATATATGTCCTCAATGCCCCTAGCCTATATGACCATCAATGAAGGGAACGTCGAAGATAATCTGAAAATGGTTGAAATAGAACAAACAATTAACAAGAATGTTGGAGAAGAAAATTGGGTAACTAAGGATCACAATGAGTCTTTAGTCGTGAGAAGACTCCTGTACACCCCTGAGGAAAGACGTGCTTCGGCGGCAGCAACACACTATATTCCACATGCAGTGTACCATGAACGGCAAAGTCTGTGATGTGATCATAGACATCAGCAGTAGCAAAAACATCGTCTCAAGACTGAGATGGTGGAGAAGTTGTACCTGAAGACAGAGAAACACCTTGCACCATTCTTGATCAATTAGATCAAGAGGGTGAACGAAACTAAGGTAACCGAGCAGTGCACCATCTCTTTTTCAATTGGTAAATACTATAGAGATCGGGTAGTTTATAACGTGGTCGACATATAGGCTTGCCACATATTGTTGGGTCGACCATGATAGTCGGACCGCGATACGACCCACCGAGGATGAAACAATGTGTATATTTTCGTCAAGAATGGTCACAAAATGATCCTCGCCCCTATAAGACAGAAGCACACCCCGGAGCTTCTAAAGTGGAGGGGCGTTCTCTCTTAATCATTCAGGATTTTGTTAAAGAGCCCAAAAAACCTAAGAGGTTTATGCTTTGGTGATGAAGGGTGAGAACTTTAAACCCACAAATATACTGGCAACATTAAAACTCTTGATTCTAAAAAATTGCTTTTTTTAGGCAATCACAACCATCCAACCCATGGTTTAGAAAAAAGGGTTGCTATAGAAAATAAGATCAAATTTAGGATGGATTGGACCATCCGATCATTTCTAGTTTTTCTTAACAACCCATCAAAAGTATTCCAAACTTAAGGGACAGTTCAGATTGATCGATTGGCCTGTCCAACGAAACCGATACAACTAGGAGCACTGGAACATTCCTACAATAAGGCAATGTAAACCTTTCTATTTGTGACTGCAGATTGACAGCTGAGAAGGAAGATACGTCAAGGGTCCACTTTGCAACTGAAAACGACCTAATAATGGTCTTTGGGATAATTCCAATGTGAGAGACCCCAATGAACTTAAAAAACAATGGTCAGGATCATAAAAACAGTGACTGTTCTTGTCAGAGTTGAAAACCGGTGAATGGTTCCAAAGATGGTGGGCCACGTATTTGTTAATTCCTCGGAAAAAAAAATCCTACAAATTCTTGTTTTACATAGAGACCGGATGGGGACTTACAATGTGAGAGGTTAGTGTGTGGGTGACGGCTACCGACGTCAGATGCGACCGAGTCTTTCCTTGTTGCGCCCTGGTGTGTCTGACCGTAGAACCCCTCTCTTACACTCCAACGTTTAGTTCTTCACCAGTTAAAAAATGATGGGTGACTCTTCAAACGTGCACATGCCACAGTTGTACAGAAATCCAGGACCGTCCAACTTGCTGATCCAACTGTGAACAGTGCATAACTTAAAATTTGGACTGAGATATAAAATATTAGTTATGCGATCATTCCCTTCGAACTCGGACTCCTAATTAGTTTACTTTTGACCATGCATTTGATAGTCTGTCAACTGGATGGTTAGGATTGCGTGATTCTGGTGATTTTAGTGTTGGGTTCCATCCAGAATGGGACCCACAAAAGAATGGATGGTCTTGAGAGCTTTACATCAAGGCCACATGTGAGGAAGTTGAGTCACCACTATTTCTTAGACGGTGTGGATGAAGACGGAGAAGTTTGTTAATTCTCCCTTGTTAAGCCCTGCTCATCCGTGCACAGGCAGACATGGATATATGAAGCATGTGCACGTGATCTGAGGTGCTAAAGAGACACATCTTTGTATAGATGTTAGCATCGGCAAGTATGTTGTTGTTGTTATTATTATTATTATTATTATTTTATTTCTTTTATCATGTGAAGAAACTTACAACAAGATAAGAGAGAATGAAGATGGACATAGTACCTGGGCCCTAATGCATCTCAATGGTAGATTCACAAGAGTTTCAATACAAGGTCTTGGGTTCGAGTACCCATTGTAGTGAAATCTCACTGTGGTGTGAGTGCATGGGTGTGTGAGGGGGTCTGAGTGCATGTGTAATAAAAAAAGAAGAAGAAGACTAAAGGTGGACATAGTACCTCCCCCTCATACAGCATACAACACATACAAAACATCTTAAAGAGAGACTGACCTGTTTACACAGCCGAGTTGTAATGCACCAAAGTGTCTGTTTTTTTTCACAATTTTGGCTTAGTGTTTCATTGGAAACTATGACACTCTAATATAAATTTTGTTACCCCCATAACCACTTCCCAATTAAGCCATCACAAACTATCAATCACCACTGTCAAGTCAGAATCTCTCTCTTTTATCTCTAGTATATTTAGCATGCATGAGAGCTAGTTCTCTTAAGACTAGAGGCATGGCTTGCTGATTCAAGTTGCCTTTGCAATTATAGTTGCAGAATTTTGGGTTCTCTAAAACGTATAGGGTCTTGTGTGGATAAAAACTTGACCAATTTGGAGACTACAACGGGTTTGAATGGCTGAACTTCAGTGCAGCCTACCTGACGAAAAGAACTGATAAACACACGTGTTCCAAATTAATACATGTGCATGTGTGTGGATGAGCAAGGCTTCACACGTCTGTGGAATTATCAAAGTTGTAGAATGCATGTCCTTATGAGAAGGAAAATATTATCTTCATACACTTGTGCACTAGGATCTCGACACTATAGCTATCTCATCATCTACACCACCAACGACATTGCACAGTAATCTCAGCATGTTCCAAAATGGTATTTAAATTGGGACTTTTAAATGGATGTAAATGGGAGATGTTGGAAAAACGTCCATCTCCGATGGCAAACTTTTTCAAAAGGGGAAATCCCATCTTGAGATAGGTATGAAAAATTAACACCACAACTAACAAAACGACACATGACCAAAAAAAAAAAAAAAACTGCTATGGGAAAATTTTCATGTTTGACTCAATCTCGATTGTTCAAAGAAAGTAAAGGTTTTAGTTAAAATTTAAAAAAAAAAAAAAAAGAAAAGAAAAAGAAAAAAGTAAACACCATATATTTAGAGAATGAAAAAGTTCAGGTTTAATACAATTTAAACTAAAAAAAATATGGACTGAAAAAAGAAATTCATGTGTGTGTGCGTGCGTGTGTGTGTGTGTGCGTGTGTGTCATTTATAAATAAGGTTTAAATAGAAAACTTCTAATAAAATAATTAGAATTTCTATACTATACAAGTAACCAAATGGTGTTCTTTGCCCCTCTCTCAAAACTTCCTTTCACATTCTACTCAATTAATTCTATCAATAGGTGGCAACCATTCCAATCTCTATATTTTAAATAGTCTCCATAAGTTTTTCTCAAATAAAACTAAAAAGAGAAAAAAAAATATTTAATTCAATTTGTCCAGAGAAAGAAATTTCTATCTTCTGAATATATATATATATATATATATATATATATATATATATATATATATATATATATATATATATATATAAGGTCAGGCTTGAGCTACGGCTGGGATTAAAGGATAATTTCTTTCTTTATGCAAAAGGTCGGGCTTGAGCTACGGCCGGGTTCGGGCCAGACCCTGCATTTGTATCTTGAGCCAGGCTTGGACTAGACTATTGTGGCTTGTCACGGGACTGGGCCTAAGTTGAGATAGGCGGGCTGAGCTTGGACAGAGCTTGGCCCGGCCCTAACCTGGCCCATTGACACCCCTACCGCCTGCAGGAGGCAGATTGGGTACTACCGGCGGTGGCAGGAATAGCTAGAGATGGATGGCCCTGTCAAGGACTCTGCAGGGCCCATAGTGATGTATATGTTTCATCTACTCCATTCATCCATTCTGGGGCCATAAACCAAACAGGAGACAGATCGAAGGCTCAAGTGGACCACACGAATGAATGCTTACCGTTGAAAACTTCTTAGGGACCACAAAAATTTTGGATCAAGCTGATATTTATGTTTTCCCTTCGTCCAGGTCTATGTGACCTTATGAACAGGTTGGATGGAAAATAAACATCACGGTGGGCTTAAGAAGTTTTCAACAGTAAGGGTTCAATCCCCACTGCTTCCTGTGGTGTGGTCATTTTTGGGCCACCTGAGCTTTGGATAGGCCTCATTTTTGGGCCCAAGCCATCAAATGTGATGGAAAAACAGATGAACGGGGATGATCTCTCACAAACATCAAGGTGGGCCCCACTTTTAATGGGCATCCCTGACGTGCAATCCAAGGTATGGGTTATTACATCTCTGTAAAGCTCGCACCCCACGGGGACGCGGTTTCGGCTGATGACCACAACTCCAGCCAGCTAGATGGTGTCCAAGATCTATGGGACCCACCATGATGTATGTGTTTTATCCATGCCGTCCATGCATTTTGACATATCATTTTACAGTGTGAGCTCAATAACGAGGCAGATCCAAATCTCAGGTGAACCACACAACAGGAAACAGTGGGGTCTGAATGCTTACGGTTGAAAATTTCTCAGGGGCCACAAAAGTTTTGGATAAGCTCATACATGTGTTTTACCTTCATCCAGGTCTGTTTGACATCATCAAAAGGTCGGATGGAAAATAAATATTACAGTGGGCCCTAGGAAGTTTTTAATGGTGGACATTCAATTAACGCTATTTTCCTATGGTGTGGTCCACCTGAGATTTGAATCTGCTTCATGTTTTGGCTCATGTCGTTTATATATGAAAAAACGGATGAACAACGTAGATAAAACACATTCAGGGACCCACAAAGCTTTGAAACCAGCTGGCTGGTGTTCGGGTCACCAGCCAAACCGCGTCCCACCCCACGGCATGGGGTTGATTGACGTGCAATCCCAACCTGGACCGTACGCGGGGCCTACCTTGACGTTCATGAGAGCTCTGCCCTGTCCACCTGTTTTGCCATTTCTTTTTAGGGTGTGGGCGCAAAAATGAGCAGATCAAAAGCTTAGAGGGGGCCTCGTGATGGCCCCAGGATGTTTTAACGGTGGACGTTTTTTTTTTTTTTTTTTTTAAAAAAAAAACAAAAATTCATTGATAGGAATCGGTGGACGTTCAATCCCTATTGTCTTATGTCGTTTGGCCAACTGAAGCTTTGTGTTAGCCTCCTTTTTTGGCCCATGCCCTAAAATAAGATGAAAAAACAGATGGACAATGTGGATTTTCTCAATAAAATCCCATGCCCCATGAATGTATCAACAGTGGGCGTTCAAATCCCAAAAAACCCTCCTCTATAGATATATGAATCTCAAGATTTTTTCTAATGTAGTTTGATTATTATGTTTTCTTCCAAGTTTCAGATTTTTCCGGCTATTTGTTAGCAGTATTAAAAGAGTTTAATTAGATCCTCGTTGAGTAACTCAGGTTCTAACACTTTCATTGGGCCGCGAGACTGACATTGATTTATCCAATACTTCATAGACATGCATAGATCTCCGATCTCCGTAGAGAAATTTGCAGATTGTGATGCAGGGAAGGACATGGTGAGGTCAATTACCATCTTTCTCATAGAATAATTATTTAAAACCTATAAAGTTCTCTGGAAACCTCAACGAATCTTCCTTGAATTCATGAATCTACGAGATGAAGAACGATAAATGTTGAAGTTTTTATTAATACTACGAGTGATAATAATTAAAACGACTTTAGCAATATTAAATACTTAAAAGCAAATTCAAAAAACCTATTAAGAAAGTCCTAATAAAAAAAGGAAACAAAAATTAAAAAAAATCATGCAAACTGTATAAGGATGTCGGTGGCACCGAAAATGGCCAAAACTTTACAGTGTGCGAAATTCCCGAACTTTCAAATTCAGTCGCACCGAAGCTTAATCTGGTCGCATCGAAAACAACCAAATTCACATAGTAAGAAATTGGGGATTTCCACTAAAATTCAGTCACACCAAAGGTTAATTCAGTGGAACCGAAGTATGCTATTAACTGTTAGCATCTCTTGGACTTGGGCTCTTTCCTTCGATCCATCTTCTCCATGAATGAATCTGTGACCCTTCTACATCAGTCCCCTTCACTTTAAAAGAACTCGTCCTCGAGTTATCTTCAAGCGTCGGTTCATGATACTCAAACAAGTCGTCAACGTTGAACGTAGAGAAGATCTCCACGTCGTCCAAAAGATCAACAATATAGGTATTGTCATTAATCTTACGATGGATAGGTATTGGTCAATCTTCTTTTTCTTCAACTTGTTGTACGTCCTGATGGAAATATCTCATTGCGTACATGAACCATTACTTGATCGCCCACTTCAATCACCTTGGGTCACTAGTGCTTGTCAGCCTACTCTTTATACTTGTCATTCATAGCTTGTAACTTAGCTCGAACTTCTATGTGAACGTCTATAATTTGGTCCACCATATGCTCAACAGCAACACTCATGCCCGAGATCTTACGAAAAGGGACCAAATTAAGCATGTGGCGGGGCACTCACCCATAAACAATCTGAAATTGGGACTTCCCTATCGAACGATTCACCATGCTATTGAATGAAAACTCTGCTTAAGACAGTACCTATCCATCGATCGTATACACCGAATAAGGTTCCCCAATGTACGATTTATAACTTCAATTTGCCCATCTGTCTACAGTATGATAGGCACTGCTGAACTAAAGCTATGTGTCAAACCATTTCTACAAAGTCCTCCAGAAATGACTAACAAACTTTATGTCGCGGTCAGAAGTGATGGACTTGGGGATCCTGTGTAGTCGCACGATCTCTCGAAAGAATAAATTTTCTATGTGAGTTACATCAAAAGTCTTTTTTCATTGTATGAAATGTGTCATCTTTAAGAATCGATCTACCACCACGAACATCAAATCTATGCCGCGTTGTGTTCATGGGAGACCAAGAATGAAATCCATTGACAAGTATTCCTAAGGGTAGTCAGGAACTAGCAATGGAATGCAGAGGTCCATGTTTTGGGACTATATATCCTTTGGAAGACTGGGATGTATAGTATTGCTACACTGCCTTGCCAACATCCCTCTTCAACTGTGGCCAATAATATCGTTCTTCTACCAAAGCGATGGTCTTGTCTCGCCCAATGCAACTCGTGAATAATATGCTCCCTCAAAGAGCTCCGTAGAATGCATAGTTGATTTTCCTTTAAAAGAAAACCATCTTAAATATGGAAGCCACTTGGATAACCTTATGGCATCTCGTTCACGCCTCACTAAAGTCTTCATTTTCAGCACATAGTTCCTTGAGATAATCGAATTCGACCACCTCATTGCTTGTGGTCACTAGCAACAATGCACGGAGGCTCAATGCATCGTCCACCTTATTTTGTTGGCCTACTTTATATTTCAGCACAAATGTGAACTCTTGTAAAAATGCAATCCATCTACCATGCACCGGATTCACATTAGTCTGACTGTTAATAAACTTTAAGGCTTGATGGTCAATATAAAGAACAAACTCATGCTGAATTAAATAATGTCACCAATGACACAACACTAGCTTGAACCATCGCATACAGCTCAAGCTCATAAGTAGACCATTTCTTCTGAGCATCGCTAAGCTTCATACTATAGAAGGCTACCAGCCTGCCTTCCTGAGACGAAACTCCTCCAATTCTGACATATAAGCATTGCACTCTATGTTAAACTGTTTTTTGAAACGGGGAAGCATGACGACCAGTGTTGTGGATAATCGATGCTTAATCTCAACAAAGCTCTTGTCAGCCTCATCGGTCCATTAAAATGGCCCTTTCTTCATGCAATCTGTAATTGGCGCGACAATGGTGCTAAAGCTTCAAATAAATTGTCCGAAAAATGTCGCTCTCTCGTGAAAACTCTGCACATCATGGATATTCACCGAGGTCGGCCAATCTCAAATAGCCTGAACTTTGTCCTCGTCCACATGGATGCCCATGGACATCACAACACAAGCACTCAGTTAAGAACCTACATTTCTTCATATTCAAATACAACTTGTTATCTGCTAACACTTGTAGCACCTACCTGAGATGACCCATGTGTTCTATCTTACTCTGGCAATATATCAAGATGTCATTAAAATATACAACCACAAACTGACCAATGAACGGCTTCAGCACTTGATTCATTAAACGCATAAAAGTGCTCAATGCTTTTGGTAGATCGAAGGGCATAACCAACCACTCATACAACCCTTAGTCTTGAATGTCATTTTCCACTCATCACCGAGCCGGATACGAATCTGATGGTACCAGCTCCTCATATCTCGTTTGGAGAACACATTGGCACCCTTTAGCATATCAAGCATGTCGTCCAAGCACAATATCAGGAATCGGTATTTAATAGTAATCGTGTTAATTGCCCGGCTATCAATACACAAGCGCTAACTCCCATTTTTCTTCGAAGTTAACAAAACTGGCATGATGCATGGGCTCATACTCTCCCTCTCAAAAGATCCTTACGGATCAGTTCCTCCACCTGTCCCTAAAGTATCTCACACTCCTTTAAACTCATCTGATAGTGTGAGTAAAATTGATGTTGTGTTAGATGTCTAGCATAAAAGGTAACCCGTCTGGGATTTCTTTGGGCCATATATCTTTAAACTCATTCAACAATGGTTTCAAACTCGAGGGAATGTTTGAAGTCTCCAATTTTTTGTCATTTACTACTATGGCATATACCTTCCCTGTTTCTTTCGATTCCTCAATAAATTCCCAAATGGCAAGGAGAGAGCTCCCCTCCACTATAACGCCCCAACCCACCAGCACAATATTGTCTGCTTTTCCTGAAGGCGCATGGCTTTATTATCGGGGTTTCCCCCAAAATGCATTGTACCAGTTAAGGGACGAGCTCACTTATAGCTAAGACCAAAGGCCACTCCCTTTCCGATGTAGGACTAAGTTCAAGGCCCAACCAACTGCCTTGACCAACTACTCCGACCGACTGGGCATCGCGAGTCCCACCCGTCTAGATGGTTGTAACCTCCACTTTAGAAGCTTAAGGTAATTCTCTAGTGCCATAGGGGCAAAGGATCATCTTGTGACTGTCCTTAACAAAGATGTAGACATTGTCTTATCCTCAGTGGGTCGTATCACGGTCTAATTGTCATGGTCGCCCAAGTAATATATGGCAGGCTTTCATGTCGACCACATCACAAAGTATTTGATCTTTGTAATTTCTGCCAATGAAAAATGAGACAGTGCATTATTCGGTTACCTTGGCCCCATTCACCTTTTTATCCAGCTGATCGAGCATAGGGAAGGGTGCTTTTCGTAGGTAGCCACAATTTGTCTACCGTCACCTTAGAGACAATGTTCTCACTGCTACCACCATCTATGATCATGTCACAGAATTTTTCGGTGATATATAATACACCGTGTGCGGAATATGTTGTGCTGCTGTAAGTGTACCTCCTTCCTTGGAGTGTAAAGAAGTCGTCTCACAACTAAGGACTCTCCATGATCCTCGGCCACCCAATTCTCATCACCGACTTCTTTCTCGGTGGCTTGTTCATTATCATCAAATCCGGGGCCTCCTTATTATTTCATCTTCAGCGCCCCCTTTATTGATGGCTAACTGGGTTGTAGGGCATTGAGGGCACGTATTGGATAGGTGACCCGGCTAGCTACAATGGAAACAATGGTCCAACCTCGGAGAACCATAAATATTCGAAATCTTGCTCGGACCCATTGTTGTGTGCATTGCACGTTGAAGACTATATGGACCGCTCCCCATGTCACGGTTTGCAATCGTAGGAGGTTGAGGATGCCCCCCTACTAGTTCCTTTTCCTTTGGCCAGCATCGAATCTTGTGTGGGACCCATCGTGGGGCCCCAAGTCAAAAGATAAGGCCGAGTAAGGGCTCTTGCAAGCTACATCTCTACCATAGCCGCCAACTGAACTGCTTCATCCATGGTCCAGACCAGGTGCATTTGAACTCGGTCCTAAATTCTCAGTCGTAAACTGCCTATGAACTATGTTACCTTCTATGATTCAGTCTCTGACAAATCATTCTGCATTGCCAACCGCTGGAATTCTTCGATATAATCTATGATGGTCTAATTCTCATGCCGGCAATTTTCGTATTGCTGGAACAATACTTACTCGTAATCGCTGGGGAGGAATCGCGATCGAAGAAGGCTTCTCATCCTGCGACCATGATTGGATGGGCGCCTTGTTCTATGGGGCACGTGAAAGCTATAATTGCTCTCTGCATGCAAAAACACCAGATTTCAATTTGAACAAAACCAACTTTACTTTCTTTTCTTCCGGCACATTTATGTAATCAGAATACTGCTCTACTTTGGCTAACCAATCAAGAAAGTCTTCTATACGCAATAAGTCATTAAAATTGGAAAGTTTGACATTACCTCGATAATCTCTTTCAGCACAATCTAGCTAGTTAATCGTCTTCATGGACCAGTAGTCCCGCAATGATGCCACCAACGTCCTTATCACTGGAGCTCGACTCATCCAGGGTAGCCCTGCGATTTGCCACCGAAAGCGCTCTACAAAAAACGAGGTTGTGTCATACAACGGTCATGAGCAGCTGAGCATCGCCTTGGGCTTGGGGCGAAATTAGTGCATCCGTGATATGGTCGAGGGTTGCTTGTAGCCCTTGCATGGCTAACCGTCTGTGGACCCTCGCCATTTTCGCGCTCCCACACGACGTTCTCGTCCCTTCCCTTTCGGGAAAAGAAGGAGAGGATGCGTGAGTGCGAATCGCCAGTTTGTGCCACTGGCTTGCCTCGTTCTCGAGGGCTTTGTTTGGTTATCGTGTTAAGCTGGATGTGTTTAAATGAGTTTATATAAGACCAGAGTCACCACTAGCCAATTACTTCGAATCTACAGTCGGTTAGACCCCGTAGAAACGTTAGAGAAGGGGATCCAAAGATTCATTTCTCTAAAATGACTCCTATTGATCTACGGCCAGAGATTCGAGGTAAAGGATCACGGTTACAGGGTGGAAAATGTTAAGCACCCCACACACTGCCTGTACCGAAGTACGGTCTCTACTTCACAGAATCGAACTAATACTTGAAAGTCTGTTTTAACCCTCGTACATTCTCATTGATGACATAATGCATGAATGCGGGTCTGAACAGTAAGAGTTTCTGATGGGCAGGTTGCAACAACAGGCAAGTCCCAGAGCATACGCTCGAACTGACAAGTGCTTAATATAAGACGTATGCAGTGTGTTTGAATAATCAAGGTGCTTTATAGTGAAGCATGAATGCAAGTCTGAACAGTAAGAGTTTCTGATGGGCAGGTTCTAATAACAGGCAAGCCCAGAGCATACGCTCGAACTGACAGGTGCTTAATATAAGACGTATGCAGTGTGTTTGAATAATCAAGGTGCCTTATAGTGAAGCAGGGGGGTTGGAAGAAAAGTAAATGTTGCACTTATGCTAGATGCAAATGAGATGATGCTGGAAAAAGAGTATCTGGATGGACGGAGGTGTCGCAAGGGTTGGCTTCGAGTGGCTGGATCAAGACTTGTATGGCTTAGGAGACTTGGACCAGTGGTCAGGCTGGGCTGGACCAAGGCTAGGATCTCCTCACTCGGGCTCTCCTTGGTGGAGGAATGAGCTAATGTATAGAGGGACGGATCGCACTCGGACTGAAGAGAGGGAAGTGGATGGTGAAATGAGAAGGGGAGAGGGGTATTTATAGCAGCGGGCAGTGGCAGAACCCGTAAATAAGTTTGGGCGGCCCTCAGGAGGCCGCCCGTACAGCCTTTTCTTGGGATTCAGCGGCGGTTTGGGTGGCCCCCTGAGGGCCGCCCGTACGGACTTTTCTTGGGATTCAGCGGCGGTTTGGGTGGCCCCCTGAGGGCCGCCCGTACGGACGTTCTCGGGATTGCTGTTTTGACTCGGTGAGTTAACTTGGTGAGTTGACTCAGTGGGTCGACTCGATGATTTGACTCGGCAGGTTGACTCGGTGTTTTGACTCGACGGGTTGACTCAGCGGGTTGACTCAACGGGTTAACTCAGCGGGTTGACTCAGTGAGTTTGATTTTTTTAAGATTTTTTTACTGGCTTTTCTTATAGGGGGTTTTTCAGGCTGATGTTTAGGAGTGGGTTGACTGGGTTCAGGCTTGAGTTGGGTTATGGATTGGGGCTTACAAGGGTGAGTTTGGCTGAGTTTGGACTTGGGGTTTGGGGGTATGGTCTTCCATTCATCCAGCTATCTCTACCAACAGTATAGCCGAAGGTGGGGTGTCTACACCGTCTCTCCCGGTGGAGAGCTTCCATTCTCTATGCAAGATATTAAATATCTAGATCACCGTCCACAGGATTTTAGTCCATTCCTTCGTTAGTTACCACCAACCCGAAGGGAATCCTCGCTCTGATACCACTTGATGTAGGGAGGGACATGGTGAGGTTGATCACCGTCTTCCTCACAGGATAATTACCCTGAATCCATGGAACTCTCCTGAATCCTCAACGAAGCTTCCTCGAATCCACGAAGGAAAGATCTCAAATCCACGAGATGAAGAATGAGAAAGGCCAAAGTTTTTATTGATAAAATGAGAGATAATAATTAAAATAATTTTAGCAATATTAAATACTTAAAATCAAACCCTAAAACATATTATGAAAGTCTTAATAAAAAATGAAACAAAAATCGAAAATTGCGCAAACTGTATAAGGCTATTGGTGGCACCGAAGGTTGCCTTAGGTGGCACCGAAACCAACCGAAGGGAACATCATATGGTAAGATACTTTTGTACTTTTTTATTACTTTTTATATTCTTTTCTATTTAAATAAACAAGGGAAAAAAGAGCCGACAAATATTTGAACTCGGCCCGGCCTGATTCGAAATTTTGGACCAAACTGATCCCGACTCGAGTCAGATTTTTTTGAAGCAAACCAAACTCGAGCCACATGGGTCGGCCCAAAACCCAAACCAAGCCGATCCACAAACTAGGGTGACACAAAAACAAACCAAACCAAACTAGGGCTAACTCGGCTCTGCCCGGATTGTTGCCCACCTCTAGGCATTATGACTTCGCACTCTACTTTATCACAAGCTCCAGCTGCTCCACTAACGTTGGTGGGACTTAAAATTTCACTTTATATCACAAGTTTGCTTTTTGTGGGCTTTTTTTGTTGCTTTTTTTATTTAGAAACGGCCCCTAAAGATTCGGGAGCCGATTAGGTGTTACTTGGGCAACACGTTAGGGGGGTGTTACCATTGCCGTGGGAGCACCTTGATAGTTTTCGTATATCCATGCCGTCCATCCATTTCTCTGGCCTCTATTAGGGCGGAATGCCAAAAATTAAGAAGATACAAATCTCAGGTGGACCACATCACAAAAAACATCATTGATTGAATGCCTCACTATTAAAAGTTCTAAAGGGCCCATTGTAAGGTTTTGGTAATGTTTATTTGCTATCCAACCTGTTGATACTGGCAAGTATAACTGGAAGAAAGGAAAATGTAAATATCAGCTTGATCTAAAGCTTTTGTTGCCCATAAAAAGTTTTTAATGGTCATTCATCATTGTTTCTAATGATATGGTCCACTTGAAATTTAGATCTTCTTAATATTTGGGATCGCATTCTGAAATGAGATGAAAAAACAGATTAACGAAGTGGATGTACAACAAATATATCAGGATGGGCCCCACACGGTTAGGATAACACCCGCTAAGGTGCTCCCCGGGTAACAGCTAATCCACTCCCTAAAGATTCCATCTCCATGACTGTGGGGCACACAGTGATGTATGTGCCTTAAATCCACACCATACAACCATTTTGAAAGCTCATTTTAGGGCATGATCCCAAAAATGAAGCTGACTCAAATCTTAGGTGGACCACACTATAGGAAATAATCATGATTGAATCACCGCCATTAAAAACATCATAGATTCCACCAAAATGTTTATTTTCCATCCACCCTGTTGATAAGATCACAAACAGCCAGATGAAGAGACCACAAAAATATTATCTTGATCCAAAGATTTTGTTGTCCACAAGAAGTTTTAATGGTCAATTACCACATCAGGAATATCTTATGACAGTTATACCTAGTTTCCGAAACTGTTACTTACACTTGAAAGTGTAAATTTATCCACCGAGAAATATTGGGTTTTTGATAGATTTTTTCAAATAATATTCTTTTAAAAAGTATACATATTCTATTACCACTTAAAGGAGGAATTTATATTGATGTTTGCAAAAATTGAATTTTCTAAATAAACTTTATTTTTTATTTTATTTTTACCTTAAAGGTGGGAGCACACTACCTAAAACTTTATTGAAACGAAAATCAGCTGAGCAAGCATTCGGGCAAGGACCCCACAAAAGGAGTCGGGCCTCACCTATCACATATTGACCCTAAATAGAGCTAGAACAAACCGTGAAAAAGACCAACTAAGCCGCGATATGCAACCAACCAGAGCACAGAGACACATCTAACAGATCAAAGCAACCCAAACAAGAGGAAAAAAATAAAAAAAGTAACCAAGTGACGATGGATGTCATCCAAAACCGCAAAGCCTACCTAGCCTCGGTAGCTTCAGCCCCCACCAGAGAGTACAACTCTTTGGGCCACACTTTCCTGCACCCATCCAACCTACACCAGCCGCAGAGATAAAATAGAGAAAGAACTCCTTCTATGCCTTCAATAAGGTTGCAAATAGCTGCAAGGGCTGCAACGAGACCTGCTGTAGAGAAGCTGAGAGATGGAGCTCCAATTAGCTACAAAAGGATGATGCTCCCGCTCATCTAAAAATATGACTCTAAACAGCTCCTGGACCATCACTATCCCTAAGCAATCATCCTCCCTAGGAGGAGCACACCTTGCTCATCCGAGGTTATCTTAATCTAATTGTTCCCAATAAAAAAACTTATTAACTTGAACAAGTATATTAGTCAACTCTATCCGACATGGTCACGTGGCCTTCTAAAGCCATT
The DNA here is from genome assembly GCA_003013855.2 of Liriodendron chinense. Taxonomy (NCBI): domain Eukaryota; kingdom Viridiplantae; phylum Streptophyta; class Magnoliopsida; order Magnoliales; family Magnoliaceae; genus Liriodendron; species Liriodendron chinense. Next base: position 1,613,005 of record ML058387.1, read on the forward strand.
TCGAGTGCGGTTTGTTGAAAGGATGCCCATGGTCCTGAGGACCAAAGCTTAAGAATCTGTTTATATGGTCTTAATAGACTGTGCACCTCTCGCATATCTACTTCTACTCTCAAGGCAAGTAATGATGATTGCCTAGCTAATATTGAAAATTCAAATGGCTCCTCATGAGTCATGCATCTTTATGCCTGATCGATGCATGCACATATTTGGTGGATGAATACATGTTATATCGTCTGAGTGAAAAAAAAATAGCATTGTAATTAAGACGGTTCTCCAAGTTCCATTGTCTAGCTCTCAAATCAAGAGCTCTAACTCCATTCATTTTTCCCTAGCCTAAAGTGTGGGCTCTCTCACTCTTTCTCCTACAATTCGGGATATGAACTAAGTTTTCATTTCCTTTTCCTCTAGCCCTAATTCGAGTTATGGGTTTTATTTATTTTCTTGTTTCCTTGGCTTGAGGTATGGGCTTTTTTTTCTCTTTTTTTTTGTTACTTTAACCTATGTTATGGGCTGTTTTATCTCTTTTGTTTCCTTGACCTTAGGTGTGGGCTTTCATTTTCTGTTCTTTAATTTTTCTTTAACTTTTTTTATTATCTTCTTATAATTCTAAGTGCCTTTAGCTTTTTGGCCGGTAATAAAGAATTTTTTCTTGCCTTCCCAAAAAATAAAATAATAAATTATGTATAATCTAGCATTCTATGGGCATTTTTTTATGGTTGTCTATGGGTATGGGTTAATATGTTGGTACAAGGACAACTAATGGGTTGAGAGTAGGCCTACACCCAGCTCATTGTCAACCATGTCTATTACTTCTCTATTATTATTGTCATCTTGATTTTCTTTTCTTCTTTTACTTGTCTTTTAATTAGGTTGTCTTTGGTTGTCTCAAATGCATGTGTTGACATTTCTTAATATTTTGCACCAAATTACACCAATTAATTGAGAAATTTCATGATATTTGGTGCAACCAAATGCACCCAGAAAATCTATGGGTTCATTGATTCCCCCCACCCCCCCGTTGAGGTATGGAGCTAGCACACCATATATTTTGCAAGCCTAGGGTGGTCGGGCGCCCGGCCGGTCTTGACCGGGCGACCGAAATTCACCCAGAGTGACTAAAAGTCACTGGACTGTTTTCGACACAGTTGAGCACCCGACCATGCTGGGTCGGACGCCCGAAATTATGCGATTTTTCTCTTCAACTCACTGGACAGATTTTGGATCTATCGGGCGCCCGATCATGCGCGAACTGCTTATGTGCAGTTTCCTATTTTGTCTCCAATTTTTATTTTAAGCTATATAAAGGGTTGTAAATCGGGATTAGGGCATTGTATTAGGGTTTCTATATGTACAAGGAGAGGAGAGAGAGAGAGAGAGAGAGAGAGAGAGAGAGAGAGAGAGAAGGTTTAGCAAAAGGGTCATCTTTGTACATGGGAAGCATAGTAAAAGGTAAGATTACATTGTAACTTCGTTTTTATTCATATTGGAGATTGGATCCTTGGTTTTTTTTACCCTTGTTGGGGTTTTTCCATGTAAAACATGTCTTATGGTTTGTTGATTTGCTTGAATTCCTTTTCTACTTGTTATTTCTTTCTGTTTATCGTTTGTGGTGATATCGGAGATTCGATCTTGGTTCACCGGCATTGTTGGCTTGCTGCGCAACAACTGGTATCAGAGCTATTGGTTTAATTCAAGTGGGAGCGATGACGGAAGAAGGGAAGATACGAATTAAGAAGTTTGATGGATCAAACTTTGCCTTCTGAAAATGCAGATGGAAGACTATTTATATCAGAAGGACCTCTATATTCCTCTAGAAGGAAATAAGAAGAAACCAGAGAAGATGACCGATGATGAATGGTCTTTTATGGATCGGAAGGCGTTAGGAACGATCCGAATCTCTTTATCAAAGAGCTTCACCTTCAATATATCCAAGGTGAAGATCGTAAAAGAGTTGATGCATGCACTTTCAACTATGTATAAGAAACTCTCAGCATCCAACAAGGTTCATCTCATGAAGCGGCTTTTCAATATGAAGATGTCAGATGGTGGGGGACGTGGCTGAGCATCTAAATGAGTTTAATGTAGTCACAAGCTATTTAGCATCCGTTGGTATCATCTTTGATGATGAGGTTAGAGCGTTATTAATCTTGTCTAGTTTGCCAGATGGTTGGGATGGTTTGGTGATTGCCATGAGTAATTCAACAGGATTGACAAAGTTGAAACTCGATGATGTAGTATAGTCTAATTCTCAGCGAAGAATCTAGAATGAATGCATCGAGAATTTTAAGGAGAATCTAGGAATGCTCTAAATATTGAAGGGAGAAGAAGATTGTCGAGTAAAGGAAGCCATAAACATAGGACATTCTAAGTTAAGGAAAAAGTCCAAAGGGCCGAAAGGACAAGGACAGGTGTTAGGCATTGCGGGAAGAAGAGGCAAATGAAGCGTGATTGTAGGGCGCTTAAGAAGCAAGAATGAAGCTCTCAAGGTAAGAAGGATTTGGTGAATCTATCCGAGAAGAGTGATACGGAAGTGTTGATCTTGTCTCTTGATGGGCAGAATAAGTTTTGGGTTATAGACTCGGGTGCTTCGTTTCATGCCACTTCATCAAAAGACGTTCTTTGTGATTATGTGTTAGGTGACTTCGAGAGAATTTGCCTGAGTGATGATGAGCCGTGCAGTATTGTTGGCAAGGGAGATGTTTAGATAAGTTAGAAAGACAGACAGTTTTGAAGTTGAAGGATGTTCGACATGTACCAAGCCTAAAAAGAAACTTGATCTCAGTAGGGAAGCTAGCCGATACTAGACATGTGACAACATTCACAAGTGATTCCTGGAAGATCACAAAGGGTCCTTGGTGATAACTCGAGGCATAAGGAAAATACTCTGTATGTGACTTCTGGATCATATAGTTCACTTACAGTCACATCAACTGGACTGAATGAGCAGTTATGGCATCAGAGGTTGGGACATATAAGTGAAAAAGGGATGAAGGTGTTGTTGTCAAAGGGGAAACTATCGAGCTTAAAGTCTATCGACCTAAAATTTTGTGAGGACTTCTTGTATGGCAAGCAGAAGAGGGCCGGGTGAGCTTCAAGAAAACAGGACAAGCCCCAAAGACGCATCTATTAAAGGTTGTACATACTGATGTGTGAGGACCGACACAGGTATCATCTCTTGGTGGAACACGTTATTTTGTTTCTTTTATTAATGATGCTAGTAAAAAATTATGGGTTACTTCTTAAAGCATAAATCTGAAATATTTGGTGTGTTTCAGAAGTAGAATGTTCTGGTAGAAAACAAGACAGGTAAAACAATAAAGTGTTTCAAATCAGATAATGGGGGAGAGTATTATGCTAAAAAGTTTGAGGATTATTGTGCAGCACATGGAATCAAATATCAGAAAATGATTTCAGGGACACCCTAGCAGAACGATGTGGTTGAGCGCATTAATAGGACTATCCTTAAGTGCGTCAGGAGTATGAGGTTGCATGCAGGGTTGCCCAAGTCGTTTTGAGCAGATGTTGTGAATATTGTTATCTATCTTATCAATAGAAGCCATAAGCACCATTAGATGGAGGTTTACTAGAGGAGGACGTGGACTGGAAAAGAAGTGAGCCTTACACATCTCAAAGGTATTCGGCTACACTTCATATGTTCACATTGATGTAGAGCACAGGAACAAGCTAGATGCGATGTTCAAAAGGTGCATGTTTATTGGCTATGGCAGCATGATTTTGGTTACTGATTTTGGGATATAGAGAATCGAAAAATCATCAAAACCAAGGACGTAGTATTTAATGAGAAAGTGATGCATAAAGACAATTTGTAATAGAAACAGAACAAGACCGATTAGAAGAATACGTAGAGTTAGAAGAGTTACCAGACACAGGTGTTGCAGTGCCACAGGATGAACATGCACAGGAACATGATGAGGTAGAGCCACAAACACGGTTGTGAGGAGGTCTACTAAGGAAAAAAGACCCAAGGTCTGCTACTCACCCTCCTTACATTATCTATTGCTGACAGATAATGGTGAACCAGAATGTTTTGAAGAGGCATTACAGTCAGATACCTGAGTTAAGTGAGAGTACGTCATAGATGAGGAGATGGACTCTCTTGAGTCCAATCATACGTGGGATCTCATCACTCTACCTAAGGGGAAGAATGCTCTTCATAACTAGTGGGTTTATAGCTAAAAGAGGAGCATTATGGTTCAAAGCGGTATAAGGCTAGATTGGTAGTAAAAGGTTTCCAACAAAAGGCAGGTATCGATTTTAATGAAATATTTTCACCTATGGTGAAGATATCTACAATTCACACAGTTTTGAGTATAGTGGCTACAGATGACTTACATCTAGAGCAGTTAGATGTTAAGACAGTCTTTCTTCATGTGAATCTTGAAGAAGAGATATATCTGCATCAGCCGACAGTATACGTGAGACTAGGAAAGGAAAACAAGGTGTGTAGGCTGAGAAAGAGCTTATATGGTCTAAAGCAGGCCCCGAGGCAGTGGTACAAGAAGTTCGACAATTTCATGTCGAGAAACGGGTTCAAAAGATGTCATGCATACCACTGTTGCTATTTGAAGAAGTTTGATACGTCATACATCATTCTTCTTCTGTACATTGATGATATGCTTATAGTCGGTTCAAGCATGAAGGACATCTCAGATCTCAAAAGACAGTTGTCTAGAGAGTTTGCCATGAAGGATTTGGGAGCTGCAAAATAAATTTTAGGCATGAGGATAAAGCATGATGGGAAAAACAAGAAATTGGTGTTGTCACAGGTAGAATACATAGCCAAAGTACTTGATCGATTCCATATGGGAGGTGCTAAGCCAGTTAGCACTCCATTAGCTAGTCACTTCAAGTTTTCTAAGGAGCAAGGTGCGAAGACGCAAGAGGAACGAGACTATATAACTAAAGTCTCATACGCGTCGGTTATAGGGAGCCTCGTGTATGTTATGGTAAGTACGATGCCAGATAGCAGTGGGAGTTAGCAGATTCATGAATAATCCCGAAAAGGAACATTGAGAAGCTGTGAAGTGGATCCTCAGGTACCTAGCAGATACTGTGGAAGTAAGGCTGTGTTATAGAGGATCGAAAATCAAGTTACAAGGCTATGTTGATTCAGATTTGGCAGGAGATATTGACAGTAGAAGGAGCACTACAGGGTACGTCTATACTCTGGGTAGTGATGCAATGAGTTGGGTCTCTCAATTGCAGAAGATAGTATCTATCAGTACAATGAAAGCGGAGTATGTTATAACTACAGAATCGTGCAAGGAGATGTTGTGGATGCAAGGTTCTATGAAAGAGTTAGGAAAGAAGCAAGCAGATTGCAAGTTGTACACTGATAGTCAGAGTGCAATATACTTGGCCAAGAACTCAGCCTTTCATTCAAGGACTAAGCATATTGACATCAGGTATTATTTTATATGTTCGTTGTTGGAAGATGTATCGATCATTCTAAATAAGATCCATACAAGCGAGAATCCTACAGATATGATGACCAATGTTGTCACACGGGAGAAGCTAAAGTTCTGCTCAGCTTCGATTGGTCTTCCTAGCTTGAAGACAGGGAGGTGATGCACTTCGGATGTAGAAGACAAATAAATCTTTGATGACCTGTCTCCAAGTGGGAGATTGTTAAGGTCTAGAGCCAGCACACCATATATTTTGCAAGCTTGGGGTGGTCGGGCACCTGGCCAGTCTTGACCGGGCGATCGAAATTCACTTAGAATGACTAAAAGTCACTGAACTATTTTCTACACAATCGGGTGCCCGATGGCATGTTGATCAGGCGCCCGGTGCCCAGGTCGAGCACCCGACCATGCTAGGTCATATGCCTAAAATTAGGACGTGATTTTTCTCTTCAACTCGCTAGACAGATTTCAGATCTATCGGGCGCCCGACCGTGTGCGAACTGCTTATGCAAGGTTTCCTATTTTGTTTTCGATTTTCGTTTTAGGCTATATAAAGGGTTGTTAATCGGGATTGGGGCATTGTATTAGGGTTTCTATATGTTCAAGGAGAGAGAGAGGGAGAGAGAGAGAGAGAGAGAGAGAGAGAGGGGGGGGGGGGGGGGGGGGGGGTTTAGCAAAAGGGTCATTTTTGTGCATGGAAAGCATAGTAGAAGGTAAGATTGCATTGTAACTTCGTTTTTATTTATAGTGGAGATTGCATCCGTGATTTTTTTTACCCTTGTTGGGGTTTTTCAACGTAAAACTTGTCTTGTGGTTTTTTAGTTTGCTTGAATTCCGTTTCTACTTGTTATCCCCTACAGTGCTCATATCAATACATTTGGGTATACGAGACTTTAACCGTTCATCTTTTGGGCACTACAATAGATGGATCATGTGTTAAATTTCACTGGCCATTTTTATACTTCCGCCTGGTGAATCTTGACAAATTTTTTTTCCCCAATCGCCCAATGCTGACTCTCAAAATCATCCTGCTAGGATGCTGTATCTGCCAAAAATCCACAGGTGGGCCCAGAAGATGATCGGAATCTCATATGTCTCTACATGTACAAGAATGTATCATTGGATATTTTCTCTCCTGGCTAAAATCGATCGCTAATATACTGTATTTCTATCTAAAGGATTTAATATTGACACATTCCTATTTTACTTTATTTTCTTGGATGGGCCACAAGTTTAAAATTGCATGGATTCTACCATCCTAGCCATTCAATCGGTGGCCTGCAAATTGATGTTAAAAAAAAGTTTGAAATTGATATTCAACATGCAAGCATCCACTGCCTAGATGGACCACTTTCATTATTAGGCCATCCATACGGCTGAGATCAAGGTTCACTCACAAACGCAGCTGTCAGATGGACCACTTTCTCTTTTCCCTCTGAAACTGAAGGACATAGAATTTGCAAAACCAATGGGGTCAAGAGTGTTCTCATTGCTCCAGTCCCAACTGAATCCACCATCCATTTGGTGAATGAATTGTCCGGATTTCCACGCACTGGGCCACATACAAACATGAGGGACGACTTGAAACTATTTACATTGCAGCAGGAAATAAGATCAGCTGGCCAAATCATGATACATTGATTACAAAACTTCGATCACACTCATTTTCCTTTATACATTACAAAAGCATGAATTTACAGATTTCTAAACGGCAAATATTGCTGAAGACATTGTGTCAATTTCTGAAAGGTCACAGGCTTGGATACAAAGGAATCCATACCGTTCGCAAGGCATTCAGCTGCACTCTCCGCTAATGCATTTGCCGTCATCTGCAGGGGACAAACAGACATCTGTTAGACACCTCTCAACTAATTTCGCCATTGGAACGTTTTTGTGCAATATAAACATTAGATACAGTTTATTTCATGAGTTTAGTTACAGCTTGTCATAGATAAAAATAAAAATAAATAACAAATAATAAAAACAACAGTGATCACAGGATCGAAAAATCCAAAAACTCGACTCGATGTCTAGCCAGGTTGGATTGACTTGAAGAATAGACCAAGTCTTTACTAGACTCAATATTTAATAATTAAATTGAAGTATTTAGAGGAATGCTGTCAAAATCGTTATTGTATCGCAAATCGTAGTAGGGGTTGAATCGTATCGGATTGCAACTTGTATCGTAAATCGTAAGATTTTTTAAAATTTTCTTAAAATTTTGAAAAAATATAAATAAATCAGATTTTTATAAAAACTCATCGATCTTCCTTTTGCCATCAATGTGCACCAAGTAATACCATGTCATAATAGTATTAAAGAATTCTTATTCCTTCATTTTTTGTCTTCCATGAAATTTCTCTTTAAAAGCATACAAGGGTTCTTTAATAATTTATGTTCTTGTCACCTTTCTTGAATGCGGTGGAAAAGCGGCCTTTGATCCTATAGAATGACAAAAAAAGATATTTTGATTTCTAAACATCATTCCATAATACATAAAAGTCATGTTGATCATAACCATCCATAAAAAACATTACAAGCAGGTCATACATCAATTTGGTGTTTCGAACCAATTAAGAAGTTAGGAATCACAAAAAAAAAAGCTACATGATTTAATTTTGAAGAGAATATATATCATTTAATCTCTTATAAAGAACAAATAAAAATAATTTACCTTTTCTAAACAATTCTTAAAGCCCCCACCAATTTAAAAACATTAAATGAAAGTAAAGTAAAGCTTAAAGTAGAAGATAACAATTATAATTTGAATCATAAATCAGGGATTTGAATCGTAAATCATAGGATTCAAGTCATAGAATCATAGGATTCATATAAAAAGGGATTCAAGGTTGGGATTCAAATCGTTTTGCTTAAGCTTCAACTAAAATCGTATATCGTAAATTGCAAATCATAGGATTTTGACAACACTGATTTAGAGTAGTGATAAATAGTGGGTAGAATATATAAATAAAACAGCCCAATTAAACAAGTGTATTGTTCATGGTATGCTAGTAATAGACCTTTGCTTTCATAGCTGCGGTTAAGAATCTCTCTACTTTTGTGGAGAAAAAAAAAAGGGTCGACCAGGTGATTGACTCAGTTCACATAGAGTTGACCGAATCAGTGACCCGATTTGACAAGTATTGTTGATTTGGCACCAGGTCATGCTCATGACAAATCTCGCATTGACTTGGGTCAAAATCATGCCGAGTCAAGTGACTCGGCTGACTTCCGAGGAAAGTCACCGAGTTTTAGTACTATGACAATGATCTGATTTAAGCATCAACAGCCAGTACTCGTCTGGTTGCATATTTTAGCACTTTCTAGTTTCTAATTCACAATGCTCACAGAGCATAAGAGTTTGGAAACTGAGCATATGGCTAAGGGCTAAGGCATTTTAATGCAATGCTTATTTCAGTGTTTTTTGTTTATATATATATAATTTGGGGAATAGTCTGCTCCACTACATACTATACAACACATTGGAAATGAGACGAACTCAATAAGACATGCTCAAACTATCGAACTTCTTACCGCGATGATGGGGAGTCTGTTCCTAGAATCAAGATAGTTTGGCTGTGAATCTGAAGAAAGCATAGATTGATCGATTCCAGCCTCCAAAGCCGCATCCCAGTTTCCATTTTCCTCAAAAGAACGAATCAACCTTGTGGCTTGAAGGCCATCCATTACCGGCATGCAAACATCCTGCATCAGTGCGGAGACCATTATCAGTATTTGGTGCATACCATTTTCAATATTTAACATCAGAGGCCAACATGCTGCATTTATTATTAGTGCAACATGGTAGGTCAAAATGGAATATGAACATGTTGATAACTAGTTCAAAAACCCAAAACTCAGCATCCAGCTGGGTCAGGTTGACTCAAAGACTACCAATCCGGTGCTTGACCATTCTGAATATTTAATATATTAATTAAAAAGTATTCATGTAATAATTAAATATTTAAAACAGTTAGAAAGCAACGCCCATGGCATGCTGGTAGCAGATCTATGTACTTTTGTAGTGAAGTCATGAGCTTCAAAGTCAATGTTTCTCTTCTCACTATTTCAAGTCATGAGTGACTCAGTTTGAATCACGTTAAGTCGAGGAATCAACCGAGTCAGCGAGGTGATTCTAGGAGTCATGGCGAATTGGGGCCGAGTTGCACTCCTGAATCAGTTTCCCAGTGATTAGGGTCAAAATCTCATTGGGTCAAGCTGAATCAGCTGAGTTTTACGTTGAGTCGCCGAGTTTTAGAACTAGTGTCTATAACAGCCACCTCTTTTGAAATGCATGAAGAAAATGTGTGGGTTCAAAAGATTACCATCAGAACAAGATCATATCTACAAGATTGAACTTCTCGAACAGCTTCTAATCCATTATTCACAACATGTATGCTGTGGCCCAACTGCTTCATCATGGACACGGTCACCATTACATTTATCTTATTATCTTCCACAAGGAGTATCTTGGGCGGCAATGTGGATGTGGGTGGTTCCAAACTGCTAGAAGGTACGATCCCCAAAGCTCCATCAGATTTCTCGTGTTTCTGAATTGAAGATGAATGGTCCTCACCATTCTTCTCGTCTGTGTCAGTTACCTCTACGCATTTCTTCACACATTGTTGGGAATCTCTACTACCTTGAACATTGTTGGAATCTGTACTCGGTCGATGATATCTCATCATAACAAGGCCGTTTGCATCAACATGACGTTGGATGCCTCTTCCAGTTAAAATTCCAGCATTGGGGTCTACATCTGGTATTATAGAACTCTCAATTTCAGACACTATCTCGGCAGGATCAGCAGTTGAACAAGCATCTTCAAGTGAAGCTGACTCTCTTGATATGCAATTAATCGAAGGAACTGAGAATGAATCCACTGATAAACCATTTACTTTATGCAAAGGAATATGGGGAACAATGCTCGGTGATAGTAGTTTTGTCCTTGTCGCAGACCCACCAGATGAACCCATTGTGCGTGGTTGAAATTGAAAATACCCAACGTTGGCTTCATTGGTGTTGGGATCAGCTACAGCTTCATGATCAGCCATATCAGAGAGTTCATCATCAGGGTCATCAGAATGATCCCCCTTTGGAGATAGCTTACAAGGCAATACAAACGTGAATGTAGAACCACAACCCTCTCGGCTGGTCACAGTAAGATGGCCACCCATCAACTCTACCTGCATCAAAAGGATTTCAGCACGGTAAGTTAGAAATGTGGAGAAAATTGAAAGAAGAATAAAAATTCTAGGTAATTTAAGTACGAAAGCCTTCAATTTTTAAATTACAAGAAACAAACAACACGAGTACAAAACTATTACAATTAATAAAAAAAATACTACAAACCATAAAAGGAACTTCTATTATTTCATCAAAGATTCATGGATCAAGTGCCAAATCAAAATATCATTGATATAGATATGAATTTCACATGAAAACAGTAGAAAATACCCAGACAACAAACATTAGCTCATTCAAAGCTCTAATCCATGCATCTGAGCTATTGTTCTTTATTCTTCCGCAGGGTCTGAAAAAGAAATTGCATTTCCCCAAGACCCAAATCCTTAAAAGTTAGAAGAAAGCAAGAGACTCTCAACACTCATGGTGTTCACAGCATCATCTTCTCGTTTCAAATGAGTCATGCACCAAAACCACTAATTGTCATTCAACTCCAGAGAAACAACCTGAAACATAGAGCCTTGCTTGCCTGCCGATGTTATCAATCCTTCTCTAAACAGATCGTTATGATGTGGCTGAGTCATGACAGTACTGGGAAGATTTTAAACCATGAATGATCAAGTAGTTGAAGCAAACACAAACAACATGAAACCTAAAACCAAACCTCTTAAGGATTTGGGGAAACTAGGGAGACCTCAACAAGACCAACCAATTCATGCGGCCAGCAAACATATCTGAAACATGATTCGCTTCCCTATGAAAGTTGAAAACCGTTCCAATCAATAACATAGACATGACAGCAAGTATCTTCTCAAATCATGAACCAAGCCTCCAGAAATCAGACAACTCTCGAAGTAGACTGATTCAGAGGTATGTGAAAGAGCAAAGAAGGGGATAGCTTTATCAAATTCACATCTGGGAGGCTTAATCTAAGTAAACCAAGGTTGTCAATTTGTCAGCCAGCCTAGTTGGTCCCAGGAAGTGGTCCATCAGGGGTCCATCTTGTGCCTAGACTCCTAGGCCTTCAGGTTGGATTGGGGCTTGGGTCAAGTTCATTGGGTCCGTCTAGTCAGGTCAGCCTAAGCTTGACTCAGGCCATGATAATACCAACATCACTAACATGTATTAGTTGTGCACTATGCACTCAAACCATTAATATATGTACAGAAATTGCATAATGGTCCAAGCTCCGGCTTGACAAACTTCTAATCAGGTTTGGGTTGGACTTGGACCCGGTCCTTGTATTTTTGAGTTGGTTCAGGCTGATCCTGACCTGGCCCAGCCTCAGCCCATTGAATACATTTTTCTCAGTATAACGAGAATCCATTTACAATGATTCCATGTTACTGACCGATTGCGCTAAAAGCTCGAGCTGTTAGGGAACGATAGAACAATGTATATCAGGGGGTTTGCTGACGCCTCCAACACCTCCCCTCACGTGCAGGTGGTATACTGGCCCCGCACGTGATACTCTGGGCTGATACAATACCAGATGCCCTATAATACCGAATTTGCAAACCCTGGGACTTGAACACCGGATGTCCTGCTCTGATACCATGTTACTGACCGATTGCGCTAAAAGCTCGAGCTGTTAGGGAACAAAAGAACAATGTATATCAGGGGGTTTGCTGACGCCTCCAACATTCCAACTGCTGTTGAGAAATTATAGAAAAAAGATGACCTCATTAACTGGATAAAAACGAAAACAAGAAATAGCCAATGCGCAGCTCACCAGTTGTTTACAGATTGCAAGGCCAAGGCCTGTTCCTCCATATTTCCGAGCATGGCCTGCACTGACTTGCATGTACTTTTTAAACAATGTTGGCAATGCCTCCTCTGTTACATGGTAGTAAATAAATCTAATCAATATTCCTGAATATGGGAATAAAAGAAAATTACACTATCATCTGCACTTTCAAAGGAATAGGAAATGTGTCAGCGTGATTCCACATTAAATGTATCAACATGATTTTACAGGATCATGAGAAAACAAGAATGAAAAAGGATACCTGGAATCCCAATTCCAGTGTCATATACATCGCAACGCAGCCAGACTACTGTTTCATGAGGGTGATGATGCTTCTCTTTGTGTTCATCCATTGAAGCTGCCATTTTTACTGATGTTCCCACTCCATCATCAGGGGTTCCGTATTGGTCATGATCTTCCTTAGATGTCTGACATTGCATAGCTTCTGGACTGCAGCTATTCTGAGATGCTGCAGAGGAACTTTGTTCCATTGGTTCTTTTGCTGAAACTGCTGATTGACATCCCTCTTCATGTCCAAAATATTGTTCCAGAACCACACGAAGGTTTATCCCAACCTTTCCTTCATGGGTAAATTTTATTGCGTTGCTGCAAACAAGTGCAACCTAAAATTTAGGAGACGACCCAAATGAGCGTATACTGAATGCAAGAAAAGTTACAGAAAGCTGTCAGGCACTAGTAACCGTGTTATCATAGTCGCATCAAATGGTTGAACATGTTAAAGTCCTCATTTGGTAATTATAGTTCAAGATACATGGTTCCATAGTCAAGATCCAAGATCTAGGTTCTTGAAATTGGGATTTGATGGATGGTTGCATAATGCAAGATGAAGGGGGGAGTAGGGATGAAGAGAAAGAAAGTCTTAATCAATGTGTTTGTGACGACGGTGAGTTGAGGTAGGAGACTATATATCATGAAACTGGATAAGATGGGAAAAAAAAAAATGCTTGGAGATTCTTGATCTCTCAATCAGGTTAGAAATTGGATAAAGCTCTAGATCAGATCTCTTGATTTTTCTGGGGTGTTTTAGATCTTTTGAAAGAAATCAAAACTGTAGAGTCACAAACACCAAGGTCACATTTAATTGAATACTGCAAGCAGTTTAAGTAAATAACTATGAATTGAACAACAGTATAGTGTTCATATAGAATAACCCAATCTAAAACAATTATAAAAGATTCTAAGGAACATGACTTCTCAATCTAACAGGGTGGATAATAATAAAAAATGCACATTAATAAAGATTGTAAACAAAGGAACAGGCGAGTGAGAAATGATGAAAGTAAAGGAAAATAGTCTAAGGCAACTGTTAGGGAATACAAACAGAGAGAATCTAATCAGTTAACCAAAGGGAACCCAAAAATTAGGAAATGAACAGGTGGAAGTAAGAGAAGAAAGGCATTTCGAGAAGAAAAAGACCTATGAGAGTAAGCAAATGAACGTAGTCAGTAGAGAAGTCGGGGAACTTTATAATGCAGTAAAGGCATAAAAGTTGCTACTTAACAGAACATGCTTTAACTTTGAAGCACAAGCATTAAGGAGATTTTCTAAGCATAAGTATTAATGAAGTTCTTACCTGATCAAGTTGGTAAGAATCTGCCGGATCCTTAGCACGTCACCAATAACCTGAAAGAACACACCACCAATCAAACGTAAATAAAAGAAAGAACTTATTTATGTAAAAGATTATGATCTGTTGTGCAATGCAAACTGAAGGTGGATGAAAAATGATTCGGTGCAGCAAACTTTCAAACCATCGAGATTAATGTTTAACAAATACTCTACAATTTTGAACAACGAGATCATGCTTATTAACTGCACAAATGCAACAAACTCTCAACAAGTATGGTGCATGACATCAATATACTGAAGATATGTCGAGTATGATAACAGATGTTACGACACATAATTCTTCTACCTCTTAAACAGCTTCTTCTTCTTCTTTGTTCAAAAGAGGGATAAGATTTCGTTAAAAATCCAATCTGGCTGAGTTTGTATATCAACGAATGGGAAAAAAATAATCAGACCACAAATTTGAGGCAGAAATTAGATAAATAATGAGTGCAGATTCCCATAGTATAATAGGATAAAACATAAAGTGAAATAATCCAATCATACGAAGTAGAAAAATCATGCAAAAAATATATATTATTGACTGATTAAACCACAAGGGATGAAGCTTCTGATTTCTGGAAGAATTTAGTCGTAAACTGATATATTTTTCTTCTTGACAGTAGACATCTAGCTTTTTCTTTGCTTCAAAGAGGTGGATTCATGTACTTTGGCCAGGGAAGCACATCGATAATAGAATACAAATGCTGAACAGAACGATCTGATTTGGCATCCAAAAGTAATGAAAGAAAGCTCTTTAGAGAAAATGAAGGTTATTTCCTAGAGAATTGAGATAGTTATGCAATTAGTAAGTCCACTAAAATTAGAACAATGAAAGATCAACACTCACTAAATTAAAAAAAAAAAAAAAAAAGAAGAAGAAGAAGAAGAAGAAGCTCCAAATCTCTCATGGCATGAAGTTACCCATATCTAAACCACCACAACTGCTCCTGCATGTCATTTAGAGTGTGGTGGATTAACACTTCAAGAAATAAACTATGGATTTTTGTGTAAACCACTCTATTGCATAGTGTTAGCTTACCCTTGCAGAGACACCAAGTATACTGTGACTGATAGCGAAGCCTAATTACTAGTATACAGAGGTCCAACTCGGGTTAGTTTGGCTTAGGTTGGGGTCAAATGAGTCCAACCCAACTGGACTCAATTTTCAGAATGAGTCTGATGCAAGATGCCCTAATTATGATGCATGTGTATGAACATATATAATCCAGCGGAAATAAAAGACAATAATAATCTAAAAAATTCAACATCAACAATCATAAACTGAGAAAACCATAAAGAGACATGCAATGGAGTGGGCCATCATCACAACCACGAAGTAAGAAATTCAAATAATGCTTCGGTTAGATCCGGCAAGGGATAGAACCTCCCAATCTTGCATGGTCATATCCAAATATCCAATGTGAATCACTAGTCCGAGAGATCAACGATTTTCTCGGATTAGGGATTTAAAAATCTGAGAAATTGGGATTTGGATTCGATTCTCAAATTTAGGATTCAAGGATTGGGGATAATGGAGATAAAGGGAGAGAAGGAAGAAGAACTTATCTTAGAGGAATATTGGAGGGGCATAAGAAGCAAGGAGAAGAAGAGGATTGGAGAAGAAGATGAAGTTCCAAGAGAGAGAGAGAGAGAGAGAGAGAGGCAACCAAAGGTTTACTTTTTTCATTAATCAACAACTAATGAAAAAGGTTTAGGGCAACACCCTTATAAAATTCAGAATTAGCATAATTACCAAAATACCCCTACTAACAAAATTTTAAAAAAAAAAAAAGACATTCACATGAAAAGAACGTGCACACACAGACCCAAAACTCAAATAAGTAAAAATGCATATAATAAACACAAATTTAAGATGCCCGATGGCCTCTGATGATGGCACGATGAAAGTGGGCCACGAAGAACTAACAGTCCGATCACATCACCATCGCGATCCAACGGTCTGATCATCTCCTCCAAGCAACTTACACATGTCTTCCCAAGGTGGGGTCTTCTCAAATGTCTCGGACTATATGTATAAGGTCTTCGATGCTCCTCAAGTCGTCACGAACGATCCAAGCCCGTCATCATCGAGCCATAAAGATATAGGTGTCACTCGCCTCCTATGCTGATAAACCCTAAAGGGTCTGATGTCTGCATCAGAATCCAACCCATTTTGATATATACCCAATATGAACCAACCTGAACCTAATTTTATGAATTTAGGTAATGGAACATGATCCAAACCACTAACATAAAGATGCCTATCACAAATCAGGTTATGTTTGTTGGAAATCCGGTCAGCGAAAGCACCGAAGAGATTCAAACGATCAACACACGTCACACAAGCAAACAACACAAAGACAATCCATTTTTACATGGAAAACCCTTACAGGAAAAAACCAAAACACAAAATGATACCTTCACTATGAATTTCAGATGATTACAGAGCTAATCTACCCACAAGTAGATATCAAAGAAGAACAAAGCACTCTCAAACCTCACAATCCTCTCCCCAAGCCCTAAACTCGTAATATGACTCATTGGTATTGATTAGGATGCATCTAAGACAGATTAGGAAGTGTTTATATAGGCCTCTAACCCAAAATAGAAACATGCAATGCGAAACCGCGTAAACATACACTAAACCAACCCACCTGACGACCGATCGCAGCCCATGGCCGACCGATCATGCGTAGTGTAAAATCGATCTAGAGAGTTTGCCATAAAAAACGACTCTACTACCTCAACTAAGACCGATCAAGCGACCGGTCTGAGCCCCTTGCAGACCAGTTGGCCAACCGATCTGGGAAGACTAAAAAATGTCCAGAGCCTTGTTGTGCAATCTGTCCAATGACCGACCAGTCGAGCGACCGGTCGGTGGACTCTGTTTTTGCACAACTTTGAAGACTCCATCAACAAACTCCACCGAGGCTTCAAAACATCGAACCATCTTCTCATCTTCATAAATAAGTTCCTCATCAAACATAGTGTCATTGCTTCTCATGCTTCACTGCGTTTTCATTAAGCCCTTGCCAATTTCAAAGAAGTTACGCAGAACTTGAACTTTTCTATTGAGACCACCTTGGTTAGAATATCCGCCAGATTCACACTAGTGTGAATCTTATCCAGAGTTGCAACTCCTTCTTCAAGCACCTGTTGAATAAATGGTGACGCACATCAATGTGTTTAGTATGAGAGTGATAAACAGAATTTTTAGCCAAATTGATAGTACAGAGCTGTTACAATTAACCGGCACGACTTTCTGCTGAAGCCCCAACTGATTTATCATTCCTTTCAACTAGACAGCCTCCTTAAAAGCTTCTGTCACCACCATATATTCAGCTTCGGTAGTGGAAAGAGCCACCACAGACTGAAGCTTAGACTTCCAACTAATCGCTTCACCTGCTAAAACAAATGAGTACCTTGAAGTCGATCTCCTACAATCCACACTACCTGCATAATCAGAATCGACGTACCCAACCAACTTATCATTGGACTTCTCAAATGTTAAGAGGTAGTCCTGCGTACCCTGAATGTATCAAAGTAGCCATTTCACAACTTTCCAATGTTGTATGCCCGGGTTAGAAATGAATCGGCTAACAACACCCATAACCTGTGAAATATCAAACTGTCCACAGCACTTGAATAGGGCACATGAGACATAACATGCTTTTCTTCATCTTTCTAGAGACATTGTTCAGAAGAAAGCTTGAAGTGAGCTGCATGGGAAACACTAACCGGTTTGGACTTGTCAATCTCATACTTTTTTAACACCTTCTCAAGGTATTCTTCCTGAGATAACCACAACCTACTCCTCTTCCTTTCTCTATGAATATCTATGCCAAGAACCCTCTTTGCAGCCCCCAGATCCTTCATCTCGAATGTCCCTAAAAGCTGAGTCTTCAACACATCGATGTCAGACATGCTATAATTGACAATAAGCATGTCATCGACGCACAACACTAGTATGAGAAACTTCTCATCATTCAGTGTCTTGAAATAGATACAATGATCGTACTCGCTCCTAGAAAAGCCCTGACTCATTATGAAGGAATCAAATTTCTTGTACCACTGCCTAGGTGACTGTTTGAAACCGTACAACGATCTCCTCAACCTGCAAACCTTGTTCTCGGCCCCTTGCACTATATAACCTTCTGGCTGCACCATATAAATCTGCTCTTCCAATTCCCCATGCAGGAAGGCAGTCTTTACATCCATCCGTTCCAGCTAGAAGTCGCATTGGGCAACCAATGCCAACACAAACCTGATAGATACTTGCTTCACAACCGGCACAAAAATCTCACTAAAGTCCACGCTTTCACGCTGAGCATACCCTTTCACTACCAACCTTGTCTTGTATCTATCCTGTTTCTTTCGAAAAATTCACTTGCACCCAATCGCTTTTCGGCACACAAGAAGCTCCACAAGCTCCTAAGTCTCATTCTTGTACAGAGAGTCCATCTCGTCTTGCATTGTTGTCTCCCACTTTTCAGCATCTACATCCTGTAGTGCCTCCTCAAAGTTAGACAGATCTCCCTCATCTGTAATGAGAGTGAATGCACTATTCGAGTCATCCCTATACCTTGCCGGTAACCTGCAATCTCTAGGTGGATTCTTTCACACAGGTGGCTACTCCACCTGATCATGTACCTCTGTCTGCGTCTTGGTATCGGCCCGTGTCTCATCTCTATTATCCTGTTTATCAACAATCTCTGATTTTTCTAATTCCTTTGTTGCATCCTTACGGAACAAATATCCTTCATCGAACTTGACATCACGGCTCAGGGTGATCTTCCATGTGACAGGATCATATATGCGATAACCCTTCACACCATCACCATAGCCCACAAAGATCCCTTTTTTGGCCCTATGGTCTAGCTTATTTCTCTCAACTAACAGTACATGAGAGTAAGCCTCACAACCAAAGACCCGTAGACTTGAGTAGTCTAGTATACGACCATTCCACACTTCCACAGGGATTTTACATACAATTGTTATAAAGGGTGACTGATTTATTAAGTAACAAGCCGTGTTAACGGCCTCAGTCCATAGCTCTTTGCCCAACCCAGCATTACTAATCAAGGATCAGGCTCTCCAAGAGAGTCCGATTCATCCGCTCTACCACATCATTTTTCTCTAGCGTGTGGCGCATTGTGTTGTGCCTCACAATCCCCTCCTCCTTACAATACATGTTAAACTCCCTGAAAGTGAACTCACGTCCATTGTCGGTTCTCAAAACCTTCAGTTTCTGCCCTGACAAATTCTCCACCATATCACCTTCCAATAATTAAAGGTCGTAAAGACATCAGATTTATTTTTCAGAAAATAAACCCAAACATTCCTGTTATAGTCATCGATAAATGACACGAACCACGATGACCCCCCAACAAAAATAACAGGCGATGGCCCCCAAACATCGGAATGAATATATTCAAGCATCTTTTTACATACATGTTTCCTCCCCTTAAATGACAATCTAGACTGTTTCCCATACATGCAATGTTCACATATACTAAAGTCTACAGATTTAAAGGAAGTAATCAAAGATCATTCAGAGAGTACATTCATGCCCCGCTCACTCATGTGGCCTAAGGGTGCATGCCACATATGTGCAGATGTGGAATCCGCTACAATTGCTGCAGCTCCACCTACTGAAGTGCTCCCAATCAGCCTGTAAATGTTTTCATGCCTCTGTCCCTTCATAATTACAAGGGCCCCCTTTGAAACTTTGCAGAACCGGTCAAAACCGGTGAACTTGCACCCCAATGCCTCGAGTGCACCAAGGGAAATCAAATTCTTCCTTAGCCTAGGAACATGGCTAACTCCTGTCAAGGTCTATTCGATCCCATCGAACATCTTGATGCACACAATACCAATTCTCACAATCTCGCAGGTGTAGTCATCTCCTAGAAATACCGAGCCGCCCTCATATTCCCTATAAAAAGTAAAGACGCTCCTATCCGGGCACATGTGGTACAAAGCCCCGGAGTCCATGATCCACTCATCGCTGAGAGATCTCATCTTTGATGCCATCAAGACCTCGCACACATCACTACCGCCTTCTATAGATTCAACAGTATTGGCCTCCCTAGAGGAATCTTCGGACTTCTCCTTCTTATTCTTAGGACTCTTGCAGTCCTTCTTCATGTGCCCAACTTGGCCACATCCCCAACACTTCAACTTCGCTTTGCCTTTGCCCTTCGACTTGGATCGAAAACGTGACGATCCTTCACCCCGCTCCGAATTCCTCCCCCCCATAACAATGCATCGGAGGAAGAATTAACGTCACAGCTTTTCTGTCTCATCGCCTTCGACTGAAGGGCTGAAACTACGATCTTAACACTAATAGCATCCCTACCCACGCACAACGAGTCCTTGAGTGACTCATATGAACAAGGAAGCGAGTTCAGCAGGATCAAGGCTTGATACTCATCCTTCATCTGTTCACCAATATCAAACAACTTGCAAATCAACTTATTGAACATGCTGATGTGGTCCTCCACATCTATCCCCTCCGCCATCTTTAAAGTGAAGAGTTGCATCATTAGATACATGCGATTCTCTAGAGACTTCTTCGCATACACATTCTCTAGCTTGGTCTATGTCTCTACAGCGGTCTTCTCCTTCATAACGTTATAGAGGACGTCATCTACTAGGCATAATTGTATTGAGCCTATAGCCTTTTCATACATCTTGGTCCACTCATCATCTTCCATGTCCTTCGGTCGCTTTCCAAGGGCGTTCACGACCCCTTGCTAAGTTAGGATGGCCCTCATCTTCACCTTCCACAACTCAAAGTTGTTTTTACCCAAAAACTTCTCTACGTCAAACTTCGTACTCGATGCCATGTGATTGTCTCAGAAAA
Source organism: Liriodendron chinense (assembly GCA_003013855.2). NCBI lineage: Eukaryota > Viridiplantae > Streptophyta > Magnoliopsida > Magnoliales > Magnoliaceae > Liriodendron > Liriodendron chinense. The sequence continues at coordinate 1,633,859 of ML058387.1, forward strand.
TTCTCTTCTTCAACCTTCCAACGATAGCTCTGATACCACTTATTGGAAATCCGTTCAGCAGGAAGCACCGAAGAGATTCAAACAATCAGCACACGTCACACAAGCAAACAACGCAAAGACAATCCGTTTTTATGTGGAAAACCCTTGCAGAAAAAAAACCATGGCACAAAGCGACACCTCCACTATGAATTTCAGATGATTACAGAGCTAATCTACCCACAAGCAGATCCCAAAGAAGAACAAAGCACTCTCAAACCTCACAATCCTCTCCCCAAGCCCTAAACTCGTAATAGGACTCCTTGGTATTGATTAGGATGCATCTAAGACGGATTAGGAAGTGTTTATATAGGCCTCCAACCCAAAATAGAAACAATGCAACGCGAAACCACGTAAACATACACTAAACCAACGCACCTGACGACCGGTCGCAGCCCATGGCCGACAGGTCGTGCGTAGTGTAAATCGGTCCAGAGAGTTTACCATAAAAAAACGACTACGCTGCCTCAACTAAGACCGGTCGGGTGACCGGTCTGGGAAGCCTGAAAAATGTCCACAGCCTTGCTGTGCAATTTGTCCAATGACCGACCGGTCGGTGGACTTTGTTTTTGCAGAACTTTGAAGACTCCATCAACGATGTTGAGTACACAGATTTGGGCCATGTTGGACTAGTGAGATTATGACTCAACCCAAACCTGACCTGAATTTAAATCAGGTTACAGATATCCAACCTGAATGAGCCTGACTTAAAATGGGTTGGGCCAGTTGAGTTCAGGTGAAGCATGGCCCATTTTGCAGCCTACTTGTATATATCAGTACTACTAAGCAATAAGTGAATAACTATGTACAATGGGTAATCTAGCATATGCCACTGATATCGTTCTTTATAAATTACACATTTGTATCATAGGAATGTTTATTATAGAATATATGCCATAAATTTTTAACGATGAGGCCCTCGTAGCTGTCATTATCCATGCAACATTGTCTGCGTATATCTACTTGGAAAGAGTGATAAGGTGATCTTTCATCTGCTCAAACTATGGCTTTTACTGAATTTAAGTTTCTTTCAATTTATATCTAGAACATATTTTGTGCGAGGAAACTAAATGCTTTATTAGTCAACAATCTCTTTTGAGGGTCAAAATGGTGGGCTTTTAATAGTTTAACAATGATCTAAGGCCAGTGTACTTGTGAAGTTGATAGTAACCCTGTAAGGAAAATCAAAACTGAAATTCATGCTACAAGAGTACCACATATCATATATGTGTCATTTAAGTATCTCAATTTTCAAGGTATGAACACAAAAATGAAAAGAAAAAGTCATGCACCTGAAAGCATGGCTAAATCAGGTCCAAAAGCACAAGGCATCACGAAATGCAGTTTAATAGCAGAAAATGGACTCACCTCCACAGGAACATCATCTGCTACATGTCCTTCCAAGGTCAGTTCCTTCTGCAATGATGCTGCAGCCGTCTGTAATACATGCTTTACTACCTCTCTTGGCCTAAATTTCGTAGCTTCCAACTTCATGACTCCTACAGGGAACAGGACAAGTAGCATTATATATCCGGGTAGTCAATCACTACATTGGCTTCCATAAACCACTTCCACTTAAAAGCTATAAACGAAATAGCAACCTAGAGATCAGGTTATTAGAATGCTTGCTTCCTATCAGGAAAAGAAATAAGAATGCAACTGAAATTATCAGGGAGATGGAGATGAGTGAATAAGAAAAATCCAAATGACTTTCTACTTTGTTCTCTTCAGGTGGAATTTCAGCGCCATCTTTTCATGTAATAACGTTTGGAAATCAAATCCAGAACTTTCTGGAGGCGGCTTTTACTAGCTAGATGAGTCTTCAACTAAGAAACAAGTTTTGGCTTACACTAGTATTGATCTATTTCTCAAGTCCATAGATATGAAATTGTAAGTCACCTCTACATGCCTGATTAGAAAATAAAATGAAACTTGTACCTGACTCCACCTTAGAGAGGTCAAGAATGTCGTTGATAAGTTGCAAAACCAAATCTCCAGAAGATAGCATGACATCCAACAACTGCCGTTGTTCTTGATCTAGATTTGTGTTGGCAAGGATCTCAGCCATACTAACAACCCCGGTAAGGGGAGATCTTATTTCATGAGACATAGTTGCTAACATTTGTTTTGCCCTCATCGTTTCCTCTAATGAAAGGGAGAAAGAAAGAAAAAAAAATATATAATAAGTGAAACTTGTAGTCACCCAAAGTTTCCAATCAAGATTTAGAGAAATAGCAGAAATTGCAATACCTGTTATGTGAATTGTTTTATTGAGTTCCGTTTCCATGGCCTTTTGTACAGCTATCTGCTCCCGAAGCTTTGCCATCTTTTCTCTTTTTATTACCTGTTATAAGATGAGAAACAATATATTATAGAGAAAATAAACCTTGCTGGCTGTGAGAACATAGAAAATGAAAACAACATATTTCCTGAAACAACTTATAACTTGGACTAGACTTAACCCAATGGTAAATACTTGGTTTTTCAGCGAAAAAAAAACAACGGAAGAAAATGGAGTTAAAGATATGTCCTCCTGAAATCTAGCAATGGCATTTTAAATAGAGATTAAAGTTCATTCTAAACATAGGTTCAACCATCGTTTGGCTCACCACTGCCATAGAGTCTCAATTTTCAATACTCGACGAACAATTTAACTTATTGTTATGCTCTTGTTTATGGTGGGGTGCTTTAGAATCTAAAGGATTTAAAATTAACCGTACTATAACGGAGTATATGGAGGGCAATTTTAGTAACAATAGGAGTAGGAACGAGGAATTAGTTAAGATTGTTGACCGAGAAGTTTTCCAAAATAACCACTTTCAATATCTTGGGTCAATAATTCATAAGAGTGGAGATGTTGCCCGTGACTTCAAGCGGGGTGGAAGAAATGGAGATGTGCCTCTGGAGTTATATGTGATCACCAAGTACCACTCAAACTGAAAAGGAAATTTTATAGGATGGCTATAACCCAACCATGCTTTATGGGACAAAATGTTGGGCAGTTAAGGAACAACATGTTCATAAGATGTAGCTGAAATGAGGATGTTGAGATGGATGAGTGGAAAAACAAGGATAGAAATAGAAATGAATGCATCCAAGGGAATTTAGGAGTAGCACCAATAGGTAATAAGATGAGGGAAAGTAGAGTTAGATGGTTTGATCATGTGAATGGAGACCAAGAACTGTGCCGGTTAGGAGAGAGTTGGTACAAGTAGAGGGTTCTAAAAGGGCAGGGGAAAGGCCCAAAAGGACATGGGTGGAGGTGGTAAGAAAAGACTTGATAACTTGGACGTGGGTAGAGGTAGTAAAAAAAGACTTTATAACCTGTGGTCTAACTAAAGTTATGGCCCTTGATGGAGTGGAATGGAGGAAAAGCATTCATGTAGCCAACCCCAATTAGTTGGGACAAGGTTTAGATGATGATGTTAAGCTCTGGTTTCCAAAATAATTAGAGCTAGTGGACAAAGTGGAGATGTGCCTTCAGAGCGTTGTGTGATCACGACATGCCTATGAAACTTTAAGAAAAGACATAAGGCATTTATTAGAGGGGCCATGCTTTAGGGGGCAGCGTTGGGCATTTAGAAGCAACATGAGCAGAAGATGAGTGTTGTACAGGTTACAATGTTGAGATGGATGTCTGGGAAGCTCCTCAAAGAGGAAAAGAAAAAGATGGATTTTTGAGAAGAATAGGAAGGATGGAATTAAGAATGATAATTTCAAGCAGTCCCAATATGAGAAGATTTTGGAGATGATTCATGTGCAACGGAGATTGGAGATGGCTCCGATCAGGAGGCAACCTTGACTACGGTTGAAGGGCCTGAAAAAAAGAAAATAAGTACGCCTAAAAGGACTTAACCAAGGTCGCGAGAAGGAATACAAAGGCTTGTTCATGTGCTGAGGATGAGGCGTTATGTACAAAGAGGACTCAAAAACTTGAAGGAAATAGCTGGAAGAAGGCTATGGTGATGATGATGATGATTACGATGAAGCTATAGTTTATACAGATGACATGATCAAGTCAAATAATGGGATTTAAAACACTAAGTACTCGCATTCCATGGATACAGTTATCAGCAACAAACCAAAATGAATTACTTCAATTTGTAATTGCATATAGTTCAAATGTAAAATCTCGATCAACCACAAATTGGCTACATATCTCTTTCACCCTTCGACATAGACAGACCCACCTATGGATATTTTGAAGGCATTAGAATTGAGTCTTTGACTTTGAATTTGAATTGAGCCCCAGTCCTGTTCAAAAATCTCATATCATCAAATTCAGAATCCTTTGGATCCCTGTTGTGGTGGATTCAAAAGAAAAGCGTTCAGAATTTTTTGAGAACAATGTATCCTCAAGGTTAGTGTTGATTAAAAGATATGAAGTACTGGAAAGTGTTTGTTTCTTATTGAAATTGAGGGGTGGTTTTGAGAGAAAATAAACATATTCCAAATACTTAGGGCCTGTTTGTTTGCCTCTTTAAAATGCATTCATTTCATTTTATATAATCATAACTATGTACTAGAGATCAATTTTTTTTGGTAGGGATTAAAAATATAACCAAAAATTTATATAAACTATGATCTCTAATTAGATGAACTCATTTTTAAGCTGCACCTAAACATGACCTTATTTTATTAAATGTATTGTCTGAATAATGTGCACTGCAGTGTTTGGTAGTATTTTTGAGTTGGCTACTCTCTCTCTCTCTCTCTCTCTCTCTCTCTCTCTCTCTCTCTCTCTCTCTCTCTCTCTCTCTCTCTCTCAGGTCTTCATCTTGTTCACATCTAATCTAATCCATGCCCTCCTCCCATTCCTGATTTACCACAAATAATAAGCCTTACTGATCTATATTTCTCAACCGATATGTTCTATAAACAGCCCTTGTGCAGACAGCATTTAAGTTTGTTCTTATCGATCCATCGACATTCATTTTTATCCTCTTATTGCTTGCTCAAGCTTAGCCTAGATATTAACATCAGTAGGAAGAGAACTGATTAAAGAAGAAGAAGAAGAAGAAGAAAAGGAATCGAAATAATTCTACTGATAAAGACAACTCACAATTACTTTTCCTATCATTTTCCAAATTGCTTAGCATGCTAGTCTAAAGAATCTAGCTAACATGGTCAAAGAGAACTTTCCTGTTTGAAAGATCTGTAGCGTTTGTTCCATCGCATTACAAAGTATTCATCTTTCACTTGATATTTACATAAAAATGTTAGCAAAAGGTGATCTTTAGATTCTGTAGCATTATGTAAATGCATCTAGACACTAGAACCTGAATTTCATTCTTCTTCATGGTTCATTTGCTTCTAATATATGGAGCAGCAGTGCCTGACTCATGAAGATTGATGATTTGATAGAGATTAAAACCACAAATTGAAATTTTACAAATAAAATATTTTCAAGTAAACCAGTGGCTCAAAGAATAGAAAACTACAGATAGATTTTGAAGTTTGGAATGACAAGTTACCTGATCCGTTACATCCATCCCCATATAGTTCACACCTATTGTGTCGCCGGATTTGCTAAATACTGGTTCAACATGTATCAAGAATGTCTTCGACCCAAATAATTCGGTCTCGAAAGTAATTTCACGCTTTGCAGGTAAGCCCCGCTCCATTACTTCCCTCTTGAACTCTTGAGATTCCTTAACACCAGCTCCAGAAAATATCTCAACGTCTGTTCTACCAATGATGTCCTGAAATAGCAGAGATTTTGAACAAAGAAGCATATGTATCACTTCCACAAATGATGAAAATAACCACTGGCATTGTAAAAGGAGAATTTTCCTATTTGAAGGAAAATTACACTTTCTAGATTCAGAAGAGTACCACTAAGACTGTGTTTGAATGCAAAAGCGAATTGAGGTGTGAACATTCAGTTTAATCACAAGGAGAATCAATAGAAATATTGATTATATTTTCTAGTATTGATAATCAGAATGTAGCCCTCAGATTGCAGTCACACTCCATTGGAGCTACAAGTTGAAAGTAACCTAATTGTGGCTTGGAGCCCAGGCCCTCAATGCAAAGGGAATTACAATTCAGTTATTTCCAAGCCACTAATAGTTTTAACCCATTTCGAAATGCATCCAAATGCACCAAGAAAAATCAAGTTGCAGAAGAAAATAAAAATCTAAAAAAAATTGGCAGTATCTTATATGAAATTAATAAAAAACAACACAAAAATGTTTTCTGGATTTCGCAGTATAACCCTCATGAAAGTTGGCAATCAGCTACCTCCTCTTGTAAACTTGGAAAATGATTATAAATGAACCGGTACCGCAACTCTTTATCCTGAAATGAAAGGTTAAAATCATTATTTTCGTATGTCATACTAGTACGACCAAAAAAAAAATGTCACCAATGGGATGCATTTCCCATCAATAGCATTGGTAAAAACAGTATCATACAGCCTAGACAATGCTTCAAAATTACACAAAATAAAAAGGTACAATTATTCAGCTTGAATAAAAAAAAAATTCAGAGGAAGAGATTCATTATGACTGCAATTTTCTCAAGGATAATTCCTGCATTATGTGGCTTCATGATGCTGATATGCATCAGAAAAGGTGACTGATCAGTTCATTGATTTTGTGTTGGTAATCTCAGTATGTAAACACATCCTGCACAGTATAGAACAGAAAAGAAAACTTCCACCTTTTCCAGAGTCAAGATCCTTTAAGAAAACAGGACTGAATTGTAAAACAAATGTCTATAGTCTATACTGTAGAGTCATGAAATTAATACTTGAATTGGCAGTTTCCATATTAGTATTTAATTGGGAGTAATGGGATAACATGCACAAACCCATTTCTTGAAATTCTAAATACCCTTATAAATTATTTGTTTAATAGTAAAATTGTCATTATCATGCAACTCCATTTAAAGTAGAATTCAATACCCATTAACTCTTTTTTTTTCCTTTTTAAAACTCATATAATAAAGAATGACGTTTTTTTCCAACCACCTTCAGACCTAATGATTTGAAAGTTTTACTTAATTACATTAGCTAATACTAAAATGCTTCTAAGCATTAGTGAAAGATCTCATATCGGATTGCTTAGACATCATTTTTTACTAGACAAATGCTGACCCCAATTAGTTGGGATGAGGCTTGGATGATGACCTTTTGGTAGGCAAACATATGTATGCATGCATGGTTATATGTGCATAATGGATGGAATCAACCATAATGCAACCTGTCTAACAAAGAACTTATTAGCTACATGCAACGGCACCACAACTTGTGGTGTCATTCCATATTTCCCACCAACGTGCCACTTGTGTTTCATTCTTACCATGAAAGCCGCAGACCCCAGCATGAAGATCACCCTTCTCGAAAATCGAGCTGATCCACTCACTAGGCACCTGTATGTGGAGTCAGACAGTCTATTGTCCAGCACCTGTATGTGGAGTCTGTCTATTTTCTATTGATTGCAAATAACATGGTCCATCTGATTAGTGGACTGGACTGATTTTGTGCCAGGTGATCTTCATGCTGGGGTCTGCAGCTTTCATGGTTAGGATGTCCTACAAAAGTGGCATGTTGGCAGGAAAGATGGTACTGTAGTTGTGGTGCCATTGCCACTAGGTGATCAGTTCTCATGTAACAAGGACAAGGCAATTTTTCTAAATCATGGCAAGCAGACACGTGCTAATGTCCATGTGTCCGCCACAATTGGACAAGGCTCATATCATCATCATCACAAGCATCATCGCCATCATAGCCTCATCTCAGCTATTTGGGTCAGCTTTATACATCCTGTTTCACCAATCATTCCTATCTAAGGCCTCATCTTCAGTAAGTGATGTCTAATTGTAATTATCTTCTATTTTTTGAATACTTTTTTCATATAAATAATTGATTTTGTGCTTTATTGTTAGTGTTAATTACTTTTGGGATTCTTAAGGTAAGCCACTACCTCCAACACCATGAATCAGTCCAAAGCAACATGTCCTTGTCCATGTTGCATAAGATACAAGTATAGTGTGTAACTTTTAATTCATCTCTAAAGCAAAGCCAACAGATTTGCATCTCCATGGTTTGTTTTTACATATTATAGGAACTTTTGTTAAATGGCACCTGCAGGAGTTTTGTGCTCTCATTGCTGGTGCCAAGCTCGGATAAAGGAGGAGAGTTGCATCAGGTTAGCAGCTGGTGTGAAACTTTTGCCATCACTTTGAATCCTAGCATATGAAATTCCAAACTCATGCTAGGGCATTGTTATGGACCTTGATAGAGTGGAATGGCAGAACAGGATTTGTGTAGCCGACCCCAATTAGTTGGGATAAGGCTTAGATGATGATGATGATTACTTCCTATTGATATTGATCAAGGAAAGATTCACAAACATACTAATTATTTCAAAATATGTTGAATCAAAACAATTCAGCAGTTGCAAGACACCCGACTACATTTTTTGGCATTTGAAATCCTATTCCCATCCACAAGCTGAAATTGCAACAAAAGTAGAACATACTCCATCTCATTCATGTTTCTGATCGTTAATTAGCGTCAGAATCAAATTTACCTGGTGGCCAATTACAACCGGTGCATTCTGGAGAACAAAATGTAGAAAATTGTCCGCTCTTTTCAGAATTTGAGACAATTCTTCAACAGGTGAGGACTGCTTTTCCAGATTTTTTACGATTTCCTGCAACTTCTCCTGGAGTATATGCTCCCTATGGATGCTAGCTTCCAACAATCTATCCAGTTCCTTGGCCCTCTGCTTCCAGTACTTGATTGTATCATATTCGGCATCTATTTCAAGTTTTTTGTTATGGAGAATGCGATCATTTTTCCTCCGAGGTACCGCTTCCCATATATCTAAAACTTCATCCAATATGGAAATCGATCGCTTGTCACCAGCGTACTTATCTTCCTCAAATCGATGTTGCTCCAAGATCTCCAATTTCTGTAGCTCCACTTCCTTCCTTTGCTTGTTTAGGATCTTGAGTTCTTCATTCAGAAGGCGAACAGCATTAGCCTGTTTATATTCCCACTGCTTTACAAGGAATGCCAACTGAGAGGAGCTCTTCTCGCTATAACTAGTTAGCTCTAAGAGGCGCTTGAAATCGACAATAGACGGCTCCTCCGTGATGTTAACCTCCTCCAACATATCTTGGTCCATCCCGGGCTTTTCTACATTGAATTGCTTGCCGACTTCATTTCTAAGATCTTCAGGCCACATAGAAGGAAGGACCTCAATGTCCATTTCTTCAAAATAGTCACCCCCCATCTCGCAAACCATTAAAAAAACTAAGATATCACATCAGCCCCACCCCTGTCCACAACATCACCATTTGATTAAAACAGTACAAAGCACTCTTGTAGCACACCTAGTAGGCAATATGTGATTGGAACCTTTAGTAACATCTCAGTTTCATTAGATGATTTAACAAAGCCTTTGTAGAACATTCAAAATCAGGGTATTCAGCTGCAGTCTTGTTGTTATGGGAGAACTAGAATCAGATGAAAAAACCTACAAAGAACATGTAGATGCGACATCAAAAATCATGTTTCATAAACCCCCGCATAAAGAAAAGTTCAATATAATTAACGAAATGATGCTTGATGCAATAGTTAACCCGTATGGACCCAAACGGGTAAGCAGCATATACATATTTGAAGATATTATAAAAGCAATAGTAATAATCAGTAAGGATGCTTGCTTACATGCAGCGAAGGCTGGGTTAGAGAACAAAAGTGAAGATATTTCAACACCCATGGAAAATTAAAAAGCCAATTCAATCTTATCAATAAATGAATCAAAGCAGAAAACTCCCTTCACTAGCCAAACATCACAAACATTTGACTGCTCCTATTGAATTCTATCAAATGTCATCCATAAAGTACCAATGTCTAAGGATCAAATGGCACTAAAAAGAGGAAGATTTTGAGAAATATCAATAGATATTCAATGAAAGTTGGGTTAAATGGCAAATTTTCATCCTTGAACCTCTTGACTAAGGGACCTAAATTGCAAGCATGCTTTTTGAGGACTGATACATCTTGTGATAACATGATCACCATTACCAAGCAAACCCAAGCCATTTAGCCCACCAAAAGTCTATGTCGTCCAGTGGGCCCTACCAGATCACTCGTTGGTGCATGGGCCACACCAAATCAGGCCCATACTCTTACCTGCTCCCAATACTTGAAGCCCTGATCTGCTGTTTGTATCTTCAATGAGTTCTGAGTTTTGAGTTTTTTTTTTTTTTTTTTTCTGTAACAACTTTGGATGTGTTCATCATGGTTGTAAGGATAAGTTCCCAAGAGTAGAAATCAATTCAGACTGCAGTCTGAATACTGATAATGAATTATTAACAAAGAAAGAAAAAAACGACGCTTATATTCTATATGTTGAAGCTAACGAAATCAAATATATATAAGAAATGAAGGTCAATGAGATGTCGCAATAGGTTGATGCAATATTCAGTATCCGGAAGATCGCCGCCCTTCTCCATGCATTTCAATCAGATAAGAGGAATATACAATGCTCGGCCTGAATTACTGACACTCCCAATCCGGCCGAAACTCTGATCAGGTGGGGGCCCCCCCACCATGGAAGGGTGAAGCTGCACGAACTTCCGCCGTCATGCAATCCTAGCCATCCAATAATTGACCTGAAAATGGATGGTTAACAAAAAAAATACATATGGGACACCTGATGGAGTAGATCTTCCACCGATTGCCCATCTGCCACTTGGCCTGCCAGATGGACCAGATCACTGAAAGTAGGAACTCCTTGGAACACATGGCCCCAATGAAATGACAGGCTATTAAAGCCAAGCATTGCATAATACCTCATCCAATTATGTAAATCTGAAAAGCCTCAACGAAATCCAAACTGAAAATCAACATGAAAACTGAAACATTGAATATAAATCAAAAGAACTTCAAATCCAAAGACCGCTTCACATAAATCAATTGACCTGAAATCAGCAACTGTAGATCAAACACAATCGAAGACTCTCATCCGTACATCCGGAAGAAAAAACAGAGCAAGTACTAAAACAACAATTCCATGACGACAATCATCCCAAGCAAGATTCAATCAAAGACTAACCAAAGCACGAAAATTCAAACATAGATATCAGAATTCCAACCGAGAATTATCTTTACATTGCCAAAAACTCACCGCACTGGAAGTCAATTGTGGTAGGTACTGCATTGGACTCAAGACTCTGCTCAGAAATCCGACCAAAGCGAACTGAACAACGAAAGAAATGCAGAGGAAATGAGAAAAAAAAGGCTCAAATGCTCGGCTTTTGTCTCTCTTTCTCTGCGATTTTCGACGCAGCGGAGGAAGCACTGAAAGTGATTGAATCACAGAGAGAGAGAGAGAGAGAGAGAGAGAGAGAGAGAGAGAGAGAGAGCATGTGCTGAGAGGAGAAAACAAAGGGGAGAGAACCTTAAGAAGCCATGTGCGTGGCGGTATAAATATTGCAGTGAAAATGGGATTCGTTTTTTTCGTATTTTATTATTGCTTGTGTTGCAGTTGTTGTTGTGGTTGTTAATGTGGTGAGGGTTACGTGAATTGGTAGTACTGCAGTTGGGAACGAAGACGCCTCTCTCTCTCTCCGTGGAATGGGAGTGTGTATTGAGGTCTCAAATGAGTCGTAGCCTTTTAAAAGATTCTCGCTCGGCTCTGTAGAGATTGGGTCAAGACGACTATGAGTTCACCACCCTTTTAAAGAGAGGAGTGATATGGTACTTGGGCTGCGTGTGATGCTTGATGCGCAGGCACTTAGAATTTTTACACGTGGCTTATTTTAACTCAAATAAAACCAAGTTAAAATCCCAAATTAGTTGAAGAATCTCAAAGCACTTGTTTGTGGAAATAGGACCGTTGGATATTTTCCATTTTCAACCGTCCAATAACGTCCAAAAATCTAATAAAATAAGTTTTTCTTTTTTTTTTTTTTTTTTTTTTTTTTTGTACATTATACACGGAAGAGGATTGCGTCCTGCCCCGCCTGGACGATAATCCGTCCAGGTAGGGGCTCTGTGGGGTCCGTCGTGATGTATGGGTTTTATCCATACCATCCATCCATTTTTCCGGATCATTTTAGGTTATGAATCCAAAAATGAGGAAGTTCCAAAGACTCAAGTGGACCATACAGTGGTGATTTGACGTCCACCATTAAAAGCTTCTTGAAGCCGTATAAATTTTGGATCAAGCTGATGTTTATGTTTTACCTTCATCCATATCTACATGACCCTACGAACAGTTTGGATGTTAAATAAAAATCACTATGGCTCCTAGGAAGGTTTCAACGGTGGGTATTATTATCATCGCTACTTCCTATTGTGTGGTCCACTTGAGCTTTGAATCTGCCTCATTTTTGGGCTAATACCCTAAAATAATCTGAAAAAATAGATGGACGGCGTAGATAAAAACTATAAATCATGATGGACCCCACAGAGCCCCACAGAGCCCCTGCCTAGACGGATTATATATCGACACTGATCAGCTCAATTTGATTAAAAATGGTGGTGACTCTCGGACAGTAGCCATGGCATAGTTTTACGGATATCCAGACCGTCCAATCGCTAACGAACATTGGATAGAGAACCACCCAAAAATTACCGTAATAAGATGATCTCAACCATCTGATTTATTTCCTTGGATTGATCCCTATTTTACTTTTAACCATCCATCTTTCGATTGGATGGTTACAACTGCTTGACTGGTGTGATTTTAGCGGCAGGATTCATTCATGTGCCCCCCAATTTGGATGGTATGGATTGTCCTACATGAGTGCCACGTGTGAGGATGATGAGCGCGGGAGTGAGAGAAATTGGGCGTCGGCGAAGCGTCGAGTAGGAGCTAAGGTAAGGACCGTTATTTTGACGCCCTAAAGTGACAGCTTTGGGAGTTGTCGAATGTAAGAGAAGGAGACACTCCGTAGTCTCACGAGTATTGCAACACATCCTACTCTAGTCCTCGCACGTGTCATGTGTTAGTTGAGAATAAGATCTGGATCGTTCATATCATGGCCTGATGTTTCTCATGCAGAGGTATAATGATCAGCACGGTCCAATCTTCAGATGAGAAACAGGTTGGTATGAAAAATACACAAAACCTACATTCATCTCACACGTTAGCCTACCCAGTCACTGGACTGGCCTGTATTTTGGGCCATATAACATAGACGATTGGATGAGGAGTCCAGATTACACATGCGTAACACCATGGCACGTATGGGAAAGTTGGACTCAGATGGCTACTCCTGCGCCCAGAGAAAAAGAATAACGTAGGTCGTTTGATAGTGTAACAGGAAGAAAATGCATCAAAATTGTGCGTTGGCACCGCATATTGGTGATTAATGGAATGGAGATAATGACAATCTGCCCGTGTTAATTGGGGTGAAATGACTTGTTTTCTTCTTTTATAAGGTAGGAGTTGCAGTATCAGATGTGTCGCTACACTACTAAACGGTCGGGTATCAACTCATGTCCCAATGGCAGTGATGAAGGTGGCATGCTGGATCAAAAGAAGCCCGAACGAAAGAGGAGGCAGTCCATCCAATTCAGCCCAGTCTTCCTTGGAGGATGACGTAACTAGTATCAGGCATGTCTGGATCAAAGAAATTTACACTGATTGGAGAGAAATTGTTATTCAAAATCTGGTCCGTAAATTAATCATAACTTTTAATTCAACATAAACCCAAACTTTTGGGACAATGGGAAATAAAGAGAAGATAAACATCATTTCAACAATCTTGGTATCAACTCCCAACAAGGGGTGGCTAAAATTGCAGCGTGACTACCAACGCGGTATGTGCACTAACAATGGAATGCCTGTACTAACCCAAAAAAAAAAAACCTTTTAATTCAACATTGTCACAGAGGGCATACCTTCCACTAACACTATAATTTTAAAAAAAAAAATTATCATTCTTGAAAATTTCTAATTTTAGTTTCTTTTTTTTAAGTGCCAAGGAACTTTTTTATTTTGGTAAATTAATCTTTAAAAAAATTTGATATTTTGGATAACTAAGAGCCTGGCTATTTTGGATGACTTCTAAACATATTAAGAGTCCCAATGGATTTATCTTTATAAGTTATATAATCAAGAAGTCTTAGATTGATCTCTCAATACAATCTCAAATTTCTTTTATCTATGTGGTTTCAACAACTATATTGTGTATTTAAGGTTTTGCCTATTTGAACAATATAATAATCTCATTCTTCTTTCCACAGTGCTTCAGGTCATACTTCCAGAAAGAAAGAAAGAAAAGGAAAAAATAAAAATAAAAAAGCTACTAATCTATAATATACTTAACACGCTAGTGATGCCTTTCAATTATCCACTACATCACTAAAATCACACTTATAAAATTAGCTAAATTGTCCAAAACATGTTTATAGTCCACTTGAAGCTTGGGATTTCCTTACTTAATTTTGGTGGAAGTCTATATTTCAATGCGTTTACCATAACTATTTTGTCAAGTATAACATAAGTAGACTAATTTGAGATATTAAAGCTAATTCACCCAATCAAATTCATATTTTATTTGTAAGTACACGAAAGAATTTCAATGCATTCCAATTATAGCGTCTAATAGTGTAATGGAGAATTGAATTTCCCTGCATTCTTGGTGAGCATTGGTCCCATGCTCAATGTTGATTTATGGAAGGGCCTACTGTGATGCATCTGTTTATCAATGGAGTCCATCATTTTTCTAAGATCATTTTAAGTCATAAGATTCAGAATGAGGCAAATCCAACCCTCAAGTGGACCACACCAAATAATACACAGACTCTTGCATTTAATGCTTTGTGCATTTAATGCAACCCAAATCTTTACATTATGTTTTCTTTGACCACCTAGTTATGGGCCATCAATCGAAGGGTAATCTTTTAATCGAGGAGGAATTAGAACATCCAACATCCATAGTTGGGCCCATCAAATTAATTATCCAGATCACAGAACGGTGGGCCACTACGGATTTGATGGTCTCATCAGATGCATTTGCTGAGGCCTACTACGGACCAGAAATTTTGCAGCCTCTATTTTTATTTATTTTTTCCTTCTTTTCGTAGGCATCTTATGAAACCACCTTCAGTCAAGCCCTGTGATCAGGCCCACCCATGATCTAGACCTTTCATTCTGCAATTCTCATTCATCAACTTGGCAATTGACGTTGCCTGTGAATCCGGACAATAGTTACCATCCACCTCCCAATGTCTAGAAATTCCACAAAGAGCAATTAACTGACTAGGGTCAATCACTAGGTGGGACCCATTTCATGAACGGTTTAGATTCTTCTGATGCCACGTCAATGCGCTCAGTCACAAGAGTTTTGACTGAAGAATCCATTACTGATCCAATCATGCATGCCACTTGCTACTGATGGAAAGCAACTCCCAGTTTCCTATTTTAGGAGGTGGTGGATCGAGTGGGGCCCGCTTCCAATAACCATTTGATCTGGACCCCATGATGATAAGATTCCCTTCCAATCAACTTTCGGGAATGATCTGTACGTTTGAACATGTGAGTACTACCCATAAGTTTCCAGCTTTTATAGGGACCGCCGTGATGAATGGGAGGAATCTAAACCGTTAATCAGGTGAGCGGATTCATAGTTCACCGTACATACAAAAACCTAGGTAGGATCCAAGACTCAGGTGGGCCACAACACGGAAATAACGCCTAAAACTCTAAATTCATGTGGTGTGGAGCACCCGAGTTGTGGAAATGCCTGATTGTTGCGTTGTCCCTTCATCTTGGTGGAACGCTATCTGATGAAAGGATTGGATAGCATATAAACAGCATGTTGGCCCCACAAACAATCTGGAAGTTTCTATAGCAGGCATCCTCCTCCTCGTTGTTCCCCGAGGTGTGGCCCACCTGAATTTGGCCTAGGCTGGTTTCTGGGATCTAGACCTCATGTGGGTTGCATCTTATGGACGGTTGGATAGTGCAGACACAAGTGGGCCCCACAAAGCTCGCCGCATGAGAACTCTGATACGTCCAGACGTATGTAAGTGAAGCTTCTGTGCGTGAGTCTCATCACCGTCCGATCAAGAAAGGAAGGTGATGATATGTCCATCACGTTCTGCCAAAAAAAAACTGAAGTAGGTCAAACGTATCATCACCGTCTGATCCTGATCCAGTAATAAATTTTGGTCTACTATTTTCTTATGCTATAATGTTTAAAAGGTTTTGTTAATTACAAATGGGTGTCAGAAACCTGCACATCCACACGCAGACACGTGTACCATGGAACACGTGTGGTTGATCAGATCTCTCCATCAAGTGGGCCACACTATTTAGATGTTCTACCCTAAGAAACCGACCATTTCAAATCTCAGCTGTGCTACAGCTTACAAAACAAATGAACGGCTAGAAAAATGTTCTCTGATCGTACGGTTTCTTTGTACTTTGTGGCCCACCTAAGGATTTAAACGGCCTGATTTTGAGATATAAGATCTAAGAATTATTTGTAATCAGATGGAAAGCTTTGGATCTTACATACATGCTCCAAGATGGCACATGTTCGTGCGTATGAATAGGAAGACGGTCTACACGCATGTGTAACTATTACTTAATCCTCTAGTACCATCCGTGAAGTTGATAAGGGTGGTCGTGTCTTATTATTTTTGTTTTATATTTAAATGACCAATTTATTTATATCCATTGCTCTTATGCCACCACAAGCTATAATGCTACTAGTTGCATTCGGACACTTAGACAGTCCAAGTGATCAATCAGGACTGTCCATTAGGTCAAACACAATTTTCATGAGCCACTACACAAAATCCACACCATCCGGATGATCCTAACCATTGGATCATGCTCTTATTATTTGAACGGTCAAAATCATTTATACTAGTCCAATAAACATCGAGCCTTATACCTGCTGGGGTCATAAAGGGTCATTAGTGATTCTGAAAACGTCACCTAAGCTACTAACCATCTCATTCATAGCTGAAGAAATGGACGGCTATAAAAGAAATGACTAACAATTCTCTTTTATTTAATATCCTTGGACGTTTAAGCTTATTTTAATTAACATCAATCCCATATCAAGGATCATTATTTAGGACGAGTTTGGTTGCAACAAATATAATGATATTTCATGATAAATTAGCATAGCTTACTAGAATATCATGATTTTTATGAGATTCGGTGCAGCCAAACGCAACCGACCAATGATATTGATCTCTGATGGATAATTATAATTAAATAAATGAGACGAGCTATTTTTAAGTGGCAACCAAACGAGGCCTAAAAATCATCCCATCAACTTGGTTTTTGCATGTGGTCCATTAAATGTTGTGGGCCTCATGAATGGCTGGAACTCGACTGATTGAATATTCAAGTAGCCCACTCAGCCACTAGCATTATACTTGCTGTTAGAGTACATGTGCGAGGCACGTGGATGAAGGAAACAGGTATCCAAATGGTGGGAGAGATGAGAGATGAGAGGTGAAGGATCTTATAAAAATTGGATAATAATTCACCACTACTTTTAAAATGGTAGTGACATTTCTGTACCCATGAAACATTTTTACAGCAATCCAAACCATCCATGTCACTGACCAGACTATGGATGGACGAACCTCTAAAAATTACCTTGAGAATATGATATTTACCATAAGATATTCACTTGAAGTTTGAATCACTTAAGGGATGATTAGATCTTAAGCTGCTTAAGATAAGTTACTTTTGCCACAAGTAACTTATCTTAGTTTCTACTTATTAAGAAGATAAGTATATTTGGTAAACAATATGCTCATTAGCTTCTCCTCTCTTTCTTCTCTCCTACGCCTCTCTTCGGCAACTCAGGGAAAGTAGAAAAGTTATAAAAAAAAAAAATTTAAAAATGCAGTGGTTAAGTACTTTTAAGTAAAAAAGTTACTTATAAATAATCATAAATCAAACTCACTTATCTGAAATAAGTTACTTATCTACTGTTGTAACTAGAAAGAGTAACTTATTTGGTGGTATCCAAACAGACACTTAGCATCTTACTTCTAACCGTTCATTTGATTGGCATCAATTAGATGGTTTGAACTGCTTGATTACTGTAATTTAGAGATATGCTTCATCCACAGTTAGAAAGGTTTTTAAATATCGGTACCTAAGTCCCGAGTGTAAGAAGTTGATGGTGAATTACTACAGGTTTCTGCTGTGTTCTCATAGATTAGAGTATCTTGACCCCAACACCATCTAGCTCCAAGGTGTTCGGACGTCATAGGATTTGATTGGGCCACATGCAGTTTGTTAGGTAGGCATGGGCCTGAAGTATGTTTGAAATTTGTTAGATTATGTATTCAAATCATGCCCACCTCTTGCAGTGTCATGCGCCCAATCAAATCCTATCACATCCCGACAACACTGATTTACATGATGTTGGGTTTCACCATGTGGTCTTCGTTTTGCACCATCGAAATCATAGGCCTTATTATTGATGGATCATAGCTGAAAGATTATGTGGACAGTCTTAACCATCTGATTTCATCCATTTAATTTGGATACTAACAATTCTACGCGGTCTAGATTGAGTCGAGTCAATTCGGACTGAGACTCAATCCAGACCAAACGAGTCAGACTGAGTCATCGAGTCAAAAGATATATCAAGCGTAAGGGGTTTAAGCTGTGACAACCTGCTGAGGTGTGGCTGGCCCAATATTATTCTATGCACTGTGGTAGTAAGATTTTATTTTTTATTTTTTTATTTTATTTTATTTTTTTAAGGAAAGCTCTAATGCTCTTGCGATCTCTGGTGGAAGATACATAGGCACTTCAGAATTAATTAAGACGTTTCATATATGTACTACAAGTAATTCAAATTGAACTGTCCAAAATTATGGATCCCAATTTATGTTGGAGAGTCTTCAAACTAGTGTACATTTGGGTGCTCAGACCTAGTCGGGTGATCGGTTTGACGTTTGTGGCCCAATGCACGAGAAAGCTGGACAATATTTATGTGCTCAGACCGGTCGGCTGACCGGTCTGCAAAGGGCTCTGACCAGTCGGGCGACCGGTCAGCTGTGAGGCAGAGTTGGCATGATTTCTCCCTGGACTGTTTGTGCAAGGTGCGACCGGTCGGTCGACCAGTTGGCTGTGCGCGCGGATTTCTTGCGCAACTCACAGTACTGCGTAAGGTGTTTCTAATTTCAGAATATTGCTTATTTAAGGAGTTGTAATCCTACTTAGATGGGAATCCTAAGGTGTCCAAGATTTCCTATTCTTGTTAGGAAGAGGGGAGAGGTGTGTGTGAGAGAGAACTTGGGGTTTTCTTTGGTTTTTCTTACTAGTGGGCTGTCATCTTTGTAATCTTCTGATATTTATAGTGGATCGTTTTGTGCTGTGGTTTTTTACCCGTTGAGGGGTTTTTCCATGTAAATTCGAAGTATCTTGTGGTGAATGCTTGTGTGTGATTAATTGCATCTTGTTTACTTGTTTGATTTCGCATTGCTTCACGCGTTCGGCGTTCCACTTACGCTGCTGGCTTTCCCAGATTGATGGAAATTTATTGTACGGTTTAATAAAAATATCCATCAAATCCTGTTTAGACATGCAAGTGTCCATAAATGAGAGGTTACGATTATTCGATCAATCTGGGACTGTGATTTAGCAACAGCGAGTTTCAAAAGTTAGTTTAATTGGAGTTGACTAATATGACATGTACAGTTTCTAAATACGTGTGTGTCAAGGGCATACACTGTCGGTGTATTAATTAACTCCCCATTTTATTTCCTTTTCAAAGACCGCTTTCCCACTCCACCGACCTTCCAAGTCTTCAACTGCTACGCTTCTTTCCTAGCGCAGCTTCCAATTCCAACGATATATTGTTGTTTTGGATCTTTCATTCTCTTGTGTGATTTGTGGGGCCCAGCATGTTGTGTGTATGCTATCCACTCCGTTCATTAGGTTCACCCCCTCATGATCACCGTACATACCAAAAATCAGGTAGATCCAAAGCTCGGGTGGGCCATACAGAAGGCACATCAGTTTGGTGCATTAAGATTGTGTACCATGCTCGTGTCACTTGTATATGATGATCCAAACCAGGCATCTTCAGGAGTCCATCGTTGATTGACCACCAATCAAAATTTTCTTTGATTGGACCTAATAATTGGACTTTTTGTCACGAACTGTGAGTTGTTACTCTTTTGTCTTTTAGTGTCTGTTTGTCTGCCGGGGATGAAAGGGTTACTATCGTTCAAACAAATTGAATTTTGGGTGGCCAATACACTAATTGAACTGTAGAAATGAACTATTTTAATCTAATCCATACCTGCTGCATATGTATGATGATCCAAACCAAGCATCTTGGAGGATCCTCTGCTGATTGACCAACAATCAGAAATTACTTTGAGTGGACAATCCTAGCCGTACAACTGATGGACCATTTCTCACAGAATATGAATCATTGATTACACAGAGGCCACTCGGGTGGGACATCTAATATCAACGTTTTCTATCACTAACCATGGACCCACTTTGAGTGGACCATTAATTATTAAGTTTTGTTGAGTCAAATTGAAAAGAAAAGATGGTCTTTCTTAGGGTTGTGGTGGTACTAGATTTAGAAAATAAAAAACATTTTTTTTTTTTAAGAGTTAACTAATTCTTACGCGACACTCGTATGAAAACTCTCTTTTGCTTTTTAATCAAGTAGTTTATTTTTATTTTTTTTTTCATCTATTGGAGCTTATTTGCATGTATTTGAATCACTTTTTCCTTTTTCTTCTAGTGGCAAATAAGCTGCTTATTTGGTAATAAAAATCCACTACAGCGTAAGTTTGGGGTGTGTGTGTGCATGAGTGGGTGTGGGGTATGTTGGGTTTGTCCCATGTCGGCCAGGTTGGACGATGAAAGGAGCTTTATATATTTTAAGGTCTCTCCACCTAATAGGTTAGTCCTTTTTGGTGTGACTCAACTGGTATCAGAGCGAGGGTTATCCATCCAAGGCCCATGACGAGGGAGTTATGCCAAGATCAAGTTTCAAGAGCCCCACATCTGCCATGCCTAGATCTAGGTCTCATAAGCGAGGTGGAGTATGTCGAGATCAAAGTTCTAAGAACCCCAAGGCCCAGATCCACTGTGGGAGGAGGGGTTGTTGGGTTTGTCCCACATCGGCCAGGGTTGGACAATGAAAGGAGCTTCATATATCCTGGGGTCTCTCCACCTAATAGGTTAGCCTTTTGGGTGTGACACAATAGGGCGCGTGTGTGAAAAAAAAAAAAGCTATTTATTTAATAAAAGTTAATTTAGAAAACACCTTAAAAATAGCTTATTAGTTTAAATTAACTGCTTATTGTCGTGAGAAAGAAAAATATGTTTTATGACATTTTGCTTTTTCACTCTATTCTCTTTTTCATTTTCATCTCTCCACATAATGTACAGTCCATATATCAAAGGTCACCCCTCAGTATGGGTGGCCCACATTGAAGTTGGGGCCCACATGATGGATGATCCACATAGGTGGGCTCCACATCATCACATCATGGGTAATGGACATAAAAGGTGTATTCCAATTTACACATGAATAATTAACATTGAGGGTGGGTCCCCCGTGATGGACCCATATGAAGGTGAACCATACATAATGGATAGTGCACATAACTAATGGTCCACATATAAGGTGAGCCCTTAATGGTGAAAGACTAGCCTAAGATGGGCCCTACTGGTGGACAATCTAGATTTAAGATTGGCCTCTGTCAATGCTAGATCGCAATTGGATTGTGCTCGCGTGTGCCTTTTTAGGGGCGTATGTGCTCTTGTTGGGTATATAGGTATTGTATTTTACTAAAGTCACTACTAGCCAGTTACTCCACTTCCACTGTCGGCGAGATCATGTAGAAATATTAGGAGGGTAAATCTAAAGGTTTTTTTTAATCATAAAATGACTCATTGATCTACAATCGAAAATTCAAGGTAAGGGATCACGGTTACAGAGAGTGAAGGTGTTAGGAACCCACTCTACCAGCATGATTATGCGATCTCTACTTCACAAGATTATACGAACTATTAGGGATTGGGATTAGTTCTTACACATGAATGATGCAAAGCATGTGCAATGCTATATTAATGCAACATCACTAATAAACGGTAGCCCGGGTCAAATAAATCTACCCTAACTCACCTACTTGCCAAAGAGGCAATCAACTTGAGTTTTTTATGAGTAAGATCCAATAGTTCAGCAAACCACAGAGCATACACTCGAGTCAACTGGGTGCTCAAATACAATAGATGTGATGTAATGTTAATGGGCAAAGAAAGAAAGGGGGTTGAGGGAATGGATGTGGCATAATGTTAATGCAAGCTTGAATGAAATTGATTCGGGTTGGATGGAATGGTCAACGATTTTGTCACACTAGTCGAATTGAGTGACTTACATTAGGGTTTTGGTTACTCAAGTGGCTAGAAAGTGGACTAAGCTAGGTTGATCTATGTTAGACTACACTCCACTCCTCACTTCTCCTTGGTAGAGCGATGGGATGACTAACATGGCTAAAGGCTTAAGGGATTTGAAGGGAGTTTTTTTTAAGTGTTCGTGAGATGATTTAGAATGACAAGAAGAGGGTTATTTATTGCCTCTTAGGCCGATTTTCTAATAATTGCTAAGAAGTGATCTAAGGTTGGAAAGGCTTTAAGGGATGAAATCTGAGATTTCCACGTGGTGAAATTTCAATGGTTGGATGGGTAGGTAGAAGGGTAATTTTGGCAAAGGGTGAGGGTCACACAGTCTTTTCCTCTTATGACATGTTTAGGATTGAATCGAAGCAACCTCACTTGACATGCACTCTCTCCCGTCAAAGCAGGAGGGTTTTCACATAGCTGGTGGCACCTTGGGTGCCACCCACCACATGGGATGCTTACTGGGCTTATTTCGAGCTTAGCTTTGGACTAGGGTTGGTTCTAATTTTGAGTAAGTATTCAGGTTGAACTGGCTAGGTTTGACTGGGTTGAGTTGAATGGGTTTGACCGAGTTTGATCGAGTTTAACTGGGTGAGTCAAGTTCCTGGTCAGTTTATCGACCTTTAGTGGGGTGTTTATAGCCTCGCATTCGGGTCCTTGCCTCATTGGTAGACTCTGTGGAGTTTCAAAAAGAGGTCTAGGTTTCGAAACCCATCAGTGGCGAAATATCCACGCCACTGATAGCACCAGTGGGTGCGTTGTATGACTGACTGGGTGGGTGTGTTGTGCGATTGACTGGGTGGGTGGGTTGCATGATTGGCCAAAAAAAAAAAAGGTGGATAGTTTGCAATTAAAGTGGGCTCCACACAATGGACGGTACACATTGAAGACCGGGCCAATGTAGGCCCAATATAATGAATGGCCCACATTAAAGATTGGCCACGTATGATGGACGATGGATATTAAAGGTGGCCCCCACATTAATAAGTAAAATTCGAAAGAGGTTTTAATAGAAGGGATTAAAAATGAGAAGATGAGAGAAAAATGAGAAGAAGATATTAGCAAAAGATATTTAAAAATTACTAATATCATTTTGGAAACGAAACATACTTTTTTATTTTTTAACTAACAAGTATGTTGCTTGCTAAACATATTTTTATCTACCAAAAAGTTAGAAACCAAGGTAAGTTACTTGAGGCATAAGTAGCTTAAGAAAATTAAATGACTTACGATCCAAATGGGCCCTTAGTATTTTCCTTTCTTTTTTTCTTTACACTTTTTTTCCTTCCTTCTTTATGGATGTTGAGACTTTTTTTTTCCCATAGTTGATTATGTGATTTTTCTACTTTGTGAAAGCAGAAGAACTCAAAACATGATCAATGTGCTCATAGACAAATCTAATACTAAGTAGAAAATCACGTAAGCAAAGTTATAGAAAGAAGGGTTTTGACATTCGTGTGGAAGAAAGAAAATGACAAAAGAATACTGAGAAAGAAGAGAGAGACTAAACTATAATTACTTTTCAAAAAATAAAAGAGAAATTTTTTTTTCAATAGCATATGCCTTTATATGAAATAAAGTTCCTTATTTTCAAATCCTACTAACTAATTTATAATTCTAAGCAAGAAATAACTTAATTAAATCATGCTTAATAACTAAATAACTTAATTAAATTAGAACTTAACAATAATGTTCACACTTAAAGCTCCCTGAGAACCATCCAAAATTTAAGACATAAAATCAATGGTTTACACTCATGTAACATATTCATCTAATGGTTTCAGTTTACACCGAGACGAGGACAAGCCACAAGCCTTCTTCTAAGGCTAGGTCATCTCCCTTCATCTTTTTCTTTTTTCAGGGATATATTTGAAAGTAAATGTCCAAAGATAGGAAGAAGAAGAAAAAAATCCAATGCAAGATCACCAAATCGCATTATTTATTCCCTACCCATTACATTCATAGGGTGGTCCATTAATCAAAAGTTAGTATTTACACCCATTTTCGATGCCCTGACGTGGATCAATAGGGAAGTACCACATGAAAACACTACATGTTTAGCACGGTCAAAATTGTACACGCACCAGAAAAAAGATCTACGTTTGATCTTCCTTCGGCATTACGCATTTTGTCACTATTGCAATGGTACAGACTCTTATCAAGTCGTTTCAGGGGATGAATCGTCGCATGCCATGTGGCCACGATTAACGTACCCATTAAATGAGAAATGTGCCTAGCATAGCTATAAAAGACTCATCGGGTGAGTGTATCCTATCTCACAACTGGATATGATCCCATCCGCGAGGCCATCTCTAAAATGGGAGATTTTCCTAGAGACGTTTAGAGAACTAGCAGCAATTTAAAAGATCCTGAAGACTGAAAGATAAAATCAACATATGAACCAACCTGGATATGGTCCCATATCCGAATCGGAGGGGTGACTGAACCTACATTGGGTTCTATTCTACACAATAATCAGAATAAAGAGAATTGGAGATCTAGTCTATCTAAAAGATAAATTTGTGTCTAAGGTCAAATCCGCCCAACATTCCACGCCATCACTATTTAAGATGGTTAAATGAAGAAGGTAGTTTAATCCAGATTGACTAACACCTTGAAGTGGACAATGTGGGTCATCAAAAGATGTTGAATGGGCACGTTTGATAGAAATCAATCATTAAATTTTTCGGACCTTAGCCTATTAGTCTTCCCAGGCCAGATTTTCAATGGACTGCAAAGATCTCTGCAAGGAATCAACTACGAAAGAAGATCTAAGAAACAAGCAAGCCTAGTTAGAGCTATTTCTTTCCAAAGCATATCCCGATTTGCTGAGGAAAAGGTTGTGTATCCGAAAAGCACGCACAAAGAATTTAGAATAACTTAAAAGCCCAGCGAGGGACTTTCACCACCTCAAGAAGGCTATAAAAGGAATGCCAAAAGAAAAGCTCAAGGCCCTACCCACACCAAACATATCTATCTACATGTCTATTTTACTTCCATACCTATTTTACTTTTCCTAGCCTAGTTCGCCACTGTACAGTGGCTCCCGTTGTAGTATATTTATCTTAGGAGTAGATTAAATATCTACAACCTTAAGTTGTCAAATCACACGTCCATCTGAGTTCTGATTTGATTGTTCATATCCTGGTCATAACATGTTGGCCATCTGTTTCAATCGTCTATTCCAATAAATGTGTCAGGTATTATATTACTTCTCACTTTAATAAAAGTGTAAAGCATTACGGTTGTAATAAAGCAAATATATTAATAAGATTGATCGTGTTTATGTTAGCCTTTGATCTATTATGTGTAAACTTTTTACTTTGATTGAGGAATACTATATTAAAGCACTAATAAAATAGAAAGTCCTTAAATCAATTGATTCTGCATTTATTGGTACAAGGCAAAAAGAATTCATTTGTGAGGGTTAACCCATTTCCTTATTTAAATCGCCTAAATACAGAGCATATTAATCAATCAATCGGTGGTCAGAAGACTCCGGGTCTAGATCCAATTTCCGATCTATCCATCTTGATGCAGGGGCCCTGATCAATTCAGTCAACATACTTAAGTCGAGTAAACTTTAGTATGCCTGCACAATCATATATGCAAATGTACTTCTGATTCAAGCTCTCAATCATGTAAGTGACCTTAACAGAACGAATTGAGAGCAACAATTAGAATCATCTACTCAGTCTGAATTTGGACCCAGCAAACAAGGAGGTCAATTCTCTGGGAAGCCACACTTATGTGTTGAGCATTTAAGGATGGTTTTCTTCCTTCCAACCGTCCATTTTTCCAGTGCAAATGTGGCCCACCTGATGAATGGATGTTCTTATTTTTACAGCAGGCATGTTCTAGCTTCTAGGAGGCCTCCACCAGAGATATTTTTGTAGCATGGTCCATTCATATGCTACACGTATAACATCCGAATCCTCATCTGTTTGGCCCTACCATGGATAGATTGTCACCCACAAAGTTCTAATGAGATCAGGTGGTCCCAGCTTCTGATTGGACGCGAAAAAGTCCAACCAGTGGTGAACAAAAAGTTCGACGGCTAGGATCATCTGACGGTTGTGATTTGTGACGTACGGGCAATCCATCGTCGGGTACAGCAGACAGTATCTAATAGATGTTTGCCCGTGTCTATTTATCCAATGCTGCATAACTACACGTTTATGATTGGATTTTGCAGAGTTACTTAATACTCTGGCTGCGTATGACGCTTGATACACAGGCACTCAGAACTTGTATACCAGGGATACATTAACTTAGAGTAAACGTACTAAATTGTTTAATTCACTTATCTCTAATTTACTATTGAAAAATCATAGTGGTCAAACAATACCAGTCTCTGATTTGTGGAAGTAGAACCGTTGGATATTTTCATTTTGAACCGTCCAATTAATGTTCACCAATCCAATAATCAGAAAAATATATATGTTTAATATTTACTCCATTATGCATCTAAACTAAGTCCCATAATTTGGACAGTTCAAATTGAATTAATTAATTTCCGATATGCAATTATAAATACCTTGTGTATCATTCACCACACTCCGCCAGAGTACCAAAGTTTTTCCTCTTTTCAGGGGCTTAACTTTTTCCAACATTCAATGGCTAGACCACAATTTCCAAAATGGTGGTAACTCTGGGTGCATGGAAATCAAGACCATCTTAGCCATGGGACCCATTGCGGTTGGTTGGACCATAAGATCTCAGCCGTCTGATTTCGCCCATAACTATCCAGTTGTAGCCACCAATTAGAAAGGTGAAATTGCCACATCAGCTTAAGTTGGGGCCATGCAAATCTGACGTTAGGACCCACGATTTGGATTATTCTGATCGCGTGCATTTGTGACACGTGCACTGTCACATTTATAAGCTGGTGGTGAACTCTCATTGTAGCTCAAAGTTAAAGATAAGACGTTTATAAAAATGGGAAATCACATGGCCCTTTTCCCTTCTTTCACGTGCCTCTTGCATCAAAAAAATAATATACTGTTGTCGTCTTAGGTTGGCAACATTGGAGCGCATTGCGCACCCTGCCGGGCCATTACCACCCCACGGTAGCTTCTTGTTTCCGTGCGCCATGGTGCGGATGGCACCATCCTCTGCTTGGATGCGAACATGGAATCTGTGCAACTAAAACGCTATGTGGGTCCCACCGTGATGCCTGTGTGACATCCACTCCGTCCATCAGTTTTTTCGGGTGATGTAAGGATGGGAGACAATAATGGAGGCAGATCCAAAATTCAAGTGGGTCACGTTATAAGAAAGAGTAGTGATGGCGACACCCACCAATGAAACCTTCTTGGGCCCCATAGAAGTTCTGAATCAGGTTGATATTTTTATCTTTCCTTCAACCTGATCGGACTTACCTTATGAACGGTTTGGATGGGATGTAAACATCATGGTGGTCCACCCCAGTAAGGTTTCAATGGTGGACGTTCCTATCCCTGATGTTTCCTGTGGTGTGGCCCACTTGAGTTTTGGATCTAACTGATTTTTGGAACCATGTCCTATCATGAGATGGTGCAGATGATGGACGGAGTGGATTTAACACAGACGGCACAGGCTCCCTACAACAAGTGTAGAAATTGCACTACTCTTCTACACAAGCGATCCGAGGTATTATTGTGGTTTCCAGCAAAACAATGTCTAAAGTAGAATTTCATTGGTACTAAACATGAAACATCCAATAGCATGTGCGTGCACGTTCCCAATGTAGCGGCATGCATGCACCTCAATCCAACCGTCCAAACCGCAGAGCCCACTGTACAATCTAAGGATAAGATTGATTTGGTGACCGTTAGCTGTGATCAACAGAAATTTATTTATTGAATTTGATCTGTTGAATACTTCACTCTGATGGTCCATCCGATGTGATTTTCAGTACAAGGCCCATCCATAGGGAACCCCACGATTTGAACGGTTCAGATCAGAATACATGTATGCCAACTGTACGATGCTTGGTTGCATGAGTATGGATACACCACAATACCATTTTCACTCTGATGGGTTTGCATGGGAATAATCATACCAAAAATCATAAACATGGTTGACAATTCCTTGATAATTTTATAACCGTCCAATGACTATAAAACCTATTTGTAATCATTTCTGACCGCCCAAGAGAATACATAGTACATGGTCTGGTCCCTATTGCACTTTCCAATTAGACTGTAAAGCTGATCACAATATTCAAATATATATGTGGGGCCCACCAGCTAATATGGTTATAGTACGGTCAATGACCGAGTCCATGCTAATCTATTTGGAATCATCATGTGTATAAAATGTACAACTCGACTCGACTGGAAACCCAGTCCAGTCGAGCTGAGTCAACTTGAAAACTCACTGAGTTTCCCGAACACACGAATAAAATATAAACAGTGTCGAGTTGTGCTGAGTCAAGTCGAGTTTTATTGAGTTTATAAGGTTCTTGTCGAGTTGGATTTTGCTTAAGTCTCAGGAAATCTGGTTGAGTCAACTCAATTTTTCCTGAGTTTTAGACTATGGGTGGATATGCCAGTTGATCTGCAACTCGGCCGTGTGATTGATGAGTCACCTCTCAGAGGTGGGTCACAACCTATAACTTTGAATTGATCAGATGCTCCAAACTTCTCTATTAGTGGCCTTAGCCTGCTTTTTTTTCTTTTCTTTTCTTTCTTTCTTTATTTTTAGCAAAAGTACGGCGGCTGTCTAAAAAAATGGCCCATTAGGTGGACGGGAATGTCTCAGTGGTGGTTGTAGATGATACAAATGTACAATTAATATTGTGTATGGTCCACAGTCGTGTCTATTGGGCATCAGTCGTACTGCACCATGAAAATGGGACACCTAAAAGTTAGGCTGATCCAAGAAGGAATTTGGCCGACTATCAATCTTTTTCCATGGTGTGGCCCACTTGATGATCGGATTGGATTGATTTTCAGGGTGTCTCATTTCCTAACCACTCCACTACTGAGTGGGAATGTCTCACTGAATCACAGATGGTTGTGGATGATAAAAATGTGCAATTAATTGTGTATGGTCCACCGTCATGTCTATCTGGCATCAGTCACCCCATAGGAAAATGGGACACCAAAAATTAGGCTGATCTAAGAAGGATTTTTGCCAATTATCAACCGTTTTCTATGGTGTGGCTCACTTGATGATTGGATCGGATTAGTTTTCGGGGTGTCCCATTTCCTAGCCAGTGAGGGGAATGTCTCAGTACTGGTGGTTGCAGATGATAAAATTGGGCAATTAATTGCGTATGGCCCACCATCGTGCACAATAAACCCCACTGTGAAAATGGGACACCAAAAAATTAGGCTGATTGACAATCAATTATTTTCTATGGTGTGGCCCACCTGATGATTGAATCGGATTAGTTTTAATTTGGGGCATCCCATTTCCTAACCAGCTCAATGGATGCGCTAGATGCCATACATACACCATGGTAGGCCCCACATGGAGCCGGTTGCAAAAATTTCAGTGACATGCAATCCAACCATCAGGAAAGAAAATCAATATTCATTTCTCAGATTCGAAGTGTTGATGGCATGCAATTGGATGGAGATTAGCCTTGATGGAAGTGGATTGCAGCAAACCAAATCTGTGTGGGGCCTATCGTGATGTATCTAATTATCCAGTTGTTCATCAATTTTCTAAGATCATGCCTAGGGTATGTGCCTAAAAATGTGACAATTCATCGCTCTATTGCACCACATCAAATAATAAGCTAGGGTTGCATTAAATGCACAAAGCATCAAATACATTAGTCATCTCTAATGTGATCCACTAGAACGCTGAATCTGCCTTAAAGGGACGGACGGTGTGGATAAACAAATACATCAGGGTGGACTTCCACACAGATCTGGTTGGATGCAATCCACTTCTGCTTTGATCAACAGACATGATTACTAAGAAGTGGGCAATACTTTTTCTATTCTTTTCTCATACACATGGATTAGTTTTAGGGTTAGAGAGAGATTGAAAAACTCCCCTCATTTGTCGGCAATAGCAATTTGCCCATGTCTGGATTGAGAATCTAACTGAATTGCAATAATTAATTTAAAAGAAAGAAACATCATTGCAATTTGGAGACCGGACCCCCATCATGAGCATGAAGTAAGGTAATTGCAATTCAATTCAATGACGCATCCAAACGCAGCATATGAAAGCTAAATACTTTAGGAAGTAAAGATTTAGTGGGCAAAGTGTATGTGGCATGCATAAAACCTATCTAGACCGTCCAGTAGTCCGTGGCATGTCCATAGTAAAATACATATTGATGAGATGATCCAAACCATCCAGTTAGTGTCTTGCAAAATGGATGTAGAAGGTTGTTGACAGAAGATACCACAATCACAGTTATTTACAACCGTCAGATTGCTGTGAATTGTGGCCAGTATAAGCGAAAGAGGGGGCCGCATCGAATGGACGGTTCAGATGGGTGATGTGGCCAGTATCATTACTCTAGGAGCTTGTCTGCCATAAACACATGAATAGCATATACACTCAGCTTTTGGTGTGTCTCACGCGTCGTGTGTGGAAAAAGCAAATGCGTGTGTCACCATTTATATTATAATGTGGTAAACATTTAAGTTTTAATGTAGGCCTTATTCCACACGTGAGAAAGCAATGGAGAGATGAAAGGGCATTTAGAGTTTTGCCGTACAGGCACCTATGTTTTGGGCCATATATAGATCAGTACCTACTTTTAAATTTATTCCAAATCAGTACCTAAGAAATGCAAACATTAGTTATATTGTTACCCACCGTCTACTTGCCCAACATATATGATATAAAGCCATACGGTATTTCTAAAAAGACAATATTATCCCTCCCTTTAGTCACAAACAAACAAGTACATATGTGTGATTCGGCTATGATTAGAAGCTATGTGGGACCCATAGAGATGACCTAGACAAATCCACTCCGTCTATCCATTTCTATTCATCAAAATATTCTAATAAATAGAAAAAAAAAATTAATCAAGTGGGACACAGTGCATGAACAATAAGATCTGAAATATACACCGTTTAAAACTTTATTGAGCCAATCACCACTGTTTTGTATACTGTGGTCCATTGACGATTTGGATATGCTTCATTTTTAGGTTCATCCCTTAAGTTTAATATAAAAAATGGATAGATAGTGTGGATATACTACATATCAACAAGATGGGCCCCATGGATTTACAACCACTATAATACAACTCGTCTAACCCCTCTCTCCCCCGAAATAATCCCAACTTTTCCTTTTCTATCCCTAACCCTCTCAGTACGAGAGCTGCATGGGCATTAGCTTTGGTCGATGGCAAACATTATAATGAGCCTTTGGAAGGTTTCAACGGTGGGCATCATTGCCCTCATTGTTTCTGTGGTGGTGATCTACATGAGATTTGGATCTACCCCAGGTCTTAAAATGAACTGGAAACAAGGGTGGGCGGCGTAGATGAAACATATACATCAAGGTGGGTCGTAGGATAGTTTCAACAATGGGCATCATTATCATCACTGTTTCCTGCAGAGAGGTCCACTTGAGATCTGGATCGTCCTTGTTCTTGAGCCCATGGCCTAAAATGATCTGAAAACTGGAGGGATGGTGTGGATTAACCACATACCTGAAGGTGGGCCTCTGCTGGTCAGCGTGCCGAGGAATGCTACCATGCAATGGGTTCACACGTGTGGTCCCCAAGAAGCTTTGATCAAGCTGATAATTGTATTTTCTCTTTATCCTGGCCACACATGGCCAAGGTGCAAGTCACGTGTGACCTTAACTAAGTTGGACCACAAATAATCATCATGGTGGGCCATAAGAAAGTCTTAGTGGTGGACGTCACTATCCCACTGTTTTCTATGGTGTGGCCCACCTATAATTTGGATCTGGTTCAAATTTTAGCCCATGGCCTAAAATAATCGGACAACAAGGATGGACGGCGTGGATAAAACATAAACATCATAGTGAGTCCTCAGATCATGCCCAGTAAGGGCGCTTGTCCTCACACTGCTGGGCAGCGGCGTCGTCTGGACGCTGCCTATTCCAGCAACTCGTTTTTTATTTTTTATATTATTATTTTTTTGTACTTTCCCAACAAGGTGGGTCCACATAAAAATCCAATCCATCCATCGAATTGGCCAGTTCATGGCCTGCCCAAAGAGATCTGGTTTGGACATAATAGACAGTATAAAAAATCACAGTGGGCCTAAGAAGATTTCAACAGTGGGAATTATTCTCTTTGGTATGGCCCACTTGAAATCTTGATCTTCTTCATTTTTAGACCCATGGCCTAAAATAATCTGGAAAAACATATAGACTGCATAGATCTAACATATATAAGTGAGGCCCATGAATAGCCACTAGATAGCTGCTAAAAAGGGAGCAGCAACCTGCCCCCAACGTTCCCTGTGGTGTGTTCCACTTAAGACTTGAATTGTGCTAATTTTCGGGCCTTGGCCTAAAATGATATGACAAAATAGATGGACGGCATGGATGAAATACATGTATTATTGTAGGGCCCACAAGTGGGGCACTCATTATCGCCAAGGTTGAAAATCATAGAAGGGTAAAATCGTCATTGCATATAAGCATGGGTAAATGTGTTCTTTTGTGACAAAAGGGATGTTTACCTTACTCCTCCCTCATTCAATGTCAGCAAAGTAGTAAAATATCTATATATTGCAATTCTTAGATACTGACTTGGAATAAGTTTAAAAGCAGTTACTAATTCATCTATGACCCAAAAGATAGGTACCTGCACGGCAAAACCTCTTTGAATAGAAGATCAACCTACATTTGAAGCCTGTAATGTGCGTTTACCACATGTCATTAGATGGTGGCAACTTAACCACTGGAGCATGGTGTACACGCAGATCTGGGCCGTCCAAGTCATGAGATGGAGCATAACCTGAAAATCAAACTGGTCTGATTATAGGATTCATGTGATTTCAACCGAATGGATTGCCTGATGGAGGCGAATTTGGGAATCTTCTCTTATGGTTTGGATGGTCCGGATTCCATACATGTATGCCACGTGTACAGTGGATTAGCTGTGAGTGTTTAGTCACTTGCGGCCAGAGCACACTATGGCCTCCCGTTGCATTGAGTGGCCCATTTAAGTTTTGAAATGGCCTGAATTTTGGTATGTCCCCTCATCCTGGTGGGTCGTGTAAAAGGGATGGATTGGATGGCATAGGAACAACATGGTGGACCCCACATAAGCTTGGAAGGTTTTATTGATTGGGCATCCCCTCCCAACTGCTCCCTACAGTGTGGACCACCTGATTTTCCGATTTCTCTGATTTTTTGTCCCATTATCTAACATAGAATGACGTGCATAATGGACGGGTGGATTGATGTACACATCATGTGGGCCCCACAAACATATGGACATATAAAAAAGAATGGGATGATGACAATGGACCGGACCACTTCCTTAATGTACGGATTTGTTTATTCCTTACTTTGTTTTTAGATGCACTGACTTTGGAAAGAGACTGCAAATGTTCATGAGGTGGGGCTCACAATTTACACCCACCCTTTTGATAGATACCCACACTTTTTTACTTTTATTAAGTAGCACAGTCACAAATTATTGTAGTATCCTGTTAAAAGTGAAAAAGTAACGCGTATTATTAATAAGATGGGTGTGAATATCAATTTCCCCTCTCTTTCCTTGCGTGAACAACTTTTGTACTCTGACAGCGTGTGATGGTTCATACGCTTTCACTAGAAAATTGTACAAGTGGCACTCGTTTAACTCAAATTAAACCGTCCAAATTGTGGGCCCCACTTCTTTAGTTATAAAATTACGCTATAAAGTGATGTCCTAAATGCAGATGATGGATATTGAATAGATGACAAAAAAGGAGTGAATGGTCCAAATTCATAAACAAATGTCAGCTAATCAAAGATTAGAATAATGTAGGTAATCTAATTTTTAGG
The DNA here is from genome assembly GCA_003013855.2 of Liriodendron chinense. Taxonomy (NCBI): domain Eukaryota; kingdom Viridiplantae; phylum Streptophyta; class Magnoliopsida; order Magnoliales; family Magnoliaceae; genus Liriodendron; species Liriodendron chinense. The sequence goes on from ML058387.1 coordinate 1,668,223, forward strand.
TTATGATCCATAGACAGTGGGACACAAGATTCTAACCGTTGAAATTGAGTTATTGAAATTCCATGTGGATTATTTCTGAGAGCATGTGTATGAACTATCATACTCTGTCAGTGTATCAAATTACAATTTCGACCATCGCATGGACGAACAGCAATCACTTTTGAGTTCGTTCGTAGTACTGAGAGTCATCAGACAAAAGGGGTTTGTGCATCTTCTGAGCAAAACGAGGTTTCCGGGGAGTTCTTTGATACTCTGAAAGAGTATGACGCTTGATGTGCAGGCACTCAGAAATTTTACACGTGTCTTACTTTAACTAAAAATAAAAACGGATTAAATTGTGGGAATGAATCCTAGCCTTTGATTTTTCGATGCTTGTTTGATGAAATATGGCCGTTTGATGTCTTTCAATTTAACCATCCAATAAATGTTCACTGATCCGATATTTAGATAATTAAAAAGTATTAATTTTTGGTTCATGATACATATAAAATGGGACCCATTATTTGGACGGTTTATTTGAATTAATTGAAGGTGAAGCAAGTAATTTCTTGGTAGTTTCTAAGTGCTTGCGCATCATATATCACACTCTACCAGAGTATCAATGCTTTTCCGTTTTAGGAATCGTTGAGTTAGTGGTCCGTGCTATGCTTGCGTCATGTGGGGCCAGTGTCTCTGGCTACAGACCCTAAGACAGCTAATACTTTTGGCTGACATGACAGCCACATGAAAGTGAACTTTTTAAAGGAAATCCACACGCTCTTATCGTGCGGAGTAAACTCTGTTGAGCCTACCTAGAATGTATGTGCTTTATCTATTCCGTCCATATGTTTTTTCATCTCATTTTAGGGGTTTAACCCAAAATTTAAGCATATCCAAATCTCAAGTGGACCATGCCACGGGAAACAGTGAGAATAATGATTTCCACCGTTGAAACCTCCCCAGGCCCCACAGTTATGTTTATTTGTCATCCAACCTGTTCGTAAGATCACATGGATATTGATGAAGGGAAAACACAAATATCAGCTTGATCCAAAACTTCTTGTCTCCTCCTAGAAATTTTCAATGGCAGACATTCAGTTCACACTTTTTCTGTGGTGTGGTCAACTTTAGATTTTTGATATCCTTCATCTTTTGGCACCATACCTAAAATTTTCTGTTAAGATGAATGGACGGAGTGGATAAAATACGTAAATCATGATGCCGAAGCAGTAGCATGTCATGGTGGGGCCATGGGTGATGTGTTCTGCTATAGGCCGTTCGATGATCCAGCTGTTGGTCTGGCGTGTCCACCGTGGATAGGGATTCCCCCAAAATATATCAGAGATTAGAAGACTGATCAGGGGGTTTCAGATAGACGGTTAAGAAAGAAATTAAAATAAAAAAAAAAATAAATTAAAAAAAAGACACTACATCCTAGGGACTTTCCATCTAAAATACTTTTGGGTATTGGCTGCGACAATGTTGCTTGTAAGATCAACGGACTGGATCATTGAAAAATGGGCCCGAATGTATCAGGACACTATCCCACACACAAGACACGGAAGCTAGGTGGGGCCGTTTTGCCCGCTTATGCTAAGGACATGAGACAAAATAAGGCAGATCGAAACTCAAGTGGGCCACGCCGGAAAACACTGGGAATGTCACCCACAGTTGAAACATTTGCGTGGCTGCACCTGGGGCCGTGTGGGGTCCACAGATATGTCCATGACAAATTTACTCCTTCTATCTGTTTTGAAAGACCATGATAGACAGGATTCTAAAAATCAGGCAAATCCTGCACTCATGTGGCCATACCAACAAATAACAACGTCCACCGTTGAAACTTTCCAAGAGCTGACCATGATGTTTATATGCCATCCAAACTGTTCATAGAATTATTAACACCAAGATTTATCATCTGATGCAAAACTTTTGTCACCGCCAGGCATTCAATCCCCACTGTCTGGTGTGGTATGGCCCATATGAGTTTTAGATCTTTCTGATTTTCAAATACCTGATCTATCATTGTCTTTCAAAACATGTGGCAGTGGATTTGTCGCGGACATTTCTATGGGCGCACACAGCCTCAGCACAAAGATATCTCTGTGACCCCTCTGTGCCCGGGGTCACAGGCAATCCACTCTCTGGTCACAGAGGCTTTGCATCAGAGAGCGGATTAGGTGAGACCCCGGCATCATCCAGGACGGTGAGGCCCTTATCATGGGGCCTACCTTGATGTATGAATCAAAAAATGAAGCAATTAACATGTGGATCATATCACAGGAAACAATGGTGATTGAACGCAGTACCATACATACATCAAGGCGGGCCCCACGGTAAGGGTCGCACCATCTTGGTTGAGGCCGGTGTCTCACCTAATCCGCTCTCTTTGTATCAGGCTGCTTAGTTTTGTGTTTCATTTCATTAAGTCAAAATGACCTTATAAATGGTTTTCAAGGCACCACACATGAAGGTGTACCCAGAAAAGTTTCAATGGTAGATAATTCTCTCTCAACTTTTTCCTGTCATGTGGCCTATTTGATTTTTGGATCCATCTCATTTCCTAGCTCATGGCCTAACCTGAGCTGACAAAACAGATGGACACAGTGGATTTCTTGCAAAGATCACCGTGGCCTGGCCCCTTACAGTTGGGATCACAGACAATCAGCATCCATCCTCATAAGCACAGATGCCCACTTAACTCTGACAGATCAGGGTAATGAACTTAACCATGTGATGATTATAGGGATTGTTGGGTTGATGTGATATGCAATGCGGACCATCTATGGGCCTACCATAATAAGGGAGCCGGCCAAAGTTATACGGCTCTGGGTCCATATTTTGGGACTCATCTAAAGTTTGGGTATGGTTTGGCTCCACCTTCTTTGCCCTGTTTAAAGCTCAGGTCAGGTCAGGTGCCTAATTAGGTATGTGTTAGGTATGTTTAATTTTAATATTAGTATTATGAGAACAAGTTGAGTGAATAGATAAATAGTTTCCCATCATGGTTTTAAGACTAGGGCGGATCTAATGAGACTCCGAGTCCGCTCAAATCGGGCAAAACCCAATCCAGTTTGATACGACGACTCACCCAACTCAGGTGAGTCGGACTGATTCAGCTCCCTCTCAACTCAGGCTGAATGAATCAACGCGAGTCATTAAGTCTTTTAACTATGTTCCCCATTGTATCTCGCCTGCTAGCTCGGCTGGAAAATGCACAGGCATTTCAACAGCAGGTCTCAGGTTTGAAATGCTAAGGAGATACACTAACCTCACCCACTGGTAGGTGAATCGTGTGACTAATTGTAACAGGGTGGGTGCATCGCATGACTAACAGAGGAGGAAAAAAAAAAAAAAAAAAAGACCTTCCCCATTCATACAAAGCTTTTTCTTATGAGTTCCATGTATGGGTTACCCAAGCCATTGATTCAATGGCCCTCGTCATGGTTTGATCTTGTCCTCAAGTTGAAATTTTTTAATCACCTATTGTTTGGCTTTTTAGCCATTGATCACATTGGTTGTATTTATTCTTAATCATGTATTTATATTCCAATCACAAGTGTTAAGAGTTTGTTGAATTGCATAATTTATTGGGCATGATCCATCCATGGAATGGACCACAAGTTTAATGGTCTAAACCCTCAATCCATGGTTTTTATTTGTAATCCATGTAGAGAAGGTATGTTTTCTGGTAATCACTAATAGACAACTCAAGACCTAATCTTAAATCAAGAGATTTTAACACAAAGCACCCTTCATTTTTTTTTTAATATTTCAGATTTCACCCTGGTAAAGTACTACAGTGAAACCATAACAGAAATATGATTGGTCCATCATAGTCAACTGTTGAACATTTAAAATGGCATTTTATGCTCTACAAACAAGAAAACAAGAAAACGACATTTTTTAGCTTAAATTGCGGGTGCCTGTCGAATGTCATGCAAGTGGTTTTTAAGCTTATGCATTGCCGTACACCTGCCGACATTGCACATTAGACAAGATCTAGACCGTTCATAGCTTGGGCCCCATCATTGTCAGATGATCTGGACTGTCAAATGATATTAGGACTGCCTGTAGGAGCCAAATTTGAACACCCATATGAGATTTGAACTGCTAATAACATAGGTCTCAATATTGTCAGATGATATGATGAGTGGACTAGATCTCACACGTGCTTCCACTGGAAGAGTTCAAATGCTGTCTGGGGCCCATTGTAAATTTTATATGACATCTGACCCATTCATCAGGTGAACCTCACTAAGATCAAGGGACAATACAAAAAAAAAAAAATCAGCTTGATCCAAAACTCATCTGTGACACATCACATAAGTTTACATTGTTCCCTTGGTGTGGCCCAACTTGAGTTTTGAACGGAGCTGATCTTTTGGAGGTGCGGTGAACAATAGATGGGTCACTTGATTGACGGTGTAGATGTTGCACACATGACATGGTCAACTCTAGATAGAGAAGGGATTTTAATAAGCACTTGGGAAAAAGAATCATATATAAATATTATATTATTAACCCAATCATAATTACTTTTTCTATCCAAAAGCAGCAGTTGAATTGTAAGTAACAGCTAAATGGGGCCCACACGCTTGTACTTGGCAGTTCATTACCGAGCTGGCACAGAGATGTGAGTACCAGTCCATACATCAAAGGGGAACCACTGGATAGATAGCCTGTCTGGGGAATCAGGTCCGTCCATTTGTCAGGTGGGCCAAATTTTATGAAAGAAATGTATAGTTAGGAAAAACTCCACCGAATATTTATGATGTGTCCTGCCCTTTTCTAATGGTGTGGACCACCTTCTTTTTGGGCAAGAACTTTAGTTGGTGAGACCCACATGATGAATAGATTGTATATTAATTGCACTGGGCTATCACCCTGGCACGTGTGGTGGCAGGTACTTGAAGTTCGAGCCTTCAAAAACTCTTTAAATCTAGCTAGTACTTATTAAAAATAAGGGAATTTAATAATAAAACAAAAAACTACCTCATTGATATGGAATTTACATTCCAATACCTTTTTCAAAAAGGTTTTAAAAAAGCTACCTTGTTAATGGATATGTTCATCGATCCACTATCTTCAGTCACGGCCTTCATGAGAGCTAATGGGTGGGTGGCTCGGGTGGGCCAACCAAAATGTTTATGTAAAATTTATCCTCTATTAATGAAGGGTGATTGTTGCTTGTATGCTATTTTCAATCACGTGGTCCACCTAAATTATAGATGAAGGTGATTTTTGGTCCCCTTGCCTAACATAAGGTGGCACACCTGATCTTTAGGATGGATTTTACATAAGCATTACGTTGTCGCCTCTTAAGCAGTCGACCCATTTGCTCACATGCCCACCTAACCTGCCATTTAAAAAGGAAGGTAGTGGAATAATAAGGCAACTGTTTGAAAACTATTTTGGAAAAGATACCTTAATGTAAATTTCATGTTAATTAGGAAGTTATTAGTAAAATTCTTTATTTAAAAAAATAATAATAATAATAATAAAAGCAGCCAGTAAGGGCACCTTCGGTTGGCATCTGGAAACTTATTTTCAACTTAAAATTTGGATTCCAGCATAATTCGATTTTAACTGGGGTGTTTGGTGGCAAGTTCCAGCCAAATCAGATTATGTCTGGAAACCTAAATTGAGTGGAACCGGGATTAGTGGAAACGGTGTGGGCGACCCTTTTTACGGAAGGAAAAAGAGGCGGAAGTGAGCATCACCACCTCCATGTATGCGTTGTACATCTATGTTGTATATGTTTTATATCTCCACAGTCCATTAGTTTTGAAATCTCAATTAAGGGCATTGGACAAAAAATGAGGCAGATCTAAATATCAAGTGAGCCACACCACAGGAAAACAGTGTTGATTGAACGTCCACCATTAAAAACTTCCTAGTCATCCAACCTGGCCATCTGTCTTGCGGGACTATAATAGGCCAGGGTAAGGTTCTCAGGTGGATCTGAAGCCCAAGTGGGCCATGCCACAAGCAATGGTTGGAACACAATCTGAATTGCACTGTTTTCAACCAAGCAGCAAGTTACAGATGAAACCTGGCTCCACTTTAATTTATGCAATTTTGGATTCCAACACTGGAATCTAGATTTTCTTTAGAATCTGGGTTCTGAAACCAAACAGGCCTAACTTCACAGTTACCGTTAGTTGCCCATAGCTTTGATAAACCCACGTGCATGTGCATGCGACACATGCCAGCATGTACAATAGGCCCGAGATCCAATCCATCCATTAGAACAGCACCACTATATTAATGCCCTGTACCAAGAAGAATATTGATCTACTGCTCAGGTGGACCACTGTTTGCAAAACAAATGTATAGCCATGAAAATTGGCTGACGGTTTTCTAACCCATCTAGCTGTTTTTAACATTTGGGGCCACAAGCTGATTGGACCTGATTCATTTTTGAGAAAACATGTAAATGGTCATACCAACTTGATGGATGGATTAGATCTAGCACATGTGTGACGTGTACACGAGCTTTATCACACACGTGCATGCGATACAAGAAAGCTCTTGACCCCAGCCAACATGAACAAGACCCGGAACCAGGATCCGTACTGAACCAGACCCGAAAGTTGGATCCCAACGGGTACCTAAACCCGTTTAGAATGATAAGACACGTGCCAGAATGGTTGACAGCCTATGTGGAATCTGGCTTTCCCTAACCTACACAAATCATATCCATGGCCCACCGTTAATCCATTGCAGAAAGTGATATATATTCATCGAACGGCAAATCATTTCTGAGAGAGAGAGAAAGGACTTTAAATACTCTGGTAGAGTGTGATAGAAGATGCACAGGCACTTAGATATCACTAAGAAATGTTTTCAACATAAAGCAATATTAACCGTCCAAATTATGCTTCTTGCTTCAGATGTAAAATGACCCAACAATTATGCTTATCTAATTATCTGACTTTTACATTGGTGGACATTAATTGGATGGTTAAGATGAAAAATATCCATGGTGCTATTCCACAAGTATCTATGGATCAATGGTTACGATTGTTCAATCAATCTGATCTGATCAGGACTTTTGACTTGGGGATACTGAAAGCAAGTTAGTCGGTCTAATTTTTTATTTGAGGTATCAAATGCCTCATGTATAATTGTCTGAGTGCTTGTGTATCAACCGTCACAAGCAGCCGGAGTATCAAATAACTCCCCAAAATGAAAAGGCCCAGAATTCCTCAGTCAAGACTCGGTGAGTCAACCAGACTCATTCAGTTCTGAGCTTGAGTCCAGATTCGGTTGAGTTGGGGTGACCTTTATTGAGAATCAAAACTGGATCAGACTCGACCGTATATCAAGAGTCATACGTCATACGCAGCCAGAGTATCAATTAACTCCCTAAAAAGAAAAGCCCAGAATTCCACAGCTATGAGTCTTATGGCTCAGGACTCAGCCACTTGGACAGACTCATTGCGTTTTAAGTTGGGTCGATACTCAGATTGAGTTGGGGTGACCTGCCCGAGTCAGACCGAGTCACATCTATTCTTAGTCATGATTTGTGGTGTGGCACGTGGATCATCCTCCACCCGATCCGAGTTGACTCAGACTAGTCATCAATCCATGATTACTCAAAAAGGTCTCCCACTGCCTTTACAATGTCCCCAGGATTGCGGAAACACAACCCCCCAAACTGCGGAGCTCCTTATAGCTAGGATTGACGTTGATATTAAAGGTATACGGCCCACACATATTCACACACTTTTTACACGTGTCATGCATGTAACTCCATCCAAACCATCCAAATAGTTGGCCCAATTATAACCATTCATAACCCAAAATCACATTCCTTAGTTGATCATAAATCCCAATCAATGGTCCAATTTAGATAAAACCATATGTGCACCAATCAATCAAATTTTGTAGTTGTCTCATATCAACATCGAAGCCCGCAGATTCAACGGTTTGGATCGATTTATGTGTCTACCAAACGTACATGGGCTGTGCTACATGAATATGGACTATCATACTAAGCCAGAGTATCAATGATTTTCTTATATATATGAAGAGAAGAGAGAGAGAGAGAGAGAGAGAGAGAGTAGGAGCCGTTTGATGGGATTCATATGTTTATCCATTTATGGAATGTTGGGCCATGGGATCTGGGGAAGTGTTTATCATCATTGTTTTCAAGTGGGCCATGCTCTTTTTGAATTGGTGATTGATGTCTATGGACAGCTAAGGACAAACTGAAAGAGATTAGTAGTAGCATAGGGGGAGGAATGAAATGATATGGAAGTGGACAACACCACTCCGGATTTCAAGCCTACATTCCGTTGATGATTTCTATGCCTAGCACGTACGTCATTTCAAAATATAAATGTTCATGTACAGCACTGCATGTGAACTTTCACGTACAACACTTTCTTGTCAATTGTCACTAGTGTAGGAAATTGAGCCACGTCGGAGGTGGGCCACACCTTAATGATCACTTGAGGAGAATATTAGTACCAATGCGATCATTAGGTGGTGAGACTCGTATATTGAGTCAAGCAGCTATTGGCCGTTGATTTATTTAGACAGTGTCGGCTTCCTGATGAGTAGAACGTCTTGGATTTCGCCTCATGTGATCTTTGCTGTGTGGCCCACATTTTTAACGGATCAGATGGTCTACCCAAGTGATCTGTTTGTGGTAAAGAAAGCGTTGTATGTGAAATCTTACATGCATCGTTTTATTCGGACGTTTCTCGTTATGAAAATAATGAATGCTATGTGTATTCGTTCGCATGAGATGGACGGAGGGGGGAGGAAAACACATGTTAATGTAGGTATAAGATCCAGACCATCCATCACTATTCCTAGCATGACTCACCAAGTGGGTCATATCCGTATATTTACTAATGATCATCAGACTTTTTTTTAACCGTCCATTTTCTTAATGCATCGTGGTGGCATTTCATGGTGCCTTGTTTTGCCAAGATATTTCACATGGTAGTAAACGGCTGATGAATGGCCCTGATCTGATGATTGTGGGTCATTGTAACACGTATGGCACGAAGCCCAACATCCATCTTACTCGTGCGAGAAACTCCTTTGCATTCCTCTTACTTAACAAAAGTTCGTATCCGTACGTTCAGCATCAACACAGAGCTCCAATCATTGTTAGCCACGACGGTCCACCGACACGAATTGCCTGTGTAGGGCCTTAGTATGTTCCTGTGGTCCGAAGTCATGTGGGCCCCACAGATATTCCAATAGAAATCCGCTCCAGTCCATCATTTTTTCAAGCTCACAATAGATTGGAAGTTCGAAAATCAAGCAGATCCAACACTTAGATGGGCCACGCGAAAGGAAACAGTGTGAATGGAAACATCCATCCTTGAAAGCTTCCTCGAGCCGACGATGATGATATGATATCCAAACCGTTCATAAGATTACTAATACTAGTATAAACTTTAGTCACAAATATCATCCTGATCCAAAACTTCCGTGGCCCCCACAGATTTTCCAATGGTGAGCGTTCAACCCCCACTTTTTCGTGTGGCTTGGTCCACTGTTGGATCTATCTGATTTTTGGATTCCCGTCCTATTGTGATCTTGAGAAACTGATGGATGGAGTGGATTTCTCACAGAATCTCTGTGGGACCACATAGATTACGACCACAGGAACTTCCTGGGGGCACATGCAATTCGCTACCGACGTACACGGTCATCCATGATCGCGCCGATTGCTTGCATATTACCGTTTGGGCTTTCCGTTTGTACAAGTGGGGCCCACGTTTCAGTCATCCAAACCATTGATGTGATCGATCTCATCGTCAATGGCTCATGCACCAAAAATTACCGAGATTGGAAATCCAGACCCTTCAATCGGCGGCCAAGAAACAGACAGTTAATATGTTTCAAAAATCAGACAGATCTGGCCATATATGTACATACAGTTTGGACTCTTGGTTAATTGATCTCAACCGTTCATCGTTTTGTCCACTCCTGCCAACGTGATTATCTTATGAGCCCAAATTTTCGGACATGGCACCTAGACAGGTGTGATTGACTGATGAGCTGCTGAGATATTACACACGTTTTACCTGTCAGAACATGTGGGACTCGAATTTTAGGGAGCTCGTGAAACAAACAGCTCAGCGACGCCCACCACGATGTGTGTGTGACATTCAGTCCGTCCATCATTTTCTCTAGCTCATGTCAGAACATGAGACCAAAAATCAAGGCGATCCACCACAGGGAACCGTGGGGATAGGGACACCCAACATTTAAACCCTTCCTGGGGCCCACCGTGATGTTTACATGACATCTAACCCGTTCATATGGTGCATCCAACAAGGATTAAGAAAATCCAAATCATCAGATCGATCCAAAAGTTAGTTGGGCCTCAAGAACGTTTCAATGGTAGGCGTCGCCATCTCTACTTTTTCCTAAGGTGTGGCCCACTTGAATTTCGAATCGGCCTTTTTCAAGCACTAAAATGAGCTATAGAAAATTATGGATGGAGTGGATGGCACATATACAATACGTTGGCCTACAGAATATTATTGCACGGCCTCCCTACATCAACGGTCCCTACATCAACGGTCACAAGAATTCGCGTACGTATACATATACTCTTTCCATGATCAGATACTCTCGCGTTCTGTTTGGAAAAGTGAGGCCGAAAGTTCCGTGATCCAGACCATTAATCTGTTGGCTTCACCATTTATAGACGATCCCAAAAAATTTCCTCCATAGGATCGTAACCTTACAAATTTTGCCCTGAAAATTAATTTTTAAGAAGAAAAATCCATCAACGGTCCACATTCAACTGAAAAAGGCTCAAGATTGCTTGCTAGGAGCTGCCAATTTCGGAGATTTTTTCGTTTACATTCCATCCATGATGGAACTAAATACACCAACGGTCTGGATTATTGAGCCATGGGTCCCACATCCAAATTGGAAAGTTTGAGCATACTGCAAATCCTCGGATCTATGCATCTCACACAGGGCCCAGAGACCACGGTGGGCCATCAGTTCATCATATTGGCCCTATCACGGAGGGGCTAAAATTCATCAATACGACGATCCTAACCATCCAATAATTTTCCTGCAAACAGGTTCCAAATAATGGTTGAGAATCTTCTTTTCAGTGTGGTACGTGGTCCCCGGCCTTGGATCTTTGATGATGAGGCCCACTTAATGGAAGGTCTGGACCATTGCACACATGCCTTATGATGATGAGGACTACTTAATGAAAGGTCTGGACCATATATTGTAGAAATAGAAAACCAGCTCCTTGGACATATGTTCTAAGACTGCAGCCGTTGGACGCAGTTGGACAACCGACGATCTTTGTGGCCCACCTTCCAGAGGAGGTCAGGAACGGTTCTTTTTTCTTCTTTTTTTTCTGTTGAATCAAATCATAAACATTCAAAAATGGACTTGAAGGCAAACTATTGTCCCTTTAATAATCTGTTACCAACAAATCGAACGGCTACGATCAGTTGTAGAAACTCGAACTTTGCCTATGGCTAATTTACTGTGGGACTTACCTCTTGAATGGCTAGGATGGTAGGACATGATGTGCGGTAGGGAATGACGAGTTGTGATTCATCTCAACTGTCAAGTTCTGGGGCCTGTTCTGGATTGATTTTAAACAAAAATCGCACTGATGGATGATCCTAGCCGCCCAACTCGCGGCAATCAAATGCTTGGTAACAATGAAAAGGAAAAGAAAAGACCAACGTTCCAAATTCAACACACGTGTCCACTCATGCAGAGCCTATAATTTGGACGGTTTGGATTGATGTGCATGTTTGTATGCATATGGATCTCCCGTACTCTGCCACTATATGAGGCAGAGGAAATGAGGAATGCTTCTTCCCCCTACAAGAGCGAAAGTGGCACCCGTCAGGTGGGCCACACGTGAATGCATTCTATCGGAAAATAAAGATGTTACAGTTTCAGATTGGCCAAACTGGTATGGAAAAAAAGTGGAAATAGTTTAAAATGGTAACCAACGGTCCACATTTATACAAGTGGGCCACCTAATAATTGGAAAGCCCTGATTCTTTCACTAAAGCACACCCACAGAAAAGTCCCACCTAATCAACCCCCAGGATCTCGCACAGGTGCCACTTTGGTACGTGTTAGGTGGGTGCACATAGCATAGCGGTGCAACTCGTGCAGGTTGGGTCAGGTTGAGGGTTAACTTGAGCCCAACTCAGCCTCAAGAGGACCCAACCCTCAACCTGGCCCAACCTGACCCGATCCAAAGACTTGATTATTCCAACCCAACCCAAATTTGTTCAACCTCAACCCAACGCAAATTCAAATCGGGTCGGCATTTTTCAACCTGAACTCAACCTGAGGAACTTGACAACCCAACCGAAACTGACCCAGGACTCAGGTTGGGTCGGTCAGGTTCAGGTTTATCCGAACCCAAGTTGCAGACCCACATAGCATACCCTAGCCATAAATCAGACCACTCTACTAATCAGATGGGCTGCGGTTGTATGAAAAAATGGGAAGAAATAACCAACAGTATATTCAGCATGATGGTCCATCGGATGAGTATACCAGCCTGATTGTGAGGTGAGGGCGTGTTCTTCATTAAACCCCACTGTAAGACTTCTTAAGGTGGGTCCACTTGATCAATGGCTTTGATCTACCTAAAGATGGGTAATCCAATCGAGCATACCAGTGGACCCTACTAAAGTCATGGTCACATTGAAGTATCGTAGAGAGATCAGATTTCAAAAATCATGCACTTTTTAGATAATTACGAAAATGCCATTAGTTAAACTTAAGTTAATTTGCCATTTTTAAGTATTATAGTTTCTGACGATCACTTTCACGCAAAACCCTGGATTTAAGCTTTTGGGTACATATTAACCATACACATCAAATTTCAGCCCTTAAATCATAGTAGAAGTGGTCTGATTGTCAAATCAGCCCCTTAACCCTTGATTTTCATGTCCATCGAGTGAGGAAAGTAGATAGTTAGTCGTAGTCGAATATTTCTCTTCATATGAGTGACTTGGATCATCTTTATCATGGACCAATAGTGTGATTTGAGTGCCCCACCTTGATAAGCATCTTTCTTATGCGCGAAGTTATCCCGTTTTAAAAATTAACGAGTTACCAACTCTTTTTAAATCTGAACCTTTCAATTTACCCACTTCTCACCATCAATCGCTTCTCAAATTTGGACCACTTATTATACTCATATGACTACGAGTTTACACAAAATTTGGACCCCGATCTATAATCCTACACCGTTGAACCACAAAGCCAGCACCTTCCTTTTCCGCCAAAAATTGAAATTTCAGATCTTGGCATTTCTCACCATCAATCAACTACTAAATTTTGTACAATTGTTTGCCTATCATGACTACATATTTTTCCAAAATTTGGGCCCTGATTATCAAGCGTAGACCGTTAATTGAGATCTAGCCCATTTTAGCACCCGTTAGGCCATTTTCAAGGATCGGCCAATCTAGAATGTGGATCATCAAGAAATTTACGTATTCTGACTCTACTCTTCGAGCTTAATAAGATGAACAGATTAGAATTGATCATAGATCATCCGAATATTGAGATTTGAGAAACCCACCTCAAGAAGTTATTACACAAGACCTCCCGTGCACATCCTTCTCCATATTTCTACTACGCACCTCCAAATCCTTCTCCTAACCCTAGCCTCCATGCCGTAGAGAAAGAGAGAGAGAGAGAGAGAGAGAGAGAGAGAGAAGAAGAAGAAGAAGAAGAAGAAGAGAGTTCTTTCTCATATTTTTCCAGCGGCTAGGATCTTCTACAACCCTCTTCTTCTAAGTCCATCCTGAGGTGAGGATTTTCCTTCAAGCCTTTCATTAATAATATTACGATTATCATAAGTTTCTTTTGTGGCATGTGAAGTTATTTCATTTTGAATTACTTATCCATATAATATGAAGTTTGATGTGAGATTTGTAATGAATATCATTATATGGTGATGTGATTTCTTTTTTTTTTAGATTTTTTTTTTACTAAGAAACATGTGTATTTGTGTTATTTATTTTTGTGAAATCTATGCCCTTATTTTCTTAGTCCATGTATTACAAGTAATATTGGTTTTCATATTGTGATATGAAATATGTGTATAAGATCATCATATGGACATCCCATTATTGTATCCTCTTTGTCCCTAAGTTGGTAAAATTATTCGATGTAGAGAGATGGAACCCGTGAGAGGTGTCCATAATGGAAGAATATATCTTGACTTAACTGAGAGAATGAAGTGATTGTTTGTTAATGGATCCTTACATGTACATGATGCTTGATTTGATCCATTTACAGTACATGGGTATTTTAATGAATTTAGTCATGATGTACAACATTGGCTTTTTGGGACATGATGGAATCATAAAACGGGACAATGAGTGGACACTAATGGTATACAAATTCTCATGAGCCGGGGTTGGTGCTATGGACACTAATCCCGTGCTGTCGGCCTATGCTGGGTTGCTTGCGACTCCCCATAGTGACCATTGAGTTTTATTTAAATTGGTTGTATGCGAAAACACTTAAATAAAGGTGAAACTAAAGTCATGCATTCACTTGGCTCCATGTGAGTGTACGGAATTGAGAATAGGCTAGAGCGTCCTACTTCTCCCGTACACTGTCACGTGTAGATTTGGGCTATGAGCGTCCCATTTCTCACGTGGTCGGGCAAAACTATGGGCTTGTGCGTCCCAGGAACCTCTGGTGACTAGTGGCTAGCATGAAGTCGTAACAGGGAGTCTCCCACTTCATGTATTGTGATTCTAGCCAGGGTGCCTTAGCCAGAGCATGCATTCCATGCATCGCATTAACGAAGATTTTTACTTGATTGTTTTGTTTGAATAAAGATATTATTGTGTTGCGTTACTCTGAGTTTTATACATTGTTATTCTTGATAGTCTTGGAGGGAATATTCCCCACTATGATAGCGTTTAACGCTATCCCAAACACAATTTAGATGATGCAGGTGAAGATCCAGGTAATGAACCCGATTTTCAAGGAAAAGAGTTCGATGGTTCGTACAATCACATGGCGGATGACGATGTTAGAGAAACTTAGTTGATATTTTCATTTATTAAATATTTCTTTGAGTAGTTGATACATTTATGGAATTGTAATAAGTCTTCAAGAGAAGACATGGTTTTGTATTTTAATTAATCAGTATGGATATTGGTTGGTTCCTTTATTTAAACATTGAGTGCTAGGGTAGCACGCTTGGTTACACCGTCTTAATTCGACTTTGAATATTAAGTATGGAGTCATAAATAATGAGGAGTTTCGATGGGTTTTTTAATGAACAAATAAATAAAAATAAAAACTCTTCCATCCAGATTGAGTACCCACACCTACAAATAATCGTAGATGCAACTCTCTCATTCCTTAGCTTCTTCTAAAGGTGTAAAGGCGGAAGATCTAGTATGTCCAACTCATCCCATTATTTTGATTCCTACAATTGATGCATAGATCATCTCTTATTTTGCAATTTAATTTACACCCACTTGATAAAGGGCCCAGATCTCACAGATGTGTAGCATCGGCATGCCCACTGAAATTCACCTCTTCAATCTCTCTTCATGCAAACCGCTATTCACTAAAACGGGCACACTGGCGCAAAACCAATGTCGAAATCAATTCCTTCATTACTTCATGGATCTCAATCTACTGTTTACAAATGGGTAAAAAAAAAGAATAGAATTTACAGTTATCGCTTACGGTTTGTCAAGCTCCTATGGATTCAACAAGAGCAATTTAGGAAATCCGGTCAATTGCAAATGCTATACAAGTTCTCCTGATTTATTAGAATCTGAAACAAACAGAATTTGATACGAACCTGAATTGACAGCAAGCTGAAGTGATTACTCTCCACTTATCATGAGCGACTGGAAGGGTACCCTTTTAATCTCTACAATGGTTGAATAGTCACTGTTTATTGGCTGTTTCCATGGCTCCCCATCCATCTGCATATATGCTCGTTCGCACTGCCCACCTCTGATTTCCAATCTAATCGAGGCTGCCTGAAAGATAATGGTTGCATCGTTACAAATTAGTTTTGAGTGGAATACAACAGCTACCAACTGGTGTTATTACCTGGGGATTACTACTAGCAAGAATTTTGAATCTAATTGTGTTGTACAACGACATGACAATGTGGTGCATGTGCTTGAGATCTGTGCCATTCACCAGGTGGGCTCTGCAATGTATCTGAGATTGGCCCAAGAATCACTCCAGTTGAGTCGGTTCATCAAGAAAAGAACAAATGCATGGAGAAAATGAGCCAACAAAAACAGATTCACCAGCAGTCGATATTCAATGTTTGCACATGTAGCCCACCCAATAACCAGATCAGTCTGGTTTGGCATTGTAAAGGTCCCACCTGATGAACAGCCTGACTCTAGCACACATGCCCAGTTGCCATGTACGGGGAGGAGAGTAGGATTGGAAATCCTAATTGCATGAGTAACCATATAAAAAATCTAGGTGAAATTGGAAAAAAAAAAAAATAAAAAGCAGTAACCTTTATCAAATGACTGAATAAGCACACAGACTACTTTCTTTTTTCCTATGATGAATGAATAAGCATGGAATTTTGAAAATGAACTGCTTGAACAACACTCTTTATGGAAAATGTCAAGATGGTCTAGGTCAACTAATGTGAATTTCTGCGTTTTTTTATTTTCTAAAAGATACCGACAAATTGGAATTTCAGAAAGAATGCTTTTCTCTTGGGACTATAGAGACAATTCTTCAATTTTCATTGGATCAAGGTGTTAATCTTAATCTTTTATGCAAACAAATCAGGACATATCTTTCACAACAGATGGGCAAGGTATACACGTAAGCAAAATAATGGATTTACTGAGGTTGAGTCCATACTTCATGAAATATAAGTTATCGTCATCATAGTGACAAATTTGTTCCTGGCAAAGCAAGGGATTTTCTCTGGCAGATTTTGACATTTTTTTCTTGCAATAATATCTGGAAAATCTCACTCAAAAATAAAATATTAATTTTTTTTTATTATAAACTAAAAATGATTTCAGAATTGGGTAAAAATGAATTTATCTAAACTTTTAGATATTTATTTCATAAAAAATAGCAATAAATCATGATTAATAAAAAATTGTTGAGATTTTGAAAATCCTGAGATATCCTCGCGATAATATCATTTAATGAATTTTCCGCAAGTATATCAGGAGATTTTCAAAATCCCAGCAATATTTGTCACGCTGATCGACTGACTGTCTTCTATTTTCCAATATATTATATTCAGGGCAGGGTTTTAGGCACTGGTAAAGGGCTATTACCAACATGGAAAATAAAAAATCATTTCTACCACATGGCATTTGTTGAAATCCATTGATCTCCAAATCAACACAAAATTCTTGGCGAGTCGACATAGTTGTGGTACCTGGGCAATATGCTTGGCGGAGATGAGCTCAACCATAACAAATGAAGCATGCCACCCTTGCTTTAGGCCAAAGATTTCAAGCAGCCCATCATCAACGTGGGCCTCAACAAAGCCTCTCTGAAAAATAATTTGATTAATGTCAGCACTACTATATTCTGAACATATGCACAAACATGTGGACACAGATGCACACCCACCCACACCCATGCACCCACCCACCCCAGTCCGCCTGCACACAGAAGACAATCCACACACACACACACACACAGAGACGTGAAAAGCAAGTGTTGGCTAGGCAATCCTTTAGCAGGAGTCCCAGACTCCGCGATCTCATTCGCCTCAAACAAGATATTGATATAAGGAACACCTATCGTCATGGACCATGACTTGTTCAATGCACATGAGATGACATTAAGAGAATCACTTTCAACAGAGACTCATCCTGACAACGAACGAGATAAGATCTTTAACACTTCCTAGAATGCTAATGCTTCAACTTCACTAGAATCTTTCATTCATGTAAAGCCCAAGAAAATAAGGTTCTCCAACTCAGTATCGGTGGATTACTCAATAGTTAATGCCCATTGAGACATCAAATATAGTATCATTCGAGCTTCATCTTGCTAATAAAGGTATTCATCATTTATGCCAGAAATAACAATTATAATTGTTTTTCCTCTTTTCACTTGCTACAAAAACAAAATATAAAAGCAGCACTTATTAAGTTAGAAGATCTAATGTGCTTAGATAAAAGCATACCTTCTCTAAGTATTCCGGCTTTAGTCGACCCCATGGATTCCTTCCACTCCCATAGTTGTGAAGATTTAAAGCAACTACAGCTCTAACACTGCAAGCGAAAAACCTCATTAAGCCACTTGGAACTGAAAAAGAATGCAGCAAAACAATCTGCTTCAGTGATTGAAAGTAGTAATATCGAGATAAGACAATAACTATGAGAGGACCCACAAAAAAATAACAAACAGAGAGTACATGAGATTGTTTATCAATAAAATACCTGAAACAGTCATCGGCTTGAAATTTTCAAATTAAAACAAATTGAAAGCAAATAATCCTGATATCTAACCTATCAAAAATACGTCTACGCAGATGCCTGCATAGACTTTAAAATAATTCTGGTGAAATATGATCAGAAAATTAAGAATCGGTTTGAACTTGCCTTGAAGGAACTCGAATCTGCTCCCATTCTGAACTATTAACCTTTCTCACATGCAGCCGTAGAATGTTACCGAGCCCCCTGCATTCATTAATTTCGTTAATGCATATTAGACTTGAAAAGCTGACATTAATGCTTCTAATTTATCCACCCTGACATAATATCCCTGTGAACCTATTCATGACACTCCCAACTTTATAAAGCTGAAGAATACCTAGTATTAGAAAATGGTTGAATTAAAATGTATCAGAAACTTAAAGCTATGACTATGGCATTCTTGACCCTGATAAAGATGGCTATTCCACAATTAACGCAATACACAAAGCATACTGCTCAAAATAAAATTCTTCTAGAAATTACTGTACAAAATCCTAGTGGTATCTTCTGGGATGTAGCCAAGAAGATGTCAGGAGTTCTAGAAATGGAAGTATGTTTTTTCTTACTGGCATACTCAAACATGTAGTCAAAAGTTTAACAGATCGATCATGCGGATAATGATATGTACTTTCTTGATGCTAAGGACAAATGACTGGTACAGGTTATGTTTTTCTCTAAAGAAACCCCGGTTTCTTACTTGGAAAAACTTGATATCCAGCATACTGCAGTTCACTGGGGTTCTAAAATCCACCACTTATATATGTGGCATGAACAAATGCCATTCTGTACAGCCCAAATCATTGGCCCTGTGGAGGATGGAGAATGGCCAAAATATCACACTTATCCGAAGATGTGAACCATCCAACCACTGACCATCAAATGGATTGTTAGAAAGAAAACTGTCAGTGCTCCAAACTCAAACAGCCAAAATCAGATAGTTCAGATTGTATGGTGGATGAGTTGCAGGATGTGAGTGTTAATCTTACCAACTCTTCTGAAGCTTGCATATAGGTACAACATCAGCAAAATGAAAGCACAATATCTGGTGTGAAAAATGAATTGCCAATGCAGGAGATAGGGTTGCTGATTGGGGTAGAGGATGGGGTCATTGAGTAGTTATGGATGATGCTAAATTACGGAACAGAATGGATGCACAACACATTCCAATGGATGAAGCTTTGACAAATGCATGCATGCTAATGGTCTATGCATCTAAAGTCTAGAAACTTGGGTTTCTACTATTTCAAGAAGGATTCCAGGCATCCTAGATATGCCCAAAAGGGCCAAATAAAGCATGCATTCACACACCCTCATCCTGTTACTGACCGGTTGCGCTAAAAGCTCGAGCTTTTAGGGAACGACAGAACAATGTATAAGTTTGCTGATGCCTCCAAAACCTCCACTCACGTGCAGGCGGTATACTGGCCCTGCACGTGATACTCTGGGCTGATACAATACTGGATGCCCTATAATACCGAATTTTACAAACCCCGGGACTTGAACACCAGGACGTCCTGCTCTGATACCATGTTACTGACCGGTTGTGCTAAAAGCTCGAGCTTTTAGGGAACGACAGAACAATGTATATCAGGGGGTTTGCTGACGCCTCCAACACATCCATCCAAACACATATCCACTCATGCACAGGCAAACTTCACACCTCAACTCAGTGAACATAAGGTGTAGGCTGCGACTGAAGTGAAGGACAACCAACAGATAATAAATACACAAGCAATATACTAAAGAAATGCAACGATGGCATGGAAATCCACTAACATCACATGCCTAAATATCATCTTGCTCCATTTAATACCTCAAGGCATTTTCATCATTTTATGCATTTTTGCTATGCCTGGCAAAGTAGGAGCAATCAAGATTGCAGTTAGTTCTTCACCAGTTACATCCAAGGTTGACAAGTGAACAGAAATGGTTAATTACATGAAAACACTTTGAATGCATCAATTTGACTAGTAGCAAGGTATTTAAGTACAGTAGGGGTATGGCACATGCAAGGCACGTTGAGAGAGGAAGGAAGAGGGAGAGAGATCAGTGCAGGCAACACCCAGGTAGAGAGAGGGTGTGGCCTACATGCAGAGAAGGTGCAGGCTACCCCCCGGGAGGCTAAGAGATAGGACAATAGGAAAAGGTTGCAGGCGACACACACCCACACAGAGTTTAAGTGGGTAAAAACCTACACCCTCGACAGGCTTTTTGTGGGTAAAATCTAAGCTTTCTATTATCAAGGAGCCACATGCCTTCAAATTATGAAAAGACCTTTCCCTTTATTTCAGATTCCTTCTCATGTCCTTCGAAAATGCAAAGTCCATTGCCTCCAAAAGCTAATCACATGGGTAAAATTGTCCCATGCTGCTCCCTTTTTATATAGTAGAGATGCAAGCAATATGCACGTCACATGAGAAAGCACAGGTTTCTTTTCTCTGTGAAGCGAGAACTAGTTAGTTGGTCCCAAGAACCTGATGGCAACAGAATTGTACTGACAGAAAGTTAACCATGTTCGAGCAATTAAATTTTTTCAAGAGGAATAATACATTGATATTCAACAATACAACACAATGAATAAACACGTCATTTGAAATCCAATTTTTTCTTAACTGAAAGAAATGCAGAAACATGAGTTTAGAACCCAAAGGATTCAATTTGCTCACAGGTGAAAGAGAAGGCTAACCTTAATTTAGGATCACTCAAGCAAGGTGTAAAGAACCATCCTTGGGTGCAGGTATATCCAGAGTAGATCAACTGTGCAAAGAGGATACTCAGCTGTTAACTTTTGATCTTGACATGTGTAAATGCATAACTGAAATCTACTACCTGGGATTTTTTGAATTCTGAGTAAAAAGATCTTGCATAACAAGACAGCTCACGCGAGTAAAGAAAGCAAATTCCAGTTGCTAAAAACTAAAGAGGAGATCAATATGAGAACCCTATAACAAGAGCAACTAACCAAGAAAAAAGGTTTGTACTGTAAAACAAGCATAGCTAAATACATCTGAGGAAAATGAGCTAATTTTTGCACTTTCAAAGGAAGCATGCCAAGCTAATAATACAAAAGAAATTAATCAAATTCTAAAGAATGAGGTGTTAGCTACAAGCCGACAATATGCACTAAAAATATTGGGTCTACAAGGATGCCTATACAAAGCATACCTTATTTGCAACTGGACCTTGTGCAAGGTATGGTTTTTCATCACGTAAATGGTGAAACCCATAAGCAATTTGTGCATCCATTCCTGTTGTAAATAAAAAGAGAGAATTCAGAACTGTTCAATGGGATATAAGAGATATGCAGGCTCGTCAGAAAATCATGAAACATGGGGCTGCTCTAGCAGTTACGACCCAAGTGTTGCAAAATTCAGGCATGGAATCAACCCCATCTTACCCTTTTTTCATAACTTGATCCCAGTTTACCCATTGAAAAAGAATTAAAAAATAAAAATAAAAAGAAATAATAGAGTGGTAAGTGGACAACAAGCATGATTGTCATGCCGTACAGATTCTAGCCATGAGATGTAGCTTTAAAGCAATTGAAAATATGATGATTGTGCAAATGACCCATATATCCAAAGAAACATTAGTTGCACTCAGTTGAAAAGAAAAACAATATCATGAACACCCAACTTCACACAATTTAATATGAACTTAAATTGGATACAGGTCCACGCATAGCTTGCAGATTCCTGTAGTCAACACAGGACTCACACGAGTCTACAATTACCTGAAGTGCCAAGCTGAGCCAAACACATGACTTCCCACTCCAAAGACTTAGACAAGTCACATAAATGACTTGGCTGAACTGCTTCAAAGACTTGGAATTGAGAAAAGCAATGCTAGTGAAGTGTACATGTGCAATAATAAATAGATTCTGATGATGGTGGAAGCACGATGAATCTTTCCAATCCTCTGTTTGTTTAAGGTGTAGGGAAAAGCTGTTTTCTTCTCAGTTGAAATGGATCATATTGTCAATTTCAAGGTTAGATGAAAGAAACAGGCTATGGAGGAGTTAACTCTCCTGGTATGCATGCATGACCTACAAATATCTTATGGAGCACATCCTCAAAGCTATTCCTTTTATTAATTTTTGGAAGATCAATGACATCAAGTACAAGTACCATTATTTAGTCAGGAAACAAAATTATAACTGAAAGGTCAGACCTGGTAGGTTATAACCCTTCCCAAGCACATTTAAAACTATTTTTTTTTTCCACATATTACCACTTTAAAAGCGGATTGACCCTTGTCCTATCTGAACTTCAGCAAGTTCCAGACTCATCAAATGTTCAGCTACTTAAATTAACCAAAACTAAGTGAAATAAGCACTTTATCATCTGTGATGTGGTTTACAGAGACACTCTTTAAAAAGCGTCATTAGAATGAAGTTCATTATCCACCGCAGTGTCTAATTTTCAAAACAATGTCCAAGATGATTTGTATGTCATGAACAGAAAACCAAGATAAGCAAATGGTTACTCATTTACATTAAAACAAGCATATTCACATATGGATGGATGATCACAAAAAAAAATTCAAATGCACAAGAATAGACAGAGTTTGTGGCAGGCAGAAAAAGATCATAAGAGATGTAATCAACACACATGGCATTAAACAATAAGATACATAAGCAGAGTTGTCAAATAGTTCGAGAGATATACCTATGCTGAAGTAATTATAGAAAACTCCTTCGAAGCAAGAAAGTTTTTCAGGCAAGTCCCCTTCAATATCCCCATTCTGCACTAAGTCCGGTATTAATGCTTACAATTGGAAAGGATTAAACAAATAGTACCACAAATATTGCAGGCATGCAAAAGCATAATTTCATGAAGCATGAGAGGAGAATACAACATTCATGAAAAAACCCAATGATATTGCTTTAGGAAATTTAGTTACTTTGAATCTCCAGTATCTGTTAGTTTTATATGCAGAAAGGTCACTTGACAAGAATCAAGTAATAAGGTGCCCCTACATCCATGGTTCAAAGTTTCATCAACTTTACTATAGAAGTTCCACAATAACAACATCAACCTTGCTCATTTCCTGAAACATTTCACACTTTACAATAGTTCAGAAGCACCTATTCTAAGAAATTGCCAACCTGACCAAAAGGGCGCTCGTCCAAATGCCTCAGACAATGGGGCAGTTGTATAGTTTGTCCTGCAGCCATTGATACCACAACATGCCAGCTACAAAGACATAAAAGTAAATGTTAATTAGCACTGCTCAATTTCCATAAACAAGATTGATGGTGACAGGTCTAGGGATTGCAAATCTCACTCCCATCACCGCATACACAGGGTTAACACTTGCAAGCTCAATGGCTATAATCATTCCAGTTGAAACATGCTTCTCAAGAATTCTAGCAAGCAATAGAACTGCACATCTTTCAACATCTTGTAACATTCTTGCTTTATGCATTTGCACAACATCAAACATTGCAACACTGTGCACTGTGGATATCACACTAAGAATTTCTCATACTTTCATGACGGTATATTTCCCACAAATGGATATTACCACAAGGTGAACCTTATGAACATACACTAAACAGTGATAGACAGCAAAGTCCTCCACAAGTTCCAGATTTAAGGGTTTCTCAACAACCCAAAGAAAGGAAACAGTTTTATTATATTGTTTACCAAATTACAAGAAAGCCCCTTTATACACATAACAGCCCAACATGGGCCAGGGGCAAAATAGGGAAAAACAGAAACATAATTGCCTAAATATACATGACTTAACACCTTCGTTAAAATGTCAGCAATCTGATCGTGTGACACCACATGAGGAAGAGAGATGATGCCGGATTGATATTTTTCGCGAATGAAGTGGCAATCCACTTCTATGTGCTTCGTGTTGGGAGCGTTTCACACAAACCTTCGGATCTCGCCGCCCAATGCACTAGAATTATGGACTACGATAATGCAATAATCAAGAATAAACATCAATCACACGACACAAGGAGTTTTTACATGGAAAACCCTCGAAAGAGGTAAAAACCACGGGACCTAGTCCAGATCAACAATCCACTATCTCAGGGAAGTGTTACAACCGATCTCAAGCACACACCGCTTGGATCAAACCTTCCTCACTCACATAGGAGTGGATAAACAATAAGAGAATAGCAAAAGTAGAGTGATCTCACCGATCCCGAGAACGTAGAAGCGCTGAGACGACGGCTGCGCAGAAGAATCCCTTTTCAAGCAACTTGTCCCTTCTACAAGCTTCCTCTTTCTCTCTCTCTCTTCTCTTTCTCTCTTCCTCTTTTTCTCTCTTTCTCACCTTGGATGTGCAAACACTCTAATGGGATAACCTAATTCTGTTTTGGAACCCCTTAAGTAAGAAACCGAAGGAGTTACAACCCAATAAGGAAACTACATATAAGCAATCCGCGTCAGGTCGAGCGCCCGGTCACCAGACTGTCGGGCGCCCGGCCAAGCCCAAAAAAGTCCAGCGAGAAAACCTTGAGAAAACTCCAATTTCGGGAGCCCAGACCAACATGGTAGGGCGCCCGCCTAGGGCACCGGGTGCCCGGTCACCTTGACCACCGGGCGCTCGACTGTTGTCAAACCAGCCCAGCAGCAAAATACACCTCCTGATGGAATTTCGGTCGCCCGGCCAAAAAATGATCCAGGCACCCGACCATCCAGAGGAGGAAAAACCCATCAAATCTCCCCATTTCCGACTCAGGAGAAATTCATCTTCTTCAAGCCAGTCAGGTTTCTGCAAACCTCAAACTTGCCCTTGAGCAAAGCCTTGGTCATCATGTCTGACCTGTTATCGTCCGTGTGGACCTTCTCAAGCTGTAACACTTTCTGTTCTAAAGTATCACTGATCCAGTGATACCGAATCTCTATGTGCTTCGACTTGGAATGCTGACTTGGATTCTTGCTTAAGTGTATAGCACTTTGGCTATCGCAATAGACCACGTGCTCCTCCTGCTTCAAGCTAAGTTCCTGTAGGAACCTCTTCATCCAAAGCATCTCTTTACATGCTTCTGTGACCGCAATGTACTCGGCCTCTGTCGTCGACAATGCTACGACCTTCTGTAGCTTGCTTTGCCAAGAAACCGCTCCCCCTGCAAACGTGAACATGAACCCCGATGTAGACTTCTTAGAGTCTATGTCACCTGCCATATCTACATCTGTGTAGCCTTCTAACACAGGTTTTCCGTCACCATAGCATAGGCTCAACCTGGATGAGCCCCTCAGATACGGCAGTATCCACTTCACCGCTGCCCAATGTTCTTTGCCAGGATTGGCAAGATACCGGTTAACAACACCAACCGCATATGCTATGTCTGGGCGCGTACACACCATAGCATACATCATACTTCCTACCGCTGACGCGTAGAGTATCTTCCGCATCTCTTCCACTTCCACCTTCGTCTTGGAACACTGCTTGTCGCTCAATTTGAAGTGACCATCTAGTGGAGTACTGACCGACTTCGCTGCATTCATGTTGAACCGCTGTAGGACTTTCTCAATGTACCGCTCTTGTGACAACCAAAGCTTCCTGCTGCTTCTGTCACGGGTTATCTCCATTCCTAGGATCTGTTTTGCCGGGCCCAAGTCTTTCATCGCAAACGACTTGCCCAACTCCTGTTTCAGCCTGTCAATCTTCTTGATGTCTTTTCCCATGATGAGCATGTCATCAACGTACAATAGCAAAACTAAGAAATCACCACGTGAACACACAGTGGTCCGACTCCGTTCTGTCATATCCATGCTTCAACATGAACGAGTCGAACTTCTTGTACCATTGCCTAGGAGCTTGTTTTAACCCATACAAGCTCTTCATAAGCCTACACACCATATGCTCTTTGCCCTTGACTTCGAACCCTTCTGGTTGGCGCATGTAGATCTCTTCTTCCAGGTCACCATAGAGAAAGGCAGTTTTGACATCTAACTGCTCTATCTCCAGATCCATGCTAGCCGCCAATGCAAGAAACATCCGTATGGATGTCATCTTCACCACTGGTGAGAATATCTCCTCGAAGTCTATTCATTTCCTCTGACCAAACCCTCTCACCACAAGTCTGGCCTTGTACCTTATCTGTGAATTCTTCTGCTCATTCTTCTTTCTGAACACCCACTTGTTGCTCAGAGCTTTCTTGCCCTTAGACAATTTCACCATGTCATAGGTGTGGTTCTTATGTAAGGATTTCATCTCCTCTTGCATAGCTTTCAACCACTCCCCCTTATGCTCGTCGGCTAGGGCCTCAGAATAGTCTTCTCGCTCTCCCCCATCTATGAGCATAATGTACTCATGGGGTGACTACTTCTTGGATGAATGTCTGTCCCTTGATGTCCTCCTCACCTGTGGCTCAACAGGTGGATCAAGTTAGGGCTGCTCCCCCTGTACATTTTCTGTAGGGACTCCCTCATCCTCTGCACCTTGCTGTACTCCCTCGTCATCAGGCACCACGGGAGGAGTAACCGGATCCATGTCCTCCAGTTCACCTGAACTGGGTTGGGTCTTCTCTGGCTTTTCAATGTCTTCTATACACTAATCTTCAATGAAAACCACATCTCTGCTCCTGACGAGCTTCTTCTTGGTTGGATCCCACAACCTGTAACCTGAACTTCTCATCACCGTACCCTAAGAACTGCACACTGGCTGATCTTCATATCGAGCTTGGACCTCTCGTCCTTTGGTACGTGAACGGATGCCCTGCATCCAAACACCCTGAGATGATTGTACGATGGATCACGTCTAGTCCACACCTTCTCAGGTACTTCTCCATTCAATGGGGCTGATGGAGACCTGTTTATCTAGTACACCGCCGTATGCATTGCTTCTCCCCAGAACATCTTGGGCAACTTTGCATGGAATAACATGCATCTGATTCTCTCTACAATGGTACGATTCATTCGCTCAGCCACAACATTATGCTGGGGGGTCTTGGGAACCAACTGTTCATGCCGTATACCCAGTGACTTGCAATACTCAGTGGAAGTCACATATGTATTCACCACCCTTGTCAGTGCGGATGCACTTCAATGATCTGCATGTCTCTCTCTCTCTCGACCATAGCATGAAACAGTTTAAACACACAAAAGACCTCGTCCTTGGATTTCAAAGCACATACCCAAACCCTCCTAGATGCATTATCTATAAAAGTGACAAAATACAATGCCCCACTCAAAGTTTTTGTCCTCATAGGACCACAAACATCAGAGTAAACCCAATCTAATGCATGTACTTTATTAATATGAGAAGCAGTTTTAACAAAAGAAACTCTATGATGTTTCCCAGATAAACAGTCAATACAAGTTTTGAGAGGTATACCTGTCACGTCTGGAAGGAGCCGCTTCTTCGCTAGTAGCTGAAGCCCTTTTTCACTCTTGTGGCCTAGACGCCTATGCCACACGTCAGTAGCTGAGTCTTCCGCTGCGTTCAATCCACCCTTGCATACACTGACACTTGCCTTGTAAAGGGTGCAACACTTCTTTCCTCTAGCAGCAATCAACGAACCCTTGATGAGCTTCTAGCGCCCACCAACAAACCTGCTTTCATAGCCATCATCATCCAGCCTTCCCGTTGACATCAAGTTGAGGCGAAGGTCTGGAATGTGTCTCACATCCCTGAGAACCAATGTGCAGCCCACATCGGTCTTCAAACAAATATCACCGACCCCTACGATCTTCGAAACACCAGAATTTCCCATCTTCACTGTCCCATAGTCACCTAACTTATAGCTTATAAAGAAATCTCTGCGTGGAGTCGCATGAAACGAGGCTCCTGAGTCTATCACCCAGTCGGTGTCCTAACTCGAAGCCGTGAGACAAATATAGTGATCTGCCGAAAGAATAACAATAACGTCACCATCTGAGGCGACCGCAATAGAATCCGAATCATCTTCCTTCTCCTTTCCTTTACCCTTCTTGTCACTCTTCTTCTTGTGACATTCATGCTTATAGTGGCTCTTCTTGCCACAATTCCAGCATTCAACATCTTTCCTGGCAACTGACTTGCCTTTTGATTTATCTCGGGCCTTTCCGCCCTTTTTGTTCTTTCCTCTCCCCCTATCTTGTGTCACAAGGGCCTCTTGTTGAGCAGGCCCTAAAGACTTCCTCCTTGTCTCCTCATTGAAGAGACAGCTTGTTACCTGATCCATGGATACCTTTCCGTCTGGCGTGGAGTTACTTAGAGACACCACCAATGTCTCCCAACTGTCAGGCAATGAGCTAAGCAGTAGCAAAGCCTGAAGTTCATCATCCAGGACCATCTTCATGGCGGAGAGCTGATTCAGTATGTTGCTGACTTCATTCATGTGTTCAGCCACAGAACCACCATCTTTGAACTTGAGATTCACAAGTCGTCTTATTAGGAATATCTTATTACCAGCTGTCTTCCTCTCATACAGCCCTTGCAATTTCTGCCATAGGCTAGCGGCTGAGGTCTCTGTAGACACATGGTGGAAAACCGAATCATCCAACCATTTTCTAATGAACCCCACCGCCTTCCGGTCCAATTTCTTCCAATCATCATCTGACATATCCTTCGTCTTCACCGATATGCCTAGAATTGGAGCATACAAGTCCTTGCAATAAAGCAAGTCCTCTATCTTAGCCTTCCATATGGTCCAGTTAGAACCATTGAGGCTAATCATCCTTGATGAGCCACCTTCCATAATTCAGAACCGATCCCACTCTGTTCAAACAACCTGAACTCTCTGATACCACTTTGTTGGGAGCGTTTCACACAAACCTTCGGATCTCGCCCCCCAATGCACTAGAATTATGGACTACGATAATGCAATAATCAACAATAAACATCAATCACACGACACAAGGAGTTTTTACGTGGAAAACCCTCGAAAGAGGTAAAAACCACGAGACCTAGTCCAAATCAGCAATCCACTATCTCAGGGAACTGTTACAACCGATCTCAAGCACACACCGCTTGGATCAAACCTTCCTCACTCACGTAGGAGTGGATAAACAATAAGAGAATAGCAAAAGTAGAACGATCTCACCGATCCCGATGACGTAGAAGCGCTGAGACTGACGGTTGCGCAGAAGAATCCATTTTCAAGCAACTTCTCCCTTCTACAAGCTTCCTCTCTCTCTCTCTCTCTCTTCTCTTTCTCTCTTCCTCTTTTTCTCTCTTTCTCACCTTGGACGTGCAAACACTCTAATGGGATAACCTAATCCCGTTTTGGAACCACTTAAGTAAGAAACCGGAGGAGTTACAACCCAATAAGGAAACTGCGTATAAGCAGTCCGCGCCGGGTCGGGCGCCCGGTCACCAGACCGTCAGGCGCCCGGCCAAGCCCAAAAAAGTTCAGCGAGAAAACCTTGAGAAAACTCCAATTTCGGGCTCCCGGACCAACATGGTCGGGCACCGGGCGCCCGGTCACCTTGACCGTCGGGCGCCCGGCTGTTGTCAAACCAGCCCAGCAGCAAAATACACCTCCTGATGGAATTTCGGTCGCCCGACCAAAAAACGGTCCGGGCGCCCGACCATCCAGAGGAGGAAAAACCCATCACTTCGTCCTCTCATGAAAGACAGGGTTGGAGGCAATCTGAATGGCACTGATGTTATCGACATGAAGAGGGGTTGGGGTCAAAAGCTTAACCCCAAGATCAGAAAGAAGTCCACGGAGCCAGACAACATGCAGCAGATCTCGCACAGTACTCAGATTCCGTGCTGGACTTAGAGACTATTGGTTGTTTCTTGCACTTCCAAGAGATGAGCGAGGAACCAAGAAACACACAATACCCGGTGGTGGACCGGCGGGTAACTGCACACCCCGCCCAATCAACATCAGAATAGGCCCGAAGCTCCAAAGGAGCACTCGAAGAGAAAAACAAAGATCGGTCCATAGTCGCACGTAAATATCGGATGATCCGAAGAACAGCAGTCATGTGCAAGGTTCGGGGCGCGGATACGAATTGACTGACAAATTGAACAGCATAAGCAATGTCGGGGCGAGTCATCGTCAAATATACCAAACTTCCGACTAAACGACGGTAAAGAGTTGACTACTCCAGCAAGTCCCCATCATCACGGCCATATTGAACATTTAGTTCCATGGGAGTTGGACAAGATTTTTGACCGTCAACGGAGCCATAACAATGAGATCCCGAGTATATTTACATTGGCTTACAAGAATGCCACGTTCAGAACGCGAGACTTCAAGTCCCAAAAAGTAGGTGAGAGGACCCAGGTCCTTCATTTTGAAGGAAGAGGAGAGTACCTTCTGAAGCTCGGTAATCCCAGCAAAATCACTACCAGTGGGAGCTTGTTGTCAGATGCCGGAGGTGAGAGGGGTGTCGAAGCTTGCCGAAAAAAACACACCGACAGAAATCGGCCTTCCTGTGTAGATGGTGAGACCCCTTCTCAGCTCGAGTGAGCAAGGAGCACAGCTCATGGCACGACAGGAGGTGGACGGTTGCTTGCGAACGCTACACAGCACTGGAGCAAGCTGGAATCAGGAAAGGGGGTCGGAAACGGACAAGAAAGTCACTGGAAAAGAGGGGGGAAAAATGGGCCAGAGTCGAGCAAGGTTGCCAAACACGAGTAAGGGCTGCCGGATCTGGAGCAGACAACGCCAGAGCAGTGGGTGCCGGATCTAGTGAAGAAGGTGGGGCCGGACATGAGCAAAGGATGCAGATCGGGAGCAAGGGATGCTGGAGCAGCGGGTACCGAATCTAGAGAAGAAGGTGGGGACGGATCTGCAATATAGATCTCAGGATTTGGTAACCTTCTCTAATACCATGATAGACAGCAAAGTCCTCCACAAGTTCCAGATTGAAGGGTTTCTCAACAACCCAAAGAAAGGAAACAGTTTTATTATATTGTTTCCCAAATTACAAGAAAGCCCCTTTATACACATAACAGCCCAACATGGGCCAGGGGCAAAACAAGGAAAAACAGAAACATAATTGCCTAATATACATGACTTAACAAACAGAAGCTCTTTATACTCCACAAAAAGCCCCTTTAATGACTTGAAACTTTCTTAGAGATTGTCAGTAACAATTCTCATAGAAAGATTAATTCTTTGATAATTCTGACTGAACTGAACTGTGGCATCCATGATTTTGTGAATTCCAAGTTGTTGGAAACTGATAGGCTACTTGAACAACAACTAAAACCAAATTACAGGCTCTTGCTAACTACAAGGCATCACAACAATCACTAACAAGGGTCACTTTAAACCCCATTTCATCCAGTACGTGTTAGAGAGAGGGCCTTCATCATGGCATGGTCCTCCTTTGAACCGTGAAGAATGCCTTCAAACAATGCCAGGATGAACAGTACTGTGGTTGAGAACTAAACTTTAAGCTTAGATCTCAAGGCCAAGCCTGCAAACGCATGCTGATTTTTGCAAATAGGGATTCACCATAGGAACAGTGCAGGTGATTTGCAACACAGACTTCAACTCCCCTAAGCCGGAGAGCACTGTTTTACAAAATGGGGTCTCCCATGAGGGAATGTATAAAGATCGCAGAGTCAACAATAGCTCTTATTTATTCAAAGAATGGATAACTGTATAATAAAGAGAACACCTACCTATCAAGAGGGCGAATTGGGCCTGTAACAGCATTATACAGAGAGCGTTTCACTGCTGACCTCCATGCAAAGGGAAATGAACCACCCTGGAGAAAACATTCAAGTGCAGATGTTAGCAGCAAGCCACAATGGCAACAACCAAATTGCGAAGTCAAAGAAGATAATCTCCTTACCCAACCAAAACTCCTAGAAAGATCATTGCCTGTGCCAAGTGGAATAATCCCAACTGGAGGAATGGGCCCTCTGTTCTGCGTATAGAGTTCTGCAATACTTCCTAACACCCAACCCACTGTACCATCACCCCCTGCGACCTGCAAAGAAGAACATCAAATCTTCTAAACAGGTGTCCTAACAACCAAGCCTGTTGGAGGTGTCAGCAAACCCCCTATTATACATTGTTCTACCGTTCCCTAACAGCTCGAGCTTTTAGCACAACCGGTCAGTAACATGGTATCAGAGCAGGACATCTGGTGTTCAACAGTTCAAGTCCCGGGGTTTGCAAATTCAGTATTATGGGCATCCGGTGTTATCTAAAGCCATGTCCGGTGTGCAAGTCCCGGTGTTTGCAAAATTCGGTGCTTTTAGTGCAACCGGTCAGTAACACAGCAAACCCCCTATTATACATTGTTCTACCGTTCCCTAACAGCTCAAGCTTTTAGCACAACCGGTCAGTAACAAAGCCAACATGTGTAGTGCAATCACGCACATTAAATCAAGATTGCCCACTGACGTGCAAATGCATGCATCCATGCATATGGAGTATTATATTCTCAAAAGAATTACACAATACAATACACAATCATACATTTGCACAGAGAGGCAAAGAAATGCAACTGAACGTGTAACCTTACTGATTGCATGCAAATGGAGTAACTAAATAACCAATGGATGACTTAGACTAACGCACCATGATCCTCAGCTTCTCCCGAGTTTCCTTCGCACATTGATCACCAAGAACAGCCAACTTCTCCAGGCAACCCAATCCATACTGGACAAAGTCAGGTGGCTTCACAACTGAAAGATCAAAAACCTGCATTATATGTAATAAAAAGAAATTTATAAATACAATACTGAGTTTAGTTCCTAAAGCATGTAAAACCATGCAAGTATATTTTAGATATGCAGTGAACAGGTCCAAGTCAATGAATAAATTTGCATGCGCTTGAATAGAAAACATAATGATAATTAAAACCGGTATCATATGCAACAAACAAATGCAAGGCTATACAGAATTGCGGATGATGGAGAAACTGTTGGAATATCAGCAGTTCTCCTGGAGACATTCCTATGAGTATTGGATCATGTTTTTGTTTCAATCAGCATGAACATTTCCTTTGGAAATACAACTCCAAAGAAAGTCATTTTCAACCAAGTCTGCTATGCGGAGCTTCATCAATATCTTAAAAAAAAAAATAGCAGAAACTAGATATATACCAATTCTGTTAAAACATGAAAATTCATAAATGCAGAGGACATTAATCTTCAGAATAGATGTTGCTCACACATCTCGGACTCAAATGTGCCTGAAAATCTTAAAACAGGTCAATGCCTAAACATGAAAATGCAAATACGAATATTCAAGGAAAAATACAAATGTACCATCACAAAGATGTGCATTTCATCTAATTTGAAAATTGAGAGGTATTAAATTCAAATATATACATATATATAGGAGAAGGTCTCAAGACCATAAGGTACAGTCCACCCAGCAGATAACTTCCATTCTTTTAGGTGCATGTGAGATCTAACCCTTCCAATTGGTTGTCCCACCATGACGATCACCCAGTGTAAAATCAGCCCTATCTACTCATTAGGTGGGCCACACCATGAGGACAATGTGTAGCCATTGATAATTAGACAAATACAAGTGCATTCCACTCAATGATAGGTTGGCCCACCATGAGGATCACCTAGTGCAAAAACAGCCTTATCTATTCATCAGGTGGGCCATACCATGAAAACAATGTGTAGCCTTTGATAATTAGAAAGATACAAATGTGTTCCACTCAATGAGTGGATATGGAAGATTTGAGGCCGAGTGGAGCCCTCCCTTCTACCTGAAGCTCTTGACCAAACAAAAGGGCCGCAACTGCTAAGGCGGCACCAGAAGCATCTATCTCAACTAACTCAGAGGTTCCCACTAATCTAAAGAGTGATAAGGCTCTGAAAGACCTACTTCAGGTGGTGGTGGAAGGAAATCAGTTCACAGTAAGAAGAACTTGACCTCCACGCACTCAAAAGAATCAAGAAGTGGGGCCTGCCTCTATCATTTCAGGTTCCAAGCAAACGTCAGTCAATCAGACAAAGGAAGGGGCTTTAGACACTGCACGGCCTCCAGTAGTCAAAGATCTGTCCCTCCCTCTATGGAAGATTTGATGCCAACCTAGAGTGTGTGTGTGTGTGTGTGTGTGTACACGCACGCACACATTGGAATCACTAGATAAACACTAGATAAAGAAGAACCTTCCCTATAACTTCATTGGAACATAATCTCAAGCAGTGACTTTACTTCCACCTGATGTATATCAATGTAAAATCCACAACACAAAACAAAAGACCCATTTAACTTAGACGAAGCATCTTGTGCTGAACACTCAATTATAAGTCACTTATAAAGTACTAAATCTCCATATGTGTGCAACACATGTATGAGATCTGGAGTCCGGACCATTCATTAGTTAGGCCCTATAGAGGATGGCATGCTCCAAAAATCATGCAAATTAGGCAATGCTAGCCATAAAAATGACAGTGTCCATAATTCAATTTTGGCAGCTAGAGAGAAGATCAACTAATGGTAAACATTCCTTGGGAAAAAAGTCCTTTAATTGGAAACTAGGATCATTTGAACAAAGTGATCTTTGGGTTATGGATAAGGTACATTAGGGCCTAACAATTGAATGGTCCAAATCTCTTATATGGGGTTCACATGTACCAAGAATGAGTGCTTGATATTTGATAACTAAGATATTGATATTAGTGTTTAGCACTACATGCTTACCTTTTAGCTTAGAAACAAAAATGTCTGTCAATGTGAAACATGGACATGGACATGAGGCATCAAAAGGGGAACCCAATCCTGAAAAACAAGAAAACTAGCATGCCCATACAAATCTATGGGCCATCATGCACATGAGGTTATGCATTCCAACTTCCAAAAATGTTACTAATGGTATGTGTGCGACATCAGTACTGCTCATCAAGTGGGTCCTTCAGTGATGATCCGTAGCTAAAAAACAACACTAATCAGACCATGCTAGGCCCTCTGAACAATAGAGTTTTGCACATTGATGTGAGAGCCTTTTTTACCTGCAAGTTGGTGTCAACCATTTCTCACATTTACTTTTTTCAATTTTTTGTGCCTATTAGTAAGATAATGATCAGATTGTTAGGATCATCCAATCAGCAGATGGGCCCTCCACAGTAGTTCCCACCTGACAAATGGCTATTGCCAAGTTTACAAGCTTCTCGATGTCAGGCATAGAAGTCACCTCCATTTGCAAAGTTAGTCATGTAGGGAGTCCATTCAGTCCAACACACTCCCTTAATGTGTCACCAATCCCAAAACACACTTATCAAACGATCTTAACCATCTAATCAATAGATTGAAAAATTGAAGGTCTAGATAAGTTATAACAAAAGAAGTCCAACAATCAAACTAGACAGTTCATCTGGTAGACCTTCCACACATTGCTTCTCTCTCAATAATCACTTAGATCTGACTACTCTAACCATCCGATCAGTATATTGGATGAGAAGGGCAATGTAACAAAAAGGGCCATTGGTCATAAGGTTACGATCAAGCAATCATCGTGCCTCTGGCATGGTGGCAGCTGAAGAGAGTGTTTAGCCTGTATGGACATGGACTACTCAGATCAATGTTTGGACTCTCCAGTCCAACACAACTCATCAATGCAAACAAAATAGTTGTATAGGATCATTTCCCAGGAAAGTGGAAAAACCAGAAATACATTAAAAATTACAATTAAAGAAGTATATAAAGATTAAAGATGAGCGTTCAAATGCCACTAACTACATTCAAGTTCAAATACCATGAAGATCACCTGGTGCAAAAAATCAGAAAAATCCAATCATCAGGTGGGTGAGACATTTACTTTGGACCAGTTCAGCAGCCATCCCTTCTTTCCTACAGTGTGGCCCGCTTGATAAGTGGATCACCCTGATTTAGAAAAGATTTTAGACCAGTTGGATGTCATACAAACATGACACATTGCCCCTATGCACTAATTCGACCACAGCATGGCAGTCCAACTAACTGTACCTGCACATTCCTTGTATAGAGGCATGAGAAATTGAACTTCACTAAGCCCACACAGGTGTGTAAGACAGCTCATGTACACTCAACACGTGCCAGCATGGCACATAGGTGCGAGATCCAATCCATCGATCAGGTTGGTTCAACCTTGTAGATGCATTCCCAACAATAAATCTGGTCCAGTCAGGAGGTGGGGCCCTGTATTGCAAACAGGTAGAAGGCCATCATTTGTTTTACAAATTGTGGCCTACCTGACCAGTGGATCAACCTGAATCTTGGGCTACGGCATCAATACAATGGTGCCCTTCTAATGGAGAGATTGGATCTTGGACCTACATGCCATGCTGGCACATGTGTGGCTTGTACATGAGCTGCATTGCACATGAATGTGAGCTTAGCAAAGCTCTGAGCAGGTGGGCCCCTGTATTAGAAACAGGTGGATGGGTTAGAAAACTTGATCCAATTTTTTTCAAAGCCACATTTGTTTTGAAAACTATGGCCCACCTGACCAGTGGATCAATATAGTGGTGCCCTTCCGATGGATAGATTGGATCTTGGACCTACATGCCATGCTGGCACATGTGTGGCTTGTGCATGATCTGTATTTCACATCCATGTGGCTTAGCAA
The DNA here is from genome assembly GCA_003013855.2 of Liriodendron chinense. Lineage (NCBI taxonomy): Eukaryota > Viridiplantae > Streptophyta > Magnoliopsida > Magnoliales > Magnoliaceae > Liriodendron > Liriodendron chinense. The sequence continues at coordinate 1,705,091 of ML058387.1, forward strand.
AGCTCTCAGCAGGTGAGCCCCTGTATTGGAAACAGGTGGACGGGTTACATCCGAATATTTCACATCCACATTTGTTTTGCAAACTGTGGCCCACCTGACCAGTGGATCAACCTGATTCTTAGGCTACAGCATGAATATAGCGGTGCCCTTCCAAAGGATAGATTGGATCTCAGACCTATGTGCCATGCTGGCACATGTGTGGCTTGTACATGAGCTATATTGCACATGCATGTTGGCTGAAAAAATGACCCTGTACTCTAGTTTCTAGTTATAGAGCTCCTAATTGCATCAGAACATTTTAACCATCCAATCCATCGATCCAGACTGTCCACTAGTTCTTGGACATAGTTCATGCACTGGCAATGCAATGATCAAACCGATCATAAAATTCTTCACAGTTTATTTTATAAGTTATCAATCGGACGAGATGAAATCGTCTGATCCGTGCAATTTTTGCACGCTTACCCATAAAACATGCCTCGAGACTAATGTACGGTCCGGATCGCTGGATTGAAGGGTTTAAGCGTCCCCATGCAGCTAGTACCACTACAATTTACAGTAGCTCTCGGAAGCACTGGTTCATTTCTCGGTTAAAATACACTGAAAACTACGAGAATGATAGGTTATTTCAAATTGAGTACTAACAAAACTAAAATCAAATTGTGTCGAAAGATCAAAACCTAACAAAAGCCGGAAAAATTGCAGGAACGAATCCAGGAACCCTAACCTGTTCTTCGCTGATCAGCTCCTGCAGCCTGCCTTTGAGGGTGGGCCCCAGCCGTCCGCCGCTCCGCGAATTTACGAAGACGACCATCGGCGCCTCGGGAGCTTCGCCGCTGCCGCCGGCGTCATGCGCGTCAGTAGCTGCAGCGGACGGGTCTTTGGTGCGGATGGCCTGGACGATCGCGACGCGGAGGTGATGGGGTATGAGGATCCGACGGTTGAGATGCTCCTTGTCGATGCGGATGCTGGAGAGGCCGCAGCCTCTGAGCGAGTCGACGAGTGAGGATCGAGCAGCGATCCGGACCGAGTCGCCCGAGGTGGAAGTAATTGGGGAATCGGTGGTAGCTGCCATTTTCAGAGAGAGAGAGGACGGGCTTTCTCTGCAGTGGGGATGGCGGGAGCAGCATCGGAACGGATCGTTTCGCGTATTTAAAAGAGGGTGGTTGCAGTGAGTGTGACAAATATCGCCGACATTTTAGAATATCGAGATATTTTAAACAGATCTTTCATTCTTCAATTTTTCGCTATTTTATCGTGCAAATATCCCGAAATTTACGTGAAATTTGTTAAAATTTTGAACCATCTCGTTAGCGCGTGCATCTATATTTAAATTTTAAAAACCGCTTATTAATTCATAATAATTAATTGTAATTAATTGGATTTTAACCCCCTGAGCATGATTTTTGGAGGTTGAAATGACCAAAATGTCCTCATCTACTTTTTAAAAAGTGCATGGTGGGGTCCATGTGTTGTTTGTATGGCATATATACAACCAGAGGAAAATACAAGAATGCTCCTACACATAAGAAAAAGACCCAATATGGGTCCAGGGGCAGAAAAGGAAAAAGGCAAGAACAATAATACAATAAATACAATATGCAAGAGGAGGCAAGGGCCCCACAACAACGGCCCTCCAGCCGTACGGCCCATGAGATAGGGCAAGACTAACACCCCCCCTCAAACTGATGCAGGTCGTCGACAAGCAGCAGTCTGCTAACAAGGAAGGAATGACGAGCAAAAGGTAACGTCTTAGTGAGAATGTCAGCTATCTGATCCTGAGACGCCACATGGGGAAGAGAAATGAGACCAGACTGATATTTCTGGCGAATGAAGTGAAAATCAACCTCGATGTGTTTTGTCCTCTCATGGAATACGGGGTTGGAAGCAATCTAGACCGCACTGAGGTTATCCACATGGAGAGGAGTTGGTGACTGAAGGGGAAGTCCAAGATCGCCAAGAAGCCCATGAAGCCATACAATCTCACTACATGCAGCAAACATCACGCGATATTCGGCTTCGGTGCTAGATTTCGAAACCGTACCTTACTTCTTGCACTTCCAAGAAATAAGGGAGGAGCCAAGAAAGACACAATAACCAGTAGGGGAACGGCGAGAGACCGCACATCCAGCCCAACCAGCATCAGAATAAGCCCGAAGATCCAAAGTGGAGCTGGAAGGAAAGAACATAGACCTGTCGATTGTGCCATGCAAGTACCTGATAATCCGAATGACAGCGGTCATATGGAGGGATTGAGGAGCCGAAACGAACTGACTGACGACTTGGACAGCATAGGCAATGTCGGGACGAGTCATCGTCAAATATATTAAACCTCCTACTAAGCGACGGTAAAGAGTAGGCTCCCCTAGTAAGTCACCATCATCGCGGCCATACTGAACATTTAACTCCATGGGGGTCTGAACAACTTTCTGATCTGTCAACAGAGCTAAGGCAATGAGGTCCTTGGAGCCCACGGGCAGATCGTGAGACCTCAAGATCGAGGAAGTAGGCAAGAGGGCCCAAATCCTTCATTCGAAAGGAGGATTGCAGGACCTGCTGTAACGCCGTAATGCTAGAGGGATCACTTCCAGTCAAGAGGAGATCGTCCACATATACCAGAACAATGACAATGCCACGGTTGGTAGTACGAGTAAATAAGGAAGGATCATGTCCACTCTGAGAGAATCCCGCACCAACAACGACATCACGAAAGCGCTGGAACCAAGCACGAGGCGCTTGCTTAAGACCATACAAAGCCTTCTTCAGACGGCAAACCATATCACCGGAAGTTGTATCGGGACCTGGAGGCAATTTCATGTAAACTGTCTCAAGAAGATCGCCATGAAGAAAGGCATTCTTCACATTCATTTGTGAGATTGGCCGAGCACGAGAGGAGGCGACTGCAAGAAGGGTGCGAACCGTCTTCATCTTCGCCACGGGAGCAAAAGTCTCGTCATAGTCAATTCCATACTCTTAGTTTATATCCTTGGGCAACTAGCCTCGCTTTATAACGGTCTAAGGAGCCATCAGACCTTAACTTTACAGAATACACCCACTTGCTACCAATAATAGGACTCCCAATGGGGCGCCGAACAAGCTCCCATGCATGATTGTCAGTCAAAGCGCAAATTTCCTCAGGCCATAGCCTCCCTCCAACAACTCTGAGAAGCAGCCTGCAAGTAAGTCGTGGGAATAGAAATGGAGTCCAAGGTGGAAGACATGGCAGGCATAGAATAGATCAACCGATCAGGAGCCTTATGTGAGCGGCTAGAACGACGTACCGAAGAAGTATCAACAGTAGAGGATGCAGTGGGAGTAGCCGAAGGAGGAGGATCTGGATCGGCAGCAGGAGAAAGTAGTGGGATGGGCCGAAGGAGGAGGTTATCTTGATCGCTGAGAATAGACCTGTCAGGGACGAGGGGACATAGGAGATGCAGCATGAATGTCAGGAAAAGAAGTCAAGTCAAGAGATGAAGGTGGAGGCATGAAAACAGCGGAAGATGCATAGAACGGAACATGTTCAAGGAAAACAACATGATGAGACACTCGAATGCAACGGGAAACAGGATCATAGCACTGAAATCCTTTTTGAGTTTCTCCAAACCCCAAGTACATACATCGAATGGACTTAGGTGAAAGTTTGTGACGTGCACGTGCAGCAAGATGAACATAAAACACACAATCGAAAACACGAAATGTGGAATAATCAGGAAGGGAACCATAGAGAACAAAGTAGGGAGAAGTATTCTTATAAAGCTTCGTAGGCATGCGGTTGATCAAGTAGACTGAATGTAACATAGCTTCGGCCCCAAAAGCACGCAAGACATCCGTTTCAGTCATCAAAGTATTTGCAGTCTCAATGATGTAATGATTTTTGCGTTCAGCAACTCTGTTCTGTTAGAGAGTGTCAGGACAGGTAGTTTGATTGGATAATCCCATGATCCTGGAGGTAAGTACAAAAGGCCAGAAAGACATACTCCCCTCCTGAGTCAGAGCGGAGGGTCCTAAGTTTCGCCCCAAATTGTGTATCTACCATAGAAACAAACTGTTGGAATATGTCAAAGACCTGTGCTTTGGAGTGCATAAAGTAGATCCATGTGTAACGAGTGAAATCATTAATGAAAATAACATAATAACATAAACCAGACATGGATAAAATAGGTGAAGGTCCCCAGACATCGGTATGAACAAGCTCAAATATAGAAGAAGAGCGAGATATACTTAATGGAAAAGGAGCACATTTGCTTTTTGATAAACAACATGAATGACAAGAGAGATCCAAAATAGATTTGTTAATATTCAGTTTATCCAACATCCTTGAAGAAAATAAATGAAGCAACTGGTCAGAATGTGGATGACCAAGACGACAGTGCCATAGTCTCCACTTCCAGTTGGCTAATGAAATTTCAGTGTCAGAAGGTGCAAAAAAACAATTGGCCGGTGTCACAGATTGATCAAATTCCAACATGAATAGACGTCCACTCTGCCTACCCTTCCTAACCACCTTCCCCGTTGCAAGATCCTGCACAAAGCAACAATCAGGAAGAAACATGACTAAACAATTGTTGGCTGTAAGCTGGCCCACAGAGATCAAATTAGAGGAAAGTTTAGGAACATAAAAGACATCACGAAGAACAAACTTTCTATTGGAAGAAGGAGAGAAAGTTAAGGAACCAACAGACTGGATGGGTAATCGAGACCCATCAGTAGTAGAGATAACCTGAGTACCAGTGTATGGCTGGAGATCATAAAAATGAGAGGCATCACTAGTCATGTGATTCGAAGCACCAGAGTCAAAGAACCATTGAAGCAAATGTGAGTTACCTGACAGACCTGCAGCGGATAGGGCTTGCACTATCTGCTGAATCATCTCGGGAGTCAAAGGTGAGGAGGAGCTGGCAATGTCACTTACGACAGGCTCTGAAATCGAAGAAGTAGAAGTGGCCGTAAATGCCCGACCTCGGCCACGACCACGGTCATGGTCACGGCTACCATGACCACGTCCCAGGGGGGAAGCATAAGCCTTCGTTCGGCAATCGATAAGGTCATGTCCAATCCGTCGACAATAAGCACAAAACTCACGGCATTGAGAGATCACATGGCCTAATTTGTTACAGCCATGTCACGTCACACTACTCGAGCCACGATGATTGGATGAAGCGGAAGCCGCTAATACCATATCAGAGGAAGCAGAATACTGAGGTAAGGTAGAAAGAACCTTTAACCTCTGCTCTTTAGCCAAGAGGTCATTGATAGCAACATTCAGAGAAGGAAGAGGGCTACGATTGAGAAGAGCAGCTCGACAATGCTCATACTCCGGTCTCAGCTTCATAAGGAATTGGCGAACCCGCGTGCGATCCCTCATATTGTGAAATATCTTAAAATCAGTGGAAAACTCAGGATCCATCATTGCCATTTCGGTCCAAATTGCCACTATCGCCGAATAAAATGCCTGAGTAGGTCCTGTCACCTTGAGTAATATGGGCCAGATCCTGTTCCAGACGATAGAGACGGGCTTCATTGCTCTGTTGATAGACCACCTTGAGATGATCCCACATCGCCTTGGCTGTTCGGTGCGGGGTCAGGCCAATAGCAATCGTCTTATCGACGGAGTCAAGGATCCAAGTAATGATGCGCCCATTCTTCATCTCTCAATCGGCAAGTTTGTCTAAATCAATAAACAAAGGGGTCGGAAAAGTGCCATCAACGATTCAACCAAGCCCCACAACCCCCGACCTTTAAGAAAGCTTTGGAAATGGACAGACCACAACCCGTAGTTGGTGTCATCAAAACTACATCGAGGGGCATCAGCCCGATAGTGTTCTTTGTCCATAGCAATAGGGAATAGGAGTAGAGATAAGAGAGTGACCAAAAGTGAAGGATGCCCCCTTTAATTTGTGCTGGCCAAGGGATCTTCGGTTGCCCAATGGCAATCTTCAATCGCTCGACATGAGACAGAGAGTCTTTGGACAAATTTGGGAAAACAGTGAGAGAACAGCGAAATGAGCTGCTGCGAATAGAGGTGGAGGAGTTCGGTTGACGGATCTAACGAAGCGGCTATTGACAGAGTTGCAGACGAATGGCTGATCTGACAAATCTGATGGAGTTACTGTTGACGGAAGTTAACGGGGCTGCTGTAAAACGGCTGACAGATTTGGGAAAACAAGGAGGAGCTACTGCTAGCGGAGTTGCAGGCAAAGGAGACTGTAGTCACAGGCGGAGGAGACCGGAGTCACAGGTGGAGCTGCTAATGATCGGAAATAATGAGGAGACCGGAGCTGCTGCAATGGGGAAGTCGTAGGCGGAGGAGCTGCTGTGGATGGAGCTGAGGAGCTGTAAACGAAGCTGTCGGAGCTACAGATGGAGCTGACGGAGCTAGAGGAGCTGTAAACGGAGCTAACGGAGCTACAGATGGAGCTGACGGAGCTGGAGGAGTTGCTGACGGCCGAAAATAGTGAGCAGACCGGATTTGGGGAAGATGGTGGGGACGGATATGAGATGGAGCATCTCAGTTGGGGCAAGCATGAGAACCTTGCTCTAATACCATGATAGGCTGCTGATAATGAATTTCCCTAACACAAACAAGGGAGAGAGAGCATATGTACAACCAGAGAAAAATACAAGAATGCCCCTACACATAAGAGAGACCCAACATGGGTCCAGGGGCAGAAAAAGAAAAAGGCAGGAACAATAATACAATAAATACAATATGCAAGAGGGGGCAAGGGCCCTACAACAACGGCCCTCTAACTGTACGGCCCATGAGACAGGGTAAGACTAACACCATCCAACCCTTCCAACAAGTGTACCTTATTATGGTGATCACGTAAATAAAAGATCAAGTAAATTCAATACTGGGCCACAACCATGAAAAAAAAAAGAAATAAATAAATCATGACATCCAGACAACTGTAGATTCATGCGTGGCCCACATGATTTTAGTTTAGATAGTCATTATGATTTGGTGTACCTGCTTAACGGGTTGGATGTCACGCACTAAGCACGTGGGCCCACAATATATTGTTCCAACGGAAAGAAGGTAGCTGAGGGCATTCGGTCATTTCATCCTTTGAAAGCATCATCTTGGGACGGTGAGCATTTTTGGTAAGGTCAAAATTCTAGGTGAAATTTTCTAATTATTTTTCTTTATTTCAGAAAATAATTGGATAAATTTTTCAATGTTTATGCAAGATCCAATCTATCCCATACGTTGGCCCCGACATCAGAATTTACTTATTAAAAAATCATACAAATACATTCATTAATTGGAGCACAATTGTATTTTCTATTTATCAATGGCTAAATATTGTTTCTATTTTTTGGCCCACAGAATGAGTATACAGAGCTCCTTTTTTGCATTATATAGTCCTCATGGTGGTACCAACCTGTTGGAAGGTTTGGATGCTGCATTCACTTAATAAATTGGAAGTTATCTACCGGATGGACCATAATTGTGGTCCAACCGGTTGGACCTGAGCGCTTCTCCAATTTTTAAATATCCCGAGAAATTTCTGGGCGAGAAATTGCCGACAACGAGATTGTCGGAGAGATTCAAGTGGCGATTCGCACACGTGCAAAGTCGCACAGGCGTACGAGTTATGGACCGTACATCAGGTGGAACACGTGACCATGAGCGAGCTTGGTCTGGTAGATTCATTAGATGTGTGGCCCACCAGATGAACGGACCAGACTGATTTTTGGGGCCAGTGCTTGTTTAGGGTTTCCTTCACCTGATGAGTGGTCCCATTCTCGTACACACGTGCCATGAATTGCCACGTGAGAATAGAAAGACGTGAGATTGAGGGTATCCTTCAACTCACACATGTCAAAATGGCACACACGTGAGAATCCAGGTCCGTTGTAGTTATCCCTAGCCCAGAATTGAATATAAGGTGGAACGTATTAATGCATTGGATATGGACCCGTAGGTTATCACACTAACCGTCCATTTTTTCTCTAACACGTGGTCCACCTAATGAATGGATTGGATCTCATACACATGGCCGCATTGGCACTTGTGGGGAGCAGCGATCTGATTGCTACACTGGCAAGGAGCCACGTCATGCCAACCTGGAAAGTAGTGCGTATCCTACTGGCAAACAAGCATGCGATGTCCAGGACTGACAATCAGGTGGGCCATACGTTTATGGCTCATGTGATCAGTGTGGTAGCCTCACACATATAACAGTTGTGGGTACGTAGAGAGCGTGGTGCACTTCTGAGAGATCCTGACCGTTCGTTAGTTGGCCCAACCGTTCAGGAGCCTGGCCGAAAAAAAGAAGGTTGATCTGCTCATGGAACAGGTCACACTTGTATTTGAATTTGGTCAGTTGGTTATATTTTCAGTGTTTCATCTTCTTGTACACGTGCTCTAACTAATGAGTGGACCATCTGTTTTTTTAACGGTGGATGTTCATGATGGGCCCTTCTGGTGAATGGCACAGATCTCACACTTGTGCCGTGGTAACCTATGTGCCTCAAAGGCAACGCGCGAATATCTTTATCATTCCGAGTCTTTAGTGCTATTTGCTTGCTATAATGAACCCGCGGCATTCAATGCAGATACCGGTGCCAACGCTCAACCTACGTTTCTGATCTCACACCATCAGCCGGGTTCGGATTCAGTGGTTCCAGAAACGACCGAGCTCGGTGACTCCGGGACTGTGGGGCCCACTGTGATGTATATTTTTTCTATCCACGCCGTACATACGTTTTGAAAGATCATTTTAGGATATAAGCCCGAAAACGAAAAGATCCAATTCTCAGGTGGACCACACTACAGGAAACAGTGCTGACTGAACGGCCACCATTAAAAACTTCCTGGGGCCAACGAAAATTTTGGGTTTTCCCTTCATCCAGGTCTGTGTGATCTTATCAACAGGTTGGATGGAAAATAAACTCTACGGTGGACCCAGGAACGTTTCAACGGTGAATGTTATTATCCCCACTGTTTCCTATGGTGTGGGCCACCTGAGATTTCTATCTACTTAATTTTTTGAATCATGCCCTAAAATGAGCTGAAAAAACGGATGGACGGCGTAGATATAAACAAAATACATCAATATGGGTCCCACAGTCCCGGAACCACGAAAGCCCCCCGTCATACTGGCCATGCCATTTATAACTTCATTCATCATGCAGTTGGCTGGTAGGGAAAGTACATAATAAATAAGTAATAAAAATAGGTTTAGCGTAGGACATCCAGCCATTCGTCATGTGGGACCTACCATGGAGATGGCACGGACCAAAGATCAGGTCGGTCAGCTCATGGCTTAGACCACACACGTAGGCAGGTTTTTTAACCGGTCCATACTTTTAGTACATGTGTGGCCCACCCAAATAACATGATCAGACTAGTTTTTGGCCCAGGTTGTCCAAACAATGGGCCCACCTGATAGACGGCTAGGATATACTTGTGCACCTTTATTTACTTGCATGTAGAAGTTTGTGTGAAGGATTTTACAAAATCCAATCCATCCATCAGAGGGATACCACAATGAATGTGCCCTGGCCCGAGAATCAGCTTGATCTGCTAGTCAAGTGGACCATAATTTAAGAAACGAATAAACGGCTAAGAAAAAACTTGGTGAAGTTTTCTAAACTGTCCATCTGATTCTAAAATCAACTCCCCCCTGATCTATACCGTTAGATCGACCTGATGGACGGCTTGGATATTGTACCTCTCTGCGCCGCTGGCACCTGTAGTGTCGCGTATGTATATACCTTGTACACCCTCGTGTGCCTGCCAAAGCGCCCTTTCTAATATTCATATCGGTGTCAGTCCGGCTAGAATACAGCCTGACCTATATAGTAAGAAGATAAGTGGGGACTCTAGCCGTTGGATGTGGGTTTTTTTCAATGATCTAAACCGTTAAGATGATATTAATTCCATTGGATGGGATATGAACTAAAAAATTCATATATCTGAGATTTCAAACCTTTGATTCGAAAAAGTTTATGGTGACCGTTCATATTTAGGCAAGGTAGCCATCTAATCGAAGGGTTGAAATAATCCAATTTAATAACTTTTTTTGTTTCTTAACCACTATAAAACTGTGAATAATCGTATAAACGGTTTGGATCATTTATAAGATGACCCATATTCAACAGATAAAGTACTGAACTATCATATTTCAATAGGTCAGGATGTATTGTAGCAAACTCAGGAAAGAATTAAACTCGGAGGTGTCAGGATTCTGAGTCCTTGTAAATGGGAGATATCTGATTGTCTTCAACGGGGAGTTATTTGATACTCTAGTGTACTGATGCTTGATACACGGTCACTCTTAAATTGAATATGCGGCATAGATATTGATGGAAATCAGACCGTTCAAATTGTGGGACCCACTATAGGTATTTCATATTCCAAATTCAGAAGTTGATTAAACGATCTTCAGCTGCGATTAATGAGCATCTGTTTGTTGGGTGAAACCATTGACTATTTTTTATCTCATCCGTCCATTAAATGTCCACCAATTACCCAGTTAGAAAATCAAATCAGTACACCTTTTGGTTTAAGAGCAGTCCGGGCTGGAATTTATGTGACCCACGTGCCATGCGTGTGATTTCTTAGTGCGTCTGTATCAACTACGGTACTCAGCCAGAGTATCGAAGTTTTTCTCGGATGGCAGATAGTCCTTTTTTTTTTTTTTTTTTTTTTTTTTTGAAAGATCGGATGGTAATAGTCTGTCGTGGAATCTCTTAAATCCTGCATGCGGCACCCGTCCCATGTACGTAAATTCAAACATGAGTAAATTGGTACTCTGGCAGAGAAAGACTCTTCGTACACATGAATCAGAAATCGTGAATGTTGTATGCATTAACTCTTTTTTTTCCGTTGGTACACACTCCAATGTTATTACACCCATCCCCACTGTTGGTCACACCGGGATGTTAGCCACCTCACTTGGGAATCAAGATCAAGTCCTCAATGTTAAGATGAGGTAATCTTCACTCAATTTACCACTTGAATCGGGGTGCGTTGCATGTATTAGCTTCTTAAACTAACTATATTATGCACTGTTGCTAAGTTAAGTCCCAAAATGGGACATGAATTCCTGAAACTTCTTGCCACTGGAAGCTAGGTAGGTAGGGCCATTATGATGTTTGTTGGAAATCCACAACCTTAATCAGTTTTGTAAGATCATCTTAAGAGATAGGCTAAAAATGATTCAAATCCAAAACTCAAGTGGGCCACATGTCAAGAAAATGTGTGTAGGTAAATTCCTACCATTGAAACCTCACTAGGGTCCACCATGATCGATGTTTATATGGCATCCATACTGTTCACAAGGCCATTACTGATAGTATGAACTGAAAACACAAAAAATTAGTTTGATTCAAAACTTTTGTGGCCTCATGCATGTTCCAACGGTGAACATTCAATCCTCTATCGTGTGGCCCACTTGAGTTTTGGATTTGCATCAGTTTTAGGCTCAATTACTCCTAACATGATATGGAAAAATGGATTGAAGGGGTGGATTTCTCACAAACATCACGATGGACCGCATCTAGCTAAAATCAAATTGAAGGAGTGGATTTCTCACAAACATCACGGTGGGCGCCACCTAGCTTAAAAATGGATTAAAGGGGTGGATTTCTCACAAACACAACGATGGGCCCCCACCTAGCTTCCCGTCATTGGAAGTTACTGCGAAAGCTTTTTAGAGGAAATCAGCATCCTCCAAAATAAGATTGGTGGAACAATGGCAACCCTCATTGGTGGAGGCTTTTCCATTGAAATAGGACCGTTGGAAAATTTTCACTTTTTAACTATCTAATAACCATATAATTTAATTTTTGGTTCATGTTACACTAAACACAAACCCATAATTAGAAAATTTTAATTTGAATTACTTGTAAGCAAATTTTGAGTAATTTACTTGTATCAGCCGCATAAATCATATGACTAAGGCACTTGAGATCTTGGTATCAATTCTCAAATGGGGGTGGCCAACATTGTGGTGTGGACTAACAGTGTGAGTGGGTGTTCTAACAGTGGGGTGTATGTATTAACCCTAAAAAAAAAGGTACAACAAAACCAAAATTTATATAGTGTTGAAGAAAGCTTGAAATATTTAAACAAATACTCTAATAATGTTTTGGTGTGCAATTAACAGCAAATTCAGTTTCATTGTGTATTATTTACGCCATCCAACTAGTGGGCCCTATTGTATATGGTCCATGCTTGGAAACCATTGGGATTGAAATTTTCTGCATATGGTTTGTAAGTTTTTCCTTTTTCTTTCATCTAAATTAAACCGTTAAAAAAAAAAAAATGGGCTTTCCATAGATGATTGGGATTGCCTGATGAGATTGTTACTTCTACCATGAGTTATCTATGGTATGGCACGCAAGAGATGTGCCAATTAAGATTTATTGGTTGACAGGAAAGAACCAAACATTCTATAAGAAAACAAACAAAACACATGGTTCAACATTGTGCCTACCCAGTGAATGAGCCTCCATTGAAAACAATAATTCTCAAAAGGATTACAACTCTAACAATATTATAGAAAGAAAAAAATATTTTCTAGCATAACCCTATTTTAACCCCATAAACAATATTTATGCTCCATATTTACGAATACCCAAAATACCTTATGTTGGCTAAGTTAGGTCTTCAAATCAAATCTCATGCCATTCGGTTTGAGGGCACTACCCCAAACCTTTATTGGGGTGCCTTTGCACCCCAAACCCCACGTAGGGGGCAAGCCCTCCATACCCCATAAGGGTTTTATTTATAAATTTTCTTGCACTATTCTGTAAAATACTTACCAGACATTTTTTTTATGGGTTAGTTCACATACCCCATTGTTAGTACACCCACTCGGCCTTGTTAGTCACATCACAATGTTAGCCACCCTCACTATATATGGGAACAAAACCATGACCTTAGTGTTGAAACGAAGCTATCTTCACTCAATCTACCACTTGAGCTATGGACCTTATTCTGCCTTAAGTAGCTCATCTTGATTTCTACTTATTAAATTGAAGTGATTCAGTAACTTCAAATAAAAAAAGCTACTTATAATTGATCATAAACTAAACTCACTTATCTCAAATAAGCTTCTTATCTACTATTGTGAGTAGAAAAGGTAACTTATTTGGTAGGAATCCAAATGGGCCCTAAATGTACGGGTGGTCCATTCGCCAAGTGGTCAAGGCCTTACAAAACAATGAACAACCATTCAAAACCTTTTAAATTCAATCAATAGCTTATACAATGTTCTAACCACTCTAGTTTTGGCATCCCATTTCATGGGGCTTGATGGCATTGTATGTGGATTGAATTCCACACACAAAACCATTGATAAATTGCTAGAAGCATCTAATCAATCTGATTTTTGGGGTGAAATATATCTACAGTGAAGACTGCAAGTTGGACGGTTTGGATTTCAGTAAAGGCATGCCAAGTGTAATGTGTCAGTGTGCATATGTATGGACAGTCATGCTCCACCAGTCCATTCATCATGTAGGGTACACTACAATGTGTTGGTTTTTCCCCCACTAAATATTATGCATGGGAAAAATGGGTGGTTAGAAAAAATGGCCAACGCTCCAAATTCAACATGCACATATAAGTCACTTGATGAGCATGCTAAGTTGATTTTTCTCTCTCGCCTGCTGGAAGACTCCTAGGCATTTCAACAGCAGGTCTAAGGTTCGAAATTCTAAGGGTATGTTTGGTTTGAGAGAAAATGTAGATTCTATTGTTGGAATCCAAAATTGCATAAACTAGAGTGGAACCTAGGTTTCATCTCGAACTTGCTATTTGGTTGAAAACAGTGCAATTCAAATTCTGTTTCAACCGTTGTTTGTGGCCTGGCCCATTTGGGCTTCAGATCCACCTAAGAACCTTACCCCTGGCCTATTTTAGTCCCGCAAGACAGATGGCCAGGTTGGATGGCAAATAAACATTATAGTGGGCCCTAAGAATTTTTTAATGGTGGACGTTCAATCAACATTGTTTTTGTGTGGTGGGGCCCACTTGAGATTTAGATCTGCCTCATTTTTTGTCCAATGCCCTTAATTGAGCTCTCAAAATTGATGGACCCTGTGGAGACGGTTACTTCCTCATCTTTTCCCTTCCATATAAAGAGTCACCCACACCGTTTCCACTGATCCCAGTTCTAGTCCATTTAGGTTTCCAGACAGAATCCTGTTTGGTTGGAACTTACCACCAAACACACAAGTTAAAATCAGATTCCGCCGAAATTCAGATTTTAAGCTGAAAACGGGTTTCCAAAGCCTTAAACCCACCAGTGAGTGGGTGCATCGTGTGACTAACAGTGTGGGTGCGTTACCCAGCTAACAAGGTGGGTGTGTTGCATGACTAACAAAAATAGAGTTGATTTTTGTGCATGGCATTTTTCACTATGAGCCCCACATGATGGATGCCATGGATCCATCACAAATGCACCATCCTAGGTGGAAACCAGGCACCAAGGCAGATGTGACTCGTCCAAGTTGACTTGGACTCAGTCGAGTCCAATCCGATTCAGCATCACGAGTCAGTATTAAGAATAGAGTGTGACCTGGTCCGACTGAACGAGTCACCCCCTGACTCGCGGAGTGTACACTTGACTCAGGACCAGATCAGTCAGTCCGCGTCACCGAGTTGAAAAACCATGGCAACCAACCAAGGTTCGAGTTCCTAAATTGGTACCATAGTGCAAAGAGGTCCATGCCTGAACCCTTCTGCCCCAAGATATAATGATCTAGACCGTTCATCTATAACATGGAAAGAATCTCATTGATTGGAGATCATCACCGTTCATTCTAAGATGAGTTAGGAACTGCTTTTCTAAACTTTTGTTTTTAAGTCACTTCATGTGGATTATGAGATCCATGATGAGTGGTATTTTTAGGAACTAACTTCAGGCGAAGGACTTCTATACAAACGGTCTTGATCATCCCATGGTGGGCCACAAGGGGCAATGGGGGTGAGACCCTTGTTAGCTAACATCTAGTGGTTACCAGTCCACATCCATGCCACATTGGCAGGTTCTGATATAGGAAAATCCAAACATCAATTAATTTTGGAAGTTGACAAGCATTCAACCCCTTTACAGAAGTAGTTGTCATTTATCATGTGTCCCACCTACAGTCATCAAAGTAGGTGGTTCTAAAATCATGGTTGATCTTCATAAATTGGGCTGCGTTTGGATGCACAAATGAATTGAATTGCGAAATAACTAAATTGCAACGGTGTTTCACAGCCTTGGGAGACCCCACAAGAAGTTCCTGTAGGGTGAAGCTATTATGTGGGGCCCACCGTGATGTCAATGTGATATCCGGACCGTCCATCAGTTTCGTTATGTTAGGACATGAACCTGAAAATGAGCATATCCAAAGATCAAGTGGTGCACGCCACAGGAAACAGTGGGGATTGAGCCTACACTATTTAAATATTTGTGGGGCTGACAGAAATTTTAATCAGGCTAATTTTTTTTATTCCAGTTCATCCCAATAGGAAGAACCTTATGAATGGTTTGGATGGCATATAAATATCACGGTGGACACTGTGAATGTTTCAGCAGCGGACGTTTCCAACCCAGCTTTTTTCCTGTTTTGTGGTCCACTTGAGTTTGGAAATGACTCGTTTTGTGGGTCCATATTCCTAACCCGATCCAGATAAACTGATGAACGGAGTAGATTTCTCAGAGAGATCGTGTTGAGCCCCCATAGTACTTGAGGGCACCTGAAAGTGGCGTAGTCTGGACTCCTATGATAGTTTAGCACCATTAATAGCGGTGACTCTTAAACCGTACATGTGGCATGGTTTTATAGTGATCCGGACCGTCCAAATCTTCCAAAATTTACATGGAGTAGATTATAGTAACCATCAAATATTTACGTTGAATTTGGACCACTTAACATCTAACTTTGGACCGCTTATTAGATAGCCTTCGATTTTATTGTTTGGATTTCCTGATCTGTATGATTTTAGAGATATGCTCCATCCGCACTATATCCTGCAATTTGGACGGTTTGGCTAGCTGTACATGGGTACCGCTCGCGAGGAGGATGAATCAGCACCGTCCTCAAAATAGCGGTCCACCTTGAACTGAATTCCCGCATACTACAGTATGGTTACTTTCAATGTTTAGGGCTGTCAATGGCACGGATCTTGATCCGTATCCGATCCGTATCGGATCCGATTTAATCGAATTCGGATCAATAATCGGATAATCGGGTCGGATAAGGATATCCAAAGATGATCCGTTTAATATTCGGGTCGGATTCGGATCAACCTTGATCCGGCCCGTTAACGATCCAACCCGATAAAAAAAATAAATAAATAAATAAAATAAAATAAAATAAAAACATAGGATAATCTCTCTTTCTCTCTCTCTTTCTCTCTCTTCTCTCTCGGATATCCGGTTGGATATCAGGTCAGATCATAATCGGAAACGGATTTTGAAAAATTTAATCGGGTCGGGTTCGGATCATATACTTGTGATCCGAATCGGATTCGGGTCGGATTCGGGTTGGATATATTCTTAATCGGGTCGAATTCGGATCATCACTGATCCGGCCCGTATCCGACCCGTTGACAGCCCCATCAATGTTCTCTTAATTGCAATTTTGTCATATCGTGCATCCTAACTAGGGCTGAAAGTTGTGCAGATTCAACCTGACCAACCCGTGACCGACTAGTATTGGGTTGGGCTTGGGCAGGAAGTGGGCAGGAAGTGTCGAGTCCAATCTTAAGCTTGGGCTATACAGAAACCAATTTGAAATATCTTAAGTCAGGCTTGAGTTGAGGTCTCGAGTTGCTTAACCCAACTTAAACTCGATCTATATACAAGTTATTTATAATTTTAATATATTTTAGTTAAATAAACTTATTAGTTTATATTATTTTAGATATTAGTAAACTTATAATACTTTAAATTTGATATGCTTGAGTATTAAAGGAATATGTTATCGTATATTTTAACTTACTTATTTAGAAAAAGTGAAGTTCTTTGTGACAAATAACTATATATAAAATCAACGAAACCATAGGTAAAAAAAAAATAAGATGAGTATCAAAATATAATAAGTTAATGTAATAATGAAAATATTAACATATATCAACCTAACTAATCCGACCAACCCGAGCCCACTTGTGTTGGGCTTGGGTTGAAAATTCCCAACCCAACCTTATCTTGGGTTGGGTTAGGGTTGAGCACCAACCCGATCTGATCCACCTGACATTCAGCCCTAAACCAAACGCACCACCTAGACACTAACGAGAGGTGGGCTCTCATGGTACCGATTTCACCCCAACTAAAGATGCTATTGTGATTTCGTGGGTCCCACACGATGCTTAAGTCAGATCCACGCCGACCATCATGTTTATCACCACATTTGCAATGAACCGTTGAAGAATCGAGCAGGCAAAAAACTCCAGGGGACCATACCATAGGGAACAATGTCACTCAAATCATGACTAATACCATTGCATTCACGTCGTATTGTCCACCTGCGTCTTGGAATGATCTGAATTTTGTATTCCCTTCTTCCTTCTGGTACATGTCATATGCACGGATTGGATGGCATATACACGACACGGTGGGCCCCACAAAAAATCAAACGTTTAATTGGCTGGGCATCCCCTCTAACTGTTCCCTATGCTGTGGCCCACCTGAGTTGTCAATCGACCTGATATTTTGTGACATGATCTAAAATCTAAGGATGTTCGGAATGGACGGGGAGGATCTGACGTACATTTCACTTAAGTCCCAAAATAGCCAGGTACCACCATAGTAGGGTAGAGTCATCTGTCTGCAGTACACGTGATATTGTACTGCATCAGTGGGCCCACATTCCAACTAGGGCCATCATGGATAGCTTACGTTTCAAAACTCATATCTCTTAGACAATCTTACCCATCCCTTTTCTTCAATCTTCCCTAGCGAATGATTGACCGTTAACTATTCTGGCTTTCGACCGTCGCAATTAAGTGCCACTAATCGGACGGCTAGAATCATCAGATCCATGTGAATTTTGAACCATGTACCATCCACTGTAGAAATAACCTATGGATGGTCCCAAATGATAAAGCACCCTTCCAACTTGTACAAAGTAGGCCAGCCTGATTTTAGTGTGTGGTCATCTTTCCAGTGGGGGCCACCCCTATGAAATCTCAAATGTCCCGGGCACCTGAAAATCTAATACCGTACATGTGGCACATGTGTACTATAAGCAGACCATCCATCCATTGATTATTTTCGAGTCTACAAAATGATATCAACAGTCCCAATTGTTCGATCGTGGGGCCATCACTGACCCAAATGAACTTGATCTGATGCCCCATGAAGACTCACATCCACGCCATTCATGCTACGAGCCCCACCGCAGATGTGCTTATTACAGGTGCAAGCATGGGTTGGGCTCAACCCAAACTCAAATGGGTCTAACCCAACTTTAGACTCATCTGGGCTTTATTTTGGGCTGTTATAGTGTTGGGCTGAGCTGGGCTAGCCTGGCCAGACACGGCCAGTTGCTACCCCTGGCTGACAGTTCTGGTTGATATTTTTACAGTGGACCGGCTCAACAGTTGGACCCAAAAAACCACTAATCGAAGCAGCGTCGATCGATTAACGGTTCCACATCAGCCCGGCCGAGCAGCGAGTCTTGTTGGGATTCGATGACACGTTTACAATGGTTGTGTGCATGCCTCATTTAATTTATCAACGTAAATGAGCCGGGCCGGACTTCAAATTGCCTAATTTTTAAATGGTCATAAAAATCCGTCCAATCAATCTCATGATAAGGCCTTCAATTTCAGGCCCTAGCCCACTCATTAAGTCATAAATTGTCTGATTTGTGGGCTAAAAAGATTCCTAATGAATTCTTTTCAAATTTGATTTCCCCTGCCATGGTATTTGAGTATGTCACTAGGGGCCTGTTTGGTTGCAGAATCCAGGTTCTAGATAAAAACGGGATTCCACTGTTGGAATCCAAAATTGCAGAAACCAACCAGACAGAAATCAGGTTTGATATGGAGCTTTCTGTTTGGTTGAAAATTGTGTAATCTAGATTATATTCCAACCGTTGCTTGTGGCATGGCCCACTTGGGCTTCGGATCTGCTAGAGAACCTGACCCCTGGCCTATTGTAGCCCCGCAAGGCAGATGGCCGGGTTGGATGGCAAATAAACATTATAGTGGGCCCTAGGAAGTTTTTTTATGGTGGACATTCAATCAAGACTGTTTTCCTATGGTGTGGTCCACTTGAGATTTAGATATGCCTCATCTTTTATCTAATGCCCTTAATTGAGCTTTCAAAATGGATGAACCATGTGGATATAAAACACATATGGCATAGATGCGCAACATATATAAAGGTGGGTGACGCTAACTTCCACTTATTTTTACCCTCCAAGAAAAATAAAAACCGTGTAGGAAACCGTTTCCACTAATCTCGGTTCTAGCCAAATTATGAAATTAAGCTTCCGTGTGGAATTTTGTTTGGCTGAAACTTGTCACCAAATAGACCATTTAAAATTGGATTCTACTGGAATTTCGATTTTAAGCTGGAAACAAGCTTCCAAGGGCCAACCAAATGAGCCCTAAAAGTATAAGAGTATCAGAATTGCTTGTGTGTCTCTGCTAGAGTTGCAGAATTGCTTGTTTGATACTCCATGATTTTGGTGTATTAGAGTATCATGTTGTTGGATGAAGAGATCCCTTCTTGACCATTGACAGTAATATGGAAATTAAAAGAAAACAGATAAAAAAAATGTAAACCACAACACAAATTTGTGGCTTGCCATTCACGTCAATTTGCCATTCATGTCAATTTACTATACTCAAAGCCAAAAATGAAAAAACAACCCTAGTACAATCATAGCTCTCTCCTCTCTCTTACCCCAAGTGAACTAGGGTTTACAAAAATAAATAAAATAAAATAAAATAAAAACATAAAATTGCCCCCCATTCTTGCTAGATGAGCATTACATCTTTGATGATCAAGTGCCATAGAGCTTAACACACGCTTATTTGTGCACATGCATAACATATTCTAACGTGTCATAGTGTGACAATCCAAGCACTCCACATGTGAACATGTATCACCATCAATCTTCAAATGCTAAAGAATGTTGTATATGTCTAAATGCGTCATTAATCAATTTTTAAGTTTCTCATATGGGTCATAATCTTTCTTTTCTTTTAAATTAGTACACACACCCCACTATTAGTACACCCGCAATGTTAGCCACCCCCACTTTGGGATATCGATACCATGACCTCAATGTTGAAACGAGGTTATCTTCACTCACTCTATCACATGTGCCATAATCTATTTTTTTTTTCATGTTCTAGCTTACTTGATAAGTATAGGTTAGAATAACTAGTCATCAACAACATATTTGTAAGTAGATTGCTATCATGGATTATTAGTCCTGCACAATTTTGCTTGAATCTTTTTGTTTTGTTTTTTGGTTAGTATACACCCTGCTATTAGTACACCCACATCCACTGTTAGTCACACCGCAATGATAGCCATCCCAATTGGGAATCAATATTAAGACCTAAGTGTTGAAACGAGGTTATCTTCACTCAGTCTACTACTTAAGCTATGGATCCGGGTGTTTGAATCTAAACAGGCCTCCTTAGTATCCATTCAACGGCCAAAATTAAATGTTAATGGAACCCAAGTCAAACTCAATGAATCATCCGGCGTCAAAACTCATGACTAAGCCTATTAGTCTCACTCAAATCCAGCTGAAGTGGGCTGGACAATGACGGGACCGGAGCCAAGCTGGTCCACTTTCACTTCTGATCAAATGGCCCCTTTCAAATGACGAGAGCCGGGGTTGAAAAAACCGATCAAAGCTTAAAGCAGCTACATGTCGTGTCAGATGAGAATTTTGACGGTGATCCATCCACCAATCATGGCCATTGCTCCCAACTTGGATTTCCACACGGGCTCCTTATAAATGATCATAGGGCTTTGGGTTCTGACAGGTGGGGCCTATGATCTGTAATCAGGACCGTTCATCTGTTCTGTCCCTGCCACGGATGTACCATACCTAAGAATCTCCTCACTAGGACAATCGCGACCTTCGTAAAATTGTGGCACACAAACACTTCAACGGTCCATATTCAACTAAAACAAGTCCCTTGATTGGTAGGATGGAAATGGTGAGTGGATTACAGAGTAATGGACCCCACTTCTCAGAGGTAAAAAACCCAGGTGTCCTGGTGTAGCCAATGAATGATCCAGAGACCATGTGGGGCCCACTCCAAATGGTAATTCACGATTAAATCGTCCAAATTGGGAGACCCAACTAAACTGGTGGGCCACAGTTTATGAACAAACCAATGGTCTAGATTAGCGAACCATGGACCAGCTTGTCAAAAAATAAAAAATAAAAAAAACACAACTTCCTATTATTGCAATTCAATTAGATACTGCATCCAAACGCGCATTTTCAACCTACAACAGTGTTTGGTTGCACAGAAGAAACTGATGTCCCATTCAATGCAAGCAACGCTTGTTGAAAACTGACTTCGGCTTTTACATGGAAACAGAATATATTGCTTTGATCTGATATGTTGACTAAGTCATTAGGCAGAATTTAAAACTGCTCAAAGTCAAGCAATGCTTGACTAAGTCATCTAGCAGAATTAAAATTGCCCGAAAACGAGCATTTGGTGAAAATTCAATCACGTTTCGCAGCAATCGTAATCGTTCTCAAAATCCGATGGGGACAGATTTCTAAACGTGATTAAGGTTCTTGATATTTCTGAGTCGTTGGGAACAAATTCAATTTTCAAGCCCCCATCAAGAGTCAAGCTTGTGTGCCAGTGGGGAACACATGTATCATGAATATGGACCATTGGCCAACTTTCTGACCGTTCATTTGGTTTGAACATTGTGGCCCACCCGGCAAATGGATGGACCTGATTCTCCTCCCAGGGCATCTAACTGTCCGGGACCCACTTGATGGACAACTAGCACTTTGGGCCTGGGTCCCACTGTGGCACATGTAGAGCTGTGTATGGGTTGGACCAAACCTTCATTTTAGACCATTGATAAAGTTGGACCGGTTGGGTTTTGGGTCCTTGTCTAATAAGGTTTGGGCTCAGGCCTGTAATGGCAGCCTGCGGCTTGGATTGGGCCTGATTTTGAAACCCGACTAATACCTAAGTTGGGCCTCGACCTAGGCCCACTCAATTTGATGAGTGTCCTGCAAAAGGCGGTCCTGCACAAAATGACCATCGGGTGGACCCAAAAAATGGTAGAGGCATCTATTCTACAGCACACGTGGCGAGGTGAAATCTTAATGGGGTCCAACCATCTAATAGGTCCTATCTTGGATGGCTTATGTTTCAAAAATCAAACTTGTGACTAAATATTTGAGTGTTAGCGGTTTTGTTACCTACTGTCAGTTTTATTGATCAATGGTTAGGATCAATCTATCTATGTTTAAGTATTCTCTATCCACAATAGGGGTAACTAGATGGATGGATCCGATTGATGTATCATCTTAGAACATGAAGTGTGGGCCTTTGATTTATTTATGTCCATTGGGTTCTACGATCTTAACAGTATAAGGCCCCCGGCTGTCCCTCACATGGGCCTATCACATTAGGTCCTGAAAATTCTTGGCGGGGCCCCTTCTTGACCAAAGCTTAAAAATTAATCGAATCCTATGTTACCTGTTTTGTGTGATTCAGTGGTAATGGGTGCATTTGGGTGAGTGTATTTGATGTGGAAGTAGATAACTTCCTGCTCTATATGAAGGGAAAAGCAAAGCTTTGTAGGGCCACCATGATCTATGGGTTTAATTTGCAC
Source organism: Liriodendron chinense (assembly GCA_003013855.2). NCBI lineage: Eukaryota > Viridiplantae > Streptophyta > Magnoliopsida > Magnoliales > Magnoliaceae > Liriodendron > Liriodendron chinense. The sequence continues at coordinate 1,727,887 of ML058387.1, forward strand.
CTTTCAGCCATTTCCAGATCATTTCCAGATCATTTTAAGGTATGAATCTAAAAATGAGACCGATCCAAGGCTCAAGAGGACCACACCTTGAGACTTGAATGCCCACCATTAAAATTTTATTTGGAGCTAAAGAACTTTTAGATCAAGATGATATTTTTGTTTTACCTTCACTCAGGTCTATATGACCTTATGAATAAGTTGGATGACAAATAAACATCAAGGTGGCTCTTGGGAAGGTTTCAACGGTGGGTGTCATCATCACCACTGCTTCCTCTAGTGTGATCCACTTGAGCCTTGGATCTGCCTAAGTTTGGGTTCATAGCCTAAAATGATTTGGCAAAATAGATGGTCGATGTAAATTAAACTCACGATGGGATCCAAAGAGCTCCATTTGGACAGATTACAGTCCAGGCAAGATAGGATGCAATCAGCTTCCATTTGTATGTGAATTGCAATTTAATTCACATCAATACAACAAAGGTAATTTTTCGAAGTCATAACAAAACCATGTAATTTCATTCTACATGTGTTCTCGTCACTAGCCGACCACCACCAAAGTGCATGTCAGTGTCATCTCTCTCATTCTCTATCCTAATGCATATGAATTTCATGATAATTGCTAATGAATATCAAATACAAGCTGCCAAAGGACACCTCGAATGCATCCATTGATCGAGTAGGTCACACACATCAATGGCCAATAAACATTGAGGAAAATTAAACCAACGATCCACGCTTAATTAAGCATTGAATGGCTAATACAATAGAACACATGTAGATATGTAGTTGGGCCAGGTTAGGCCGCTGGGCGGTCCCCATGGTGTAAAATGACATGAGCCGAAGCCCACCTCATGGACCAAGTTAATAGGCTTAAGCCTGGTCCAAAGCCGGGCCAGGAAGGCCGTTGCGACCCATTGCCAGCCCACCCACGTGGGACCCACTAGACATACTATCCCTATCATCCACAGCGGCCCGTGTATGTTGGAGTGCATGCTGCAATCTGGGGGTGTTCCATCATGTGGGTCCCACAAAAATATATAACCGGTCTCTCTCCATGCATCTAACTGACTGACTAATTGAGAGGTCATTTATGGGACGGAAAATAGGCAGGTGGTGCGTATTACGCCACCATAGGAATACCAAACACACTCACCCAAGAGGGTGCAGCCCTTACCGTGGGGTTACTGTGGGGCCCACCTTGATGTATGTATTCTTTATCCACACCATCCATCCATTTTTTTCATATCATTTTAGGGTATGATCTGAAAAACTGCTCCGATAACGAGCGTTTGGTGAAAATCCAATCATGTTGCAATTAAAAAAAAAAAAAAACACATTTTCCCATTATTGCAATTCAATTAGATAGTGCATCCAAACACGCATTTTCAACCCACATTATTGTTTGGTTGAACCAGAAGAAACTCATCATGTCCCATGCAATGCAAGCAATGCTTGTTGAAAATGACAGCGACTTGCACCATGGAGACGGAATACATCGCCTGATCTAATCCGTTGACTATGTCATCTGATAGAACTTAAAACTGCCTGAAAGGAGCGTTTGGTGAAAACCCAATCATGTTTCACAGCAATCACAATATTCCTCAAAACCTGACGGGACGGATTTCTAAACGTGATTAAGGTACTTGATATTTCTGGCTCGTTGGGAACAAGTTCAATTTTCAAGCCCCCATCAAGTGTCAAGCTTTTGTTCAAGTTGGGAACACGTGTATCTTGAATATGGACCATTGGCCAACTTTCTGACCGTTCATTTGGTTTGTACATTGTGGCCCACCTGGCAAATGGATGGACCTGATTCTTCTCCCATGGCATCTAACCGTTCCGGACCCACCTGATGTACTAACTAGCACTTTGGGCGTGTATGGGGTTGGGTCAATTCCCTCTCTTCCAAATCCAAGCTGCAAAATACAATTTGGTGATTTCAATTATCGGAATCCAAAAACATTGAATTATATGTTGCCAAACACAACTGAAAATTCCAATTTAAATTTATTTTTTAATAATTACCCATACATATCAAATACAAGCTTACCACATGACCTCTTAATTCATTTATTAATCAAGCGGGCCACACATCAACAGCCGAGTATTAAATGGCATCCAGGATAGAACACGTATAGATACGTAGTCTGGCTATAGGCTACAATGACATGAACTCATCCCAGCCAATGGGCTAGGTTGATAGGCCTAAGCCCAGTCCAAATCCGGGCCAGACAGGCAAACCTATAATGTTTATTCACCATCCAACTTGTTCAAAAAGTCTTCAATGCGTTCAATCCCCATTATTTCATGTGGTGTGGTCCACTTGATATTTGGATCTGCCTCATTTTTGGGCTCATTCCCTAAAATGAAGAGGAAAAATGTATGAACAGCATGGGTAAAACACATACATCATGGTGGGGCCTACATATACGTGACCTCAGCTAACTCACTAGTGTTTGGGTCACTAGCCAAATCGTTTCCTTTCCAGATCACGCAGGTGGGGTCCACTAGACATACTATCCCTATCATCGACAGCGGCCCATGCATGCTCGAGTGCATGCATCCGATAACTGACTAACTAATCGAGAGTTCATTTATGGGACGGAAAATGGCATGGCGGTGCGTACTACGCCACTATCAGAGGAGTACCAAGTGCTACAGACTCGTATGATAGTCTATACCCATTTTGAAATTGTTGGTGACTCATCAGTCCTCTCACGTGGAACTCACGTGAGGATATCCAGACAATTCAGGTTGTAGGGCACATTATGGATGGATGATATGTCAAAAATCACACAGATTAATGAGTCTTTACCATTCAGTTAATTGCTATTAAATGGACGGTTAAAAGTAAAATAGAGAGTGGTCAAAATTCCAAGGAAAGATCAGAAGGTTATTATCATACACTCAGTGAAATCTTTTGATTTATGCTCCGTCGGCAGTTGGGTCAGCGATTTGGTTGGTCTTGATTGCTTTAAATAATACTTTGAAACGTCACCACCGTTTTCAAAATGGTGGTTAACTAACACGGAGTTGAAACACGAGTTTTAGTTGAACCGTATGAGAGAAGCTTTTTTATACTCTGGCACACGTTATGGTTTCATACGCATGCACTCAGGAATTTACACATGGCACACATTTAAGTTAACTTCAACTGCCCAAATCATTCGTCTTACTTTATTTGCTTTTAGCCAAACAAAAATCACACTAACAACGTCGTCCTAATTAGCATCGTGGTGGATATCTAAACGGACGGTTCAGATGAAACAGTCAGTCACAATTCATCAAACAAATGTCTATTGATCGGAAGTCAAGCTATTTTGATCAGTCTAATTTCAGGGCTCTGGCCCATCTATAGTGGGTCCCACTAATTTCATGTACGGTACGTGTACGATCTCAAAGAGCACTCGTATAATTAATTATACTCCCCTAGAGTACCTGTTTCAGAACGCCGATTGCGTCCCAATCCTCTTCCGTTCGAACCCAGCTAATCCATGCGCGTATTAGGTGAGAGCGAATTATGTGGGACTCCATCCTCACCTAAGACGGTGCGGCGCTTATCTAGGAATTATTGTGGGCCCACCTTGATTTTTGTACTATGTATCCATGCTGTCCATCAGTTTTTTCCAGATAATTTTAGGATATTACCCCAAAAACAGAATATACAATCATCGCATAAGAAACAAGGGTGATTGAATGTCTTACCATTAAAATTTCTTAGGGCGCACCTTAATGTTTCTTTAGTTTTTATTTAACATCTAATCTGTTGATAAGGTTACATAAGCCTAGATTAAGGGAACAAGCAAATGTTAGCTTTATCTAACACTTTTGTAGCCCATTAATGATCTATCAATACTGTTTCCCAAGGTATAGTTCACTTGATAATTGGATCTGTTTCATTCTTCAGATAAAGTTATAAATGATCTGAAAAAAATAGATAAATGATGCCGATATGTAATATATACATCAAGTTGGGCCCAATGGGCACATTGTCTTGGGTGAGGGTGAGGTCTCACCTAATCACTCTCGTTTCAGGTGAGACCCATGTGGCCTTGCCTCACCCAAGAGGTGTAGAGGGTTACTGTGAGGCCTACAACGATGTATTTATCATGTATCCATGCTACCATCATTTTTTCCTGATCATCTTAGGGTATTACTCAAAAAATGAAATAAATTCAATTACCAGGTTAACCACACGATAAGAAATAGTGTTGGTTAACTGTCCTACTGTTAAAAACTTTTTAGGGCAAACCTTAATATTTTAGTATTGTTTATTTACCATCTAATCTGTTGATAGGGTCACATAAGCTATACTTAAGTGAAACAACAAATATAAGCTAGATCGAAAACTCTTTTGGCCGTTAATGGTCAATCAACATTGTTTCCTATGGAATTGTCCACCTGATAATTGGATCTGTTTCATTTTTCATATATTGCCATAAAATGATCTGAAAAAACGGATAGGACGGTGTGGATACATAATATACACATCAAGGTGGGACCCACGGTAAGGGCCGCACGGTCTTGGGCGACGTGGGGGGTCTCACCTAATCCGCTCTCGCTAAGCTACCTCCCCTAAATCCTAATTTTTTTTGTGAGAAAAAAATTGATACTCTGTCGGAGTGGGATTGATGATACTCAGCCACTCATAAATTACACATAGCACTGTGTATACCTTAATTTAAACTGTACATATATTGGGATAAGATTTAGATGGTTTACGGAAAAAAACTTATGCTGAAATGGGTTATTAAATATTCGGTTAGATGATATCTTATGGACGGTAACCGTTAAAAACATTCAATTGCTAGTAAATCGGCTATAAAAATCATTAAATAATACTTTTTAAACATTTTTTTTTAATCTATTTTCAGGGGTTCCCTAATTTGGACGGCTTAACTTGAGTTGATTGTATTCCATATTTACAAAATCAAGTGCCTGTTTATCAATCATCATAAGCCAGAGTATTAAATAACTCTGCTTTCTTCTTTCCGGAGAAAAAGCGTGGGAAGGAACTGCGGTCCTCGTTACCATCCCAATATGTAGCCCCAGGGTGGATGTGCCCTGTCTCAGAAACCACACCGTTTGAAGATTTCAGATGATATGCGCGGTTTGATCGAAGGCTGCGTTTGGATGCAATAACTATCTTAAATTTCATGATATTTTGCGTCCAATTAGAATTAATAATCTTGATGTGTCATGAATTTGTTGCAACCAAACGCACGTTAAATAAGTGGCAACCAAACAGGGCTTAAGTGCAATTTCTCAGTGTGAACGGTTGACTTTAGGTATGGAGGAATTATAAATGCTTGATTACGAGCATTTGGTGGAGTGAGGAGCACCATTCGTTGACCCAAACGCTGCATTTAGTGAGCAATAAAATCGATTGGCAGTGATGTGGACAAACCTAGCCTCAAATAGTTCAGCTTTGTTGATGGCGGCCAAAGAATAAGATAAAAGGACACATTTCTTGATGGTGGGCCACCTATAAGCACACCTATTCACATGCACATGCATCCAACTACTCACCTATCCTTTGATTAGACGAAGGGAAAGTTTAGAAGGCAAGATTAAAAGGCATTGAATTATGTTGGGTGAAGTTGATATTAAGTGTGATCATGTCAGCACTAGTGTAACAGATCTTATCAAAACTTTACAGTTAAGCATACTTTAGCGAGAGTCGTATTAAAATAGGGTGACTTTTTAGGAAGTCCTTGATCCTGTGGAAAAATGTAGAATTGATATCATTATCACACAATTTCACAATGATTAAATGTTTGAAAACAATATTATATTTGCTGGAATGTGGAATTCTCACAATTGAGGTCGATTGCTTGTATGTATGTGCAACTCAATTGTTCCATGGGAGTGCTATGGATTTCAAAATCAACTAGAAATCTTGTCATATTTCTTGTTGGAACAAGATGACATAATGCTTGGATTAATCCAATCCTTTCTTTCGAAATAAGTAGGATCGCTCATTGATAGATAGGCCATACACATAGAGAATTTGGATAGTTTGCTTGACTTGAGCATGATTTTCCTGTTTGATGATCAACTAATTAGGCCATCTCGGCACTGATTTTGTAAGTACTACCATATTTTATGCAATCAGTACTGATGTGCTCCGAGCTAGATCAATCAGATATCAACAAACTAAAAAATCTTGTTGAAGCCGAGTGAGCAGACAATCATAATTTTGCACATAAAACCTTTTTCGATGACTGACAATTCATTTTAATTTTTTTAAAATTAATTTAAAAAAAAGGCCAATTCGTTTGCATGCTGTTGATGTAATGGATAGTACGGTTATAACAATCAGATGGTTGCCTCCTTGGTTATGTCTCACCCACTGGAGCCCTCTCGAGGAGCGGGTCCCCCCTTCGTAGACCGGGTGTTGGAGAGCGCAAGACCACAATTTTAACTGATCTCGAGGACACAGAACTTCATCCAAAGCGAAGGCCACGTAAAACGGCCAATAACACCCAAAAGCTTAAACAGCAAGTTTTAAGCCGGTTTGCGCCAGGAGATACAAAAGACGTGATCTCGCCACACATGCCAGCTTGGCACACGTGTACAACATCCAGTCCACACATCAGTGTGTTCATTCGCCAATATTTCATGATTCAGAAAGATGAGGCCCATTCACTTATCAAGATGTCCGTACATAACGGGTGAAATGGACCGTTAGAAAAAGATGACCGGCAGTATACTTGAACGAACTGACGTGATGAAATTGATGAACGGACACGATTGAATTTTAGGACAGGGTATATTTACACTGGGAAAGACCTAATGAACGGGTCAGATATCTCACAAGTTTATCACGTCGGCACGTGTGACGCGACTGCACTCAGCATTTCATAATCTGTTATAAACAGTAATCAGAACCAACACCATGTGCGCACGATATAAACGAACACACCCCTGATGCTGTTTAGAAACCCCCCATTTCTCAAAGTCTCAACTGAAAAACAAAAGAAGAAGCTCTGGAAAACAAAAAAGAGCGAAACAGAAAAGAGAAGCGAAGCAAAAAAACGCCGGCCATTTTCAGTGCGCAGGGTGCGCAGGTTAAGCCGTTCGGTCCTCCGCCTCCAACTTCCTCCTCTACAATCGATGAAAATCCTAACCCTAGCCTCCTCCTACCGCAGATGCACGTCTCGGATCTCTCCCTCGATTTCTCTCCGCTGCTGCAATTCGTCCTCACTGCTCTCGTCCTTGGCGTAGGGCTGCTCCACGTCATCAAGGCCACGGCGTCTCGATACCTCGTCGTCGACGCTAGATTCGAGGGCGGCGACGGCCCTGTGGACACTACCGTGGATTGCAGGGCCGCGGCGTCGGGCGGGGCCCAGATGTCGGGCGGCGCGGATGCTGTTACATGCTTCGTTTGCGGGGGCTTGGGGAAGAAGATATGCTCGGGATGCAAGGCCGTCAGATACTGGTAAAGACTCTTCTCTCTCTATCTCTTATTGGAAATGTAGGATTTTGGTAAGGAAATGTTTAGGATTTGATCGAAATGAAGAATTCTTGGGAATTTTCATTTGAATGATGGGTTTTATTTTTGGATTTTTTGTTGGTTTTCTTGGATTGTCATTATTTGTTGTTTTTATTTGATTTTCGGATGATTTTCTATTTTTTCTAGTATTTTATTGGCTTTTGGGATGATTTGATATTTTGAATCATGGGTGGATTGGATAATATGTGAATTTAGGTGATTATTGGTAATTGGCAATTCTGTGTCATTGGAACTCTGTTTGGGTGCGTTGTACTTGGGGGTGAATTGATATGGAAGAGATGGTGGAATGGTGCAACCCGGTTATTGAGTCATTGAGATCTCCACTAGGTCGGCCCTGGGCCTGCATCATTGAATTAGAATGTGGTAAACTACCCTTTCCACCATAGAGGTGGCAACAGTAGGGATACATGAATCAAGGCTGTCCATCTAGTGGACCCAACATTTGATGCTCACGGTTCACAATTTGGAGTGGTCGGGCAATTATGGCCATTAGATCAGTGTCTTTAAATGGTTGTTAGAAAACAAAAATGATTAATAGTTACAGTCAGTAGGGAGAAGTACAGTAAATTGATAGGTCGCATCACAGAATAACTGTGGACCATGTGGTAGGGCCTACTGGATGATTGGACGGTGCTGATTCTCACAATCCCTACCACATGTAAAGTGGAGAGGGGGCTGCACTATATTCCAGCTCAACTGTCTGCACCATTTCCTTTCACAATACTAAAGACGCTTTTTGTTTGGCCCACTTACAATGGTAATGAGTGGCTTGCTTGGTGTCAGTCTATCCGAACAAGTGGTTATGATGTATTGCATTTTGGTAATGCACCCATGTACGTACGCTAAATTGTTCAATTTGGGTTTCTCACCTGAAAATACCTTAACGTGCGGTGTATCAAGGTTTATTAAAACAATTGCCTTTTCCTGTCTAATGAACTGTTGATAGCAACTATTTGGATTGCCAATCACAGTACCATTTGATAGAGTATTCATGCCGTCAAGATGGCGTTGCAAGTATTGCAGATTATTCTTTTGAGTAATGACAAGTCCTTTTTTTGTTTTTGTTTTGAAGGATAACTGAAATTTCATTGAAAGAACCACCTAGGCAAAAGCCATGGTGGAAAAAGAATTCAACCCATTACATCTCAAATATACACAAAAGATTACAAATTTCCACAGCTCTCAAGCCGGACGCCCGGCCCACCACTTTGCTCTTAACCTTTCGCACTGCCTCTTTCACAAATCCACTCCTATTCTGAAAACAATGACCATTCCATCCCCTCCAAATGATCCACAATGTGGCCATTAAGATTAGATGCCATATAACCGTGCCTTCCTTCCCAAACCCACCACCATGTTAGGCCCACGAAAGGTCATTGATTGAATTCAACATCACCCCATAGATGTTGAAGGTTTGAGAGAAGCACTCCCGCACTCTATTAACAATCGGGCAATGAATGAAAGGTGATCAATTGCCTTAGCATCCATCATGTACATGACACAGAAATTGGGCAGAATCTTGTATCTTTTTTGGCGATTTTCAATGGTGGGTACCCTCTTCCCATCCACAAGCCAAACAAAGACTTAGATATCGACATTCGAAGCATCTTGTAGTAAGATCAAACTGAGAAGCATCCTGATTTGTTAGCTTTCCAAATCATCGCATTCCTTTCGGTCGGGGAAGGATGGTACCCTTACAATCAATCCAAAAGCCTAACAAACTCACCCACTTCCTCATCCCAAGTCCCTTCTGCATGGGGGAGGCTACATCATAGAATCCCCACAAATGGAATAATAGCGAGCTACTATAATATACAATGACAACTCTATTGCTGATGGAAAAAACAATTACGGCTCCATCAATTCTAAAGAAGGTTTACAAAGAAAAGAAGAAAATGAACAAAATTAATGCAATACAAGAGCAATTATTCAATGGAACAGTGGGTTTCAAATAAATGTAAATATCTAATAACTAAATCATCTGTATTTGCATATTCCTTGGGAGGGATGACTCTGGGTCAGTTTTTTTGCGAGAGAAATGGTGGTTAGGCCTTCCTTGTAGTTTTTAGATGCTTTTCGGATGTTGTAATTCTTTTTCTTTAATGCTTTTTTACTAAATTCATATTTATTAAATAAAAAGGAAACCTCAATTCTCCATTTTTTGTGGAGGTAGTTCTACCCAAGGTTGTTGTAGAAGTATTGTTTTCCGTGTTGTTATTGCATAATGTATCAGCACCCTTGGGATATGAATACACACCTGTTATCGCATGGGATATATCTTTTGTATCGCGTAATGTATTGCTGTTGTTGGGAAATATGGGGAAACATTGGAAACTTGGTTCAATTTTTCAATGAAACTTTAGGGATTGTTACATCAATACCATGGATTTGAATATTTGTATCGTATTAGCTGATACAGCCGTATCGTATCCATATCGGTACGAGATGATACGCGATATGGGGTCATATTGGCCTGATACGAAAAAATCGACCCGCATTGGCTGATATGGGGCGTATCGGCACCACGACCGATACAGGCCGATACGCCCATAAAAGCCCAAATTTGATTTTTTTTTGTCAAAATCACATTCTCGTGTGCTCTTTTTCTTTTTTCCCCATTTAAACCATGGAAGAAGCTTAAAAACTCATTTTAGGCTAGATCTAAACCTATTCTGGGATTAAAACAAATGATTTGAATGAGATTCGATAAATTGAAGTGAAGTGGGCCATTATGGGAAAAATCGGAAAGAAGGGTAAACCTTTACTTTCTTTTTTATATTTTCATATTCTTTTTGTTGTATTTCAATGTAACAAGCCCTAGTTAGTTCAATTTGGGCCCATTTAGTTGACTTCAACATGTCAAATCGATAGACAACATTCTCATTAAAGAATAGTCTGATACACGATTAAATACATGTCAAAAGACACACACACAAACACAAAGATTATTGGATATCTCATTTTTTTCGTATTTTTCTAATATTTTTTCATTTTTTTGCTGTAACTTTTTTTTTTTTTTTTTCACTGATACGGGCCGATCTGGTTCTAATACTGATATGCGATGCTGTATCGTATCATTTTTCCGCCTGGTTGATACGCCGACCGATACCGACATTTGGAACCATGATCAATACACACTTAAAAATCAAAACATCATAAAAAACAAATGCACATAATAGGTTTCCTTTGAATGGGGTTCTAATCTATGCGTTGTTTGACTGAACTGATGCAAGTATAATTTAGAGTCTATTCATATAATTTATAAATGTAAGAAGAGTCGAAGACATGTATGGAAAAACAAGCAATACATTCAAACACAAAAGAAGAAGTAGAAAACTAAAAATATACTTGTGAATTATGTGTGTGGCTGTAGCTCAGACCCACATAGAGCTGCAAAGTGGCTCAAAATCATCATGTCCATCTCGACAGGGCTGGGCATGATACCGTTTCTCCACAAACCAACAATACTATACCTGGGTCAGAATAAAATGATACCAGTTAAGATACTTTCTAACATAACGCTGGTACACATCCTCTCCAATTAGAGAAAATTTCGATTTTTTTCGAATTTTCTGCAAATTGGCCCATATTCCCCCAAATCCCAAAATCAGAGTGGATGTGATGATGATTTCATCAAACACTCTTGAATACTAAAAAAATGGGGGCCAATTGACCGCCGATTGAAGTGGAATTTCAAAATTTTTGTTAAGATTTTTAATTAAAAACTATTTTTTCCTGAAAAATCCCCAAATTACCAAGAATTACTAGATCAGGTTACATACATGTTTGATTTTGTGTTTGGACACAAAGATTGCAACTGATTTGCAAGAAGTTGGAAAATTTTCATTTTCTTCAATTTTCCGCAACTCAGTCCATATCTCCCATATCTCAAAATCGAAGTTCTAAATCCATGATTTTTCATGCAAAACATGGAGAATCATGGATTTGTAACCATTTGACACTGATTTAACATAATTTACAGCACAAAAAAAGATTGAAAATTGAAATGCTCATTGGATCAAACAGGTGAGATATATTGGCACTACATGTGCGTCTTGTATCGCACAGGTGGGATATAAGATATATCGTGGGAAATATCAGCTGATATTGTCGATACTAAAAACATTGTGTAGAAGGAAGGACTAGATGGTTAACATGAATTTGGTCGAAGCCTTGAAGGTTTTTCGTCTAGTTGATGCAAACCTAATTTAATTATTTACCTACTGCTTGTTGTGTAAACTAGATGTCCGTAGTTTGATACTGCATTGGGCACTCAATTATCTGAGCCAACCGGAAATAGCTTAGGAAGGGCTATAGTGATTACTACATGCTGCATTTCATGTGGTTCTTAACAGGGTTTTGCTTGTGTCCTGATATGCCTAAGTTGCATTAAAAATATAAGCCATGAGAATCGGACCTCCTGAGGTTAGGTATCTGGTTGCTCTGTTGCTCTTGATTTGGAGACAGTTCTACATGGATTACTCTTTTTATTTGCAGGCACCCTTTATGGCCTTCTTATTTAGCTATTTTTATGATTCATGGTCACATTAACTTGTTGTGTCGTTCTTTGTGTTTCCCTTATGCTTGACGCATCATCAGCTTCCTCTTTGGAGATCTGAAATTTATGTGAACAGATGCTTGCCAGTTTTGAAATCTTAAGTAAGGAAATTCTATTCTTATTATTTTCAGCTCCACCATTTGCCAGTCGAAGCATTGGAAAGAAGATCATAAATTAAAATGCAAGGATCTCAAGTTTTCTAACAGTATAGATTCAAAATCATCTCCAACTGGTGCCTATGTAAGGAGGAGAGCCTCAGGGCAGGTGGATGAGTTCGATACTGCAGTTCCATTGATCCCTGCCCGTGGAACCTGTAAGGCGCTACAGCAATCAAAGAAGGTGTGTTTAATATACTGTTTTATTCTTAAACTGGTAGTTCAGCCTGTTGTTGTATATGAGTGATAAGGATTTCTTCCGGTATTGCTTTTCACAGGTTCTCTTCCCATATGATGAATTTGTGAAGCTTTTTAACTGGGAGAATCCAGGCTTCCCTCCTTGTGGGCTTCTAAATTGTGGAAACAGGTTTGAGCATCAAGACATTATTGAGATCTTGTTTTCTTGATGTTTTGTTTGTAACTTCTTTCTCCATGCAGCTGCTTTGCCAATGTGGTTTTACAATGTCTTGCGTGCACTCGGCCGCTTGTCGCCTATTTGTTGGAGAAAGGCCATTCGAGAAAATGTAAATGTCAAACAACTTGTGCATGTTCGTTTTTCTTGGACAGCATGGGAAAAATTGCTAAGCCTTTTCGCTGATCTTTCTTGTTCTTCAGGCAACCGGAATGATTGGTGCTTCTTATGTGAACTTGAATCACATATTCATAGAGTGAACCAGAGTCTGCATCCCTTCTCACCGATCAACATTCTTTCTCGGTTACCTAATATAGGTGGTAATCTTGGCTATGGAAAACAGGAGGATGCTCATGAGTTCATGAGGTTCTTTCACTTCCTTTGTGTCCACTGGCTGACATTTAAAATATTTTATGCAGATTATTATTATTATTTTCTCTAAAAAAATATTATTATTATTTTTTAAAATAACCTGTTAAGGTGAACTCTTAGGTTGATTTGTATCTACAGCTTTGCTATGCTCTTATCGATCCCTTCATGCATGCCTTTAAGCATGGCCACTTGGTGAGATGGACATCCAATCTGTGCATCAGGTTGGTCCCACCATGTGGATGACCTGTTTGACCAAGTTGATTTACTCATCAGGTGGGTTACATGTGTATGCCAACAACATATAGTTAAAAAAAATTGTGATTGGTCCACATTCTTGTAAATGTATGGCCCACCTCGTGAGTGCACACACCTAGACATATGATCCAGATGATCTATTTGTGAGGCCCACCTGATGCATTACATAGATTTCTGCCCAACTTGGCAGGTTGGCATGCGAACACGTGTGCATGTGGGCTTGGCTGAACTCTCTAATCTATTAGACTGTTAGTCTGAGCTCAACTTTTCATCATATACTTTCCAGGTTTGCAATTGACACAATGCAGTCAGTTTTCCTTGATGAATTTGGAGGAGAAAATGCCCTGGATTATAGCACTCAACAGACGACTCTTATTCAACACATATTTGGTGGTCATCTTCAGTCTCAGGTTGAAGTTCTTACTTCATGAAAAGAAAATATTTCAGCACCTTGCTTCTCGTTTGCTATAAAAAATCTGTAGGAAGTGTGCCATTCTCTTGGACCCAATTTGAAGAAATGAGGCATTATAGGGTCTTGTTCATCAGCAAAAGTACAGTTCACTGACTCAGAGGATTCCATATGTGTGAGGCCCATGGTTTGGTGATCCAAACTGTTGATGCGATGTCCCCATTGTGTGTGATAGTTTCCATGGAGATCTTCCAGACTCCCACACTGGAGGATCTTTTTTTTTTTCAGAAGTCACATTGGAGGATCCTAACCCTTGGATATTTGATATCGACCATTGCTTTCTCTTCACCATCTATTCATTCGTGACCAATGGAAGTGTTAGGACCATCCAGTCTGGGATATTTCCTCGGAACCCATTCAGGTGAGGCAGTTTGTATCTGCAACCCAAGGGGCCCACAGCTAGTAAATCCTGTGCACGAGCAGATGGTAATGCTTGCTCATGAGCAGGATGTAATGATTGCTCTGAAGAAATATGTGAATTCTGAGGAAGATTGGAAGTCTAAACTCAAGATGCACACTCTAAATGACTTGAGGGTGTGGCCATTGGTGCTGCCAACTAGATATCTTATGGTGACTCTCTAGGTTTCCTGAATGAATGCAGCTGTCGGATTTTGACTTCCCTCATTTGGAAAATAAAAAGACATTGCTTGCTTCAACATGATATTATTTTTCAAACAAACTTGATTGACAATTAGTTGCCCCTTAAATAAGATAAACGTAACACATTTATGCACGTAGCACATGGTACTGGCACTGCCAGTTTTAGATCCAAAGTATTGCAGTATGTTAGATTATTATGGTTTTTATTTTTTTATTTTTTGAGAGATGACATGATTTTATTAGAAACACCAAAGCTCGCTAGCTGAAAGGAAACGATCAGGAGGCTGCCCCCTTGTCACCTCCCTACCACCGTCTTACCGCAAGGATGCACAGAAACAAAACAAAGCAATACATCGGGAAACCCAGAAAAAAAAAAAAACGAAAATACAAGAACACAGAAAACCATGGGGACACAGCTAGGCTGGCTGAAATTGCCCCTCCAGTTGCCCGAGAGATCCTCGATCGACCAGCCTTTGAAATTCCGGGATAGTAGGGCCCAGCTGATGATCATGGATGATATGCTCCTGGGCAGGACTGCAATCGAGGACTCTTTGTTATCGAAGATCATGTTGTTCTGCTCCCTCCAAATTCCCCAAAGAATCCCAAACCAGTCCCAAAATTATGGTTGTTATTAAGAAAAATAGAAACAGAATGACCAATCAGAAGAGAAAAGAAAAGAAGTTCCAGCTGAAATGATATGTGACTCAGGCAGAAGCTGCAGTTCAGGGCTTGGTCAGTTGGAAACCTTCTCCCCCAGTTTCTAGAACGTGAACTTTGACTGGTGCTCCTTGGCAATCCCAGTGCAGTATTAGGGGCTCGTGTGGGATTCAATTGGGGAAATCTTGGCCAGATTTTCGGGCCCCATCAGGATTCATGTCTCCAGTTTTGTCATTGTGGAAGATGGTAAAAGTGGTGACCGATTTTAACTTGAGCCCTGCAAACCCAAACCTGTTTTGACCTAACTGGAGTTCAGGTTGGGTTGGGTCCTCTTGAGGTTGGTCAACCAAACCCAACCGGAGTTCAGGTTGGGTTGTGTTGGGTCCTCTTGAGGTTGGTCAACCAAACCCAACCTGCCCAAGTTGCACCCCTAATCAAAGGCGATTATGAGGAGGCTGTTTCTGGGGTGTTGGGCGGTAGCTATTCTTGGCGGCTTGCTGATTTGGTGGAGGAGGTTCTTGACTTGAATCAGGAACCAGCTGTCCTTCACATGTCCTCAGGGATGCAAATGGGGAGGCTGATTTCTTCGCCAAAGATGGTGCTGTGACTCTGGATTTTGTCCTAGAAGATGTTAGGCTGCTTCTGTCTAGAGCCTGTCTGTTGCTTGGGATTTGCAGTTTGGTTTGTTAACGTTTTTTGGAAGCTTGTTTTGTGTTGTAGGTGTGGGGTGGTTTTTGTGTAGCTTTCTTCCTTAACTAAAGTTGGTTATCCATAAAAAAGAAAGAAAGAAAAGAAATGATTGGGGCCTAAGTGTAAGTCTAGTCAAAGAGCTAAAAAAACACCAGGGTCCATTGCTATCACATCCATTTAGACTGGCTGCAAGGTGTTAGAATTGCATTGTGTGGGGGGGGGGGGGGGGGTGATATTGCTGAAAATTTCTTGTTCTTAGCTTTCATTCTAAAATCCTTGAATCCAGTGTATGCTTTGACATTTTGTTGGTCAATATGCCCCTAGGAAGGAAGATATGGTTAACTTTGTGTTCAATTTTTTTAGTAAAAATTTCCGTTGAAATTTGTTTTATTTATTATTTTTTACATCCTCTCACCAATTCAATTTTAGTTGCAGGTGATATGCACAAAATGTGATAACATCTCATATTGTTATGAGAATATGATGGATTTGACTGTTGAAATTCAAGGGGATGCTGCATCTTTGGAGAACTGCCTTGATCAGTTCACCAAAAAGGAATGGCTTGATGGGGAAAATATGTATAAATGTGACAGGTATGAATGTTTTTCCTCTCTCTCTCTCTCTCTCTCTCTCTCTCTCTCTCTCTTTTCCTTTCAAATTTTAATAATTTCTAAACTTAGTAATGTTGTATCTGCGGCTGCACACATTATCATTTCCTCTTTCCACTTGCTCTTTTTCATGGACTTCTTTTTGGTCCTCATGAAATTGCTTGCTGCCTTTATTAAGGTGTTCCATAACGGTAACAGTGTCCGTAACGGCCACCACCGTTACCGTTACGATATGGGCCGTAATGGCCGTTACAGATCTTTTTTTTTTTTTTTTTGGAAAAAATTGTTACAGGGCCGTTACGGGGCCATTACAGGACTGTTACAGGGCCGTTACGGCCTGTTTTTTCTGTAACGGCCGTTACAACTATTTCGACCCCGTAATGCGTAACGGTTATGACCGTTACCGCTACGTAATGGCCGTTACGTAACCGATTTTGAATACCTTGGCCTTTATTACACTGAATTTCTCAATAAAATGTGCAACCATTTTGGTTTGGATAGATCTGCTGCCCTTTGAAACTTAATGATTTCAGCTCTCATAATTCAGTTCCCCGTGGTTATGGCAGTGATAGGTCTTCCCTAAAGTTATTAATAGTACAAAAGTCTTCCATGGACTTAGATGTTCATATCTGATGTCAATCCATATGTTTCAGAAATTTGGGTTGCAATGTTTTTTTTGTTTTTGAATGATAAGGCAAATCCAACAGTCGCAAGCAGAGAATATATGGAGCCAAGTGAAGATTCGAAGACTAGGGGTCAATGTCAAAGTGACAATGGCTACTAGAATGGGGAAATTCTCTATATTATTTACAGAGCCCAACATGGGTTTGTATACAAGTACATACCAAGATCTTTAACTTATTACGTGAACTGTATTCATCTAAAATTGGAGATCTTAAAACGTCCTAATTCTACACCACTAAATATCCTACATATCATACAAGATCCAGGATCCTAGGATCCTTATCTCTACACCCCCTCAAACTGTGGCTAGTTGAACAGCATCAGTTTGCCAACTAGATAATCACGATGAGCCCGAGACATTACCTTGGTGAAGATGTCCACAAGCTGTTGTTGAGAAGTAGTAGCATGAGGAAGAGTAATTTCACCAAGTACCTTTCTTGAATGACGTAGAAAGATCATATGTAGATGTACTATGAAAACTAGCATTTGTTTTTTGAAAGATGACAATTTTTTTATTGGAAAGCTCACTAAAAGGAGCAAAGAATGCAACACCCCAAAAACCACATCACCAACACCACCACCAACACCCCTCTAGGCCCAACTATCTAAATATCCAACAATTCTTCTAATAATCTCATCAGCCCTAGGCTGGATATTTTGAAAGCAGCAATCATTCCTAGCTCTCCAAATAGCCCAAAACACTGCCAAAATGAGAAGCCTCCACCTTGCTTTACCTGTTCTCCCCACTCCTCCCCCCTGTCACGCCCAAAGAAGTTCATCCACCGATTTCGGCATCACCCAAAGCAAATTGAATAACGTTAGATAATGACTCTCCACACCTTACTAGCGAGAGGATAATGAATCATCAGGTGATCAATAGTCTCTTCGTTTGCCATACATAATGAAACATATGTTCGGTAGAATCATTGCTCGTTTCCGCAGGTTGTCTATCGTAAGAATTCTCTTGCTCCCCACCAACCAAACAAATACCGCCACCCGCGGCGGGGCCCCATAATTCCAATGATGAAACAGATGGGGAGGAGAACGCTGTCTAGGATTGGAGACCATGTGAAACAATGATTTGATCGAAAATCTCCCGGAAGCATTTCTGGCCCAGACCATGGAATCTTGCTCTTGCAAGTCGACATTGACGAACTTAAGGGTCTCGAGGAGATTAGTATAGTCTTCGATCTCGCTATTTAACAAATTCTTGCGGCAAGGAGGTGCCCACACTACCAAACCCCCCAAGATCATATAGCTCTCCACCATTGATATGTACTGATCAGGAGCTAGCCTAGCTATCGAAGGGAACCTGGATTGGAGAGCTTGATCGCCGCACCATGCATCTACCCAGAATCTGATACGCCGCCCATTGCCCGGTAAGAAGGAAATGCCTTTGGGAACATGATGCTCTGTGGCTGCAACCGCCTTCCATAAAGCGGAAGCTTGGTACAAGGAAGAAGATTTCACAAACGATCTGCCTTCTTGCGTATCATACTTACTAGCCACCACTTCCCTCCACAATTTACCTTCCTCCACCTTGAATCTCCATATCCACTTGCCTAATAAAGCCATATTCATCTCCCCCAATGGTTTATTCATCTGCCCCAACGGTTTAATACTAGCTCCACCTTTTCTAATTGGTTTGCAAACTTCGTCCCACTTAAGAAGATGGAACTTCCTCGCCTCATTAGCGCCCGACCAGAAATAACCTCCCCTCAACCTTTCCAATCTCAGAATCACTAACTTCGAGCATCGGAAAAGCGAGAAGAAGTATATGGGCATAATCGAAAACATAGTCTTGATAAGCAACAACCAACCTCCCAACGATAAAGTCCTACCTTTCCATCCTGTAAGCTTTCTCTTGATTCTTTCAATCACCCTATCCCAAAGGTGAGTGGGAGGCTTCGCCATGCATAGAGGTAAACCAAGATACGTTAAAGGAAACGATCCAGTTTTGCAACTCTTTCTTTTCTATGAGAATGCCCAGGAGCTCCAACTTCGCCACATTAACTTTCAAACCCGAAACTGCCTCAAAACAAACGATCAACTTCCTAATGTTATCAACTGCGTTCGGCTCTGCCTGGCAAAAAAGAAGAGTGTCGTCTGCATATTGCAAATGGGAGACCTGGGGCCCATTTCCATCAACTTGAAAACCTTGAAACAAACCAAACTCTACCCCTCTACTAAGAATCGCACTGAGAGCTTCCCCAATGACCACAAACAAGTACGGCGATAGAGTATCTCCCTGCCTTAATCCTCTTGAGGACCTAAAATATCCTTTAGGAGACCCATTGACCATAACGGAAAAGACGGGGGATTGCACGCAGGCCTTCATCCAACGCCTCTATATCTGACCACAACCTAATCTCTCAAGCATATAGTCCAAGAAATCCCAATCCACGTGATCGTATGCTTTTTCTATGTCTAATTTGCACACTAACCCACTTTTCTTCTCTCCATAGCTTGCATCTATTCATTCGCGAGCTAGAATCTGACGCCCAGTTATGAAGGCTCCTTGATTAACCGATATAACTTTCTCCAACACTTTCTTGAACCTAACTGCCAGAATATTAGCTAGAATCTTATAAGGAGCTTCAATAAGGCTGATCGGTCTGAAGTCCTTTAACTGCTCAGCTCCTACTTTTGGAAGCAATGCAATAAGGGAAACCCCCATCGCTGTAGATAACCTACCCCGATCGACAAACTCTACCAGGAAGTCCATCATGTCCTTCCCAACCACATGCCAAAACCTCTGAAAGAACAAAATGGGGAATCCGTTTGGCCCAGGGGCCTTATCCCCGCACATGGACTTCAGAACATCTCGAACCTCTTCCTCGACAATAGGCTTTACCATAAACGAAGAATCTTCTTCAGTGATCTGGTTAAAACCAATAAGATCTAGCTTTGGTCGCCCCCTTTTATCAGCCAAAAGAAGATTCTTATAATAAGAAAGTAAGTGTTTGGGTTTTTCAAACTCCAGGGCAAATAGGCCCCTCCCCTTTTACTTCTCCACAATGTTGGTCTTGTATAACATAACCATCATGAGAAAAGTGAACACTGTAGTCAACATCAACAAGTTGACCCACAAATGTTAGATTTGCAGCCATTTGGGGAACCAAGCTAATATCATGCAAACTAAAGGGGATGCCTTAAGAAGTAGGTAGAGAGGTTATTTGGTCCAATAATATTCAATTTCTCACCATTAGCGATGATAAATCGTTGATCGTGTTGATACAATTTTATTCTAGAGGGGTTTTTGTGCACTTTAATCATGTGATTGGAGGCACCTGAATTAGTGAACTACTTAGGACTGGTATGAGAAAAGAGAGGTCTTACTAGGCAAGCCCTTTGAAGAAAATGTAGAGGAGAGAGCGATGGATACATAAGTTTGTCCTAATTGTTGGGGCTTTTCTGAAATAGTAGAGCAGTACCTTGGCCAAACATTGTTGGAGCATCTCTAGGCATCGATTTGATAGCTTGGTATTCGAAGCATTGCAAGGTGGGTTTTGTCCTTCTGAGGTAGTCTCTCCTTGACAGAGACCGATGCCATGTTACCGAGTTTGATGGTCCAAAAGAATGCTAACATAGTCCTGTAGGCAAATTTGACTGAAGTCGACCATGTATTAAGAGAAATGCCTGTATAATGAGAAATGTCTGTTTTGTCACTAAAACGTAGTACAATCCAAAGAGAGCAATACTCCGGGTGCAAGATGAAATCAAAGTAGTAGATATAAAAAATGCACCTTTTATTTTGTGCTCGCGGAGCATTTAACACCAAAGAAAGTTAGCGGAAAAGAATTGGTAGCAGATGGTTGTGGTTGTGGTCGAGGCAATGGGCGCATATTACAACAGCAATGACGACCAACGTTGGTAGTGATAACGTGTGAGGAGATTGGGAATGGTGAGTGATGGGTTTTCATGACCAGACGGTGGGTGGTGATTTTCCAGTTGAAAGCCATCGGTGCTGGAGGTGAAGATGATGATGGTGAAGTTTTTTGCATCGGAGATACTAGAAATGCTTGTGATGTGTGATGGGTTCAATGACGGGGATGAAGAGGCCATGGCAGGTTACAGATGGGTGGAGCTCTGACTTGTGAAGATAATGAATTCAATAGGGTCACAGTGGTGCCATTGTGGGTGTCAGAGAAGAAGACGATGATGGCAATCCGACGGATAGTGGTAGGGTTGGGTTAGATTTGAGTTGTTGGCGGAGATGGGGAGGAGAAATAGTGAGATCTAATTTCGACGCCGGTGAAGAAGACACCAACCAGGCTGAGATTTGATGCATAGGGTTAGGACGACGTAGATCTAGATGGGTGGAGCTCCGACTTGTGAAGATAACGAATTCAATAGGGTCATAGATGACGATGCACAAATGCGGTGCCAATGTGGGTGTCGGAGAAGAAGACGATGATGGCAATCCGACGGATAGTGGTAGGGTTGGATTAGATTGAGTTGTTGGTGGAGATGGGGAGGAGACAAATAGTGAGATCCGATTTTGACGCTAGTGAAGAAGACACCAACCAGGTTGAGATTTGATACACATGGTTAGGATGACGTAGATCTAGTACAAATCTTGGACGTGATGGTTGCTGAATGGAAGACGGATGCTGTTGGATGTATTAGGTGTAGCAGCAGAAGGTTGGTGCAGTAGTTGAAGGGGTGGGCTGTGCAGAGTTGCTAAAATTAGAGAAGATGGCTATGCGCGATCGATACATTGGTTAGAGGTGGGACAATAGCAAAGTTGGGATGGCATGCTGGGTCAACGTACTGGACAAAGAGCAGCTATGGAGAGTTGAGTTGGCATGTCTGGTTGGTACATCGGACGGAGATAAGGCAACAATGAAGTTGAGTTCAAGGAGGATGAACTCAATGAACAACCTAGATTAGACACTCTGATACCATGGTAAGCTAAAAACAACTACCAAAAGACGGGGAATTTTTTTTGTATCATTTATTGAGCCCAACACTTTGATACAAGCATATACCAATATCTTTAGCTTATTGCATGAATTGTTTTTATATAAAATTGGACATCTTAAAAGATCCTAAATCTACATTACTAGATGTCATACATATCATACAATATCTAGGATCCTTGGATCCTTATCTTTGAAGTCATCAATTCCTAAACAACAAAGAATCAACACCCCGATTGTCCTCTAAAAGCTCCTGCATAGAGGAAGAATTTTTTGGTATATGCTCCGTCATGCTATTTTACAGGGCATTTGGAAAGAGTATAGTGGAACAAGCTTCAAGGGTGTCTCTTGTTCTTTGAGTTGTTTGTTTGAGGTAATTAAAGCTAATCTAATTTCTTGGGGCAGTGTTGCTAAAGAATTCAAGAGTTTCCTCCCTTTGAGTTGTTAAGTGGATGGAGACAATCAACAATCTTGGCTAGAGTCCTAAGAATGGGTCGGTGTTGGAGTTTTGCCTTGGAAAACTAATGTGAACCTTGTCCACTAGTGAAGTGGATGTATTATTGATAATCTTAACTGTAAATGATGACCATGGGTCATAGGTGGAACTTGGAAGTGCCTTAATACATACACGAGCATGGGTTAAGGGAGAGGGATTCCTCTAGTTGTCCACAGGGACTCGTGATTGGACGCGATGGTCATTGACAAAGGGAGAGTTTGTGCCATGGACCTCTGTTATTTCATAACCACCTAGTAGGTTTTTGTCATCCTCATTATGATGATGGATGCGATCATCTTGTGTGAGGGGATTGATGACGAGTCAGGATGGAAGGTCTTTACCATCAAGCATGACGACAATTCGGCATGCCTTCGCCCTACCCCACATAGGAGTGTGTGTGTGCCATGGGAATATGCTTCTAGTGTTAGACCTGTTGGGCACTCGCATTGGTGGATTGAGGTTAAGTTTCTAGATCGGTAGGCCTGTCATGCTTGGACTATGATCAATTTGAGGATGTACTAGATTTGATTAATCCTTAGACATCAAGACATGAGAGGGTTCGAGGTCTTGATTATATGTGCTTTGGCCAGCTTTGTGAGGTCATCATGTGGCTAATAAAAGCGGGTGTTGTTAGATGCATTGATCAAGGTCCATTGAGATTCACATGGGCCAATGATGGATCCACTGGTTTCTTAGGATACACTTATGGCTTCATTCTAAGAGATGAGATGTTCATCAAGTGGTTTTTCCATTGGGCCGACACTTGAATTGTTTTAAAAATTTTGCAAATGTTTTCAACCGTTTAACTTTTATTTTAACCATAAAAAATGTTTTAATTGCCCTTGATGATAATCTGATGGTCCAGATCTGGGGATCCACAACTTGACCTACGTAGGCATTGGGTCTTTAGTAAATGACCATGACAGTGGAAGGGTTGGATCAGATATAGTTGCATGGGATAATAAGGCATGATCACAAAATTCCAATGCAGTGGGTCATATAAAAGGCTATTGGCTAGTAGACTACTACAATAGGTGTCTCCCTGAAACCCTAGCTCCATTGCTGAGAGAGAGAGAGAGAGAGAGAGAGAGAGAGAGAGAGAGAGATCCATCTTTGTTCCTCCTTTCCATATTTGTTCTTCCTTCCCTCCAGATCCATATTTGTTCCTCCTTCCTTCCTTCACATGTTCCACGTGTGGGTGAGGGAGGTCGAGATTGGATGATATGGAATTTCAAACTATAATTGAAGAGGAAGCAAATATTCTCGAGAGGGCAGTTACAGAATATGAGATTAAAGCAACAATTAATGAGCCAAGGAGGGACAAAGTGCTGAGACCGCATGATTAAAGCAACAATTAATGAGCTAGGGAGGGACAAAGCGCTAGGACCGCAGGGTTTTCCCTTGGCATTCTTTTAGATTTTTGGGAGTTACTGAAATCAAATGTGGTCAACTTTAGGGACAAAGCGCTGAGACACCAAGGTTTTCCCTGGACATTCTTTCAAATTTTTGGGAGTTAGTGAAGTCAAATGTGGTAAAGTTTATCGGGGGATTTTTTGAAAAAACCCAATTGCCAGTGTAGTTAGGGGCAACTTTCATTGCATTGATTCCAAAGAAAGGAGTAGGCAGCCTGAAAGACTCTAGGCCAATATGCTTGATCAGGGTGCCATACAAGATTTTGGCAAAGGTATTGGCCACGAGATTCCGGACCATCCTCGACAATGTTATCTCCAAGGCTCAAAGTTCCTTTGTTGAGGGAAAATAGATATTGGACGACGCCTTGATAGCTCATGAATGCATCGACTACCGATGCAAAGAAGACAAATGCTGGGGTGGTGTGCAAGCTAGATTTGGAGAAAGCGTATAATCATGTTGATTGGGATTTCCTCGACTATATGTTAGGTAAGCTTAGGTGTGGAGAAAAGTGGAGATAATGGATGCAGGTATGCATCATCAGCTAGGTTCTCGATCCTAGTTAATGGGTCATCGAAGGTCTTTTTAAAAAAAAAAAATTAAATCATCTAGAGGCCTCAGGGGCAGGGGGATCTATTATTACCATTCTTATTCATAGTAATGGTGGATGTGCTTAGCGAAATGCTGGAAAAGGGGGTCTTGGCAGGCTTGATCAATGAATTCATTGCGGATAGGGGGATCTTTCAAGTGTCTCATCTTTAGTTTGCGGACGACACTACATCATTTTGCGACACAGATGCGACAGGGGTTGACAATCTCAGAAAGATAATTTATTGCTTTGAAGAGGTGTTGGGATTGAAGGTGAACATGCAAAAAAGTGAGATGCTGCGAATAGGGGTGGCAAGTAGAGAGTATAGACATCGGCAGGGGTGTCTGGGTGTAGGGTGGGCTTGTTTCCATTTATGTATATGGGGTTGCCACTATCATTGATAAACCCAGCAAGCATCAATTGGATTGGGTCATTGAAAAGTTCAATAGGAAATTGTCGTCTTGGAAGCGAAGGCACTTACCGTTGGAAGGAAGGATCACTAATCAAGGTAGCTCTCTCAAACCTCCCAATATATTTTCTATCAATGTTCAAATGCCCTTATAGTGTGCTAAAGAAACTGGAAAGGTTTAGAAGGGACTTGCTATGGCATGGAGCAGAGGAGAAAAGTAAATTTCATCTCATGAAATGGGGGATGCGTGTAAATCGAGAGATGGACATAGGAAATTTGGTATGGAGGAGGGAAGCTTATGGAAGCAAGTCATAGTTAGGAAATATGGGGCAAAGGGAAAGGGGTGTCTTTGAGTGGGCTCATCTTCTTCTAGATGTAGTTGATTTCGACTTTACAGCCTTTCTTTGGGTTGTAATTGGGATGTTTTCTTTTTTTGGTTTCTTGGATTTTGTTTTGGTTGTTCTTTTCCTATTCTAGTGTTTGGTGGGTTTTCTAATAAAATTTCATTACCCCTCAAAGAAGAAAGAGAAGAAGGGAAAGGGATGGTGGATGAAGACATCAACACTATATAAGGCAACGGGAGTGTGGAAGGTGATAGTGAGTGTGGGGGGAAGATTTAATGAGGGGGTGGGATTTGTTGTGGGAGATGGAAGTAGGACAAGTTTTTTGAAGGGCGTTTGAATGGAGATCAGAGGCTGCAAGGCTTACCCGAGGCTAGCATCAATTTTTATCTAGAAGCAACCGCAACCCAATGTGATGGTCCTCTTCTTTGCAAGGCTGGTCCATGGGATGGTTTCTTAACCTCTAAGTCAAAGGTCCAAGGAGTTGGTGCCATCATCTTCAAAAACTGTAGCCCAATGTCTCTCCTCTAGTCACAGGCGGATCATGGACACTCCATTATTGGAGGGATTTAAGAGGTGGTGGAGTCCATAGGCTTAGCGAAACAATTAATGGGTGTTATGTCGTTGTTAGAGTTGGACTTGATCATAGTGAGAAAACTAGTTGGGATAATTCTTGGTGAAGTCCTTCAATAAGATGCTATGTGGCCTCCATTCGGTAGGGGGAAGGGTGTACCCCAAGTACCTATGGTCATATGGCGCCCCTGTGAGGGTGGCAGCGTTCGTGTGGCTAGTAGGGTGAAACAAGATGCTTATGATGGACAACCTAAGGATGATGCAGGTTTGGAGATTGGCGATGCTTGTGGGTTTATGGGCAACATGGGGGTAAAGGAATAACCGATGCTTTCGGAACACAAGAAGATGGTTCAGTAGGGCGAAGATGAATGTAATTTTGTAGGCTTCAGTGTCCAATACTTCAATTGGACGTTAGTTAACCTATAATGGATGTGGTGCCTTGTAATTTTTTGGCCGCTTGGTCGTTTCTCTAACAATATAAAATCGCCATTTTTCAAAAATGAAATAAAATTTAAAGGTATTATAAAGGGATGAAACATTTGAATGCAAGACTCACCGATAGAAAAGTATGCCGATCTAAAGGTATTTGAAGGCAAGACTCTCGGAATGCAAGACTCTCCAATGAAATTTAAAGGTATTATTATCAAGGTGTTGTCCAATAAAATAAGAGTACACTAATAACAGAAAAAAAAAAAAAAAAACCGCTGATCCACCAATCTACCTTCCAATAGAAAAGTATGCCGATAATAACATATCTTTATCAGGACCAGCTCTAAAATTGCCAGGGACAAATCCATAGTTTAAACAAA
Organism: Liriodendron chinense; assembly: GCA_003013855.2. Classification (NCBI taxonomy): domain Eukaryota; kingdom Viridiplantae; phylum Streptophyta; class Magnoliopsida; order Magnoliales; family Magnoliaceae; genus Liriodendron; species Liriodendron chinense. The sequence goes on from ML058387.1 coordinate 1,754,412, forward strand.
TGGTTATGGTATGACTTTATTAGCTCTTTTGCAACCTTGTTAGCTCCATGGTTTTACGATATGATGGTGAATTGGTTTACTAAAAAAAAAAAGTTGTATTGGCACCAATATGGGACCAATGTCCCAAAATTCGGAACCCAAATACGACGACCTCAGTCCTGAGCTCTAGGGTATGAGCTAAGTTATATCCATTCTTACATCACATCCACATTTATTCCACACACAAACTATAAAACATAAACATCTACAGTAACTTTTCTTAAAGAATAATTAAAGAATCCAACATGTTCAAAATAATGAGTCTCCTCTCATTGATCATTAATCTAGTCAACTACTCAAAAGCATTAAGAATCCGCTATGCTAACTTATTACAACTTCTTTCTTCTCTCAATTGATCACTAATCTACTCAACTACTCAAAAGCATTAAGAATTCACTATGCTAACTTATTACAACTTTTAGGATGAAAATAAAATTAAAATGAACTACTAATCTACTAATTAGCATTTAATGGAAATAATCATTTAAATACTCCTCTTCTATAACCCCTTCCCTAAATCCTGAACCTGAAATTCATTGTTCAAAAGTTAGGTGAGCTTATGCAAGACTAGTGAGATCATTTCCTTCACAATTTTGAAAATAGGCTTGGTATAAATATATAAAAATACATAACGCAATCTCAGAATGAAACAAAGTAAACCAATGCAAAAATGATATCGTGATCTTAGTACAGTTGATTTATAGTTCACAAGGCATTAATATGCTATGATGCATGATAATGAAACATGAAATAACAAAATAAAACATGAACCTCCGCTCGATAATCCTATCTTTTAATGCATGAGATGACCCCCCGCTTGATAATCTAACTTTTTAATGCATGAGATGGCCCTGCATGAGATGACCTGCGCTCGATAATCCCACCTTTTAATGCATGAATCATCCAAGACATATGGTCAAGGCAAACAACGTGTTCTAAAACATTCACCTCTCACATGATTTCAACATACATGATTTCCATGAGATGAATTCGAGTGCAACACATGCTAAACAATTTAAGATTAAAGTATTTTTCCAGCAATAACTTTACATTAAAAAAAAAATAAAACAAATTTGAAAATTTAAGAAATTACACAAACAACCTTAAAAAATTAAAATTTTAGTCATTGATGCGACTTAAGTGATTTTCGACAACACAGTGTAGGTTTTCACATATTTTTCAATTCGACACTTGGGTTTTTTGTGCAAATCAGTACCTCAACTAACTGGAATCATAAATTTAATATTTAACCTCTTGGATTCGAGAGAATTATAGAATATCATAAATTTAATATTTAAATCAGTACCTGACTTAACTAGAATCATAAATTTAATATTTAATGCCTTGGATTCTAGAGAATTAAGAAGAACCCCGCTTGACTCTTAAGGACATGACATAATGTCATAGAAATTCCAATTCTGGCACATGCGAACATAGTTTCCCTACACTGCTTGTCAAATTGTTCTAAAATTTGGGGAAGTTCATGAAAACATAATTTCCATGATTAATAACTAATATTACTCTAATAATAAAAATTAAAATTAAAAAATTCAAAGTCTATTCACAATTTCTACCAATACAGTGCATATGGTGTTTGAAATCACATGGTTTAAGAAATTGGGTGAGAAAATAATTCAATAAATAAAACTTCAAGTGAAAACCCTAATTTTACCATTAAAATCTTATATTGTTCTAGCAACAAAAAAGAAAAATAGATTTCTAGAGTTTGGCAAAGAAATCTCCAAATTCACATAGTTTTGAAAAACTACTTATCAAATTAATGTAAAAATTGGAAAAATTAGTGTAATCATAATTTCCATAATTTAAATATCTATTTATTCCAAAAACAAAGAAGAAAAATTAAATTTCTAAGGTTTGGGTGAGAATTTATAAAAACAATGTAATCGAGTATGGAAAAATCGGGTAGTTTATTAAAATTTGGGGAAAAGTAAATAAATAATTTCAAAATTCATGTGAGGATCACTCACCTTTGATCTAGGTGAATCAAAGAAGAAAAACGGAGAAGAATTCTTGGCTCATGCTCTCTCTCTCTCTCTCTCTCTCTCTCTCTCTCTTCTCTCTCTCTCATTTTCTACCTCTTTGTCTTTCTCCAGCATTTTTCTCTTTTCCAAGCACAATAAGGGCTGGAGTCGAGACCTCACTATTTATAGAAGTGGGCATCTCTTTCCTCACATGTGCGAGAGAGTTTCCTTTCTTTTTCTTACTTTCCTCTTTCGTACTACTTTCTACTACTTTGTATTCTAACTTTCTTAATCGCCAACTAACCCAAAATTTGAAAAAAAAAAATCTCTCAATTTAAGAAACTACTCAAATACGATTTGTGTAAAAAATGTAATCTATGCAACGCGCCGTTAAATTTATATTTGGAGGGGTCGTTTGATGGATATCATGAATTTATAAAATGGGTGGGAGGGAGAATGTGTAAATGTGAAGTGAATGGATGATTGGGTAGCCAGCGAGGTGGTTTAACTAGAGAGCGGTTTAGATTCATGGATCGATTGACAATTGAGGAGATGTAATGATCGGGTGGTCCGATGGTCAAGTGAACGGTCGAAAGGCTAGATCCTAGGGTTATTGAGTATGTGGTCGGACGGAATTTCAAAAGGTTTAATTTACATGAAGTTATGTGTTTCAACGCTTGTATGTGCCTTACAGTGCACCTAGGTTACTAAAGTGAGGAGTATCTCATGACAGAGTCATTAGATCGGGATTTCAACGGCAGGAAAGGTTCCTGCGAAGTTGAGGAGTAAAGTGATCGGTTTAGTTCATCGGATGGTCAAGTATATGGACGCATATAATGGCTCTAAGAGTTTACCTTGATGGGATGGCCCACTATCTTATATGAATCGATGGATTACAAGGTTTAAGGTTAGTAAGTCATCTCAAAGGGTTGAATCAGTAAAAAAATTGAGTCTATAAGCTAAAATTCACAAAAGGTGGTTATTTGGGTTATATGTGAAAGTAAACACCCCCCCCCCCCCCCCCCCCCCCCGGTTTTACACAAATCGTATCAGTGTAGTTTCTTAAATTGTTTGTTTCAAATTTTGGGTTACTTGACGATTAAGAAAGTTAGAAATAAAAAGTAGTAGAAAAGAGGAAAGTGTAAAGAAAAAAGGAAAAAAAGAAAAAAAGAAAACTCACACACGTGGAAAGAGAGAGATACCCACAAAGAAAGCAACTTGACGCGCTTCGGCAAACTAAAGCGCTCTAACACGTTTTACTAATAGGCTTTTTAGTTGTTCCTTGCTTGCTAAGACCTTCAAATGAGCAGGCATTGCTGCTATTGTTATCGCCCTGCTAGTAAGAGAGGGGTTATTCGAAGTCTAAACATCGGCCAAAGATCTAAGGGAAGGTTCTTTCTTGTAGCAAGGAGTGAGAATTGGAAAGAAAGCACGATGAATAGAAATTAAGGAGATAAACCACCCAAGCCTAAACAGATGCAATTAAGAGAGATACCCACCTCTGTAAATAGGGAGGGTTGGACATCCGACCCTTATTATGCTTAGAGAAGAGAAAAACGTGAGAGAGAGAGAGAGAGAGAGAGAGAGAGAGAGAGCTGGGAATTCTTCTGTCGGAAAAAGGGGCAGAAGGGTTCAAAACCTGGCAGTGGTTGTGGGTTTATGGGAAATACGGGGGGAGAGGAATAACCTGTGCTTTCGTACCACAAGAGGATGGTTCAGTAGGGCGAAGATGAATGTAATTGAGTGGGCTTTGGTGTTGAATACTTCAATCGGACGTTAATTATCCTATAATGGATGTGGCGCCTGCTATTTGGCCACTTCTCTAATAATATAAAATCATCATCTTTAAAAAATAAAATAAAATCTAAAGGGTATTTTATTGGTCTTGGCTCTCACGGCCAGAGAGAAATAGCCCTCTTTCATTGGCTCGAACGAACCAACAAAGGGAGCAAGAAAACGACTGCTATAACGTGCAATGGCTTTCACAATCCCTTTATGTGAATTGGGCTGTTGCTTGCTCACTTGCCCAAAAGGGGATTCATTAAAGGGATCGACTCATTTCATTCCTCACTTTTTGGTATAGAAGGATGAAATAGTTGAATGCAAGACTCTCTGCGACATATGTTTCAAATGACTAGGTAATAACCCAAAAAAGAAGAAGAAAAAAGTACACCAAGAACAGAAAATACGTTGATCCACCGATTTACCTTCCAAAAGAAAAGTACGTTGATAACAGTATATCTTTATTAGAACCAACTCTAGAATTTCTAGGAACAAATCCATAGTTTAAATAAATGGTTATGGTATGGCCATATTAGCTCTATTGCAACCTTGTCAGCCCCATCGTTGTACGATACGGGGGAGAATCGGTTTACTAAAAAGAAAAGAAAAGAAAAAAGCCGCATTGCCACCAATATGGGACAAATGTCCCAAAATCCGGAACTTGAGTACGGCGACCCCAGTCCCAAGTTCTAGGGTATGAGCTTAAATTATATCCAAGCCGATAGATAGCATTCTTCTCAAAGAATGTTTGATACACACATAAAAAGAAAGGAAAGGAAAAAAAAAAAAGAAGCATGCATATTAAGTATTAAAAGTAAAAGAAAAAATGATTTCATTTGTCTAGGGTTCACCTTTTTAACCATAGGCATCAAGGTATTCCGTAACGGTAACGGTGGCCATAACGGCCACCTCCGTTACCTTTACGATACGGGTCGTAACGGCTGTTATGATCCCAATAACAACTGTTAAGGTTTCTTTTTTTATTGAAAGAAAAAGGCCAAAAAACCTGTATCTGCCCATAACATTGAAAAAAAAAAAAAAACCCCCCGAAAAACCTGTATTTGCACCGTAACAAACCATTACAGGGCTGCTATGGCCTTCACAGGGAGCGTAACGGGCCGTTAACGGCAGTTACAGGTCATTTTTTCCATAACGGTCGTAACAACCGTTACGATCCCATAACGTGTAACGGTTGCCACCAATACGCCTTTACGTCACACCATGATAGGCATTCTTTCGGGAGTAATATGGGCTAATAAGGCAAGGGGATCTTGGGCTAATGAGGCATGGGGAGCTTATTGGAATTGGGACCCTAAGGAAACTTGGGCATTTATTACTTGGACCATATTTGCGATTTATTTACATACTAGAACAAATCGGAGTTTGCAAGGTGTGAATTCCGCACTTGTGGCTTCCTTGGGATTTCTTGTAATTTGGATATGCTATTTTGGGGTCAAAGGGGGTCGGAAAAAGGGGCAGAATGGTTTGGAGATTGGCAATGCTTGTGGATTTATTGGCAATATGGTAGGAAAGGAATAACCAGTGCTTTCATAATACAAGAGGGGTGGTTCAATAGGCCAAAGATGAATGTAATTGGGTGGGCTTTGTTGTCCAATACTTTAATCAGACGTTAATTATCCTATAATGGATGTTGTGCCTTGTAATTTTTTTGGCCTCTTTGTCCGTTTCTCTTAATATAAAATCGTCATCTTTTAAAAATGAAATAAAATTTAAAGGGGTATTATAAAGGGATGAAATAGTTGAATGCAGGACTCTTCGTGACATATGTTTCAAATGAGCACGCAGTATAAAAAAAAGTACACCGATAACAGAAAAAAATATGCTGATCCACCAATCCACCTTCCAAAAGAAAAGCATGCCAACGACAACATCCCTTTATCAGGACCAACTCTAGAATTGCTAGGGACAAATCCCTAGTTTAGACAAATGGTTATGGTACGGCCATATTAGCTCTATTGCAACCTTGTCAGCCCCTCTGTTATACGATATGGGGGTGAATTGGTTTACTGAAAAAGAAAAAACGGCTGCATTGTCACCGATATGGGACCAATGTGCCCAGTATGGCTAGAAAGGCAGTTTTTTTTTTCCTCTCTTATTCTTCATTTCAACCCTAGTGGAAACTTAAAAACTTATTTAAGTCTAGATCTAGGCCTATTTTGGGAATCAAAACACCAGATTTGAGTGAGATTCAACCAGTGAAAGTGAAATGGATGATTTTGGGAAATTGGGAGGAATAAAGCATCACTTTCTTCTTCTTCATTTTCTTTTTGCTGTGTTTTAATGAAATGGGCCATAGTCCACCAAATCATGCTTGGTTTGTGTTAGACTACGACCTAATTAGTTGACTTTCAGCAGGTCAAGCCGACAGATAACATTCTTTTCAAAGAATGTCTGATGCACACATAAAACGAAAGAAAGGAAGGAAAAAAAGAATACATCTTGAGTACAAAAAAAAACAAGAAGATCGATTTTGATGTTTTACTCTTTTTTTTTGCCCCCTGGTTTCCCAAGGAATTTTCATGAGGCTAAAAAAAGAATTGGCTGATACAGACCTGTATTATCCAATACACCCAGTATCGTATCATTTTTGGGTCTGGCTGATATGCCCACTGATACCGTTATTCAAAACCGTGGACACCTCAGCATCACAATGAACAATGAGAGTCCTTGGAATTCATGTCTGTGACCAATTTTCTTGCTGGTCTTCGTATCACAAAACACAGGTTGTAGGGAAAATATCACACTATAACTAGGGCATCTATTATGACGGCTAGCAAAAAGAAGGTTAGTTTACATGTACGGGTTGCTTCTAAAAGCTGCGAAGCATTTCTCTAATCAGGTATGGTTTCAGGAAATAGATGTTAAGCACAATGGTCCTCTGATCCAACTGGTACTTTTGTGGGTCTTTCATAACATGTTATCTTAGAATTTTATGATCTCTACTTGTTGATGTTGTAGATAATAAGCCTTTGTTTATTTCAGCTAACAACTCCATTAGTCGGTACCAATCTCTGCTACTTTCCACAGATGCAATGATTATGTCAAGGCGTGGAAACGTCTTGCTGTTCATCAGGCTCCAAACATCCTCACCATCGCTCTTAAGAGATTTCAGGTCATAACCGTGACTATCTTATGCATTTATATTATAGAAATTAACGATCTGTTTTGTATCCTTGGGTCCTGAGTCCTTACAAATGGGGTCCTTGTTCTGGTGATAGATCGTTGATATGGTATGGTCTACCATGGATGGGGATGCCCCAATATTCTTCCATATTGGATGATATTAGTAATCCATCCTTTTTAGCATTTTTCCCCACTGAATATGGCCCGTTGCTGTATATTTTTTTTTTCTTAGGCATTTCAGGCGTACTTGTGTAGACCCAGGACCTGAGGATATCCTTGTGCTGAGAACCATATGGTTCCTCATCCTATAACTTCCTCTTAATGTGAGATATATCTGATGGCCCTTAATCTTTGTGGCTTGCACAGAGTGGACGGTTTGGAAAACTGAACAAAAGAGTCACCTTTCCTGAGACTTTAGACCTTGGTCCGTACATGAGTGAATCAGGAGATGGCACCGATTTATACAGGCTCTATGCTGTTGTTGTCCATGTGGACATGCTGAATGCTTCATTTTTCGGCCATTACATTTGCTATACCCAGGATTTCTGTGGAAACTGGTACCGGATTGACGACTGTAAGGTAGATGATTCTTTTTCAGGAATGTATCGGGCATATAGTTTTTCTTGAATGCTTGGTGTCTTGGCTTACTCATTTCCATTCTCAGGTCATGAAAGTTGAACTGGAGGAGGTACTCAGTCAAGGAGCTTATATGCTCTTATATAGCAGGTGAGGTTGGTAGCATCCTTGTCATATTAAAAAACATAAAGTACTTATAATAGATAGTGTGGTTGTTTTGAAATCGTCCTTCTAAAAATTTGGAATTCATAATATTTTGTTTTACCGTAACGAAAATCTTGCACTTTCACATTCCTTAGGAAGTCCTTATCTTTTTCAAGTAGCCTTGTCTATTTGGAGTTAATAGGATGTGATTTATCCAGAGTTGAGTTGCATCTAGCTCCCAATCCATACAAGTGGGGTCCTTTTTTGAGGATCCAGTCCGTTGATATGATGGACCCCACCATGGATGAGGATGTCGTGAACACCTGGGTTGGTAGACCCTTCCAACCATTGGCCTTCTTCCTGGACTCCCCCCCCCCCCTTAATTTTCTAATAAAAAGCTTGGGATCTTTCAACCTTGGAGGTTTTCATGGTAGGGTCCATTATTTTGTTGCGTGGTCCCTCTAACCGGGTCCTGTCTCCTCTTCGAATCCGCTCTCGTTCCTGCTTTGTAGCTGTTTATTCTTGCTAACATTTTGAAACAGGTGCTTGCACCTGAATATGTTGCTGCATCAGTTATCTCTTCATGCAACTGTAATCCATCAGCAACATTCTGGATCACTTAACCTTGGGATCTTCCAACCTTGGAGGTTTTCATGGTAGGGTCCATTTTTTGTTGCATGGTCCCTCTAACCAGGTCCTGCCTCCTCTTCGAATCTGCTCTCGTTCCCGCTTTGTAGCTGTTTATTCTTGCTAACATTTTGAAACAGATGGTTGCACCTTCATGCACCTGAATATGTTGCTGCATCACTTATCTCTTCATGCAACTGTAGTCCATCAGCAACATTCTGGATCGCTTAACCTTGGTCCTTGCTTGTCCTGGCTGATGCATCAGGACCCCCCCTCTTTCCTGAATATTCTCCCATTCCATTGCCTCCATTTCTCTGCATCTGTGTGGTGTTCCATTTGACCGTCATTTCAGCTTCATCTATGATGCTTTTAACTTTTTGTGCGTATTTGTTCTTGAACTCGTTGGATGGCTAATACACTGATGGATGTCTTCGAAATCAATTAAATAATTTCTTTTCTGTTTTTTGGACAGGATAAATGCGCGGCAGCCCTGTGTGAAGCCCCATGCACCTGCTGCGTTAGAGGAACAACCACCGGTGGAAGTGGTAAGAGAAGCACGTCTAGGCTCAAGAGATTTGGTTGGACACTTTGACAATGCGCAGTTGGGAAGCTCTGTTACCATGCCTGGGTGCCCCTCTTCTGACATTAGGCTGCAGCCAGGAGAAGAACTAGCGGACAAGGATTTGGTTCATCCAATCAATGTCGATTCTGATCCCGTGAGAGAAGACCAGGAGGATGTGGGGTCGGGTTGTTCCCAATCAAGTACCTCAGGTTTGGCAGGTCCTGATGAAGCAGCCCCCAGTCACCATTCTCATGAAGCAGAAGAACTGTTGTCCATTGATCTTACTCATGAGGAACCTATTGATTCGATTTCGCCCAGCGACCAGTCCGCCATTGGATCTCATGCAGTGGAAGCTCAAGAACCTGCTGCTAGTTCTGCAAAAGATTGCCACCACAAGGAAGAAAATGATAGGAGCAGTTGGAGTGTTGAATTAGGCTCACCAGAGTCTTCACGGGGCTGCTCATCTCCCATGAATATGCCTGAAACATCTTCTGGTGTTTCTTGTGCTGATTTGAACAAGTTGGCAGAATCTGCAGAAGATGCAAATCTGGCCACCCCCCTTAGCTTTTCTAACTCAAGGTCGGAGCCGGCACTGATAACCAGCAATCCTTCAGTTTCGGGAGCTGGAGTTACCCGGTCAGGGAAGGCCTTCCGGGCAACTGAGAATGTGTCGGAAGTTAAATCTTCAATGCTGTTGGGAGACAAAACTATTTCTAATTGTAAGCCGAAGCCGCTATTTCGTTCTGGATTCCTCGGCAAGCCTGTCGGGAAGAAGTCTCTGAGCAAGAATGAGAAAGCCCAAAACAAACCTGCAGAGGCAGGTCCTTCCCAGATGGTTTCTGGCAACTACAACAATGGGTTTGCTGAGCACGCTTGTGCTTGTCAAAATGGTAGCGAGGTTGATGGCCATGATGATGTGAGTCTGCAAAAATTGGGTGGAAACTGCAAAGGCCTTGTGGATTCCGAGAAGCTTGTGATATCTCCAGTCTCTATTGACAAGCTATCTGGGAAGATGCCTTTGGATGAGAATGGCAAGTCGAATGGCGAGACGGTTGTGGTTGGTCCCACCCACAATACTGATTGCAATGGAATGTCAGGACCTGATATAAGTGATCAAAATGGAGGTGAAGTTCATATCCATGTTCTGAACAACGACAAGAGATCCGAATTTCACACCTGCAAGATTGAAGACAACTGCAACGGAATCATGGACACTGCTATCTTGAATCAAAATGGAAGTAGCATTTGCAGGAAAGATAAGAGACCTGTGATGATCTGCGAAAAAGAAGATAGCGTCATTTTGGATATCAGTCTTCGGAACAAGCTATTGGGTCCGGAAGTAGCCCCAAAAGAACTGGACTGGAGTGGGCAGAGATCCACCCTCGAAGACTGTCTGCAATGGATTTGTAGACTCTGTTTATGCAACTGATGGGAGTAAGATCTGCAGCCATGATGTTGGACCTGGGGCAAGTCGGGAAAACCACAAAGACGTGCATTTGAATTGCAAGAGGCCGAGACAGGATCACAACTGATCTGGATTTCAACTGTTAATAATTAAAGGTGTCATTCTTTGCATAAAAGAAAAGAAAAGAAAAGAAAAAAAAAAATCAATGGCGTATTTTCGCATGGTTCCACGTCAAAGAAACGGGAAAATGGTGGATTTGGGTCTTGTGGGTTTCGGTATTTGTAGCAATCCCAGAAGCTCCCGCGCCATGATAGCCAGGTGGATTCGTTTGTGTAACTATTTTCATTTCGGATTCTCTTTCTTACCTGTTATTATTTTTGTGGTATAATAAAAGAGTCATGTATCAGAGTCAATTTGTTTTTTTTTTTTCCATAGTAGTTGTCTGAATAGTGTAAGAAATAAGGCTGGTTCAATCATCAGGTGGGCCATGTATCAGATGGTCCTAGTTTCATGTGGGAGTGATGACTGAGAGTGCAAGTTAAAGCAGTGGTTTCAGCAATGCATGGGATGCTGTGTGCTGAAATCACCTACTGGTGCTGCAGTCTTGAGTCAGGGCCGAAAGAAAGCAGCCAATTGCTTCTGCTTAAGCCCAAATTGAATTCGGTTGAAGCTTTGCTCAAGGAACGACCTGTCACATGTGCCAACATGTGAGCCGTGCAAAAGTGGGCCCCATCATGGAAGATTAACCTGGCGTGAAAATCAGGCTGGTTCAATCATTAAGTGGGCCATGTGTGTCTGTCTTATACTGCTCTTATGTGTGTATAGGACCGGGCCTGGACGGCTAACATGATGATTGGATGGTTCAGATGGGAGTAAGATCGAGATTTGAAAAGCATGTGATGAGCTGTAGCTTAAGGTGACCTGCAACTGGCTGTTGGTAATTGTGACTTAAATAACTAGCTATCTAATTCGACCGTTGCCACAGCAGTATATCTAGAAGCAACCCTTTGCATCAGCATGTTTTAAGTAGTGGTTCCTTTGCACAATCCATCTATCATGGCCCTCATCGGATTTCGAAGATTCAAGAGCTGATGGAATCGTGACCGTTGAGGGGACGGGTGTGGGTCTATCAGAATTGGAATTTTAGTAGGTCCAGCTTGAAAATCTGGTTTGATCAGCGTAAAATCTAGGCCTGAACCAGTCAGCCCTACTAGCCTACACTCGCAGTCTTCACTGTTATAATGGTTATAACGGTCCTATGCTGTTACTTTGACATTTTGTAAACTGAGTGCTGGATAAAGGCTCCCATTGGCTGTTATTACAGTGAGCCCATTGTTTGAGCGGTTTTGATCACTGATTTATGGGCCTCAGGTTGTAGAAAATGAGATCTGGGTCTACATTGTACAATACCTCCTGGTATGCTCATCAGGTAGGTCGCATGTGTACAAATGAAATGGATTGTTTTAAGAGATGTCCAACAATGCATGGGTGGTCTATCTGATGAGTGGACCAGCTTGATTTTGTGTGTGATATGGAAGACTTTACGAGGTGTGGCCTAACATCAACATGCCACGGACACAAAATCATCTCACTGGTAAACTATAGAAGTAATCTCCTTGAAAAATAGTATAATTCTGTCATGGGTCTGCCATTTGTAGAGAGGCATCTACGCCCAATATGACCCAAAGCCTGTTGGATTACCACCACACGCACAGTTGTCAATCATGGGTTTCTACTCGGTGACCCGTCCTGACTTGTTCGGCTTTCAGTTGAGTCATGACTCGAGGGAGTCAATAGGAATTCTAGGGTGAATCAGCAGATGTTCATGACTGAAACTGAGTTGAATGAGGCGAGTTGGATATGCCTCCAACAGACCCACTAAAATGATGGAATGCGCAAAAAAATCAGGTGAGCCACACTATAGAAGCCAATGGACAACCACCCAAAGAACTTCAAATTCATTGGTGGCCCACGTGATGATTGAAATTGCCTTGGGTGTCTCAATTTCATGGTGGGATGGACCCGTTGGATGGGTTAATTGGAATTAATTTGAGTATCCAATCAGTACAGGCCGGTGTTGTACTGGGCTTAGGTACCTGTCATAGCATAGCATACACATGTGAATCCAAACCATCCAAATTGTGGAACATGTATGATTGGAGCGTGCACTGAAAAATCACACCCATGAAACCTTTTTTTTTCTTTTTTCCTTTTTCTTTTTCCTTTTCTACGAGAAAAACTCAAATTACCTTTTCTAGTTATTTTAGTGGGCTGGAATTGGGCTTTGTTAGTAATGAAACCCATCACAGGCTGCAGACAGCTTAAGCTGGTGGGCTTAAATAACGAACCCTTTGAAATCTCATCTCTACTTGATATGCGGACTCCATCCAATTCGTCCAACAGATGTGTCACCTCATTAAACACCTAGGGCCCAAAATTCAGATGGGCAATAATACAGTGGGAGGGGACGTCCACCTTTGATTTTCACTGGGGCCCACCTGAGTTTCAAAACAGCTTGATTGTTTTGATTGATCTTCGTCCAATCCAGATGAAGGGTTTGTATGGCCTTGAGTGCATATACATATCATGATATTTATACTCTTTTCTTTTGAAAGCACGATTCACACCCACCCTTTTGATAGATACACCCTTGTTTCCCACTTTTAGTACTCCGGCAGAGTATAACCATCCACACATCTCTTCCACATCTGCTGTTCCCATTCATGCATTTTGATCAATCCGAATCGTCCAAATTTGGGCCAAATATAGATGGGTCACACTAAAAAATTAGATTGACTGGACACTGACAATCTTAATCTCTGATAATTGACGGAATTAAGAATTGTAAACTTTTCTAATCTTAACCGTCCATTTGAAAACCATCACACGGACGGCCAATATTATGTGCTCAATGTGTTTTTGGGCAGTTAGATTGAGGTGCATGTATGCAAGTCGTACGATGGAAATATGCACATGCATGGATCCTGAAATTAGACCAGCATGTAGTTAATCTATCAAACATGTGGGTGTAAGTATCACATTCTCATTAAAAGCCCACATGTATGAGTACAAGACAGGTCCTGTACACACTCTAGCTGGATCTACGGTGGTGGCTGATAGGTGAAATAATCAAGCCGTCCATTAGGTAGGTCTGATCATGTAGATGTTATCTTCCAAAGTAAATCTGAACCATCGTTAATCAGGTGGGCCACAATGCTAGAAACAGTTATACGGGTAAGAAAACTTTAGCCAAGTTCTTTTCATCTGTACATTTATCTTGTAATCTGTGGCCCACTTGACAAGTCGACTGATCTGATTCTTGGATACGAGCATCTACATACTTTTTTTTTTCTCTGATGGACGGTTGGATCTATAGCCAACATGCCATGCTGGTACATGTATGGTCTGTACATAACCTGTCTTGTAAAGGCATTTGGGCTTCGCAAACCAAGAAAACAAACCAACGGCTATTAAAAATCCAAGATTTGGAGTTTTTTTTTTTTTTTTTTCAAATGAAAAGGTGTCAGGTCCAACGAGTCTGACCCTACTTTAAGGTCCAGCAGTTACTAACTTCCAACCTGGCATTCTTATGCAAAATCCAGACCTTCCAACAAGCATTTCCCACCGGAAGGATAATGTTCTGAAAAATATCATCCCCATATACTAATTATATGGACCACAATTACATAAATACATCTACCCATTGATAAATAGAAAAAAATACAAGTATGGCCCAATCCATGATCCTCATGATGTGGTCAGCCTATTGGACGGGTTGGATTGAACTCACACATGAAATATTTGACGTTAGTCGGTGGGTGGACGGTTACTTGTGGTAAAACCGGTTGGACGTACGAACTTCTATTTTTAAATTACAGACAGGAATGCGTGGTTTGCCCAAAAAAAGCCTGCAAATCTTGAAAAAGAGAAGCAGTAAGGAATGTTGGATTTTTGTCATCTACTCCTTGTTTTATATATATCTGGAAAAATGGGGACAAGATTTCAAATGGCATGTTGGACGACTAATCATTTACTCTATACCGTCCACTCATTCTATTCTATTATTAATGGGCCATGACTCAAAAATCACACTCATTCAATGATCCTAACCATACGATTAATGTTACACGTTATTCGTTAATCTGGCGCCTCTCATTTGTGTGTCCCTTTTTTTAAGATCTATCAAGGTTTAGTGTTTTACTTCTTCTTTTTTTTTTTTCTATTTTTAATATAATAATGGACTAAAACAAAAGGAGAAAAAAATTGTTTTCAAGATGTTTTATATAGTAGGCGTTTAATTCCCACTATTTTCTGTGGTGTGGTCTACTTTACCTTTGGATATGCTTCAATTTTCGGACCATTCACTAAAATGATCTGGAAAAACGGATGGACGGTGTGGATAAAACATAAAAAGTACGGTGGGATCCACACCATACTATCGCGTGGTGAGCTCCTCATTACACAATCCGTCGGCAGTGTTACTTTTTTGGACACAAGTAAACTCGCGCGAGTATACCTTTTGGGACACTAGGCTCGCATGCGTGGAAATGTCGCATAAAGGAGCAAGATCTGATCCGTTCATCAGGGTGGGTCCCACTTTTTAGTCTCCTGATCCAGATATCACATCTAAATTATCATTATATGGGCCACATTATGTACAAAAGAAATAAATGTGAAAAGAATTACCAATGGTCTATATTAAAACATAAACACGTGCCTATCCGATTAGGAAGCCATCCAGATTTTTGGCCAGGGAATGTTGGTGGTGGGTTTCACCTGATTAATGTCTCAGATCTAGAACATGTGTGCCTAGTTGGCACGTGTACGGTCAACCTCTCCATCCATGCATGCTCAGCACTCCACAGAAATCCATAAAGCGAAACCCTATAGTGATAGTCCACCATCACTTTTCATGTGTTGGTATCTCATCCACCATCCATATGGCATGCAATCATCGCAAGCAAGACCGTCCAAATGGTGGGTGCCATATAAAGAATGTTCAAAAGTTTCAGTGGTTGACCGATCTTAACCGTCGGATTTTTCTCATTTTAAGCTAAACATCTGACCACTATAATTTTGACCATCAATAGCTAGCAACTGGAATGTTATGATCATCTGATTAACATAAAACTCGATATATTATCTGTCCATGATAGAACCCATGATTTTCACGGCCTAGATTGACGTACTTATCTGCAATACACACTGCGGATGAAATAGACGTACTGGAGCGTGTGCGTTTGCGTGCATGTTCTGCATCTCTTTCTCGTGAATTTCTTGGGATATTTTTAAAATGATGAGGCTTTTACAGGATATTATTGCTGGGAAAATCTCGCTAAAAATTTAAAATTAATTATTTTATTATAAATTTATCAATATTTTTAAAAAATAATATACAACCTATGTAATAAATTATTTAATATTTAAAATAGTCTTTATGTAGTGTTTCTTGTGGTGTGGTCCGCCTGAGTTTTGTGCGTATCTGATTTTTAGAGTTCTGTTCTATTGTGGACTTAAAAAAGATGAACGGAGTGGATTTGTCACAGACATATATGTCGACCCCACACAGCCCCAGTCATAAAGATATGTGCCTGGGTTCACCGGCAGTCCACTCGCAATGCGGATTGCCTACCTAGAGCTGAACACGAGCCGAGCCTCTGCCTTTTTTAAGCTAGGTTCGATGTATGACCACTCTAACTCATGTTTGGCCTGGCTTAGCCACTCTAACACTCTAATTACTATTTTCACAAACTAATATAATTAAGTTGAGTTGAGCTGAACTTTGAGCCGAGCCGAACCAAGCTTGGTTAGCTCAAACTTATTCAAAAATCCTTCCGTGCTTGGAAAGACAGCTCAACTTGATTTGAACTCAACCTTTGAGCAGAGCCAAATTGAGCTGGTTGGAACCAAGTTGTGCAAGCTAACCGAGCTAGCTTGGCTCATATCCTGCTCTATCAGTGCTAGTAGAGACCTGGCTACTTGACGGTGCTCTATAGGCTCTACAATAATATATGTGTTTTGTACATGCCTTTCATTTGTTTGGATCATTATTTTAGAGCATGAGCCCAAAATTGAAGCATATCCAAATCACAGATGGACCGTACCATTGAAAGATAGTGGTGATTGAACCCCCACCATTAAAAACTTACTGGGATGGACGGCGTGGATAAAACACATACATCAGTGTCAGTAGGCAATCTGTGCATCCGGGGAACTTTCGCAAAATTCCAGAGCTGACGATATTTTGAAAACCTCGCGATACTGTAGCAATAATATCTTTCAGTTTATTTCTCGCAAACATTGGCGTTATCTTCAAAATCCCGGCGATATTTGTCGCACTGGTTTCACGTGTGGTTTTTCACGTGTGTGGAATAGAGAAAGAGAGAGAGATTTATCTCCATTGAATGATAATAACGTCGATACTCTGGCGGAGGGTGATGGATGATACACGAGCAGATACAAATTGCTCAGAAATTGCAAGCTTGGAATACAAATGATTCAAATCAAAGCCCAAAACAAAAAATATACGCTTATTTGATTAGCAAGCAATCAGGTTGGTGGAAAATTATTGAACGGTTAAAAATGAAAAGATCCAACGGTCCTGCGTTAAGAAACAAGTGTCCATTTGAACAAGCTGATCTTGGCACTGTGACTTAGGGGCAGTGGTATACTCAAGTTATTCAGATTAGTTGAGTTAATACGTGTGCTTCGCTTACTTTTGTGAGTGCCTGTGTATCAAGCGTCACAAGCAACCAGAGTATCAAATCACTGCCCTTATTGGAGAGGCTAGAGTGGTTGGGTTTTGTTTCCTTTCAGAAGAAAAGGTTGATTAGACTCGTAGATTACGTGAGACCCGGGGCTCACCCAAGACGGTGCTGCCCTTACCGTGGGGCCCACCTTGATGTATGTATTGTACATCCACGCCTTCCATCCGTTTTTTCCGGATCATTTTAGGATACTATCCCAAAAATGAAGTAGATCCAAATATCAGATGGACAATACCACAGGAAACAGTGGTCATTGAACACCCAACCATTAAAAACTTCTTATGGCCCACCTTAGTGTTTCTGTAGTGTTTATTTTCCATCCGATCTGTTGATAAGGTCACATAAGCCTTGATGAAGGGAAAAAAAATCAGCTTGATCCAAAACTTTCGTAGCCCATTAATGGTCAATTACCACTCTTTCCTATGATATGGTTCACCTGATAATTAGATCTACTTCATTTTTTAGTTCAGTATCATAAAATGATCCAGAAAAATGGATGGACGGCGTGGATGCAGAATACGTACATCGAGGTGGGGGCCCACGGTAAGGGTCGCATGGTCTTGGGTGAGTCCATGGCTCTTACCGAATCACCTATCTCATCAGGTGGGCCTCTGTGTATGTCTGTCTGGTTCTTTTCATGGGTCCCGAAAGTTGGATCTGTCCGGTTCTCCTGCCTCCACGTCTGCATGCATAAGATTGTAATACATCTGGGCCGATGATTGCCCTAGGGCCTGTTTGGATACCTACAAATAAATTACATTTCCTACTTACAACAGTAGAAAAAAAACTTATTTAAAATAAATAAGTTTGATTTATGATCAATTATAACTAGCTTTTTTTATTTAAAGTTACTTAATTATTTCAATTTAATCAGTAAAAGTTAAGTTACTTAAACACCCTGGGTTCATA
Source organism: Liriodendron chinense (assembly GCA_003013855.2). Taxonomy (NCBI): domain Eukaryota; kingdom Viridiplantae; phylum Streptophyta; class Magnoliopsida; order Magnoliales; family Magnoliaceae; genus Liriodendron; species Liriodendron chinense. The sequence continues at coordinate 1,772,349 of ML058387.1, forward strand.
GCTCAAGTTGCAGACTGAATGAAGATAGCCTCCTCTCAACCATGGGGTGATGGTATCGATTCCCATAAGAGGGGGGTGGCTAACATTGTGATGTAGCTAACAGGGGTGGGTGGGTGTACTAAAAAAAAAAGCTTTCTCCTGCTGATGTTGTGAATGACCAATAGCTACTGAATGGTGGTCTGTAGGCCCTACTATCTTTTATCCCCTCCTGTCCATCCATTTTTCCAAATCATTTTAGGGAATAAAAACAAACTCAAACTATGTTTTATCCACTCCGTCCATTCTTTTTTCCAAATCATTTTAGGGAACAAAAACAAAGATAAGGCAGATCCTAAATATGGATAAAACACATACATCGTGGCAGGGCTCATAGAGCACTGTGCAGTAGCCAACTCGCTACTGTAAATGGCAGTATGCAATCCGCGTCCATGCGTCTGGATGTATTGTATCAAACCGACCTAATAAATAGGGCTGTAAATGGGCCGGGCTTGGGATAGGATCGGCCCGGATTTTGAACAGTTTCGGGCCGATTCTATTCAAAATTTTGATTTTTATGGCCCGAGCCCCGCCCATTGATACCCCTACATAAATGTGGGAGTGGATTAGCTATTACCGAGGGTGGGTGTTACTTTAACCATGTGGGGCCCACATCTATATATTTGATGTATATCCACGCCGTCCATCTGTTGTTCCATCTCATTTTAGGACACTTTCAGAAACCTTAGGAAGATCCAAATCTCAGGCGGACTATACCACTAGAAACAGTGATGAATGATCATTAGAAACCTTTTGTGGGCCACAAAAGTTTTGGATCAAGCTGATATTTGTATTCACCCTTCATCCAGGTCTTCTTGACATTATGAACAGGTTGGATAGAAAATAAACATTACAAAAACCTTACGAAGGGTCCCTTTGGGATTTTTAATTGTGAGTCACTCAATCACCACCATTTCCTCGGTGTGATCCACCCGAGATTTGGACCAGTTTAATTTTTGGGACCACGTCCTAAAATGGACTGTAGAAATGGATGGACGGCGTGGATATATAACACATCATCAAGGTGGGCCCCATGTTGAGGGTACCCGGTTTGAACCTAATCCATTCCCCATAAATGGAAGTAGATGTTAGTAGGTGTGAAGGGGAGCCTCATCTTTTCGGATTGATAACTGCCGTCCTTTTCTTGTGTCTGCTTGTGTCCGTCGACGTCCCTTTTTAAGAAAGGGAGACTGTCGTATTAAATGGGTTGTCTACCAAGGCAAAGGTTAATCTGGTCCTTTTTGTCAAAATATAGGGCTCTAATGCGAACGCTAGTTTCCAGGGAGTTCCTACCACACAGCCCTGTGGACCCCTCAGTGTAAAATCCACTCCGTTCATCAGCTTTCCGGCTCATGTTATAAGGTTAGCTAAAAAATAAACTAGATCCAAGATTCAAGTGGGCCTCACCACAAGAAACACTGTGGAATGAGTGCCCACCATTAAAACCTTTTTGGGACCCACAGGTTTCAATGGTGGGCATTTCCAATTCCCACTGTTTTCTGTGGTGTGGTCCACTTGGGTCTTGGATCTGACTCATTTTTGGCCGTTGATACTAAAAATGAGCCGGAGAAACTAATGGACGGCATCGATTTCACGTGACATAGAGGTGGGCCTCACATGGCTTTGTGTTTCAGCAACCCCTGAAACAGGTGTTACTGGAAACTCCGGAAAAGATTCTCTTCTACATGTATTGGGGCCATAATATTTTGACGGAGGTTCTTCATTGGAGTTGGTGGACCACAAAAATGAATTCCCAAATATGCTAGTTTGATTATGCTTTTTAGTGATCTAAACCGTTCAAGAGGTAGGCCCCACCTTGAATAGGCCACGGAAAAAAAAAAAAAAAGTATATATATGACTGGCAATAGATGGTCCTAGATATTCGATCCATTAACACATAAAATCATTGAGTTGTCAACAGTTTACATTCAAGGAACAAGAGGACTGCCCATGGCTTATCCATGTTGGGACCCACCTCCTGAAGTGGGTCTTACAAGTTACACTGACCCACATAACCCAGCTGGCGAATAAGGTTTTCTTTAGGGCAACCTGTCACCTGACCGTGTGGAGCCTACCTTGATGAATATCGTGTATATCCACGCCATCCATCCGTTTTTTCAGCTCATTTTAGGACGTGATCCGAAAAATTAAGTATATTCTCAGGTGGACCACAGCACCGGAAACTGGGGTGATTGACCATTAAGAACTGTTTTGTGGGCCAAAAAAGCTTTGGATCAAGATGATATTTGTATTTTCCCTTCATCCAGGTCTTTGTGACCTTATGTACAGGGTGGATGGAAAACAAACATTATGGTGGGCCCTCTGATGGTTTCAACGGTGGGCGTCACTGTCCCTGGTGTGGTCCACTTGAGATTTGGATCTGCTTAATTTTTGTGAACTCCTCCTACAATAAGATGAAAAAACGGATGGCCAGTGTGGATATACAACAAATTCATCAAGGTGGGCCCCACGGTCAGGGTGTAACACCCACTAACGTGTTACCCGGGTAACACCTCATTCGTTCCCTTATGATATGTGTTGGCAGATTATGAACACGTGAAGTTCGCACGTGGTTAGCATGTCCCCTAATCCAAACCGTCAAAATCGTGTGTCCCTTTGTGACCGCATATCATAAATGGACAGCTGAAATTGAAAAATATCAACAGTCTAAAAGTCAACTATCAAATGTTCATTAATAGAAGGTTATTATCTATAGTAAATATGATTTAATTAGGTTATGATTTGGATGGCATATCATATCTAAAATGGGGCCCATAATTTGGATGGTTCGGATGGAAAATCTTTCATGCCACGTGTACAATCAGGGTTTTTGTCTTTTGAACAGATGCATTCCCTGCCTCGCCAACCACCTATTACTGAATTTGTCTGATAGTATTGGAGATAAGCCTGCCATTCCATATATAAGAGGTAATATTTTAATAGGACTTTGGACACTAAAAGGCATCCTTTTCAAATATATTCTTTATTAATGGATCAGGTATGGCCCATCTGATATTTAGATCTGATTCATTTTTTGAATAATTTCATAAAATGATCGAGAAAAACGGATGGACGGCATGGATATATAATACATACATCAAAGTGGGCCCCACGGTCAAGGCCACACCGTCTTGGGTGAGGCCGGGGTCTCACCTAATCCGCTCTCCCGTGGACAAATGCCTGAAATCTGAACAGGCAGAATGATAGACTGTAGGTTGAAAGAGAGAAGATTGCATTCCACATTCCTTTCAATACAATCCAAACACAGCTCCTACGGCTCCTTGTAAGAATAGGCTTCTTGTATGAAAAGGCATCAATTGTGACGTGGCTGGCTGAGATGTGGCATGATGTGAATGGCTGGCTGTAACATGGCTAGCTGTGACTCTTACGAGAAAATGAACCATGGCATGATGTGAATGGCTGGCTGTGACGTGGCTGGTTATGATGTGGTTGGCTATGAGTGGCTGCTGTAACGTGGCTGGCTCTCCTTTTTATGTTTATCATCACTCCCTGATCTCAAGTTGGAGTGTGGTGAAAATCCATATCTAGATTGCCTTCCAAACCATGGAAATTAACACAGCTTTAGAAAGGAGCTGGGTGAAAATATCTACTATTAGATTCGAGGAAAAAAAAAATGAATTGGGTGACAAGAGATCCTAATGTAGTCTTCTCTTGAATAAAGTGGTAGTTAATTTCAATGTGTTTAGTGCGAGCATAAAATGTTAGATTGATTTTCGTATATAGAGCACTTAAATGGTTGCATGAGAGTATTGGAGGTTGTGCAAGATTATAGATATTGACATCACACAAAACCTTTGATATCCATGTTAAGTCAGTAATAGTAAAGCCCAGATATACACAATTGTACTAGGCCTAGACATAGCAGGTGGTTTCTTGGCTGCCTATGATATTGAAGTGGAACCCAAATAACCACAATAACATATGGTGGCTTGGTGTCTGGATGTCCTGCCCAATCAGCGTCTCAAAGGGCATACAAGTTCAAAGAGAATTACGACAGAAGTCGTGTTTCACAATATTATGCCTTTGAGATACTTTGAGAATCTTTTTAATAGTTTAATAAAATAGAATGTTGTTGGTTTGTTTCTGAATTATCAAATTAATTAACTTCACAGGGTAAGATAGATTTGGACGAATTATTGTTAAGTACTGTGATGACTTCACAAGACTTAAAAAAGAATAAGGATTGTGTTTTTGGGACAAAAGAATACTAATAGCTTTCTGGATTCATTTTGAGCAAAAAGTTTTAAGCATATTTACCTTGCGAAGGAAAAATATCCACCAGTAGGGATTTTTTTAGCATGTTAGCTGTGACTCAGTGACAATAGGCTCCTTTGACCAGAACTCTAGTTGTGATGTGGTGGGTTATGACATGGCTGGCTGCACGGGTTTCTTATCAATCGTAACCATTGTAGATTGGTAATGTACTTAAAATCAGATCAATTAGGTGTGTGTACAACTCTCACTTAGGGCCCATTTGGATACTACCAAACGTTAAGTTACTTTTGGCACTTAAGTTCGTTTGGTAAGTATAATTGAAAAGTAACTTACCGTAATACCTATTTTTTTTTTTTAGCTTTTTGACATTTGACTTTTTTACTTATTTCTCTCATGTCATGTTTTTTTTTTTTTTTATTATTATTTTTTTTATTTTAAGGGTTAGTACACATCCACATTGTTAGTCACCCTCCAATGTTAATTAACCACCCTCCAATTTGGCTTTTCTACTCATCTCTCTCAAGCCACGCTACATATCAAAGTTCTCTCTCATGGTTCACTCAATTATTGTTCTCTCATACTGTCCATATCAAAGGAGACCCCACGTGATGGAGTGTCCCATCAAAGGCGGGGCTCACACTAGACGGCCCACATCAAAGATGGGCCCTACATTAATTGGTGTAAGATCCAATCCACCAATCAGGTTTATTTGATCTTCTACATCTTTCCCAAAAATGGTTCTAGTCCACTCACCATGCAGATCCAACTATTGGAAACAAGTGATGGGTAAGACAACTTCAGCCAAGTCTTCTAGAGCTGTACACTTGTTTTGCATACTGTGGCCCCACCTGACCAGTGGATCAACCTGATTCTTGTGCCAGGACATCCATATAGTGGTCCTATTCTGATGGATGGAATGTAGCTGGATGAATCATGCTATGCTAGCACATGCATGGCATGTACATGAGCTTTATTGCACACACGTTAGATTAGAAAGCTCATTCTGTTAGGAAAATTGCCCCAACGCTGTTCAATATGTTGCTTATTATATGTAGATTTGAAATTTTCTTTTGAAAAGTTACTTATCAATGTGTTATTACCAAACATACTTATTTACTTATCGGCGGATAAATATGTTGTGTACCAAACATACTTATCTACTTAATGAGTAAAAACCAAGATAAGTAACTTATTTGATAAGTAGCTTATCTTAAGTAACTTACAATCCATATGGGCCTGGGGGGCGTTTGGATCGTTAGTTACTTAAAATAAGCTACTTATTAAACTAAAGTGATTAAGTAAATTTAAATAAAAAAAGCTACTTATATTTGATCATGAACCAAACTTACTTATCTCAAATAAGTTACTTATCTACCGCTGTAAGTAGAAAAAGTAGTTTATTTGATGGTATCCAAACCGACCCTTAGCAATATTTGTTTGTCGATCACTAAGTAATGTCCGATTTTACAGTCCACCTACAGTAGGTCCACTAGTTCGGTGGCTTAGATTTGAAATGCATGCCGTCCACAGTAGGGTGCATTGCATGTATCCTAACTACAGCACAGGTTATCTAGCTGTGCATGCAGCCCTCCATATGCAGCCACACATGCCTAGCTGATAGATGTATAGGACATCTGAACCGTGTATCAGATGGAACCCACAAGAGAGATGATCTGGCCTCAGGCTGTTCAATATTGGGTGGGTCACACATCTACAAAAATTAAATAACCAATGGCCTAAAATAACCACCATTCCTTGTTTTTTACAAGTGTGCATGGCCTACCTGATACTTGAACGTCCATTTTCTCCAAAATGATTGACAAGGTTAGACCCACCTGATACACGGCTTGGATGTGTTATACAGATATGAAGGTTGGCACTTGTGGCTGCATGTGGTATCAGTAAAACTCTTTACAGAACGTTAACTAAATAAATTAAAGATTCTCACGTGCGCATACTCTTGGTTCTCATGACTAACACGTGTAAACATGATACACATGTGAAAGATCTCGGTCATGTATCCCTGGCTAAAAATTGGACCCTTTTGTCATTTTCTTAGGACCGTCCATGTCCAAACGAAATGGATGGTTATTGATAGGGGTTGCCAGTGAGAGCGGATCTGGCGAGACCCCGGCCTCACCTAAGACGGTGCAGCCCTTACCATGGGGCCCACTTTGATGTATGTATTATGTATTCATGCCGTCCATCCACTTTTACAGATCATTTTAGGGCACCATCACAATAATGAACCAGATCCAATAATCAAGTAGAACATAGCTTAAGAAAAAGTGGTGATTGACCATTAATGGGCCACAAAAGTTCTGGATCAAGATAATATTTGTTTTTCCCCTTCATCTAGCATTATTTCACCTTATCAATGGATTGGATGGTAAATAAAGACTACAGAAACATCAAGGTGCTCTCTAAGAAAATTTTAATAGTAGGCCAGTTAATCACCCCTGTTTCTTATAGTATGGTCCACCTGATAATTGGATCTACTTCATTTTTGGGATAATACCCTAAACAGATCTTAAAAAACGGATGGAGAGTGTGGATACATAATCAATACATCAACGTGGGCCCCACAGTAACCCCACGGTAAGGGCCGCACTCTTGGGTGAGGCCGGGGTCTCACGACTCTCACCTAATCCGCTCTCGTTGTCAATGGGAAGGATGCGGATTAGATACGGACGGTGTGAGTAACCAGTTTGCCTACTGAAGTGACCTCACCAGGGTTATGTAGGCGCCAGCATGATGTATGTGTTATATCCACATTGTCCATCCATTTGGAGAAATGATTTTAGGGCATCAGACAAAAAGTGAGGCAGATCCAAAGCTCAAGTAGACCCCACCATAAAAAAACAGTGGGGATTGATTGCCTACCATCAAAAACTTCTTGAGGTGCACAGAAGTTTTCTATCAAGCTTATATTTTTGTTTTACCTTCTTCCATATCTTTGTTAGCTTATTAACAAGTTCGATCTCAGAAAAATATCATGGTGGACCCTAGGAAGGTTTCAACGGTGGGCATCACTGTCCCCTACTGTTTTATGTGGTGGGGTCTACTTGAGCTTTAGACCTGCCTCATTCTTTGGCTCATGCCATAAAATGATCTCTACAAATGGATGGACAGTGTGGATACAACACATATATTATGGTGGGCCCACAGAACTTGATGACGTCACTTCAGCAGCGAGTCTAGCTACTCACTGTCAGCAGCTAATCCGCGTCCCAATGGACCAGATCCACGGTTAAAAGAGAGAACGATTCGGTCCACCCTTTCAGGCATAAATCAAGCTGGAATTTGTCCGAAGGAGTGACTTGTGGGATTGAACTAGATCAGGTCCGAGTCATCACATCACATCGGAACAGTTCAAGTATTATAACGTGGCTGGAAGTCACCACCCAACTCAAAATTTTGATGGGCCTGGCCAATACCTTGCCAGACAATTTCAAAATCTAAGACAAAGACAGCCTTAGGCCTGGACCACCATAATTAGTGACCTATGGTCCATGTTCAACTTGCATGTGTGGCAGACCATATAATTAGGCAGGCCTGCATGTGTAGTTTTCACCAGGTGTCGCTATATAAAAGGCGTGTACTTGATGAATGGCTTGGATCTCATGAATATATGCAATGCTGGCTTATGTGATTCTTGACAAATTGAAATGTCACACAATTTTTGTGTACAACATTACATGAATAATGCTTCTTAATATTAAGTGGCCCCACGTGAAAACCCTTTATATTAATCGTTGTTCAGGTATATTCAATGTATGAATGCCGTCCAAAGAACTCTAATGATGGTTTATTGATCTGACCATTGGTTATATTACCTTCTTTGAAAATTTCATAATGGTATGATTGGACAGGTTGTTGCAACAATATCAGGCATTAATATAAGGATGTGTTTGGATCCAGGGAATCCACATGGAGATGGACTAATGTTTTCTAAATGATAAGATAACTTGTTTGAATGTGTAACTGTCCTTATCTATAATAATAATTTTCTAGCATAAGAAATAAGATGATTTTTATTTAATGACTTATTTAGGTAAGAGTAACTGAAGGTAAATGGGAAGGAATTGAGAGTAACCAGAGATAAATGGTCACTGAGGTACATTTGGATAGAAGCCAATGTATGAAAATGAAATAAATTAGGAGATAGGCCAATGTCCGGATCCTCTGTTGGCTTCCAAGAAGGAAAATCCTTGCTTGGAGCCTTTTCATTGGTCCACATCACATTGCATGATGTCAGTATGATAAGGTTGCACTGAGGTGTGACCAGGTTGCAATGAAGATGTGACGGGGTTGCAGACCTATGTGATGACATGGTTCAATAAAAAGGCTTCAAGTAGAGTTTCTCTGGTTGGAGCCAACAGAGGATCTAGATTCATGTAAATGACATCCTCAAAGAAGTGAAATGGCTTTTTGGGTTTCCTTGGAGAGTTGCACACGTAAATAAAGGGGTTGCTATGCACATGCTATCCATACAGTGGCATGCTGACAATACTTCTAAAACAATCTAATTATGTGCTACATCACTAAAATCACATAAATAAAATGATCTAAACCGTCTAAAAGTTGGCTGTCTAAATGGACGATTAGAAAAAGGTTGGCAAGTTGCTTCTTTTTTATCCTAATTATGTTTGTTGCTGACCAGAGGCTTGAAAATTTTCCATTTTTAGCTAAAGTACATATTTCAATAGGCTAATAACCATCATCGATATGTATAATAATTTTGGATGTTAAAGCCGATTTAGAATATCACATATGTTCATAAGAATATATTAGAAAATTCCATAGCATTCCAATTCTAGCTATTTACTCCATTCAAATAAAATATATGGATTTCAAATGAATTTCATTTACTCCCATCCAAACACAACTAAGTCATTTACTCTCAATTCACTTACCTCCAATTCTATTTCCATTTGTCTTCATTTATAAAGCTTCAGACAAGCCGTAACAAATTTAAGATTTTCTTAAGCTATCCAAACATAACCTCATTTTTAGAAACCAACTGTCTATAGTAAGCTTGGAAATTACATTACATAATCATTAATTCTTTTTAAAAAACCTAATGGAATAAGAATATCCAAATGCTCCTAAGTCTGTAGTTTAAGGTGCTTTTAGTTGCACCAAATATCACCAAAGATCATGATATTTAATGATTTTTTCTATGAGATATTTCATGATCAATCATTCTAATTTGATGCAAAATATCATGATATTTTGGTGCAACCAAATGCACAATTACAATAAGCATGAAAAAAAAACTCATCACAACTAAATAGAAAATATTTTAAATCTTGTGAACATGTAAGGAGCCAATGCTTCAAGCCATAACTGACAAATTTTAAATGATGGTTGCATTAGTTATTAGTTTGGAATTGTGTCATGAAACACGGTGGATTGAGCGCCCACCATTAAAACCTTTTTGGGGCCCACAGGTTTCAATGGTGGGCATTTCCAATTCCCACTGTTTGCTGTGGTGTAGCCCACTTGGGTCTTGGATCTGACTCATTTTTGGCCTCTGATACTAAAAATGAGCTGGAGAAACTAATGTACGGCATCGATTTCACGTGACATATAGGTGGACCTCACATTGCTTCGTGTTTCGGTAACCCCTGAAACAGGTGTTACTGGGAACTCGGGACTAATTTTCCTTGTCCTCTTCCTATCAAGAGTCAAAGATACTCTTCTGCATGTATTTGGGCCCACAATATTTTGATGGAGGTTCTTCATTGGAGTTGGTGGACCACAAAAATGAATTCCCAAATATGCTAGTTTGGTTATGCTTTTTAGTGATCTAAACCCTTCAAGAGGAAGGCCCCACCATGAATAGGCCACGGAAAAAAAAAGTATGACTGGCAATAGATGGTCCTAGATATTCGATCCATTAACACATAAAATCATTGAGTGGTCAACGGTTTACATTCAAGGAAGAGGAGGACTGCCCATGGCTTATCCAGGTTGGGACCCACCTCCTGAAGTGGGTCTTACAGGTTACACTGACCCACATAACCCAGCTGGCGAATAAGGTTTTCTTTAGGGCAACCTGTCACCTGACTGTGTGGAGCCTACCTTGATGAATATTGTGTATATCCACGCCATCCATCCGTTTTTTCAGCTCATTTTAAGATGTGATCCAAAAAAATTAAGTATATTCTCAGGTGGACCACAGCACTGGAAACTGGGGTGATTGACCATTAAGAACTGTTTTGTGGGCCAAAAAAGTTTTGGATCAAGATGATATTTGTATTTTCCCTTCATCCAGGTCTTTGTGACCTTATGTACAGGGTGGATGGAAAACAAACATTATGGTGGGCCCTATGATGGTTTCAACGGTGGGCGTTACTGTCCCCCCTGCTTTCTGTGGTGTGGTCCACTTTAGATTTGGATCTGCTTAATTTTTTGGAACTCCTCCTAAAATGAAATGAAAAGACGGATGGACAGTGTGGATATACAACAAATTCTTCAAGGTGGGCCCATGGCCCGGGTAACACCCTCTAACGTGTTACCCGGGTAACACCTAATTCGTTCCCTTTTGATATGTTTTGGCAGATTATGAACACGTGAAGTTCGCACGTGGTTAGCATGTACCTTAATCGTCAAAATCGTGTGTCCCTTTGTGACCGCATATCATAAATGGACAGCTGAAATTGAAAAATATCAACAGTCTAAAGTCAACTATCAAATTTTCATTAATAGAAGGTTATTATCTATAGTAAATATGATTTAGGTTATTACCGATAGTAAATATGATTTGGATGGCATGTCATATCTAAAATGGGGCCCATGATTTGGATGGTTCAGATGAAAAATCTTTCATGCCACGTGTACAATCGGGGTTTTTGTCTTTTGGACAGATGCATTCCCTGACTCGCCAACCTATCACAGAATTTGTCAGATAGTGTTGGAGATAAGCCTATCATTCCATATATAAGAGGTCATACTTTAATAGGACTTTGGATACTAAGGGCCGGTTTGGATACTACCAAATAAGTTACTTTTCAACTGAGCTTAATACGTTAAGTTACTTTTGGTACTTAAGATCGTTTGGTAAGTATAATTGAAAAGTGTGCATGGCCTACCTGATACTTGAACGTCCATTTTCTCCAAAATGATCAAGAAGGTTAGACCCACCTGATACACGGCTTGGATGTGTTATACGGATATGAAGGTTGGCACTTGTGGCTGCATGTGGGATCAGTAAAACTCTTTACAGAACGTTAACTAAATAAATTAAAGATTCTCACGTGCGCATACTCTTGGTTCTCATTACTAACACGTGTAAACATGACACACATGTGAAAGATCTCGGTCATGTATCACTGGCTAAAAATTGGACCCTTTTGTCACATTCTTAGGACCGTCCATGTACAAGTACAAACGAAATGGATGGTTATTGATGGGGGTTGTCAATGAGAGCGGATCTGGCGAGACCCCGGCTGGCCTCACCTAAGACGGTGCGGTCCTTACCATAGGGTTACCGTGGGTCCCACCTAGATGTATGTATTATGTATCCATGCCGTCTATCTGTTTTTACAGATAATTTTAGCGCACCATCCCAATAATGAACCAGATCTAATAATCAAGTAGACCATAACTTAAGAAAATGTGGTGATTGACCATTAATGGGCTACAAAAGTTCTGGATCAAGATGATATTTGTTTTTCCCTTCATCTAGGATCATTTGACCTTACCAATGGATTGGATGGTAAATAAATACTACGGAAACATCACGTTGCTCCCTAAGAAAATTTTAGCAGTAGGACGGTTAATCACCACTGTTTCTTATGGTATGATCCACATGATAATTGGATCTACTTCATTTTTTGGGATAATGCCCAAAACGGATCTTTAAAAACAGATGGACAGTGTGGATACATAATCCATACATCAATTTGGGCCCCACAGCAACCCCACAGTAAGGGCCGCACAGTCATGCGTGAGGCCGGGGTCTCACCTAATCCGCGCTCGTTGCCAATTGGCCGGATTCGGATTAGATACTGACGGTGTGAGTAGCCAGTTTCGCCATTGAAGTGACATCACCAAGTTTTGTAGGCCTCACCGTGATGTATGTGTTATATCCACACCGTCCATCCATTTGGACATATTATTTTAGGGCATCAGACAAAGAATGAGGCAGATCCAAAGCTTAAGTAGGCCCCATCATAGAAAACAGTGGGGATTGAATGCCTACCATTAAAAACTTCTTGAGATGCACAGAAGTTTTGGATCAAGCTTATATTTTTGTTTTACCTTCTTCCATGTCAATGTTAGCTTATGAACAAGTTGAATCCTGGAAAAACATCATGGTGGACCCTAAGAAGGTTTCAACAGTGGAAACCACTGTCCCCACTGTTTTATGTGGTAGGGTCCGCTTGAGCTTTAGACCTGCCTCATTCTTTGGCTCATGCCCTAAAATGATCTCTACAAATGGATGAACAGTGTGGATACAACACATACATTATGGTGAGGCCTATAGAACTTGATGATGTCACTTTAGTAGCAAGTCTAGCCACGCACTGGTCAGCAGCTAATCCGCGTCCCAAGAGCCATGGTTAAAAGAGAGAACGATTCGGTCCACCCTTTCAGGCATAAATCAAGCTGGAATTTGTCCGAAGAGGGAGTGACTTGTGGGATTGAACTAGATCAGGTCCGAGTCATCACATTACACCGGAACCATTCAGGTATTAAAAGGAGGCTGTAAGTCACCACCCGACTCAAATTTTTGATGGGCTTGGCCTACACCTTGCCAGACAATTTCAAAATCTAAGACAAAGACAACCTTAGGCCTGGACCACCCTGATTAGTGACGTATGGTCCATGTTCAACTTGCATGTGTGGCACACCATATAATTAGGCAGGCCTGAATGGGTAGTTTTCGCCAGGTGTGGCTATATAAAAGACGTGTACTTGATGAACGGCTTGGCTCTCATGAATATATGCCATGCTGGCTTATGTGATTCTTGACAGGTTGAAATGTCAAACAAATTTTGTGTACATAATGCTTCTTAATATTAAGTGGGCCCCATGTGAAAACCTTTTATATTAATCGTTTTTCAGGTATATTCAATGTATGAATGCCGTCCAAAGAATTGTAATGATAGTTTATTGATCTGACCATTGGTTATATTACCTTCTTTGAAAATTTCATAATGGTATCATTGGACAGGTTGTTGCAACAATATGAGGCATTAATATAAGATTAATATAAGGATGTGTTTGGATTCAGGGAATCCATGTGGAGATGAATAATGTTTTCTAAATGACAAGATAAGTTGTTTGAAGGTCCTATTTCCTTATCTATTAGAATAATTTTCTGGCATAAGAAATAAGATGATTTTTACCTAATGACTCATTTTGGTGAGAGTAACTGAAGGTAAATGCAAGGAATTGAGAGTAACCAGAGATAAGTGGCCACTGAGGTACATTTGGATAGAAGCCATGTATGAAAATGAAATAAATTAGGGGTAAATAAGCGTGTTAAATGATATCCTCCTTGTTAGGTTTCCTTGGAGAGTTGCACACATAAATAAAGGTGTTGCTATGTACATGTTATCTATACAGTGGCATGCTGACAATACTATAAAACAATCTAATTATGTGCTACATCACTAAAATCACACCAATAAAATGATCTAAACCATCCAAAAGTTGGCTGTCTAAATGGACGGTTAGAAAAAGGTTGCCAAGTTGCTTGTTTGTGATCCTAATTATGTTTATTGCTGACCTGAGGCTTGAAAATTTTCCATTTTTAGCTAAAGTGCATATTTCAATAGGCTAATGACCATCATCCTATCAAATATCACATATGTATAATAATTTGGGATACTAAAGCCGATTTGGAATATCATATACGATTCCTAAGAATATATTAGAAAATTCCAATGCATTCCAAGTCTGACCATTTACTCCACCAGCATAAAATATTTGGATTTCAAATGTATTTCATTTACTCCCATCCAAACATAACCAAGTCATTTACTCCCAATTCATTTTCCTCCATTTCCATTTCCATTTGCCTTCATTTATAAGCTCCAGATGAGCCCTAACAAATTTAAGAATTTCACAAGTTATCTAAACAGAACTACATTTTTAGAAACCAACTTTCTATAGTAAGCTTGGAAATTACATTACATAATGGTTAATTTTTTTTTTTTAAACCTAATGGAATCAGAATTTCCAAATGCTCCTAAGTCTGTAGTTTAAGGTGCATTTAGTTGCACCAAATATCATGAACGATCATGATTTTTTCTATGAGATATTTCATGGTCAATCATTCTAATTTGATGCAAAATATCATGATATTTGGTGCAAATAAATGCACAATTACAATGAGAAAAAAAACTCATCACAACTCAATAGAAAATATTTTAAATCTTGTGAACATGTAAGGAGCCAATGCTTCAAGCCATAATTGACAAATTTTAAATGATAGCTACATTCCTTATTAGTTTAAATATTCTAAGCCCTTTTTATGTTGAGCACTAACTCTAAAACCCTATAACTCCAAAGTTATGATCGAATTAAAACTTATTATAAATAGTAAAACTGAAAATAAACTAGCCTAATGATCGTTGATATGGTCGAATCTCATGATTTCAGCATGGGCAACCCGGCGTAGCGGGGTTAGGTGGCTAAAGTAGCTCGAGCTATCCAAAATGATATATTATATGTCCAGAAACTCATTCCAGATTGCAAGATACGACCGGTTTACGGTCCTGACGATCCGGATCACTTTCGACCTCGACCGGTCTTCTTTTAGTCCATCTGGGCCATGAAATAATCAGTGACCTGTTCTACATCAGTCTCCTCCACTTCGAAAGAACTCGACCCCGAGTTCTCGTCCAGCTTTGGTTTATGATATTCGAACAGATCTGTCATGTTGAAAGTCCTTGAAATCTCCATGTCTTCCGGAAGATCAACAACGTAGGCATTGTCAATGATCTTGTGAATGATCGGTACCGGTCCAATCTTCTTGTGTTTCAACTTGTTGTAGGTCCCGGTAGGAAATCGTTCTTTACATAGATGGACCATCACCTGATCACCTATTTTGAACACTTTGGCACGCCGATGCTTGTCGGCCGCTTTCTTGTATTTCTCATTCGAAGTTTGTAATTTGTTGCGCACATCTGTATGTATGTCCATGATTCGGTCCACCATATGTTCAGCTGCAACGCCCATGCCTGGAAGCTTGGGAAGGGGAACCAAATCGAGTGTGTGACGAGGCACGCACCCATCAACAATCTGGAACGGGAATTTTCTTGTCGATCAGTTTACCATGTTGTTAAACACAAACTCCGCTTGAGCCAGGGCCATGTCCGACTGCTTCAGCTTATCACATGAAAGGCAATGGATGAGATTCTCCAATGTGCGATTTACGACCTCGGTCTTTCCATCTGTTTGCGGATGGCAATCACTTCTGAATTGAAGTCGCATACCAAACCGATTCCACATGGCTTGCCAAAAATGGCTAACGAACTTCGTGTCCCGGTCTGAAGTGATCGTCTTAGGAATCCCATGTAGTCGCACAACCTCTCTGAAGAAAAGGTTCGCAATGTGTACCGCATTAAAGGTCTTCTTGCACTGAATGAAGTGTGCCATCTTGGAGAATCGGTCTACCACCACGAACACTAAGTCCATGCCAAGTTGTGTTCGTGGGAGCCCCAATACAAAATCCATAGATAAATCCTCCCAAGGGGCATCTGGTACGGGTAATGGCGTGTAAAGACTTGTATTTTAAGATTACCCTTTAGCGATCTGACAAATATGACATCGTTGTACCGCCCTGCCAACATCACGAGCAAGTTGTGGCCAGTAATACTGCTCTTCCACCATCGCTCTAGTCTTATCTCGTCCTAAATGACTGCCGAAGCCACCGCCATGTAGCTCGATAATAATTTTTTCTTGTAACGAACTCTGCGGAATGCAAAGTCGATTTCCTTTGAAGAGGAAACCATCTTGAATTAGAATGTCACTCGAGTGACCCTCTTGACACTTTTTCCATGCATCTGCAAAATTCTTGTCATCGGCATAAAGTTCCTTGAGACAGTCGAATTCGACCACCTCACTGCTTACGGTGATAAGAAGGGATGCATGTCGGCTAAGTGCATCTGCTACCTTGTTTTGCTGCCCTGATTTGTGTTTCAAAATGAACGTGAATTCCTGTAAAAACTGAAATCCATCTAGCGTGCATACGATTTACATTAGTCTGAGTATTGACAAATTTTAAAGCCCAATGATCAGTGTACAATATAAATTCCCTCTGAATAAGATAGTGGCGCCAATGGCATAGTGCCTGAACCACTGCATATAATTCAAGCTCATAGGTCGACCACTTCTATCGTGCGTCACTGAGTTTCTCACTGTAGAAGGCAACTAGCTTGCCCTCCTAAGAAAGGACTCCCCCAATGCTGACAATAGATGCATCCCATTCTACCTTAAACAACTTATCGAAATTGAAGAGTACCAAGATCGGTGTAGTGGACAACCGGTGTTTGATTTCTGCAAAACTCTTCTTTGCCCCTTCGGTCCATTGAAACAAACTCTTCTTCATACAATCGGTAATCGTTGCGACGATACTGCTAAAGTTCCGCGCAAATCGACGATAGAAGTTTGCCAACCCATGAAAACTTCGTACCTCATGAATGTTTGTCGGAGTCGGCCAATCCCGAATTGCTCAAACTTTCTCTTCGTTCACTCGAATACCTGTGGACGACATAATGAACCCCAGAAACACTAATCGATCAGTTAAGAAGCTACACTTTTTCAGATTTAAGTATAATTTATTGTTGGCCAACACTTGTAGTACTCTTCTGAGGTGGGTCATGTGCTCCGTTTCATCCTGACTGTATATTAGAATGTCATCAAAGTAAACGACAATAAAACGGCCAATGAACGGCTTCAACACTTGGTTTATTAAACGCATGAAGGTGCTTAGTACGTTGGTTATATCGAAGGGCATAACCAGTCACTCATATAGCCCTTCATTGGTCTTGAAGACCGTTTTCCACTCATCACCTGGCCTAAAACGGATTTGATGGTATCTACTCCGTAAGTCCAGTTTGGAGAACACCTTAGAGCCCTCGAGCATGTCAAGCATGTCATCCGACCGCGGTATTGAAAATCGATATTTAACTGTTATTTTATTAATCGCGCGGCTATCGATACACATGCGCCAAGTTTCATCTTTCTTTAGGGTAAGGAGCGTCGGAACGGCACACGGGCTCATGCTCTTTTTAATGAGACCCTTACGGATTAGTTTCTCCACTTGTCTCTGTAGAATTTCACACTCTTTCAAACTTATCTGATAGTGCGGTCGGTTGGACAAACTGGACCCTTGGACAAGATCGATGTGATGTTGTATGTCTCACATGGGAGGTAACTCATCAGGTAAATCTCCAGGCCAAATACTTCGAAATTCATCTAGCAACGGTTCAAGGCGTTGAGGAATATTAGAGGATCCTGACTCCTCGCCTTTTACCACAACGACATATATTTCGTCCGTTTCTTTTGATTCTTTAACAAACTCGTGAATGGTAATGAGAGAGTTCCTCTCCACTTTAAAAGCTTAAGGGTGTTTCTCTGGTGTCATAGGGGCCAAAACAACTTTTCGACCATGCTTAGTGAACATGTATATGTTTTTCCGTCCACCATTTGTCACATCTCGATCCGATTGCCATGGCCGCCCGAGTAACATGTGGCAGGCTTCCATGTCAACCACATCACAGAAGACCTCGTCCTTAGAGCTTTTACCAATGAAAAATGAGATAATTCATTGAGGAGTTACCTTTGTCTCGTTCACCTTCTTGATCCAACCGATCGAGTAAGGGGTAGGGTGCTTCGTCATAGGCAGATGTAACTTATCCACCATAATTTTCGAGACAATATTTTCGCTACTCCCACTGTCTATGATCACATCACAAATTTTTCCTTGCACAGTGCACTTTCTACAGAAGATATTATGTCGTTGTAAGTGCACTTCCCTTATGGGAGCGTAAAGTAGTCGTCTCACTACTAGCGATTCTCCATGATCTTCAGTTAGCCAATCTACATCTTCTGTGTCCCCTTCTTCGGCTTGTTCCAATTCAGAGTTGTCTTTCGCTACTTCACCTTCCACGCCACGTTCATTCGTAGTTAAGTGGGCTGCAGGGCGTTGAGGGCAAGCGTTCGACCAGTGTTCTGGTTGGCCACAACAGGGACAATGGTCTGGCTTTGGCTGACCATATGGGTTGGGGATCCTGCTAGGACCCGCTGTAGTGGGAGTTGCACGTTGAGGCTTTGAATGACTGCTTCCTCACTCCCAGTTCGTGGCCATAGGAGGTTGAGGATACCCTCCTATAGGTTCCTTGCCTTTGGCTAACGTTTTATCCTGAGTGGGCCCGATGATGGGGTTCCGTGTTGCCGGATAGGGTCGAGCAGGGGACTGCAACAACTGTGTTTCTGCCCGGGTGGCCAATTGGTTGGCCTCACTCAACGTCCAGACTTGATGCATCTGGACCCGATCCTGGATCGTATATTGCAACCCACCAATGAACCGTGATACTTGTTGTGCCTCTGATTCTGATAAATTATTCCGTGTAGCCAATCGATGGAAATTTTCGAGATATTCAGCTACGGTTCGATTTCCCTGACGATAATTTTGATATTGTTAGAACAAAATTTGTTCGTAGTCGTTAGGGAGGAATCGAGCCTTAAGAAGCTGTCTCATCCAAGGCCATGTTTGAATGGATGCCTTATTTTGACGGGCGTGGAAAACATATAGGTTTTCCCACCATGCTGAAGCACCAGATTTTAATTTATATGTAATTTATTTTACCTTTTTGTCGTCCAGCACTTCCATATAGTTGAAGTATCGTTCGACCTTTGCCAGCCAGTTGAGGAACTCCTTTATTCGAAGTAGGCCATTAAAGCTAGGAAGATCAACTTTCCTCCATAATCTCATTCTGCTCGTTCCACATGCACATTCCTTAGCGCAGGTCGTCGTACCAAAATGTCTTTAACCTCATCATCGCTTGATTCCGATTCGTCTGATGTAGCCCTATGATTATTCACCTGGGGTGCTCTACGAAGTACAGGATTGTCCCGTATAGCGAGTGTTGGTGGTTATTGGTCCCCTTGGGCTCGGGGCGGAGCTAGCAATGCCGCAATCTGGTCGAGGGTTTCCTGTATACCTTGCAGGATCAATTGATTTTCCCGTTGCACTGCTTCGAAAGCTGTTGCCGTTAGATAGTCCCTTGGAACATCGTCCTTAGGATGAGGATCCAACCCTTCATTAAAGGTCATCGTCCTGAGGAAGAAACCTCTCTCTGATACCAATGACGCAGGGAAGACATGGTAGGTCGATCACCGTCTCCCTAACCGAGTGTTTCTCGAATCCACGAGAAGAAATAAAGAATAAAAGAGGAAATTAATTCTGAATAATTATTTTTTTGATAGATTGAATGAATAGAAATAAAATTACAATGCATATAAATAAGAAACTAAACTGTAACGCCCCTAAAATTCGACACTCGAGTATATAGCTCAAATCTCGAAATCAAGGGTGTTATGGATGAATCCTTCACAATCACAACTGAAACTTTTATCCTTTCCATTCACAAGGTACCAAATATATAGAATTGAATTAAACCAAGCTTTGAAAATTAAACTATTAATTAATGGGTCTATGAAATTGATCCAAACTATCTAAACTAATGGCCATCTAATGGGCCTTATTACATCAATACTTTCAAACCAAAAATCAAATAACTAATTCAAATAAAAATCTTCTAGAGTATTTCCTCATCTGGAACCGCTTCCTCGAAGTCCTCTAAATCATCACCTGTCACTACGGTTAATCGCATAACACTGCGTCAGCTATAAAAGCCGGTGAGAAATCTCGTACAGTTTATCACATGTAATCAGATATGTATAATCATATAAATAAATTTTCTCAACCATAAGGCATCAAGTATCCAAATCCCAAATATTCAATCAAGCCAAAAAAAATAATGTGCACGTAATGCAATGCAAGCCAACACACATCAACTATCTCTGTACGGTTATCAGTAGAACCTCCAGTTGGTTAACACTATCATCTGGAACATCGGTCCCTAGCGGCATAGCCAACTCGGATCACGAACTGTCCCACACCTCCGCCTGGCCTGCGTAGCTGGTCTGTTGCACACACTTGGGTACTCACCAACCGGCCTCAATCAATGGAGCAACTGTCTATTGCAACACTCACGTGTGCTCAACCCAAATCAACTCAAGTGATCAACCATATACTGGAGTCCTCAATCTCATGGACTGCATGGTTTATGTCACTCCTTTTCCCCAAATAATTCAAACAATTCATATATCCTTCCAACTTTCCAAGGTACCAAAATACAACCATGTATAAACTTATGTAATCACATGATTTCACAATATGCAATGTTAACCAACCAAGATTTACATGATTACCAAAATCACTATAGAAACTAAACCTTCAAGTTCAATTTGAAATCGAACGTAACGTAACAAAAGTCCAGCCCTTCAAGGCAACAATTTCAATTTTAGAAAACTACCGAGTTCATGATATCACGTAATTCCCAAACTAAAAAGTTGACATCTTCAAAAATAGATCAAAGCCCGATTTAACACAAAATAATCTTATGAAATTAAAACAGTATAAATTGAGATTAATGTAAGAAAAGGTACGAGGACAACTCACATTCCTTTTTTTCTTTTCTTTTTTTTTTCTTTTTTTCCTTTTCTTCTTCTTTCCTTCTTTCCTTCTTCTTTTTCTTTCTTTCCCTTTTCTTTCTCTTTCTTCTTCTTCTTCTTTTTCTCCTTACTTTTCTGGAATCTTGTTCCAGCAACCGGAACCGCACACAGCAATAGGAAGCCCCCCCCTTACGTTAATCTCTCTCTTTCTCTCTCTCTCTCTCTAACATCTCTCTCTCTCTTCCTCTCTTTCACGGCTCTCTCTCTCTCTCTCTCTTTCTCTCTCTCTCTCTCTAACGTCTCTCTCTCTCTTCCCTCTCTTTCACGGCTCTCTCTCTCTCTCTCTCTTTCTCTCTCTCTCTCTCAGAAGTTTCTTTTTGAGAAAACGCTGCCGAGAGTCGGCTCTTATAGCCAACGACGAACACCAGCGTATTATACGGACGTTCGACGGTTTTCGAATCCAAGTTGGATTCGAACTTCGATTCTTTCATGATAAATCATGAGTGAAACGTTAGAAATCTAGGTGGGGCCCACGCAAACAGTCCCTTCGAATTTCGGGAACCCATGCGAAGAATCGGCTCCGATCTTACGCGTTCTACCTCGTTTAGTTCTAGGTTCTGACAGATTTTGCGGCCCACTCTAACCACTGATCACTAGGATAACACCTTCCCTTAGTAGACCCAAGAGAGGGCTACTCAATGAGCGGACTGGATCTATGGATGGGGCCCACAGCGATGGACGGTGTGACCCGTCCCACAAACAGCGGACGCTGCTGTTGCAGCGTCCGGGCGAAGAAGACGCCCGTCTTCTCATAACACGCGGTCAACGCGTGTTGACAGGGTGCGTGACGTGCACGCAGTGCACGTGGGTCCGACCATGATGTATGTGAAAAATCTATACCGACCATCATGTAGACCACATGATTTTAAGACATGACACAAAAATTGAGGTAGTTCCGAGTTCAGATGGCCCACTTATGGCCCGATTTCTGATTAGGGTACTTGTAGGATGATCGGAGGGCTGAAATTTGACGTGTATGGTTAGATTAGGTCTCTAAACTATTATATGAAGTTTTTGCATGAAACTGATCGTCAGAAACTGGTATACTTAAAAATCGTTAATATAACTTAAGTTTTAACCAATAGAAATTTTCGTAATTATTGTGAGTTTTTGAGAAATCTGGCACTTCTACCCTGTTCTAGAGTTCATGTTGAGCAACTTTAATAAAGGGGTCCTACATGAATTCCCTATAGATGATTTATTATTAATTTATTAATGTATTAAGTCATGTAATTCGCTAAATATTCAATTACATTATTATTTAACCTACTCTAAAAATTTGCAGGGCATTTATTATGAATTTATCAATACTACAAGTCATGTAATTCATTAAACAAATATTTAAATTATTCTAAGGATCCAGTTCATGATAATATATAAGTTTATGATCGGTAATTAAGCACTTAGTGTAAATAGACAATTGCAATGGCAAGATTTATGGTTTACACATTTGTATTAGGTCTATGTAGCCATTTGTACTCTCATATAGGTATACACGCTCCTAAAATCTCGGGTCATTACATAAACCCTAGGTAAAGTGCTAGACTCGAACTCAAACTCAAACTCCTAGAAAACACAACTTACTATTTATAGAAGTCTCTCAATCCTACTAGAACTCTTAGTTTTTTGTTAAAAATAGAAAGTTATTAAACGGGCTCAACCATGTTGTTCTACTAAATATTCTAAGCCCTTTTCATGTTGGGCACTAACTCTAAAACCCTACAGATCCAAAGCTATGATCAAATTAAAACTTACTATAAATAATAAAATTGAAAATAAACTAGCCTAATGACCGTCGATATGGTCGAATCTCGCGATTCCGGCATGGGCAACCCGGTGTAGCGGGTTGGGTGGCTAAAGTAGCTCGAGCTACCTTAAAATGATATATTATATGTCCAGAAACTCATTCTGGATTGCGAGATACGACTGGTTTACAATCCTGATGGTCCGGAACTTTCGACCCCGACCAGTCTTCTTTTGGTTCATCTGGGCCATGAAATAAGCAGCGACTCGTTCTACATTAGAATGTGTCATGAAGCACGGTGGCGAAAGCAAGAGCTTTATTTGACAGGTCCCCTTTTCACTAGAACAAGGCCCATCCATTCCAATGTTGAAATAGAAAGCCATTCCAAGGTCAACATTAATTGGATATTAACTGATGATTTAAAGCTTCTATGGGCTGTTTGTATATATGGATGGAGATTAAAAGGAAGCTCCAATTGTTTAATTTCAAGTTTGCGCATGTGTTTTGAGAATGAAATATGTGCATGAAGATGGCTTGGCTTGCCTCGGGAGCTCTAACTGGGAGAGTTCTTTTCTTGATAGGTTGGTGCTTGGTTGTATCAGGAGAAAAAAAAGTTAAATGAAGTCTTTGGGGTTCACCTTCTTGTATTAAGAAAGAGGTTGGTGGTCGTTGAATTCCACGGTGGTCTAATATTTAGAGATAGGTGATCATCCACCCATTCTTTTGAATGTATTTGGTTTCTCTTATCATTAATCAAATTACAAGTGATGTACTCCGAACTTTAAGTGAAAAAATGTTCATTTTTTTCTCGTTGAAAATTTTGTAAAATAACATGCGCGCGCGCACACACACACACACAGACACACGTATCGAGAAGTTAAAATGTTAGAACTTTTTAATATATATACATGTAGATATGTCACATGTACTACACGTGGAGAGAAGAGTGGACATCTTTGATAGAAATAGATGTATTCTTTTCATATATAGGATAATCCTAAATAAGCATAATTTTTTATTACCTTTAGTGTATATTCTTTATATATATATTTTTATGCACATTGTATTTCTCTATTTAAACTCTATTTAAAACAAAGTAATATATATAAAAATATATATGAGAATATCTCCAACTCAGTCTTATGGATGTTTGTTGCAGTGGCCCCCCCCCCCCCCCCCCCCCCCCCCCCCCCCCCCCCCCCTTTGTTGGAGGATATATTAGATGATAATAGTTGGATATGGGGTCATATTCGAATGGTCTAACCGCCCAAGTGATGAGCCTCATTATCAATTGGTTCCCCAAAAGTCTCTTGAAAGAAATGAAACATCTCTTTGATCATTTAAATCTTTTCCTTTGAAGATGGACTACGTCCTTAATCATTATTTTATGGACTACTTTTTTAAAGTTTATGATCTCCAATCTTGAAATTTTACAAGGCTAACCACCACCAAATTTATATGTAATTAGATCACCAGTTTGGATCACTCAACATGATCTGCCTTATTCTATAATAGACCAGGATGAGAAAACCTCTTCTTTCAATGCAATTTAATACAAAGATTACCTTAATTACTTATAATGCCCTTACTTTTATTTAAAAGTCTTTTATGTAAATGACATTTCTTTTTCTCATTACACACTATGTTTTTGCTGAGATTTCAACAAGTAACAAGGTAAGGTTGAAATCTCCCTCTAAAACTTGCAAGGATGAACAATGGCTGAAGGAGGGGTCGGGGACCGGCCGTTAGTCCTCCGATGCTTAAGTCAGTCCAAGCTTCTGGAAAAAGAAAGAATCTCTTCTCTGATTTAGAGATTTCGTACATTAATAATGAAGAAGAAGTGTCCTTTTATAGACTTAGGTTTTGGAGTTATACTCCTATAAGGAAACGCAATTCCCGTGGAGAAAATCTTGAATCTCCGAGATCTTCGGGTCGTTCCGA
Source organism: Liriodendron chinense (assembly GCA_003013855.2). Lineage (NCBI taxonomy): Eukaryota > Viridiplantae > Streptophyta > Magnoliopsida > Magnoliales > Magnoliaceae > Liriodendron > Liriodendron chinense. The sequence goes on from ML058387.1 coordinate 1,797,067, forward strand.
AGTCCGCTGGAGACATTTGTGTATCAGTTGATGATTCTTCGAACCGTTCTCCCATTATCTCGGTGTAAGCCTAAGATCACGTGATTGTCGTCAAAAGACCTAGCTCGTCGTATGGTCGAGGTCAGTCTTTTGTAGGCATCTAAAAGGAAGTCTCCACATCAGATCAGATGATACCAACCTGTCTTCAGGTCGGTTTGTAGTTGGTCAGGTCAGGTCGGGCCTGACCTGAGGTCAGCTCGTATTTCACCTATAACAGAAGCTCCATTACTCTTGAGTTTAGCTCGTCTGGCTCGAGAGTAACTTGCTAAAGAAGATAAGCTGATCTGATCAATTTTAGTTCTTAGCAGCTGTATCGCCCTTATTTAAATGGGCGAAAAAGTGGTATTTAATGCATCGTTTGAAATATCGAGGTGCCATCATTCACTTGTATGGCGCAAGTAGCGCTCGCAGAGTACTGCGGAACAGGGAGTAGCCACGTGTTAGCATGATGCGTTACTTTTCGTACGATCTAGTCGAGAAACGCCACGTGGAGCCTCTGCATTAAATGCGGAAGGGTCCCTTGAGTATAAAACTTAGGACTTAGCAAAAATTGAAAATTTTCTTCCCTTTGTCTCTCGGACTCTTCTTTCCTCTGGCTTTTCGGATATCTTCTTCTTCCTTTTCTGATCTTTCTTCTCAGGCCGGTGTACTAGTACCCGTGGTATGCTTTTTCTACTCTTAGAAGATCTTCTTTTCTTCACAACATCTTTTATTTTATCATGTCAGAAACTTCATGATCTAACACGATTCCCAAGGTGGGGCTTGGATTTTGAGTCTGACCTGCCTTCAATAGAGCCCCAAGAATGGACCCTAGGGAATCCCATTCCAGGATAGCTGATCCTGTGAATGACGATGAACCCGAACTTCCTGAGTCAGCAATTGGAAGTGCGACGGCTCAGAAGGATTCTTTTGAGCTAGACAGCGTTGTCTTGTAGATTACCCAGGAAGAACTGGTTACTCTGAGGAAAACATTCGAAATTTCAGATTCTGTAGGATTTAGGATTCCTGATCGAGCTGATAAGCCGAGCCGACCTCGTCAAGGGGAGATGGTTATCTCTCTGATGCACTTGGAGGTTGGGCTGAGGTTGCCTCTGCATCCTTTTGCACACGAAGTCCTTAGCATCTTAGGTCTTTCCCCGAGCCAGCTGCAACCCAATGGCTGGAGATGTATGGTGGGATGCTACATCTTGTGGCAAAGGGTAGGGAATAAAGAACTGACCTCAAATGAGCTTTTTTCAATGTATTGTCTCAAGTCTCTGGGAGGTCAGGGACTTTATTACTTCTCTTCTCATCCGGGTCAGGGTGGCTCGGTGGTGACCGGTCTACCATCTTCCACGAGAACCTAGAAAAGGAAGTGGTTCTTCGTATCGGGGAACTGGGAGGCTTCATCAGACAAGCTTTATCCTCTGGAGTACAGGGTTCGAGCTGATTTTGCTCTACCAGGTCGAGCTGCATTTCGACCTACTCGAGCCTTTGGAATTTTGGTCTTCATCCTTAGTTTAATGTCTCTTGACGCACATTCCTTCATGTGTGCAGCTTTTGCGACCATTCGGGTGGCCCTTTCCATTGCGCAGGTTAGGCAGATCCGAGCTTGCTCTGTTGAAGAGAAGGATTTCCACAATTTGATAACCGTCGATTCTGTTCGAGAATCAGGTTAGCTTGGTCGATAGTCAATAACGTCGTCAATTCTATTCCACAATTTTTTTTGCATCCGACTATCTGACACATTCTTCTGTATTCCGGGCAAGCATGGCTCCGAAGGCAGTCTCGAAGACCTGCAAGATTCCTGCTCGAGTCCTTGATCGTGGGCAGAGCTCTGCTGAGCCCCATAGGAAGAGGGTGGCCACAGAGGCTCAGAGGCAACAACGGTTGCCCCAGTCCTTCGTATGTGGGTCTGGGCAGCCTTTGGGCTTGAGCTCTTCCCTAGTGAGGGTTCATCCCTTGGCTACGAGGCCTCTAGCTGCTAAGGTTCCGGTCATTGATGTTCCAGACACCTCTGATTCTCGGGTCGAGCCATCTACGAACCGATCTGTGACCCATGCCAGCTCGTCTGGCACTCCCACGCAGTTCACTAAAGTAGGGTCTGCTCGACCTTCTGTCGATGCTGGTTTGTCACGTCCACCCCAACATCCTCGAACTTCTCCCGCTGCTCCTGCTCGAGGTGCCGAGCCGTGGAAGACCAGGTCGACATGCCTCCAATCACGGAGCAGTTTGCACCTGGATCGATGGTGTTGACACGTACATGCGTGCCAATAGTAGCATCCCACGGGATCTGAGTTCACTGGCCATGTCAGATCCTGATCAGATGGTGGGGGTTGCAATAGAGAGCAGCCTTGGTGTTAGCTACCTCGTGCTACTTTCTCTTTTTTCTTTTTGCGTGCTCGTGATCATTTTACTAACCATTATCACTTCTCTTTGAAGGACTCGACCTTGTTGATAATGATTCATCAGAAGTTTGCTAAGCGGACCCACCAGATGCAGAAGGCTCTGGTCGCGGCGTCTTCATGGAAGACAAAGACTGAAGCTGTGACGGCTGAGTTGAAGAAGAGCCTATCCGAGCTAACGGTGGCTTAGTCTGAATTGAGGACTGCCCAATCCGAGTTGAAGGTGGCACAATCTGAGCTGGAGGTGTCCCAGGCACAGGTTCAATTTCTTGAGGAGGCTTTGAAAGAGTTTTAGGCCAAGGCTCAGTCAGACGAGAATAAGGTCGAATCGCTCGAGATTGCTCTTAAGACGGTCGAGGAGGAGAAGGAGGACCTGGCCAGACTTTTAAAGGAGGTCCAGCTAAAGTCTTTGACCGAGATCAAGGGTCTGAAGGCTGAGCTGGAGAAGCTGAATGCGGTTTCTGAGGAGTTGTATAACCACGACTTCCAGGATTGCAAGCGGCTCGTCCTCAAGCACTTCCCGGACCTCGATCTCGACCTCACTCCTGTTGATGATGATGAGGATGAAGATTAGGTCGTTGAGGAGGGACTTGCTAAAGGGGCTGCTCTAATTGATGCTCAGGTCGGGGATGCTGAAGCTGACCCATCGGAGGTTGTGAAAGACTAAAAAAACATATGTTATCTCTTTTTTTTTTGTTCTTTATACAATTATACACTTCTCTTTTATATGCCCTTCTGAGGCTGTTCATCTTCATCACTTGTGCATTAATAGATGCTTTTTGTGATTGCTATCATGTTTGTTTCATTTTGTACTTGATTGAAATTTATCTAAGTAGTTTGAATGAATGGGTCACGTAGCTCTCAGGGTAGCTCGTGACTGGGTCGACATACGCTATTATGCTCTTTCGTTTTACGATCTTGAGCTCATGTCAAGCTCCTGAACATTTAAGATCATGCTTGCTCTGTGTAGCATGGTAAATTCGGCTTTACGACCTAGTGATCGAGCTCGGACTTCCTTAGCCAATACTTAGTCTCCATATAACGTAGCAAATTTGACCTCACGATCTTATGACCGAACTTAGATTGCTTTTGCAGAAGACATTATGTATGCCAAACTTAGTTCATAGACATGTTTGACATCAAGAATAAGGGTTCAGGGTTTGATGTACACCATTCGAGGATCCCCGACCTGTTTACGGGTAGTAAACTTTGAGGTGATCAGCATTCCATGGGTGAGGGAGAGGTTGACCTTCCATATCCTTGAGCCAATAAGTGCCAAGATGAAGTGAGCTGAGTACTTTGTATGGCCCTTCCCAATTGGGGTCGAATACACCAGCTTTTTCTTTGGCATCTTTCCTGACTTTTCGAAGGACGAGATCGCCCGCTCGGAATCGTTGTTTCTTTACCCGTGAGTTGTAGTATCGCTGAACCCTATGCTGATATGCTGCTATTCGAACTTGGGAAGTTTCCCTCGCTTCGTCGAGGAGGTCAAAATTCATTCGTAGTTGATCTTCATTTTGGTCGGGTTGATGACGACCTGTTCGGTAAGTGGGCAATCCGACCTCCGCGGGAATCACGACCTTGGCTCTAAAAGCTAATGAGAAAGGCGTTTCGCCAGTAGTAGACCGAGCTGTGGTTCTGTAGGCCCAGAGTACCTCGGGGAGTTCTTTCGCCCATGCCACTTTCCTTTCTCCGAGCTTTGTCTTGAGATGGTTTTTAATGATTTTATTGACGGCTTCGACGTGACCATTGGCTTGCGGATGATGAAAAGAGGAGTACACATTTTTTTATGCCCAGGTTGTTGCAGAATTTGCGAAATCTCGCATTGTCGAACTGTCACTCATTGTCAGTTACTATGGTATTAGGAATCCCGAACCGGCATATGATTGACTTCTAGATGAAATCCGTCATTTTCCTCTCTGTGATAGTAGTTAGTGGCTCTACCTAGGCCCACTTTGTGAAATAGTCGACGACGACGATTGCATATTTCACCTGTCCTTTGCTTGTCGGAAGAGGACCAATGATATCGACACCCCACTGAGCGAATGACCATAGTCCGGACATGGGAGTGAGCTCTTTAGGTGGCAGGTGGGGAACTGGGGTGAATCACTGGATCCTATCGCATTTTTTGACAATATCTCGAGCATCTTGCTAGATAGTGGGCCAATAATATCCTTGTTGAATCACATTATGGGCCGGTAGTATCCATCGAGTTGGGCGAATTTGATATACGATACCGACCTCGAGTTGCGATCAAAGGTCAGGTAGTTGACGACTTCATTGTTGAAATGATGAGCCCCGTAGGTGGTCAGTGCGATCACGAATCGAGCCTTCCTCCCGAAGAAAAACGGTCGGAAAGCTCTTCGAGAAATGATCCCACAGCATCTGAATGGTCATTACACATTGACGGGTCATCCAATTCACAAGGTTGGGGAGCCAGCCTCATTTTAGCTTCACCAGACGAAGTGAAAGTCCAATATGCTCTTCGGTTTAGCTTCCGAGCCTCTAATAATGAAGCCGAATATGAAGCCCTCCTGGCTGGGCTTCGCCTTGCTTCAGACATAAGAGTGAGAAAATTGAAAGTACACATTGATTCGCAATTAGTGGTCAGACAGGTAACTACAGAGTATCAAGCGAAAGTAAACAAAATGTGTGCATATCTAGTAAAAGCTCAAGAATTACTATCCCGCTTCGATCACTACGAGATCGTTCAAGTCCCGCGAACTCAAAATACTAATGCAGACTCACTGGCAAAATTAACATCATCGATGGACGACGAGCTCAACAAGATGATACCCATTGAATTCCTACAACATCGAAGCATATATCAGGAGGAGCCAATCGAGGTATGTCAAGTATCGACAAATCAGAGCTGGATGGATCCCAACATCCGATTTTTGCAATTGGGCGAACTACCTAAAAACAAAAAAAGAAGCGCAAAAGATCAGCTACAGATCGACTCATTACACGTTGATCGATGGAGTCCTTTATAAAAAAGGATTTTCTCTACCATGCCTACATTGTTTATGACCCGAAGAAGCCAATTACGTGCTACGAGAAATCCATTTCAGTAGCTGTGGTAACCATTCAGGGAGCAGAGCACTTGCCCATAAGGTGATTCGACAAGGATACTACTGGCCCACTATCCAGCAAGATGCCTGAGATATTGTCAAAAAATGCATTAAATACCACTTTCTCGCCCATTTAAATGGCGGCAATACAGCTGTTAAGAACTAAAATTGATCAGATCAGCTTATCTTCTTCAGTAAGTTACTCCCGAGCCAGACGAACTAAACTCGAGAGTAGGGGGCTTCTTTTATAGGTGAAATACGAGCTGACCTCAGGTCAGGCCCGACCTGACCTGACCAACTGCAAATTGACCTAAAGATAGGTCGGTATCATCTGATCTAATGTGGAGACTTACTTCTAGATGCCTATAGAAGACCGACCTTGGCCATACGACGAGCTGGGTCTTTTGACGACAATCCCGTGATCTTAGGCTTACGCCGAGATAATGGGAGAAGGGTTTGAAGAATCATCAACTGATACAGAAATGTCTCCAGCGACTATGGAACGACCCGAAGATCTTGGAGATCCGAGATTTTCTCCACGGGAGTTGCGTTTCCTTATAGGAGGATAACTCTAAACTTAAGTATATAAAAGGACACTTCTTCTTCATTATTAAGGTATGCAATCTCTAAATCAGAGAAGAGATTCTTTCTTTTTCTAGAAGCTTGGACTGACTTAAGCATCGGAGGACTAACGGCCAATCCCCGTCCCCTCCTTTAGCCGTTTTTGTTCTTGCAAGTTTCAGAGGGAGATTTCAACCTCAACTCGTTACTTGTTGAAATCTCGGCAACAACAGTTGGCACCATCTGTGGGAATCGTGTCTTTTTTTACTGTAAAGTCTTGTTCTCACCTAAAAGCTCAAAAACACTCCCATCATCTTAAATAGAGTTACGATGGATGCGAAAAGAAAATATAAGGAGAAGGCTCCCACAATTACTGGAATTTCTGAAGCCCCACATTCCGTCGATGAAGGATCTATCCCCGAAACGCCCACCATCCAAATTGGCGGAACGTCCTCTCACTTTGTTCAGCAAGGCGGACAACAGAGATTTCGTAATCGTGGGATCAGATTGCCCACTCTCGAAGAACAAGTGGGAGGTATCGCTGAAAGACTGGGGGGCGTTGACGAACGATTCGGGTATGTCGATTAAAGGCTCGATAAAATCAAAGCCCTCTTAACAGGTTTGGTTCATCCAACTCCAGATTATAGAAACCATGACGAGCCTCAACAATCTCGTCCCCAACCTCAACAATCCCAACGCTCTCGTCAAATTCCACAACCAGAACATTCTCAGCGACCTATTCCAAATCAGGGGCGTGTCGAAGAAGATGAAGTTGCTAGTCAAGCAACAAGGGCAAAATCTCGATCAGCAGTGGATTTGCCTGCAAGCGATCTGTGCCATAAGCTCAAAGAAATAAGATCATCCTGCTTAGATCAGGCTCGAGCTAACTTTAGGGTAGCCGACCGAGTGGATGACAATATAAACCCACTGGAAGTCGAGCTGAAAGATCTCCGTGAACAGGTAGGCGATATACAGAGAGCACAGTGTGCCAGGGCACCTATTGCAGTGAATGCACTGGTTGATTCCTCAGAGTCACTATTTACTGGAAAAATCCATGAGGAACCGCTTCTTAGAGGATTTAAAATCCCTCAGCTCAAACAATACTCCGGAATAGGAGATCCAGAGGAACATTTGGAAAACTTCAAGGTTTGAATAGAACTCCTTGGAACCAGTGGACATATTATGTGCAAGGCCTTCCCATTATCATTAACAAGCTTAGCATGGACTTGGTTTCATAACCTAAAGCCAAGGTCAATCATCTCGTTTTCCCAATTAAGTAGGGCCGTCGATACTTAGTTCATCGGGAGTACCGACCCGAGGAAGCATTCAACCCATCTCGCTGCGGTCAAACAAAAAGAAAGAATATCTTCTCTGATTTAGAGATTTTGTACCTTAATAATGAAGAAGAAGTGTCCTTTTATACACTTAAGTTTTGGAGTTAGACTCCTATAAGGAAACGCAATTCCCGTGGAGAAAATCTTGGATCTCCGAGATCTTCGGATCGTTCCGTAGTCGCTGGAGACATTTGCGTATCAATTGATGATTCTCCGAACTCTTATCCCATTATCTTGGCGTAAGCCTAAGATCACGGGATTGTCGTCAAAAGACCCAGCTTGTCGTATGGCCGAGGTCGGTCTTCTGTACGCATCTAAAAGTAAGTCTCCACATTAGATCAAATGATACCGACCTGTCTTCAGGTTGGTTTGCAGTTGGTCAAGTTCGGTCGGGCCTGACCTAAGGTCAGCTCGTATTTCAACTATAACACACTGGTTACATAGTTCCAAAAACTAATGGCACCAACAATATTATACCTCTACCTACTCCTAGCTCTATAAAGTACACCCACACACCCACCCGGAAGGACCTGATAATAAATTGCGTATTATGATATCTAACCTGTCCAACATTTGCGCCGCCATGAAGATGGTACGTCCCAAGAATAAGCCAATCCAACTATCAACCAGGGCACACTATAATAATAATAATAATTAAAAAAACTGCCCAAAAACTGACAAATTAAAGTGATGGGGCCCACCTGTTTGCCGATTTGGCTGATTATTGGTGTGTCCCGTCGTGATGGTTGATTGCATATCCACAGGTTGGATGATAAAGATATAGTGTGCCATTGCAACAAACATTGTACCTCTACCTACTTCTAGGTGTATACCGTAGAAATATATAGGCCTGGAAGGACCTAATGATGAATGACATATTAATATGACATCCAACTTGCCTAACAAGTGATTCCACCCTCCAAATAGACTGCTACAACACACATACAGACATGAGGTTTTCTGGAACACATCCTGATATATATATATATATATATATATATATATATATATATATATATATATATATATATATATATATATGGACTATATACTACTATGATAGGGACCCTTTTAAGTGACCTAGCCCATTGGTCCACTGCAGTTTGTGAATGACATATAACTCACTTAACAGTGTCCTCTATCACCAATGTAGGATGTTAAAAAATCAGATCAATCCAATCATCAAGTGGCCACCATGTAGATACCATACTAATTAAGCTAGCATGGCACATAGGAGTGAGATTCAATCCATCCGAAGGGATCGGACCATCATGCACGTGCCTTGACATATGAATCAGGTCATTCCATTAGTTAGGTCGGCCATAGTTTGTAAAACAAATGTATGGTTGTGAAATTTTTTGGCTGAAGTTTCATAACCAGCCCACATGTTTTGTGACCCACCTGCTAAGGTGACAAAGTACTCCATTTTAGGCAAGAACATGTGCATGGTCAGACCCACTTGGCCAATGGCTTGCACATTAAACTATTTGCTGCAGCACACACATGGAGATCCATGCACAAGCTGTGTCCATTAGCACACAACACTTAGGACGTGGGGCGCATTTGGTGCTTAAAATATATAGACTGCAACATGTGTCGCGTATGCGGAGTGCTTGAATGTGAATCGTGGTATATGTGGTATGTGTAAGGTGCTCCTTTCAATTATTAGAGACGAAAATCAATCTCTTCTTCTAATTATTTTGATCGATTTATTTTCCTTGTATACCAGTTGATTTCACTTTCATGTGTAGTATTGTATTCCCCTACTTAAACTTTATTTAGAGTAATGTACATTAGAAAACATAAGAACATTATGTAAATTGCCATGTTATCAACTTGGGGATGTACAATGTCACATCGACCACATGCATAACTTAGTACATGTGACGGATGCAGCATGCGAAGGGAAAAAACAAATTGAATTTGGAATATTTGTCTTGTTTGGTTTTCCAATTACAATAGTTAATCGATATAAATGGGAAATGATTATTTAATGTTGTAACTATGTGGTGACATCATTTGCATTTGATTGTAATGATGATTTTACTACATTATTCGTTCCACACAAAAATTATTATAAAAATGATAGTGTGAAAATATAATGATTACAATTTACTTTACCTACTTCTTCTACAAGTGTATTTAACTCTTGATTTATGAGTAATGGTTTTCGTTTACAAACCGTAAGACTTTTATAAGGTGAGCCATACATGATTATTGGTTTTGATCTGACCGTTAGATTATTTAGATTGAGTGATTTAGTAGGCCCCATTATAGTTGGGATCGTTACAAATAGGTTTTAAAGGGGCGCTAGAACCGTTGTCTCTATATATGTTATTACATTAGATGTGGAAACTCACTGTGTGAAAACCCTAGAGGGGAGAAGCGTGATAGGAAAGCTTTTCTAGCTCTCTTTCTTATAAATACATATCTTGGTCATACCACCCACATAGAAAGAAAAAACCATAGCTCCACTAAGAAGTTCTCCTAAAAAAGTAAGGTGTGGAAGACTTACATCCATCTTTGCAACATTATGGCATCAGGAATGCCTTCCCTATCAAGTATGCGTTTAAGATTACAATGTAAAATTTTCATTATTGATGCATAAGTGATCCGTTTATTCCGCAATATTTAAATTATATAAACACTTGGATTGATAATCATGGATCATTTTCTTTGCATTTCATCAAACCAAACAATCCGTCAACAGAATTGAAAGATATATAGTGACACGTGTATCACAAGAAGACTAAGCTGGTTTTTACTTTCCCTTAGAATTAAAAGGTTTTTTTTTTTTTTTTTTTTTTTTTTCGTTTTTTCTATAATAGATAAACCATTTGGAATGACCGAGTACTTCTCTTTTCTTTTTCTTTTTTTTTCTTTTTTTTTTTTTTTAAATTTTCCTCCTACCGTAGATCAACCTTTCACTAGCTATATACTGCTACCAAAGGCTGGAACAATCAACCTTTCGCTAGCTATATACTGCTACCAAAGGCTGGAACAGCAATGTATATCAGACAAGCACTTGATCTAGCTGTGCTACTTATGTCAAACAATCACTTGATCTAAAAGCTCGAGCTGCGGTTAGAGGATGGAGCTACTTATGGCAAACAACCACTTGATCTAAAAGCTCGAGCTGCGGTTACAGGATGGAGTATCAATGTATATTAAGGGACTTCAACAACATTCGTCCTTTTTACATTTTCCACTGCTAAAATATGGGTGTCGGTCGGTGTCAATTCAACTCGCCGTGTGGGGTCCACCATCTTTTGGCTGGTGGTTGTGGGCATTGATAGATTGCCTTTGGTTGGTCTCTAGCATCTTCAAAATGGAGTTAATTAATACCCTTTCAGACAATGTAGAGTATGACCATCCATACGTAATGCACATAGCCACTGCACACGTGGCATCCATCTCCTCAATCCCAACCTTCCAAATTGTGGGGCCAACTATCATCTGGTAATTGGTAATCCTACTGAGTTATTATGTCATCAGATGATATTTTAAAAAACGAAAGGGATTCCGCGGTCCAGAATTAAAAAAAAAAAAAAAAAAAGAATCTCATTAATCAGAGTTTAGAACTGCCCAAATCGTTACTTCATTTCCCCCTATAATTTGTTTTCCACGATTTAGATGGTTTGGATCGTTGTATACATGTGCCATGTCTACTGTAGTTGCATGCATGTGTATGGATGGTCACACTCTACCAGAGCATCAATGCTCTTTCCCGCATACGACGTACTGATACTTTACAGCAGATATGGCAGTTGGGATTCGCAGCAGACTCATACATAAGTATGGATTCATCCTCCACACGTCGTCGCGATGTATAGCGATCCAGACCATCTAAATTTGTAGATCCCATTGTGGATGGACCATATCTCTCACACTGATCATCAAGTAATCATAACCTTCCAATTAGTAGCTATGAAATGGACGGTTAGGAGTAAAACAAGGAGTGGTCCACATTGGAAGGGAAAATAATATTTTTAATATTATCTTCTTAGTGCAAAATTTAGGTTGCTCTCCATCGGCAGATGGGTCAGTGATTTGGACAGTCTGGATTGCCCTACAACTATGCTGCGTGTACTGTTGAAGTGTCTCCAACATGTACATTTGATGTGTGGGGTCCACCATTATGTGTGCATGGCATCCAAACTGTACATAGGGTAACCCCACCATAAATTGATGAGATACCACAGCATCGAGTTGATCCAATCATCAAATGGGCCACACCATAGATAATGATAGGCAACCACCCAAAACATCTGAATCGTTTTTGCATGCAATATGAATAAGTTCTATACGTTTGTGAATGCTTTTTACTTACATGTGGATATGTTTTGTAAGTTAAGGTTCATCTACAGCTGTCCATTGATTCCAATAGTGTGGTCCACCCAACAGCTGTTGGGCTGATTTTTGTTTCATATGATCTTGATGTAGGACCTTTATTATGCATGTGGACATATATGGTGATGGTACGAAAGGATGTGAGAAATTTATGAAAATTAGGCGACGTACCTAGTTCCTGAGGCCTGTCCATCCACACATGTGCCAATGGAATAATTGTGTGGAATAGGAGCCGTCCGTTTGTGGGCTAATCTGTTTAGATCTTTAAATCCCACACATGTTTTCTAGTTTGGCATTATTTTATTTTTATCCTTTTAAGAGAAACGATCTGATACAGCAGTTGTATAATAAGTTATGATAAAGTCTTTTTTTTTTTTTTCCAGCCAACATATCTGACAACTAGAATATCCAATCCGAGTAGACGGTGGGCCATACCATGAAAATCACATAATAAGAAAATCAAGCTGGTCTACTCATTAAGTGGGCCACACCAATATTTTAAGTAATACCATTGGCTGTCCACATAGTTTGATGTTGTATCCTATTCTACATGTGTGTTATGTTTACGGGAAAAGAATGGTTGCATCATAGCTTCTGATGCAGCCACTGTATCTGCATACCCAACTACTGTAGATTCTTCATTGCATGCGGAAAAACAACTGCAACCATTGATGCTTGCAAAAAGACCTCTGCCTCGAAAACTAGCCACGCCCGAAATGCGCGGATCAATGCAAGATCAAAGGAGAGAAATAATATGAAATCAAACCATACACACGCATTCATCATAAGAGAATTCAAATTTATGTGGAAAAACTCCTCAATGGATAAAAAAACCACGGCACAAATCGATCCACTATAAATAAACAGAAGATTATATGGATTGACAGCCCACAAGTAAGGAAAAACAGATAAAACCTCAACTTCTTTCTCAGACAACTCTCTCCCCTCTTTCTAATACGATTAGGAAACCTTGAATACCTTAGGATATCATCTAAGTCCGGATTACAACTCCTTAAATAAGTTAAAAATCGAAAATAGAAACATCTTACGCACTACCACGTATTGCGCAAGAAAACTGCGAGAGCAGTTGACCGATCGCCCAACGCACCAAATCGTTTGGGGAAATTACGCCCGACGCTGTCTTATTGTCGACCGATCGGAGCCTCCTGATTACCGATCGGCAGACCGATCGAGGGCACCTACAGAAAACTATCCAACCTCTATGCATCTAAGTCACACTGCCAAACCAGTCGACCAACTGATTTGAATACCCAATCTGCGCGTCCGTTCGAAGGCTCTCCAACATGCCTTGCTTGTTTCAGCAACAACCACCCATGCAAGTTGGGTGGCCCACCTTTTTTCTTCTCTCTCTCTCTCATGCATTTGGACCACAGTTTGGTGATCCAGACCCTTGACCATGGTCTCATGAACGTGGGAGCCTAACCTTTGGAAAAATAGGCAAAGATTGGACGGACAGGATCATCCAATCCTGAATTTTTCTGGGAATTCCCCATCGACAGTGTGGTCCACTGGATGGACGGTGTGGATCATGGAACCATGAATGTCTGTGAATATCAGGACAATGGATAGCTGTACTCCTGTCCAGAGCGGGACACTTGGATATCATTTTTTGCGGTGTGAACACTACGTAGTACGTACTCGACTAACAATAGAAAGATTTTCAAGATAAGTACGTGGGATTTTTTGTGTGGTTAGAGATGGTCCATGCAAAAAGGTTGTATGGAAACATGAGTTGGCTCGTCGTTTCTTTCCATTTCTAAGCATGCAAACGTAATACGGCAACTGTTAGGAGTGGGCCCCACTTCCAGCATTAGTAAATTCCTGGCCCTTGGATTGCCAAACACGCCAGCCCTAAGTCGGCCTTTTCTGTGTCACATGTGTACAAAGGCATGTCGCGTGCACACTGCCTACTCGGTGAACTTTTCATGTTGCCGCTATCTACACCGTCCAATTTGTGGTCCCCAACGAGTGGTTCGCTACCATTAATACTAATACGTGTATATTGGATTGGTTGCGTGAAACAAACAAGGATATTGGTTTGCATGCATGTCCACCATTACTTGGATTTATGTCCATTAATTAATTAAACCGTTGGGATTGTCTGACCGGTTCAAATTTCGACGGTCCGGATTGACTGGATGTGAATTTCCTGCAACGGTTGTGGGAGAGAGCCTGTAACAAAAAGATTTGTGGAGCCCACCATATTGTCTGTGATGTTGCCCAGATGAGCTTTGGGTTAGACTGATTTTGGGGGCTCTTGACCTGCATTGAGTTGACTCACATGATGGACGGAATGGATGTCACACCATGGCCCCCACAGAGATTTTTTGTTGCACGGGCTTCCTACAACAGTTGTGGGAGTAGATTCACGCCATAGTCGACATGCACACGCATGAAACGCTCTGATTGTCAATTTAGATTGAACAGCATGTCTCGGGTTCAAGGGCTAAGGAGACACACTAACCCTACTTAGTGTGTGGGTGCATCATCTGACTAACCAAGTGGGTGTGTTACCCAGCTAGCTAACAAGTGGGTGTGTTGCATGACTAACACTCAAATGGGCCCCATGAAGTTTTTTGGTTGCACGAGCTTCCTACATCTGTTGTGGGAGTTGATTCGTGTCATAGCCAACATGCACGCACATGGAACGTTTTAATTGTCAATTTAAATTGAACAGCAGGTCTCACGGTAAAGGGCTAAGGAGACACACTAACCCTACTTAGTGTGTGGGTGCATCATGTGACTAACCAAGTGGGTGTGTTGCCCAGCTAGCTAACAGGGTGGGTGTGTTGCATGACTAACACTCAAATGGGCCTCATGGAGTTTTTTGTTACACAAGCTTCCTACAACTGTTATCCGAGTAGATTTGCGTCATAGTCAACATGCACGCACATGGAACGTTTTAATTGTCAATCTAGATTGAACAGCAGGTCTCAGGTTCAAGTGCTAAGGAGACACACTAACCCTACTAGTGTGTGAGTGCATCATGTGACTAGCCAAGTGGGTGTGTTGCCCGGCTAGCTAGCAAGCTAGGTGTATTGCATGACTAACACTTAAATGGGCCGGAGTTTTTTTGTTGCACCGGCTTCCAATAGTTGTAAGTTTTAATTGTCAATCTAGATTGAACATGCATCATGTGACTAACCCAAGTGGGTGCGTTGCCCAGCTAGCTAACAGGGCGGGCGCGCTTGCATGACTAACTAAAAAGAAAAATCTTTAGATTCCATCAATGCATGTGATAATCTCTTTAGGGTGAATATCAAATGGGCTTGATTTGATATTTCTGATCGTAGATGTTTCATTCACCAAATTTTCCTGAGTTGGAGGATTCTAGCTGCATTGTTTGACCATTTTCATTGGTTTAATGTGAACCGCTGCTGTATTTCTATGATGACTAGTCTTTTTGTAGGCCACCTATTTGAAGGGTTAGAATTCTTCCCAAATAGGTGAATAGACCATCCACAACGGAGCCCATAATATTGACCGTTTGGATGACTGAACTGTGGGCCCCACTAAATAGGTCATAAACACAGCTGGTTGGATGATCCAGACCTCTGATTAATTGAAACCATTGATTATGTTTCATATTAACCGTCCCATTTGTGTCCACCAATGCATCTGTCAGGGAACCACTTTAATGTAAATTTTGTTCCGTGGTCCACCCAAATTGGTGCCCACTGTTTGGACATTTGATTTGGATCAAATGCATGCCACGTGTACGGTTAGTGAGTGCATGCATATGATCTGTCGCACTCTACAAAAGTAAGATCCTTCAAAAGAAGACTTTGAGAGCATGGCCCACCTCGTAGGCTAACCTGACCAACGGTCTGGATCAACGAAGTGGGGCCCAGTTATAGAAAATGCAAATCCTATCTTATTAACCATTGAAAATGCTCTTATTAATAAATCCCATGATAACAAAAATAAATCCCAATAATAATAACAATAATAATAATAATAATAATAATAATAATAACAACAACATAATAAAATAAAATTAATATAAAAGTGAGAATGAGATTACAAAAAAAAAAAAAAAAAAGTAATATTTACAACTCCACCCTTCAAATGGAAGTAAACTACGACTATGCCCCTCGGTCAACGACGACCGTAATCTCACCCGGCAGCCAATCACCACTGCCCTTGGAATCCACCGACAAAAGCCTAACGGTCGTACAGTTCTCCAACAACGAACCGGTCTTCAGCCTCTGAAAACCGGGCGCCAGAACCCGGTCCGCCCACTCATCGAACCCGGTTTGGCCGAACCATGCCCCCCCAACTATCCGGTCCACCACCATGCTGTCTACCTGGATGGCCCACCCATCACCAACGGCTGCTGCGAATTTGGCCGCGATCTTCGACGCCACCTTGCTCCGAAGCGGGCCGAAGTTGACCGGCCTGAAGACGATCATGTTGTCGACTGAGCCGATCAACATGTCCAGTGGATATGAGGATGGAAGTAATGGTGGCCACCTGATCACTGGGCCATGCTCCTGTTCATGGTCGACGGTGAGACCACTTGAATTGCGGGACCCCTCGGTGGCATCGTTGTCGGCCATGTTGGCTGCTAAATTCAGGTCAAACGGCAGAGCAGCGGCCAGCACCGGCATCGTTTCTAGGCTTCATTGGCCTGTCATCATCGTCGTTCATCAGCCACTCGGCCCGGCGCTTGCTTGTCTTCTGGACCACTGATATCTGTAACAGCCACCTGCGGCCCACCATAGCCGCAAGCTCATCTTCATCGGTCGGGTGGGAATTCGGCGAGTTCTTGAGATTTTCTGGCACCCATTCAGTGGTCATGATGAAGATCACACTTCCCAAACTGATCTCACGCCCATGGGAATCCATCAGCCGTCCCTTCTCTATCGCACGCTTGATGCCGGCCTGGACGAGCATGTCAGCGCGGTCGATGTTCTCGAGCACAACCACTGAAAACGGGCTCCGTCGCACTGCTTCTGCTATCCTATCAAGCACGGTCTTGCCGCGGGAGCGAACATCAGATTCATCATCATCACTGGCCTGTGAGCCAAGACGGAT
The DNA here is from genome assembly GCA_003013855.2 of Liriodendron chinense. Taxonomy (NCBI): domain Eukaryota; kingdom Viridiplantae; phylum Streptophyta; class Magnoliopsida; order Magnoliales; family Magnoliaceae; genus Liriodendron; species Liriodendron chinense. The sequence continues at coordinate 1,813,864 of ML058387.1, forward strand.
GGTGATCGGATGGGCCCCACAGATAAGCTCCGATAACGCTGATGCCATTTTCTTCTTGCCAACCTTATCCGGGCCGACGAACAGCAGCCATGTATAGCCCTTCGCCCCGACCCCATGATGATTTCCATGGCCTGCTTTGCGCTGAATTATGGTAGTAGTTATGGCCGATGCGGCTTCCAGCTGCCACCCAACCTTCTCTGTGAGACCCTTGAAGATCCTCTTGAAGGAGTCGGTGTCCAATGCATTGGCATGCTTTTCGCTTTGCCACCATTCGGACGGAATGCAGCTGGTGAGATCTTTGATATGCTCTTTATGGGTTTTCTCAGTGGAGTTTTCAGTGATCTTGGGACACCCAAGAACAAGATCTGTCCGAACAGGGCTTTTGGGTGGGGTGATAGGATGATCGGGTGCGTCCCGCATAGGAGCATGGCCTGTTTGTAGGATGGCTGGGGCAAGTTGTAACTTGGATTGGAATGGCTGGCGGCCGAGCAGGTTTGGATTGTACATGTTCGCCAATGAATGGCCTGCCGTTACCATTCGATCAGAGCCGACGACCATGTGGAAACTGGGGTGGAGATTTCGGCATGTTTCATTCCATTTCTTTTGCAATTCTTCAGTTTTATGCTTCTGAGTGAGTTCTTGATCTTTGGTCTGCGAAAACCATAAAAACAGAACGAAACAGAAGCGAATGAATTCAGTACTGAAACCATTTGAAATTTGAATTCAAGAGTGGGAATTGATGTTCGATGTGTAAGCACGCACCAGTGTTTGATCTGTTGTTTTGATGCCGCCATTGCTAAGCTTTGCATTCTGCATCCATTGTGGCAACGTGGGCCGCGGTTCTGATTTGGAATCCAGGGAGGATTTCTCGAACTCATTCGATGCAATCTTGGACAGATCGCGCTTGTAATTCTGCATACAGACAGGGCAGCAACTAGCCCCTCTAGCTGGATCCTTGTTTTCAAATGGGCCTAGTGATGGGAGAGTGGGTCCCGTCATCGGGACACCCTTCAGTGGGGTGAGAGATCCAGCCGAGCTGTTTAAAATTCCGTTGCCTCCAAGCCTGAAATTCGAAAATTAACAGAATTCAACATATCAAAAATCAGGTCTTGTGTCACAAAACATGCAAAATTCAATTAGCTCAGTCGTTGTAATTTCTAGAGAGAATTCCAGTGTTGAAACATAGTCTTATATCTACTTCTCTCTTTTCATAGTCATATTCTTCTCTTGGGTTTGCAGCAGAATGACCTCCATATTCATCGAAATCACGATTTGGGTGTACTGTCCAAACGTACCCTTGAGCAAGAAATCAAAAGACCCATAAACACCTGCTGGTTACCTAAACTCTGCATGCAAAGATCAAGACTCCAAACAAAATGATTATGGCCAAGACTATGCAAAATGGATACAAAATATCCTCTGTATCTGCCAAAATCACTACTCATATGTGCATCCAAACACATAATCAAGAAAGAGAAAGGCCTGTGAACATCTGCTCTTCTCCTAGACTCTCTATACAAAATCCAGGACTCTGCAAATGGGATTATGGCTGACACTCACTATACAAAGTGGAGATACCGCTCCTCTACATCCATCCAAATAGAGATCTAGGCGTACATCCAAACACACACTTAGTCAAGATTCTACACAAAATGGATATAGCCTCTCCTCTCTGTCTGCTCAAATCGTGATTTGGGTGGAGATCCAAACGTAGCCTTAATAGTTAATAGAGAAAAAGAGAATTCCATGAACATCAATATGTTGTTTTCCTAACTTAACTGCAGCCAAGATCACCTATACACAATGGATATGGCCTTACTTTCTGTGTGCTCAAATCATGATTTGGGTGTACATCCAAACGTAGCATTAATCAAGAAAGAGAGAGATCCACTGAAAAACTATATAAAATGGATATGGCCTTACTCTCTATCTCCTCAAATCGTGATTTGGGTGGACATCCAAACGTACCCTTAATAGAGAAAAAGAGAGTTCCATGAACAACAATGTATTGTTTTCCTAAACTCTCTATACCAAATCCAAGACTTCTAAACAAAATAGACTGTAGCCAATACTACCTCTACAAAATGGATATGGCCTCTCCTCTATGTTCACTCAAAAATCGTGATTTGGGTGGGCATCCAAACGTAGCCTTAATCGAGAAAGAGAAAGATTCATGAACAGTAATATGTTGTTTTCCTAAACTCGTCATGCACAGTCGATTACTTCTAAACAAAATAGACTTGTGTCCTAGATTATCTATACAAAATAGCTATAGCCTCTGTATATCCGCTCAAATTGTGATTTGGGTGGAAATCCAAACATAGCCTTAATCAAGAAAAAGAAATACCCATGAACAGTAATATGTTGTTTTCATATTCTCTCTATAGAAAATATCCAAACACCAAGCAACCTCTCTGTTCTAAAATTTTTAAATTCCAGTAAGATTACTCCTGTTCATTCATGGAATGATTCTGTTAACAGATGTTTTATTATAAAATAAAAGAAAAACTGAAATCAGCCATGAATCAAAGCTTAGATAATTATAAAAAATCCAAGAAATGTGATTGCAGAATATGAGAAAGAACACAAGACCCACCTGGGAAACAGCCCGGGCAGCGGGGTTCTCGTGGCGATTGGCACCGCCTGCAGATCCCAGTCATTCTCCATCGACTGGGTGGTAGACCTGGCACCTCAGATACGTCTTGCTAGTCGCCGTCCCAATCAGCCACAGACTACTACCGAACCTCGCCAATAGCTTCGCCACCTCCATGACAGCAGCCCGCGCCGTCTCCGATACAACCTTCTGCTGCTGCAGAATTGGACTTGGACCCAAGACACTCAATCCAGCCGGCTGCTCGACGAGCCACTTCAAGTCTCCTAAATTGATAATCAAGCAGCCGCTGCCACCCCGGCTGAGTCGGGTCTCAACCAAATTGCCCAATTCACTCAACTTCCCAGGGATTTGGGATTGGTCTGGACTGAATTCCTTCTCCAAAGAAACTACCTGAACATTCCTAAGCCGGCCGTCGTCGCTGACCTCCCTCTTCTCTACCATCTGCAGCACCTCTCTTATCACCGCCTCCGGTTCAGACTCCCCCACCAAAATCGGATTCCGCTTCTTCCACCTCAGCAGAATATCGACGACCCGCCTCACTTCCTCCCTCTTCGGCTGCCCAGGCTGCTGCTTCTGCAGCCGTGGATTCATATACAGATTCCTGCTGACCGGCGGGGCAGCAGAATTCAGGGTTCCGGCTGAATTCAGCGACTGCTCAATAGCAGCCTTGACAGCCGGGCTGGAGAAGCTCGCTTCCCGCATAACCCGGCTGATGCTCGGGTCGTCAAGGATCGAGATGATCAGCTGCTCAAGCTCCACCTTGACGGCGAGCAGTGGCTGCTGCTGCTGCTCTGGGCAGCCGCGGCGCTGATGGGCCTGAGCCCGCTTGAGGGCAGCCATCAGCGCGTTGGAGATAGGCGGGTCGAGCTGAGCTGAATTCGGCTCGCCCCCACCATTACCGGACGGGAGCCGGTCGAGCGCGATGCTGAAGCAGAGCTCCAGCGCTCGGCATTGGAGCGGATGAGATGAATTGGGGTGAGACCGGATACATGCCTCACGCAGGTACCCGGTTGGGGACCCGAGCAGCGTCGCGGCCACGTGGAGAGGCGTTGTCTGACTGTGGCCGCGACGAGCAGCCTCGGAGATGGAGTGGTTGAGGACGGTGGCCGCTTCAGGCGTGAGCGTTTGTTGAATAGTGGTGAGACCTGCTCTCATGATGGAGGAGCTCTCTGTCTTAAACCCGAAGAAGAAGAAGAAGAAGAAGAAGAAGAAGAATCCTACCGTATTTGAAATCCTTCAAGTCTAGTAATAGCCTGAGAGACATTACACATTTAAATCCGTCTACCGTTTGGGGATTGAGGTATCCTTAATAGATGTGGAGATTATGGGTTGGAATAAGAGGGAAATGAAAATGGAATGGAAACAAAATTGCACTTTCATGGAAAATTCATCCCCTGTAGACGAAATTAATGAGGAAAAGGAAAGATGGGATCTTCTCCTTCCCAGGTAAAAAATCATATAAACCCCTCTTCTCTCTTTTACGTATCTTGATACTCTGACGGATGATATGATACACAGGCACTTAGAAATTACTTACTTTTTTTTTTTTCTCAATACACCCCCACACATTCATACACCCACGCCACATGGGTGCTCGATCCCATGATCTCGAGTTTGTCTACCACTGAGCCATGGAGCCAAACCCCACCTATATATTACTTAGAATTTGTATGTCATGGAAAGACAGTTACAAATTACTTAGAATTGGTAGATGTACGGTCATGTTTAGATTGTAAATTACTTAAAATAAGCTAGTTGTGTCTTAATAGCTTATCTTGATTTCTACTTATTAAATTGAAGTAATTAAGTAACTTTAAATAATAAAAACACTACTTAGAATTAATCCTAAACCAAACTTACTTGTCTTAAATAAGTTACTTATCTACTGCTGGAAGTAGAAAAAGTAACTTATTTAGTGGTATCCAAAGAGGCCCCTAAAGAGTCAAAATTTAACTATCCAAATTGTATTATCTCGGTATAGATGTACCAAGAATAAAAATTAACCTTGTTTGAAGATCTTGATTCTATGGTTGGTGTATATTTATTAAATTGCTAAAGTAAAAGATATCCAACAGTCATAATTCCACAAACGAGTCTCCATGACTCATATGTTAGAATTGATATTAGTGGGCTGCATAATGTAATCAGCTTTGTTTTGAGTTAATATATTCCATGTGTATAATTTTTTAAGTGCCTGTGTATCAAGTGTCACGCCTAGGCATGTAGAAGGGAGTTTTTCAAATACTACCTCATTAATATGGTATTTACATATCAATATTACTTATTAACTTTTCATTAAGCTACCTCATTAGTTAAGATAATTGTCATCATGGTGGGCGCGGATCAGCTAGTCCTAGTGAGACTAGCATAAGGGGTGGTTTCAAATCTCTTTGGGCCCCACCATGATGTATGTGTTTTATCCACGTTGTCCATCTACTTTTAAATTTTATTTTAAGGTACGAGCCCAAAAATGAGACAGATCCAAATCTTACGTGGACCACACCATAGGAAAACAGTGAGGATTGATGCTTACCAGTTGAAAATTTTTTGGGGGCTACAAAAGTTTTGTATCAAGCTGATACTTGTTTTTTCCCTTCATCTAGGTCTATGTGACCTTATCAAGAAATTGGATGGCAAATAAACATTACAATAGGACCTAGGAAGATTTTAATGGTCGACGTTCAATCTCTACTGTTTTCCTGTGGTGTGGTCCACCTGATATTTGGATATGTCTCATTTTTTAGCTCAGTGCCTTAAAATAAGATGAAAAATGGATGGACGGCATGGATAAAACACATACATCATGGTGGAGCCTCCAGAGATTTGAAACCACCCCTTGTGCTAGTCCCAATGGGACTAGCTGATTCGCGCCCCCATAATGGTACCTTCAAGTTTGTTTTCTTTAAATTAGTTAGATAAAGTGTGTGTTTTTTTCTTCTCATAAATGACAAACATGACAGCCAACTAACTTGATGGATGAGGTAACTTAATGAATAGTTAATTTAGATAGGTACCTAGATGTAAATACCTTATTAATGAGGTAGTATTAATTAAAAATCCATTTTTTTTTTTAATTCAATATCTCTGTGACTCTCCCTCCTCTTCTGCTTACAATTGTCACAGTATCCAATCTCTACACACCAAAATAAAGACCCATTTCCTTTTACAATCCAGGCCACTCCCTTGCCGATTTGAGAGACGAGGCATGTGGAGATGAGCATTGTAAGTGCTGCGATCGATGACCCTGATGATGGGTCCCCTCTCTCTCTCTCTCTCTCTCTCTCTCTATATATATATATATATATATATATATATCAGCCTAATACGTACAAGATGTTTGCCCCAAAATGTTTCGATGCATGGTAATATCCCCATCGTCACTGTTTCCCATGTTATATATGGCTCCCATTGGGTCTTGAATCTGCCTAATTTTGGCTTTGCGTCCTAACATGGTCCAGAGCGGATGTCATGAGGACATCACGGTGGGCCCCACATAGCTTTTTTAGAAGGTACAAAAAAAAAAAGGTGTGCAACATAGCATTTTTATTTCACAAGCTCCCTGCAATAGGTGTTGTGGGAAGGATTTTGTTAGGGTACGTGGTTGGTCCCGGCCGCATCTGGATTGCATTTGGGTTGATATGAACCATTCATGTTTTCATTATTACTGGCCAAATGAGCATGTTTCATTCTCGATCCCAACCTTTGAATCTTCAATTTGAATATAAGCCATTAAATAGTCATCTTGGTACAGAATCACCTGTTCACCAAATGTTTCTTATCATGTACTTGTAGAATAAAATCCAGAACGCAATCATTCTAGATCATCATTTAAGATGCAGTCAGGGGTGGAAAGCCGCCTCATCTGGTCGGCATTTTTGTCATTTATGAAAAACCAAACTTAATTTTATGAAATTTAGAGAAAACTAACTAGAAGGTACTACTTTGATAATCAACTTATTAATTATTAATGACGTAGCTTAATGAAAAGTCAATTTAGATTATTATCGATATGTAAATACAGACGTCTCCTACACAAGAGGTTCTCTCTCCTTAGGCATCTCGGCCTCTAGAAAGATAGTCTCTCTCTCTCTCTCTCTCTCTCTCTCTCTGTTTATCTTAAGTTTTCATAAGGGAATCATTAGTAGAGAGAGCATTCTTCTATAATATTCCGTAGTGAGAGAGTTCATATCAAGAGAGAGAAGCCTTGTATTTATGTTTTCAATTGTTTTAGTGCAGTAAAAGACCATCCCATGGATGTACCTATATTGCTAAACCATATAATTATCTTTATGCCTCTTATTGTTTTTACTTTTACTTTACTGTTTAACTTTTGATTTGACTCTCCTTGTTTTGTAATTTTTCATTTCTTGCATCAATCTTATGGGGGGTGTTTTTCTGCAATAGTATAGAGCCAAGCTAATTACTAGTGAGCTGTACTACTTTCATCAGATTTACTCTGTCCATGTTCATGGCCATCCATAAGTCTAGCAGTCCACATCCCACCATTAACTCTGTGTAGGATCCACCATAGTGTTTATGTGCCATCCAAGCCATTCATCTGTTGTGTGTCATCAGTAAGGCAGAATTAAGCAGAAATCACAGTATTACAAAATTCAAGTGGGCCATACCACAATGAATTTAGAGGTTTTACATATAATTTTATGGGGTGTGGTCCACTTGAGTGTTGAATCAGCCTGATTTTTTTGTTCCAGATGAAACAAGTGGGACCTACATGATGGAAGCCTTGGATTTTATTCACCTAAGTCATTTCCCCATGTTACACCCTCATCTATAGCTCAAGTGGTAGACTGAGGAGATAACCTTGATTTGGTATCTAATCACAAGCGGGGGTAGCTAACAATGCGGTATGACGAACAATGGGATGTGTGTACTAACCCAAAAAAATAACAATAATAATAATAAATAAATAAAAGCTATTTTCCCATTATAGAGAAAGTGACCCCAGTCAACCCCATATAAATTCACTCCGCCCATCAGGTTCTGTACCCTATTCTAATCCAAGGCACAAAAAATCGGCCACATTTATGAGTCAAATCGGAATAATAGAGATGAGACGAGAACGGTAGGTTTGTATGTTGGACCACCATTGTAATTATCTTTCATCAAACCAGTGGTTGTAACTCATTGGGATGGAGTCATGATACAAAAATCAGTCTCATACATAACTTCGGTGGGCCACATCACGTGAACTTGTATGTTTCAGGAGCAATTTTACATTGTGTTTCCACTGGTGTGGTCCATTGGAAAAGAAAAAATAATAATTTATGTCCCATATTTTGCATCTACGGTTCAAATAAGAGTTCTCACCTGATAGACAGAGTGGATTCACTTATACAATGTAGTGGGCCCCACACAACTCTGGGTGTGGGTACCACGAAATAAAGGCGACGTGGGAAGGAGGAGGACATGGACCATGTATTTGATACTCTGGTACGGTGTGTTGCTTTATAAGAAACCACATGGGACTTGCACACGTGGCACATGTGTATCCCGGGTTAAGCCTGTCAAGCTGTGAGACTTTAGGTGGGGCACATCAGCATTGACTGATGGGATAATCCTAGCCTCTGATTTTATAGATATTTTGTTTATTGGGTGTCGACCGTTGACTGGTTTACATTTCAGCCGTGAATTAGAGGTAACAGCCTAACAGGTCAGGTTGGAAGGTGGTCCAAACTAAGGTTAGGTCAGCTCATGGATTGACTACTCGTCGGAGTCTAATACCACCGACTCGCTCGAAAGATTATGCCTGACTCAGCCAATTTAGATGAGTCACCCTCCCACTCAGGTAAGTCATGACTCAACTCAGGACTCAATGTGTCGGCTCCACCCACAGAGTTTGAGAGAGAGTCTAAGATAAGCTAAACCAGTATTAGATAGGCATGAGTCCTATGGTGAAGGGGGTTACCTCAGGTTAAACCCTATCCAGTATACGGCCTAAGTGGTTGGTTTGGATAGGGTTTAATTCGAGCCGAACATTGTTGATATACATTTGATGTACGTATATTTTTATGTATCAACTAATTGGGTAGAGCAAGGCATGCATTTAATCACATATTCCATTTCTAAACTTGAGTGGGGTTGTATTGAGTCGAATCAAGTCGGGTCAAGCATGAGTTTGATAAATTAGGGCAATGGGTCACAAGTTAGGCTTGGACAGATCTATTGTCGGCCCGTATAGCAACACGAATGATCAAGGACCGTAGATCAAAGGTTCTGATCGCATGCAATTTTATTCAATATATTGTGGTTTATAAATACAAAGAAAATAGCCTTTAATATGAAAAAAAGTACAATGAGGAAAAATTCAATCTCACCGGAATATGGATAAAGAGAAGAGATTACTGTCTACTTCTTAAAAATAATTTTTTATTTAAAAAGGACAAAGAATTTTATGAAGATAAGAGATAAAATTAATAGTATTGATAAAAAGTGTTGCTTACCATATATATATGCTAACCTTATATAAATAAAAGGAACTCTAAATTCTAATTTTACTCGAAATAAGATATCTTTTTCAAGTAGTAAAAGTTACTGGAATAGGTAAAAAAATAATATTAACCTTACCAAAACTAGTAAACAACCAGTTGAATGGCTAGCATTTTTTTTTTTTTTGTTGATAGTAGAAATTACTAAAAATAATGTTAATTTTATTAGAACTTGTAAGTATTTATTCGAAAAAATTGAAATTTACGAGAAATGGTAAGTTTTAACTTAAAATTATAGTTTCTTTTACAAAAAATTATTAAATTTTGTGAAGCTGTACGTTAGGTACAATCAATGTTTAGACCATTGGCTACCCTTAGGGTTGTTCCGTGACTTTCCAACTATATCTTATATCACAAACATGGCGCATAATCTAATTTTCGATTTCAATTTGTGTACGGTGGTGGTGAGGAGCTTTTGTGATCGTATGTTGTTTCTAGCTAGAGTTCCAAGGACGTTGGAATTAATAGGAATTGATGGCCTAGTGTGATGGAAACGGATTGCCTACAAAGTAACTCAGTAAACTTGGTGGGCCCACTGTGAATGTATGTGTCTTATCCATGCCGTTCATCTGTTCTTTGAGAGCATTTTAGGGCATGGGAATAAAATCGAAGCATCTCAAAAGCTCAAGTGAACCACATCATAGGAAACAGTTGGGTAATGACTTCCACCGTTGAAACCTTCCTAGGGCCCAAATTGATTTTTATTTGTCATCCAACCTGTTCGTAAGGTCACAAATACATGGATGAAGGGAAAACACAAATATCAGCTTGATCCAAAACTTCTGTGGCCTCCAAAAAGTTTTCAAAGGTAGATGTTCAATTCACACTGTTTCTTGTAGTGTGGTCCACTTAAGCTTTTTCTTGCTTCATCTTTTTTGTGTATAATGCCCTCAAATAATCTGTTAAAACTGATGGACGGTGTGGATAAGACAGATACATCATGGTGGGCCCCGTAGAGTTTACTCAGTACGCAATCCGTTCCCTTTGCTAGGGCTTCAGAGGCTGTATCTGTATCATAGGTTCTGATGCATCCATTTTCCCCCACCAAATTATCATATAAGTAGAATATCCGATCCGTTAAAAAGATGGTCCACAAGAAGATTATGATTACATGATATAAAGATCAGGTCGATTCACAGATAGATAAGGAACAACGGCTATCAATGGACATTTGATGTTATGACTTTCTATTCTTGTATGGTAGATACAATGCTTTCTAACTTGAGTATAATGTGATCATCAAGCTCTGATTAAACTTTTCTACGGATAGGATTTTGTAAATACATTGGCGACAAAAAGATGGATGTACCATAAATGTACTACAGCCGCTTTATCTGACCATTGCTCGCTGTCGTGCAATTCGCACAGCGCCACCTGACTTCCTTTCCGTGACGCGGCTTAGCTACTGACGATCTCAGTAGCTATCTGGCTACAGAAGTGACGTCACCAAGTTCTGTAGGCCCAACCATGATGAATGTATTGTATCCACGCCGTCCATCCATTTGGAGAGATAATTTTAGTGTATGAGACAAATAATGACGCAGATGCGAAGCTCTAGTTGACCCACCATTGAAAAAGTGGAGATAGTAACGCCCACCGTTGAAACCTTCATAGGGCCCACCATGAGGTTTATTTGAGATCCAATCTGTTCATGAGTTCACACAGAAATGGACGAAGGGAAAAAACAAATAGAAGCTTGATCAAAAGCTTCTGTGGCACCAAGAAGTTTTTAATGGTAAGCGTTCAATCCCCACTGTTTTCTATGGTGAGGTCCACTTGAGCTTTGGATCTGCCCTCCTTCTTTAGCTCATGTCCTAAAATGATATCTCCAAATGGATGGACAGTGTGAATACAACAAATACACCATCATGGTGGCCCAACAGAACTTGTGACGTCACTTCAGTAGCGGCATAGATACTGACGCGGTCAGTAGCTAATTGGCGTCCCCTTTCCTTTCCTGTGCATTCTTCTCCCGAGTAGAGGTAGCTTTTCTTTTCGCCTTTACGCCCTCTTGCTATATCATACGCTGTGCGTTTAAAACCATTTATTTAATACGTAAGAGGTATGACACGTGGAGGAGGAGACAGAGAGGAAGGGACAAACAGAGAAGGGGAGTCCTTATAATACTTGTTTTACACACCGTATGTGAAAGCCACCCAATCTAAGCCGTCCCTCGTGTAATAAAATCTTAATTATTTTTTATCTACTGTTACATTTTTATGATGAATTTACCCTCTTCTAATCTATGTTCTATATAGTAATTGCAAGGGTAAAAATGTCATTTAGAGCTTACATGATCTGGGCCAATATCAAGCTAGCTAGTTGGGTAATCCTAACCACTAATTGAAGAACTCTGGATGATCCGGATGGTCCGTTATAAAGGTCCATTGAAGGTCGTCACCTGATAAGTGAGATGTCCTCTGATCAATATAGCTAGCTCATCTGATTGGTTCAATTCTTGGTGTTGCAATGTTTAACGGTCCAGATCTCCGCAGGCTCGAGACAATGTTCACATTATCTGGCCTAAACAATCAGGCCAATTCACACCTCAGGTGGGCCCCACCGTACAAAACAAATGGACAGCAAGACAAAATTGTTTTAGCCGTTGGTTTGCTTTGTAAACTATGGTCCAACGGAGCAAAACCACTTGAGCTTTCAGGCAGATGATCTAAGCATCATGTTCAAACCATATGGACGGCTAATATCTCACCCACGTGTTTCATATTGTCGTGTGTGCCTCCTTGTGAAATGGGAGTGCTCACACGCGTGTGGAATCAGTATACTCACTGCCACATGAGCCAACGTGCAAGATCCGAGCCGCTCATTAGGTGGACCCCATTGTCTAGATCCCTTGGTCAATATTTTACGCCTGTCCACCTGTCTGGTGAGTGCCAAAAGAATTGAATATTTATGAAAACAATGACCGACGGTTCTGATTCAATGTACCTGTGAGGCCCACCAGATCATGAGAAGACGGGCCTGAATTTTCGGACGGAATCTAGATTATGAGGTGCGTATATGATGGTGGCTTTTGATCTGACACGTGTCACCTCAAAATACCGTTATGCTAGTATGACTTTCGGCTTCAGTGGGGCCCACCATTTGGATAGCCTTTATAGACGCGGATTGCGTACTGAGCAACTCAGTTCGCTATAGCTAACTGAGTCAACTCTGTGGAGGCCCTCTCTGATTGATGTCTCTTATCCATTCCGGCCATCCATTTTACCAGCTCATTTTAGGGCATGAAGTCCAAAACTGAAGTATATCCAACGCCAAATTGACCACACCACATGAAACAGTGAGAATTGAACCCCTACCGTTGAAAATTTCGCGGTGGCCACAGGAGTTTCGAATCAGGTTGATATTTGTGTAATTTCACGCTCATCCATATCTGTGTGAGCTCATGAACAGGATGGATGACAAATAAATATCATTCTGGGCCCTAGGAAGGTTTCAACGGTGGAGCTCACCATCCCCACTGTTTCCTGTGGTGTGTTCTACTTGAGCTTTGAATATTCTTCAGTTTTGGGATCGTGCCATAAAATGAGCTCGTAAAATGAATGGACGGCATGGATAAGACATATTCATCACGGTGGGCCTCACATAGTTTACTCAGTACACATTCTCGTCCAGCCTGGATGGCATGCATGCATGGAAACGTGATTTGAGTCCTCAACTTTTATTTGAACAGTGGCCGGTCCAACTACCCCTTAGTGCGTGGAGCAATCTCGGTCTGTTCTCACAAGTCCTTCCATTGGTTTCACTAACCGTCCATCTGCTGGACCCCACCATGTTTGGCCCATGCACGAAAAAGCCCACGACGAATTATTTACCCTTTTTAAATTCCACGTGAACGGTCGTCGTGTTTTCTTTCTTAACTGTTCCTGCCCAAGGTTTGAAATTTTGCAATCTCGAAGACTTTTAATTAATAGGCCATCCAAGGTGGAATCTATGATATTAACGGTTCCGATAATAGAAGCATGGGGCCCACTTCTAGAAACTGAAAGCCCAATACTCTGCAACGGTGGATTAAGTCGCGATGCATGATCAGAAAATGCGTCGAGACTATATCCGTTGGATTTGGGCGTTTTTAAATGAAGAAAACCGTTTATTTGACAATCCTAGCTTTGGATGGTGATGAGGTAAAAAAAATCTCTCAAATTAGGATACTTCAACACAGTGATTATACAATGGTCATGGAGACTGTTCAATTTTATAAGAAAAGAGCCAAAACATTTGTATTTTAACTAAAGAAAGGGAGACCCATCATTTAAACGGTTTGGATGGTTAGAAGATGGCCCAGGTTTAAAGGAATAAGTCTCGATGTATGGTATTAGAATACATCGAGATGTATAGGAGCAAATCTCATATCTATTTTCACCTACTCTCGTTTGCCTTTTTATCCAACCAAATTTCAACTTTCCACACGCAATCGCTGCCGACCAAAAAGGTAGCACGCGGATTTCACCTTTTCTATCGCATTTCTAGGAAGGGTTGGGTCTCCTCAGTCGTAGGGCTGTCAACGCGTTGGGTTCGGTACCCACACGGTTGTTAAACGGTCAAGATGTGGCACAAGCTTGACCCATTACTCAACGGGTCAACTCGTTTAAGAATTTATAAAGCCTGGCCCGGCCTGACCCAACCCATTAATTGTAATATGGACCGTCTTGACATGACGCAACTCAGGTTTAATGAATGGGATCCAACCCCTGTTTCACGGGTAGACACATTCCATTTCAACACTAATGTTATGGGTTCAAGTGGCCATGTGGTGGGACCAAGTTGAAAACCCGTGATCAAGTTCACTAGGGAGAGTTTGAGAGTGGGCCACTCTGCAAGAAATGATTAGGATTGAACACCCACAATTATAACTTCCCAAGGGCCATGGAAGTTTTGGGTTAGGTGATATTTGTATTTTCCCATTATATTGATTCATATCACCTTATGATTGAATTAGATGGCATATTGGATCATGGTGTAGCCCACTCGAGTTTTGGGTGCACCTTTTTTTTCATATTGTAAAATGAGATGGCAAAGTCGATGGACAAAATAGGTATTACACAAAGATTGGGGTGGCCTCCATGGGGCCTATGGTTACTTAGGATTCCTGTAACCCCAGCTGACATAATAGGTGTGAATGCTCTTTTCTATATATAGAGCGGTCGCCTTCACTTATGCTTATTGTTTATGCAAATGGGGTATAAAAGTGACTCAAATATAGAAATATATTGATGTTCGGAGTCGCCATTAACCAAATGAAAGTTTATAATCTACGGCTGGTTAGAAACCGTAGAATTGCTCAATATTAAGAAATCATAAAATTTTTCTACTAAATTAACTCTTACGATTGATTTAAGGTCGTAGATTCAGAATAAGGGACTCGGTGACCAAAGAGGAATGGTTATGCACTATTTTCTACTCACACAACATACAATCTTTACTCTATGAGATTTTAAAGCTTTTAAAGGGATTTAGCATCATTTCGACATTATATCTAGCCATGCTTCGCATAATTTATGATAGGCTGAGCATGCAAAAATAAAGAGATTCTACCCTTACTCCAAAGAATTAAATGACTTCGAATAGACAAATGCAATAAAGAAAAAATGTGCAAAGAAAAGAAAATAAAAATGCGAGTTGATGATATAGATATATTAAGAATGTGTGAAGTAAAATGCAATTTAAGATTAATTGAGATGTGAGAAAGAAAATGGAAAGTCAGACACACTTTTATTGTAAAAATGAATGGTTGAATATCTCCTGATTTCAATTATAGTCTTTAACTTTGCTGACTTCTTTACTAGAATTTTTTTTTTAGAGCTTATCAAAGTTAGGCAAGCCTCAAAGTCAATCAAAGATCTCCGAAGTCTTCGAAGAAGAAGACCCTAGTATCCTAATCTCTCATTGTCTATTTCTCTCTACCCCTCTTTATTCTATGTTATAGGGTGTTCAAAATGACACTGGCACTAAATTTATAGATAGATATTGCAGCTCATTGTGAGCCGATGGTGGACACTTGTCCCATTCTCAGATTTCAATGTCTACAAGGTCCGAATATAGGTCTCTGTTCGGTAAAAAGTACACCATGTGGTCGTAGGCTTATGGTGGGTCGATAGTCCACTTGCACCATTTTGTTTGTCAACAAAAGTTCTTTAACATCTATTGGTTCGAAAAAGAGAGAACAAGGGATGATGACATCATCGTTGGATTGCTACTAGCCTACATTTTTATTTGGTGGATTGGTCCCATTGGTTGCTTTTGAAAAAATGCAGATGATCATTAATATGTGACTCGTTTGGATTTTAGATATTTTATAGGTCGGCTAAATATAGTTTTAAGGTTCTAATTAGGATTTTTATAGCGCCTAGGTGATCGGTCAAAATCTAATTTATTAAATTCTAGACGGACTAATTGAGTCCATTGGTTATACCAGCCACCGAGAGTTCTATCATTTGATCAACTAAATTTTCAAAATAGTAGTCGAATTGTCTGAGAAAAAGTCTTAAAAGTGTTTAGTCTCAATTTAGGATGAGGTGTCTACGATAGGACTTGCATGCCTACGGTAGCATGGTGCCAATGAAAAAGCATTTCGCATTACCATAATAGGAGATCCACGCTCTTTGTGGAGACCATGGATGTTCCATGCATAGAAATTCTCACTTATAAAAGTACAGTGAAATTGTTTAAAGCAGCGCAGGCAACTAGATTAGGCAATCCCCGCCGGGATCTTTAGTAAAGAGGGCTGAGATTCAGTAGCTTGAATGATAAATGCATCAGGACCTTATAATTTATATTGAATGGCTTATGAGCGGCTCTGATTTTTTACACTCGTTCTTAGCTTCCACGTGTGAGGCAAATGAACGTGCAGATAACACACGCGCGAGTGCATTGACTTTTTCACTCGGAATGGCTCGCCTGTTTCGCAGGAAAGCAAATCCACAGAACACGCGCATGCTCGTCTTCTCTTTTTACGCGTTTCTCCATATTTAAAGGCATGCGCGCGCAGATCTTAAGCAGGCTATTTCGACACAGAATCCAAACTCAGACACTTCCACAAGATCCGTGTCAATCAGGCTACCAGGTACCATTTCCAGTCTCGAAAATAATGATACACCACTCATCACGTAAGAAATCTTGCGAACAAAATGGATGGATTGGACCGAATATCACTAATTGTGTGACCCACCTGATGAATGGACCCGATGGATCTTTGAAATTGTGATTGACCAATAGCAATCAATCTTGTACACGGACTTGATATCTTACACGTGTTCTAATTTGGCACGTTTGATGCGATTGTCCCTCTTCTATATATCCTCGTGCGACTCGCTTCAACATCTGGATTTTCCAACCTTTCTGTGGTTTATGCTATGGCAGCTTTACAAGTTGTTGGAACGAGATCAGTGGTCTCCTCTGACAGAACTCAGATGGCCTGTGCCCCCGGCCACTGTGGTCGGAAGCTATGTGAGGCCCACAGATATCCCCCCCTGAGAAATCCACTCCGTTCATTAGTTTCTCAATCTCAAAATAATACAGGCCTTAAAAAATCAGGGAGATTCAAAATTAATGTGGGCCACACGACAGGAAAGAGTGAGAATGGAAATGTCAACCGTTGAAAACATACTAAAGCCCCACCAATGATGCTTATTTGCCATCCAGTTGTTAACATTGGGATAAATAGGAGGCACAAATTTTAACCTGATTCAAAACTTCTGTGGCCCCACAGAGTTTCCAACGGTAGGCATTTCCCTAGACTGCAGGGATGGTCCACTTGCACCTGTAATTCTGATTGGTTCCGTACAGGAGACCATGAAAGCAAGTGGGCCACTGTGAATCAGACAGCCTAAAATGGTAGTCCCACATCAACCCCATACATGAAGAAACAAGACCATCCAAATTGTGGTCAACATGGTCTAAACCTGGTGGTCAATTTGAATTATACGGTAGAGCTGGATGTACTTTATTATGTTAGATCTGTCTAATGTACATTACACGTGGCTGGGTTTTCCATCAATCTGAACTGTCCAACTGGTGGGCCACACTATGGATGGACTGATGATTAAAAATTACACTTATTATATGACCATAGCCATCACCTATCTTTACTCTTCAGCACTGTTTAAATGGCTAGGATAATCTGATAAATAGGGTATCTACGGTCAGCTTTCATCCATAGCGTGTCCAACTAGATGAACAGTCCTGATTGAAAGATAATTCTGCCACTGTGTAATGTAACGGTGGGGGTGGGGGCATTCTGGTTATCTTCCTGTCTACGGTATCAACTCCTATTTAAAGCTCTTGGCACTATCAACATCGCCTCAGCTGTAGGAGATATTAGAAAGCTGGTAAGACCAGTGACTTAAAATGCCGTTTTGGCACACATGCGAACGTGGCACACGTGTCTCACGTCCGACCTACTCTTCTGTTGGTCCGACATTGGACATGCTGTGTCCCATGAATGTGGCTGATCTAGACATCCGGTGGACCACCACACACGATTTTTCGTATATTTCTGACCCATATTTATGACGACAAAACCCATACCAAGAAGTGGGCTCACATATTAATGAGTATTGTGAACCCCTTTCCCAATCCTTCCATCCTTTCAAGGTGCAGTCCATCAAGAGGAAAGAAGGGCATGGGCCATGCATACTCTTTCTTTCGATGCGATGTTAGGGTGTATGATTAATTTATTTTAGTTTGACTTCCTTAGTTGTTTAATATCTTTTAAGATTGCATAAATAGTTCATGTATTTGAATATTTGGAGTTGATATATGATCAGCTAGAATTTGTAGACTTAATTACCTTGAATAGTTGTGAAATTTCTCAACCTGAAATATTAGGAGTTCCATGAAGTTTTGGATCAAGGTGGTATTTGTGTTTTCCCTTCTTCTATGTCTATGTGACCTTATGAATAGATTGGGTGACAAATAAATATTGTTGTGGGCCCTAGGAAGGTTTCAATGGTAGACGTTATTATCCTCACTAATTCTTGTGGTGTGGTCTACTTGAGCATTGCATATGATTCAATTTTAGGCTCATGCCCTAAAATGATATGGTAAAATAGATGGACGGCATAGGTAAGACACATGCGTAACCTGTGGGCCCCATAGAGTTTACTGAGTTACTCAATATATAGGCATTCCACTCTCGATAGTTTCTTGGTCTGGTACTGGTGGATAGGAAGGAAAAAGAAAAAAAAAAAAAAAGAGACACCGTTTGCTGCTAAAACTACAATAACCATGTGCCCAATTTGACATGTGGACCACACTAATATAGGGTTGCCTATTTGGCATGCGTTCTACCTTATTGTAGCGAAAGGAAAATGCTTGGGTACCTACCGGGGCTACTTTCTCTAATGGGGGGAAACGACATAACATAAATGAAATCCACCTCGTCCATCAAGTATGCTACCCTTTATTTGGCCTCGATCTCAAAGATTAGGCTGATTTAATGATTAGGTGGGCCACCCAATAAAAGTATACCTAAAACATCTAAATTCATGTGGCCAACCTAAGCCTCTCATGGCATAATTCTTTCGTCTTATGAGGAATATAAGATGAATGAATTAGATGGCATCTAAACACCATGGAGTGCTCAACACATGAATAATGCTGGGCATTCCACCCCAACTGCTTCTTATGGTGTGGCCCACTTAATATTGGATCATCAAGATTTTTGGGTCTTATGGTGAGCACGAGGCAGCTGGACAGAGTGCATCTCATGAAAGTTCCACGCACACAGCTTTCAGTTAGCGGAAGTAACCTAGTTATGTGTGTGCTAGGTCAGTTCTTAACAAAACTCCTCCTCTTTTTTTTTTTTCCCTCAGGTCTCAATGCATGATGCATACCTTGGTGGTAGATGCTCTGCGTTTCAACAGTGAAAGCTCGGTGGGAGATGCTCTGCGTTTCAACGATGAAACCTTATTAATTGAAAAATTCATATATTACTTCAACCAAATAAGGGACTGTTTCTTAGATGCTTAAAAGTGAGTTCATCTATTTTAGCTTATTATAATGGCAAACTAAGTGAAGAGAGCCTCGTTTTAATATTGAGGTCATGACGTCGATTCCCATAGTGGGGGTGGCTAACATTGTGATGTGACTAACAAGGGAGGGTGGGTGTATTAACAATGGGTTGTGTGAACTAACCTAAAAAATAAAAATAAAAATCTATTTTAGCTTATTATAATGACCTTTGTGTATACTCATGTGCCATCACGAGACATAGGTGTAAGATCTAATCCATTCATCAAGTTCGTCCCATTTTGTATATACTTTTTTAAAAATAAATCTTGTCCACACACGATGTGGATCCCAATATGGAAAACAGATGAATGGGTTAGAAAACTTCAGTGAAATTTTTTAGAGTCATAAATGTGATTTGTTAACTATAGCTGACCTGATTAATGGATCAACCCAATTCTGGGACTGGACCATCATGTGTTGGTTACAAATAGGTGTACTAAAGCGAATATAATCCCAATGGTTCAATTGCTTGATATAACACTCGCTTGGTTGCTAAGGGCTTTACTCAGCAATATGAGGGAGACTACCTTGAGACATTTGCTCCTTAGCAAAATTGACTTCGATATGTGTTATTTTATCTAATGTCACATCATCGTTGGTCGTTGCATCGTGTGGTGGTCATGTTGCCTTTCTTCATGGATACCTTAATAAAAGAAATTTTACATGAGCATTTCTCATGGGTTTCATTCACTTAAGAACAAGTATAAAGTGTATAAACTTAAGAAGGAATTTTATGAGATTAAACAATATCCTAGAGCATAGTTTGAACATCTCAATCATAGTAATTCCCAAATTGGTTTTGTGAGGAGCTCTTGCGATCACTCGCGATTGATATTTACCGGAAAGACATCTTCTTGCACAATTTCTTTAGTAGTATATGCAGATGATATATCATCCTTACACAAGACAACAAAGATGATATTGAGCATGTCAAGCCTCTTGCCTCGACCTTTGAATTTAATGATCTTTAATTAATATGGATCTTTCTTAGTATCAAAGTTGTTTGGTCCAAAAAAAGGATTTTTATCTGCCAATGTAAATATATTATGGATCTTCCTAGTGAGACTGGAATATTATGGTCTTGCCTAGCTGCAATTCTCGTTAAGGTAATCACAATTCATTTTATGTAGTTGGATATATTTTGGCTGATCCAGGGAGGTATCAGGTCTAGTAGGGAAACTGTAGGGAAACTAATTTACCTCTCCATGACTAAACTAGATATTACTTACACTATTAACCTAGTGAGTCAATCTATGCAGGCGTCTTGCACTCATCATCTTTATGTTGTATATCGTATTCTTCAATATCTCAAGTTGTATTCATGTGAAGAAATTTTGTTTTCTAACCATAAGCCTCTTAATGTATTTGCATGCATGCTTCTTTACTCGACAGGATTTACCATTGATTGTCACCCTACTTAGGGTGACTATACATTTGTATAGGACAATCTAGTCTCTTGAAAAAGTAAGTAGTCCGTTAATTACACATTAACACATTTGTCGGCTGAAGTTGACCATTGCTCAATAGGCCAGGCCATATATGAAGTTACTTAATTGATT
Source organism: Liriodendron chinense (assembly GCA_003013855.2). Taxonomy (NCBI): domain Eukaryota; kingdom Viridiplantae; phylum Streptophyta; class Magnoliopsida; order Magnoliales; family Magnoliaceae; genus Liriodendron; species Liriodendron chinense. The sequence continues at coordinate 1,834,572 of ML058387.1, forward strand.
ATGCATGCTTCTCTTCGACTTGGTATAAATATCTCTACTCTCATTCCTCTCTTTTGTGATAACCAAGTGGACAATAAAATTACTTCAAAGAATGTTTTTTTTTAGCGCACAAAGCACATCGACATAGATTATCATTTTATTTGCGAGAAACTTATGGTAGCTAGGCCTGATCTCTGCTTTTTATGTTTCGTCGAAAAACTAGATATCTCTTCCTCTTTATCTCAATTAGATCATTTTCATGCTAGGCATGCAAGATATTTATGCTCAAAACTTAAGGGGAAGTATTATTATAATAGGCTTGGGTTTAGGCCTTTAGACTTGGGCTGCTTTGTATTGGGCTTTCTCCCTATTGTTATTTCTTCTCTAGGGTTTTTTTCTTCTCTTAAATTTTTTTATAAATTCAAGTCGATTTGTTGGATTTCTCTCTAATGTCACAAATATTTTTCATACCATTTTTCTTAGCACTTAAAAGAAGCTGTGGATATGCAAATCAGAAAGTGTGAGCAAGATCTGAGCCTTCATCAAGCGGACCATATTGTTTAGCCTTGTGGCATGAGAACATTTCACAACTTGGGCTACAAAAGTATTTTAGTTTCAAAAATCAAATAAATCCATCAACAGACCGTTCAGTAACTAAATCAAGTGTCATCTTCAGTCCTGAAAATGGCAGAGCCACCTCAGCACAGGAAATATGGCAAGGTGATTAATCAATCAGGACCAGCCATCTGATGGGCCCTATCCTTGATAGCTACCCTTCAATAGTCACTATCACAAACGTGTATCACTTTGCTTTGCGTTCGAACATTGAACGGAGACCATTAGTCACTATTGCTCTCAACCGTCGCTTTAAATGCGTGGATAGGATCATCTCGATCAATCTTTATTTTGTCCTAATCCCCATCCCCAGATGGACCCTCCCACTTCATGCATAACCCTGCCACATGTGCGGTCGAGATACGTCTCTATCATGTTTCGTAGTCTACACGCATTCCATCATTTCATCTCCTTGTGTCTAAGAGCCTGATGATCTTGTGATTTATCCAAAGCTTTACCCTCAACATGTCCCTTGCGTAGAAAATCAGCACCATGCAAACGGTAGGCCTCGCCATGAAGATCACCTGGCACATGACAAATCAGGTTGTTACAAGTATAAGGTGGGCCACACCATTGAAAGCAATGGGAAACCAATGGTCTGGATCAAGATGTAGGTATGGCTTAGTTGATGATTATACTGCTCCGACTTTTGTGCCAGGTGATACTCATGGTACGTCCTGCCGTTTGCATGGTACAGATTTATTACAAAGGTTTCATATTGGCCAGAAAGATCTGGTTGGACAACAGCTTTTGGTACTTCCAGCTGTACCTGATCTGTTCTCTCTTGGAAATTGGAAGGTTTTCAAGGTAGCGAACCCTCCAACACCGACGTGGATGCTCGAAAACCTTTGTGGACCCGTTATGGTGTATATGTTTTATCTGTGCCGTTCATCCATTTTGCCAGCTCATTTTAATGCATGAGTCCAAAAATGAAGCAGATTTAAATCTCAGGTGAGCCACACCATTATAGTGATTGAACGCCTATTATTACAAACTTCCTGGGGCCGTTGTAATATTTATTTGTCATCTAACCCGTTGATTAGGTCACACAGATCTCGATGAAGGGAAAACACAAATAACAGCTTGATCTAAACTTTTGTGGCCCTGAAGAAGTTTTCGCCAGTGGGCATTCAATCACCACTAATTCCTGTGATGTGGTTCACCTGATATTCCAATATGCCTCATTTTTTAACTCATGCCCTAAAAATAAGCTTGCAAAATGGATGGATGGCGTGGATGAAATATATATATCATGGTAGGGTCCGTAGAGCTTTTCAACTACTAGAGGGGTCTCTACCGAATCTGGGTCCATGTTTAAGGCAAAGACTTGTGAGTGGCCCACCATGATGTGTGTATAAAATCTAACCTACCTAGTAGGTTCTGGTTCGCCCCACTATGAACATAGACGCCCTGGAAATTAGGTCGATTCAACCATCATGTGGGTCATCAATGAATATGAAAGCTTTTAAGTAGTTATCTATTGTTTTCAATGATGTGGCCTACTTAAGGACTGTATACCTTAAATTAGGAATATCTTTTAAGTGTGGCAAGATGATATTCAAAATTTCACGTGGCAAGATCGATGAGAAAGTGACTGTAGATTTTTTTTTTTTTTATTTTTTTATTTTTTTATTTTTTAAGTAGGAATCCAACCATTCATCAATTTGAAGGAAAGGGCATTTAAATGGGTCACGAGAAACATTAGGGTGGGCCATCAAAGGTTGCTATCACCACCCACCTTTCCTTTACTAAAGGAGAGATCATAGTCATCGTGAATCCTACTGCAGTATAAGATAAATAGCATTCTAATGCAAGCATTTCCTACAAGTGGGGTCCACAGTTCGTTGATCCACACCATTTATCACATTGGAAGATCCTGTCCATCAACACCTTGGCCTTTGTTTTGAACCGTTATTGTATTTTCTCTTAACCGTTAATTTCTAAGCTATAAATTGAAGAATTAAGAACCTCTAACTTTGGAGGATTTTTTCGACAGTCCCCCATCCAAGTACAGCCCATAAAATTGACGGTCCAGATTACCTAATCATGGCCCCTTGGGCCTGTGAAGTTTACTGAAGATCTCTCTGGTCCTTTTCTTTTGCATATCTTTTGTGTACGGAACCCACATCTTAAGCATGATACCGTATTAATATCTCTCAACGGTCCCACCTTTTTAAAGGAGGTGTTATTTGATACTCTGGCGAGTATGATCCTTCATGCTCAGGCGCTAAGAATCGTACTCGTGGCAGTAGTTTAATAAAATTAAACCGACTAAATTGTAGAATTTACTGTCTCTGAGTGAAAATCTTAATATCAGAATGGTTGACCAATTGTAACATCTGATTCGTGGGCACCCTGTTTGTAGAAATGGGACCGTTGGATATTTTCATATTTAACTGTCCAATAAATCTCCGCCAATTAAATAGCCTAATTTTAGGTTCATGATGCATCTAAATTGGGAAATATAAAATGGGCAGTTAATTTAAATTATTTGTTTGCCAACTGTCAATTTCTAAGTAATTTCCAAGTGGCCGCGTATCACCCATCACCCTCTCCAGAGTATCAAAGCTACTACATTTTTAGCTCTCTTTCCGTCTTCGGCTCTCACATCATTGTTCAAAAATCTATACCTAATCACGCTTGCGTGCACGTGCAAATGTTTGCGTGCAACATCTTACACACGCTCGCATGCACGTGCACATGTGTACGTGCATCTCTCTAGAACTCTTTTCGTTCGATACACTGATTGTACTTATGGAATCAATAATATAAGCCGTTAGTCTGGTGGGGTCCACTATAAGTCATGAGGTGCTGTATGAGCTTTAAAAGGTATGAAATTACAAAAGAAAAAAAGAAAAAAAAACCTTTTTTTTTTTTCCTTTAGAAGGCGGTGGAAGTCTATATATGTCAGACCTACATGGTATATGTATAGAATCCGGATCCTCGGTTGAATCGAGCAGAAAACCTCTGCTGCTGCTGTTGCTCTGATTGGTCCAGCTCAACTTGCTCAGCTCTGACACAGTCAGGCTGACCCGGACCAATCACAGAAGCAACGAGCAGGATTTCTCCGATGGGTTTCAACAGAGGATCCGGACTCATATGTATAACATCCAACATATGCACCCCACCATGGTGATAACATGAACAAAACATTAGTATTATGAACGATGTGTACCTTTTTTATGGATTGGCCTACCTTAGGATTTGATTTGCCATCATTTTTTGTTCATCTAACTAATAATAATGTTAGTGTACATTTGTTGTTGAGCAGAAAAATGTGAGACGCATAACAGGTGGGAATAGACTGAAGTATCGGACCTCTTGAGGTGCTATTTGGCAAAGTCTAGTTTCTCTCAAGCACTATTTGGTAAAGTGTCCTAGAGGAATTTTGCCATAAAAATCCTTTTTTTTAGAAGGAAATAAAAATTGAATTTTTTTCTTTTCTCCGGTGGAGCATGATGGATTATACACATGCACTTAGAAATTGCATACATGAGTACAAGTAACTCCAATTACAATGATTTAGATGTATCATGGATTAAAAAAATTACGCTTATTTAAATGCCTGACTAGTCAAATTAGTGGACATTTATTGGACGGTTAAAAATGAAAAATATCCAATAGTTTTATTCCAATAAACAAGTGTCAAAGAATCAGAGGCTAGGATTGTTGGAATGTGACCAGCCACAGTGAGTTTCACAGTTTAAACGGTTTAATTTAAGATATTCCTCGTGTACCATACCTAAGTGCCTGTATATGAAGTTCCGTGCACAGCCAGAGTATGAAATAACTTTTGGCAAGCGTCATCTGCGGGCGTTGGGCCACTTGGGTGGGCCCAGCTAATGATGGTTCCTGTGATATTGCTGGACGGGCAAGAAAGCTACAACATGCTAAGTACCTTCCAACTCAGGAGAAGCTTCTCCAAGTGCCGAATCGATGCAAAATCATGAGGCTTGTGGGGCCCACCAAAGCCTTTTTCACCGGTGTAAGCCACCCCCTTCGGTGCTCATCTTTTGATATGATGATATTCATGCCTACATAGGAGAAATACTGGACGACTCTCCTAAATCAGGACGGATGATGATATTCACCAAAGTGTCACTCGTGTGACAGATCCAGCCCATTCATTATTTTAGGGGCCCAATAATCTTGATGACCCACAAATCATGCAGTCCGCACCTGTGCAAAAAATATAAATCAACGGTCATTTTCATCCTAGCCATCCATTTTTCTCACAAAAACGTGGCCCACCTGGTGACCGAACCAACCTAACCTTTAGGCCAGGCATCTCAGGAGTGGACCTCTATCTGATGAACGGACTAGATCATTTACATGCTTGCGAATATCGTTAGAATTTCACTACGCCATCATGTAGCTAGGAAAATTAGGATGCCCAAAAAGGTTTTGGTAGCTTCTTCTTGTGTCCAAAGGGGTTGATTTTTCTCTCATACTTTTCAGTTTTGAACAAAGAAAGTAGATTTACTTTTTAAGTTTGAATTAGGAATGAGAAAACACCCACCTCAATCAAGCTTGACTTTTTTTACTCTGGAAGATTGTGATGGTTGATACACAGGCACTTAGAAATTACATATGTGATCTTTTAGTAATTTTAATTACACGTTCGAAATTACGAATCCTAGTTTAGACTCATCATGAAACAAAAATTTACATGATTATATGGTTATCTGATTGTCGACATCTATGGACGGTTGAAAAGCAATATAGCTTATGGTCCAATTTCCACGTCCACTAATCAACGGTTAGTTTTGTTCAACCAATCTAAATTAGAAAATGCAACTTTAGCGACAGCGGTTCCACAATTTAGTCTGTTTAATTTAAGTTAATGTAAGACACGTGTACAATTTCTTAGGAATGCTATTTGCACATGCACATCTGCATGTGCCAAGCAGTTGTCCCAAGCATGATGCGATCCGAACCGTTCATGATGCGATCCACGTGGAGGATCTTCCCTAGCCCAAAATTTGTGCCACCCCACTAATTATTTTGGCAACATAGGTGTGTAGAATGAGGGATGTTGGTTATCCTCTTTTTAACATTCCATTCTGTAAATGCATGGAACGGCCTGATTCTTGGGATAAGGAACTTTCGCTGTGGGACCCATCTGATGAATGGTCTGGATCTCACGCAATTGGGGCGGCGCATCACTTTTGCACATGAGTGTGTGTGTCTCCAAAAGGGATTGCTTATTGCAAAAGATTGGACGGTGAAAGACGGTGAAAGGCAATCCCAATTGGGAGATACTCAAAAGCTATTTTTTAGCACAAAGTCATCTTTCCTTCTGCCATTAGGTGTGGAAAATGGTCCCAACTTATTACCTACAATAGAAGAAAAGGGCCAAAAAACAGAACATTTCCCACTATAGTGTGGAAATTCCTCTTTTAAAACTAATCTTTCGAACATGTCGAGTAGCCAGCTTTAGGCAGACGTGACTGCCATGATTGTTCACCATGCATTTTTTTTAAACGGTGGTGACTCAATCACTATACAACATTCAAGTATGTCTAAGTAGGATGCAACTTGAATTGTGTCATCCCGAACCCAGATCTGCCCAACCCGACCCTAGGTTGGTTGGGCAAGGGTTAAGCCCTCCGACATCCTTGATATACATTGATGCATCATCCTTGAATGGCTTGAGCTTTTAGAACAAGTGGTTGTTTGTCATGGAATCAAAGCAGAAGGTCCTGTGTGTTCAAATCTCAAAAGTAGCAAAATTGTCACGGGTAATGTATTCTCCCAAGATATAAAATAGTGTTCATGGTCAGACATACCTAACAATCAGTTGGGTCTCTACTCATAGCTCAGTGGTAGACTTAGGAGTTTCAACACAAGGTCATAAGTTGGAGCACCTGTTGTGGGTTTGGGTGTTCAAAAAAAATAACAATAATAATAATGATCATTCTTTTGATTAGTTTATCTAAATATTAGGAATTATTTTCATTTATTTCTTTAAATTTATTTATATATGAGTGGTGATGGTAGATTTTATTTTACTAATGTTATTTTGATAATTGCATATTACTTTAATAATATTATCTAATGATTTGATGCTTGATTTTTTATGTTAATTTAGTGGTTGCATGAGTTAACTCAACCCAAACCCAAATCGAATTGTGTTAGACTAGAGCATTTGGTGAGTGATGATTGTAGACTTTATTTTACAAATGTTATTAATTTCATATTTACAGTTTACTTTAACATTACTATTTAATGGTTAGATGTTTGATTTGTTAATTTATTTGTTGCGCATGTTAATTCGACCCAAACCCAACTTGAATTGTGGTTAGCTAGAGCATTCGGTGCCTCAAATTGGGTCTAGGTTTTAGTTGAGCCTTGGGCTTACTCGCGGTTGAGTTGAGCTTGGGTTGGTCCTTAACCAGACCTAACTACCCTCAAGTTTGGCTTGGGTCGAGAGTTTTGATGAGTATTAGTAGGGTTGTAAATGGTCGGGTTCAGGGCTGGTTTAGCCAAAACCAAACCCGTCTATTTACTAAACGAGTCTGGGTCCAAATTTTAGACCCAGACCCTTTTACTAAATGGGCGGGTCCAGGTCGGGTCCGAGTCAACCTATCAAACCCATTTATAAATGGGTTCGGGTTCGGTAGAAGGACATCCACCCAGACCCATTTATAAATGGGTCCGGGTCTGGATCAAGTATGCAAGCATTTTACAAGGCTTAAAACCGCGTTTGGACGGGTCTGGACTAGACGGGTTCCTTGAAACATAGACCAAACCCGCCCACTTATTAAATGGGTTTAGGTCGGGCCTAATATAAAGGAAACCAGACCCTGACCCGTTTAGCAACTGGGTCTGTTATTGGACCCAGACTCGTACCATTTAACAAATGGGTCGGTCTGGGTCGGGTCTAAATGGGTTGGGTCCGGGTACCCCATCGGGTCCGCTAACCCATTTGCAGCCCTAAGTATTGGGCTCACTCTGGTCGAGTTGAGCTTGGGTTGGTCCTTGACTACACTTGACTACCCTCAAGTTTGGCTCAACCCAACCTCTCCTAGTTTGATTTGAACTTTAGGTTGAGTTGAGCTCTAGTTAGATATCTTTAACTTGAGCCCATGCATGATGTTTTGAGCTGTCATCTCCCCTATTAGCCCAGCTGGAGGATGCTTTGGTGTTTTAACAGAAGATCTCAAGTTCGAATGCTAAGGAGGCGCACTAACCCCACCGGTGGGTGGGTGCATAAGAATGACTAACCAACCGTACATGCGGGTGTGTTGCGCAGCTAATAGGGTGGGTGCATTGTATGACTAAAAAAAACTGGGGCCTAGGCCGAAGCTAACTTTAGCCCAACCTCACCATATGAATAGAACCAACGAGAGCTATACACAAGTCAAGTAAGCTCAAAAAACTCGCTCGATTCGACTAAAAAATGCTCGACTCGACTCTACTCGGATCAGAGGTGAGTTTGAGCCAAGTGGAGTCAATTTTGTGGTGCTCGAATGAGTTCGAGTTGAGCATCGAGCAGGGCCACGCTCGAATCACTCAACTTGTATAGTGACTCGAACTTGACTCGATTTGACTTGGATCGACTTGGATCGTGACTCGAAGTATATAAACCCCCCACCCTAAAAAAAACCTAATCCATTTCATTTCAAAAAATTATCGCCCGACTCCTGACTACCCTGAGCGCCCTAGGCCCCTAACCCCCCCCCCCCCCCCCCCCCCCCCCCCCCCCCCCCCCAGGCATTCAAAAGAATCGACCTCAAACCCGATTTGAAGTCATTTGATATGCTAATTAAGTAGGTCCATGCACGACTTTGCCGAGCAAACCGGCACCAAAGCTGGGGCTGGCTTCAAGTCGAGCAACGATTAGGGCAAAACTCAAGTCAACTTACTCTCGTACAGCTCTACAACCAACCCAAGTTGCATTGATGTTGAGCATTTATTACCTCAGGCTGAGTCACACCTTGAGCTTAGTCCTCCTAAGGTCGGTTTAATGTCAGGTTGACTCTCAAGTCCACCCAGTTTGTACCCTATGTACACGTTATCAAAGTTGTATATAATTTTGTCACTTCATCCTAACCATCCAATTGGAAGCTATCAATGAACGGTTAAAACTAAAATGATCGACAGCCTGAATTCACCATGTAAAATCCAATGGTTAAGATTGTCCAATCGGCCGTTGGTCTATCATTCATCCACAATGGACCATAGTTTTCTACATAGATCGGTCACTTAATTGATGGTGAACTATCACTCTAGTCTATTTCCTTTTCACACGCAATCAATTTTTGAGAAATGACCAACTTCTCTGCCCACGTAACATGAATGAAGTTGGCTAATCCCTCGCGCGTGTGCAGCCATTCACCTGCACACGCAGGTAATAATTCCATTACAGAACACGTGTGTAAGATCCGAGCAGTCCATCAGGTGTGAATCAATGGTTGCATCTTCTGCCTAAAAAATCAGCTCATTCTCTTAGGTGGGCCACAAGGCAGAAAACAGAGGGTCAAAAACATGTTTAAAGAAAAACATCCATTTATTTTACATCCTGGTCCACTTGACGATTGAAGTCGCTTAAATTTGGGCCAAAAGATATAAATAGTGTGGCCCACTTGATGCTACGGATCCCATACGCGTGTGGGCCTAGCTACCCATGAAATAAAATTCCACGTAAGACCTTATCGGTGTGAGAAATATCGCGGAGATTTTGAAAATCAATAATATCGCGGAAAATACATTAAATGATATTATCGCAATAGTATCATGATATTTTAATAATCTCGACAGATTTTAAAATATCCCAATAATCTCTCGATATTTTCATGATAATATTGCAAATCAGGTTGCAAAATAGTAAAAAGCATAAGTAATTTTTGAAATTAATATATATATGTAAATATTAAATTTATTTACTAAATCTAAAATAAATATTTTATAAATTTATTTTTTGTAAGATTTTCAAGGTAATATACCTCCCTTCGAAATTAAGAAATTTCCCAAGAAATTGCCAGCCGAGAAATTTCCGAGAAAGAGATTTCTCACTATGGACCATATAATACCAAAATTGAATTATAGCCGTTGAAACCATAAAGTTAGGGTTTCAAAAGTTGCATCATCCTTAGCCACTAAAAGGACCTACAAATAATTTAATCAAATTTGGCAGGTTATGGGCCCACCACCTATGATCCATAACCACCATTTGATAGGACTAGGGTTGGAAGTGGGCCAGGCCGAGTTTGGCCCCAGCCCTAATCGGCTGAAAGGCCCTGGGCCCCACAGGGCCGCATCGGCTTGGCCCATGGCCAATACTCCACTTAAAACAGTTAAACGCATCAAAGACTTTAAATGGTCCAAAATCTAACTTTTGGGTATCCTCCATCTGATTTGGACATGACCCAAATCAAATAAGTGTCTTTAAACCGTCCATTCTTTTGTCTAATGATGGCCCACTTGATGATTGGACTGGGCGAATAGGCCAGGCCAGGCCATTCACCATTCTTGGGCTCAATAAGGCCCAGGCATCGTGCATAAATTTCAAGCCTAGCACAGGTTTGACCGTACACGTTTGATATGTGGGCCCATTGCCATCCCTAGATAGGTTGGGTCCATTGTGGATTGCTTATGGGCCCTGAAATCACCATGATGGGATGATAATAGTTATAAAAATAAGGGCTCTGGAATGAGCTGTTATAATAAAAATTGGTCTTTTAAATTTTACAGATCCCTAATTGGATGGCTCTGATCATCTGAACAGGTGAATATAGGATGGCCCACATTGGTGGACCATTGGGTACTACCCCCATCAGGACCTAGCTAAAGACCGACGTCCTGTCAGGGGCTATGTGGGGCCCACCTTGATCTATGTGTTTTATCCAAGCCGTTCATAAATTTTGAAAGATCATTTTAAGGCATGAAACCAAAAAGGAGGCAGATCGAAGGGTCGAGTGGACCACACCACAGGAAGTAGTGGTGACAATGAGGCCTACCAGTGAAACCTTCCTGGGGCCCACTGTGATGTTTATGTGACCTTATGAACAGGTTAGATGGCAAACAAAAGGCCCTGAGAAGGTTTCAACGGTGGGCCTCATTGTCACTACTTCTTCCTGTGCTATGGTCCACTTGAGGCTTCGATCTGCCTTCTTTTTGGGCTCATCACCTAAAATGATCTTTCAAAATGAATGGACGGCGTGGATAAAACATATACATCACAGTGGGCCCAAGAGAGCCACTGACAGGACCGTCCATCTCTAGCTAGGTCCTGGTGGGGTAGTGGCCAATCTGAGCCCTTGCAGTCTGCCTTGATGTTGATTGGCCCACTTTCCGGGCTCTCCTGGTGAATTCGCACCATGAATTAGTTGGATAGCATATACACAACATGGGTGGACCCCATGTTCCATCTGAAAGTGTCTATGGTGGGCATCACCCTCCCATTGTTCCCTTTGTTGTGGCCCACTTCATCAATGGATCATATTGGATTTTTTCGATCTACGTCAAACATGAGGGCCCGCATATGATGGACAGATTGGATGGCACATAGCTCGAACATGTGGTAATTATCAGACATTAGAACATATGTGATCATTCCCCTGCTTTAGTGGCCCATTTGAGTTTGAATCTGAGCTTAGAAATTGGTTCATGGCTCGGACCTGGTCATCTCTAGGGCTGTAAGTGGTTGGGTTTGGGGTGGGTTTAGCCAAAATCAGACCCACCCATTCAGTAAATGGATCTGGTTCCAAATTTTAGACCCAGACCCTTCTACTAAATGGGTGGGTCTGGGTCTGGGTCTGGGTCAGGTCCGAGTCAACCCATTAGTTCCATTTATAAATGGGTTTGGGTGGATCTCCCTCTACTAGACCGAAACCCAGACCCATTTATAAATCAGTCGGGTCTAATAGGTTTGGGTCTGGATCTAGCATGCAAGCATAGCATTTTTACAAGGTTTAAAATCGGGTATGGACAGGTCTAGGTTGGATGAGTCCCTTAAAACATAGCCCAAACTAGCCCATTTACTAAATCGGGTTGGGTCGGGCTTAATATAAAGGAAACCAGACCTAGACCCAGACCCATTTAGCAACTGGGTCTGTTCTTGGACCCAGACCCGTACCATTTAACAAATGGGTCAGGTTTAGGTCGGGTCTAAATGGGTTGGGTTTGAGTAGCCCATCGGGTCCACTGACCCATTTATAGCCCTAGTCATCTCATTCTACATCTCCGGTCCTAGGTAGGCCTGTGGTTTGGGCTTTACCATGGGCTTCATTTGTACGAGTTGGGTTGCCTGAGGCCTCAGCCTTAGCCAAAGCCCAACCCAACCTGGGTGGACACTGGGTTCGGTCGAGGATTTTCAGCCCAACTTGGCCAATCGGGTTCGGTACTCATATATACTGAGTTATCGGGTCAGCTTCTGACTAACCTTGTATTATCGAGTCAGGACCTGATTGACCTTAACACATAATGAGGATTTTAAGGCTGATGATTGTTATAGGCAAAATGATGGAGATCAACTTAGCTGCTAAGAATTTACGCGGACGCCCATTCGACTCTCGAGATCATCTGATCGAGAGTCGCAGATCGAGTAAATACGGAAGTGCCCATTCGACTCTCGAGATCGTATGCTCGAGAGTCACAGATTGGATAAATGCGGGACGCCCATTCGACTCTCGAGATCATATGCTCGAGAGTTGCAGGATTGATAAATACGGAGCACCTATTCGCAAGGCCTCGAGTTCCCATAGCCGATAGTCGGATATAGCAAAGCAAAGATTCCCTTCTTAATCTGCGAGTAGACCTTCTCACAAGTCGTTGAAAGGTGTTACATCTAAATGAGCGAGCACTTGGACTCGCGACCATCTTCCAACATGCGAACATCTTTCTCTGTGGCGACACCCCTTAGCCTTCAGTACCAGCAGCCTGTATAGGCCGATTTTGGGCTTATCTTCTCTTATGGTTCCGAATCTCAAGGGATTGCTATCAAGGAACGTGATTGTCAAGACAAGTCATTGGGTTAGATCTCTTCTCTAAGGATAAGAATCTTATCCCACGAAATCAGCGGGATCTCGGTATCGTACACGAAATCAGCGGGATCTCGATATCTTACGTAACAGATTGGACCCTTCCAGATCTATATAAGGAGAAGACTCCATTAAGATACAGGTACACAATATTCAATCTCTAGCCTCGTTTTGCCTGGTTATTCTCTTGCTCTGCCTGACTTAAGCATCGGAGGGCTAACGGCTGGACACCAGCCACCCTTAGTTGCTTTCTGCCTTCTTACAGGTCCGGCGGAGGAAATCTCTGTTGGAGAGAAGGTGAACGACCGAAGGATCCTGTTACAGAATCTGACGTTAACAGTTTGGCGCCGTCTGTGGGAAACGACTTAATCGTCAAAATCAATCGTTCTAACCACCGATCAAAATCCTTCTGCGATGCCTCCTAAAAAGGTTGTTCATCCTTCGACTTCAAGGCAGGCACCACCTCCGCCCGATGAGACGGAATCCATACCTGCTCTTCCACCCACTTCGACGAATATCCCTCAAGGAGCCCCAAATATGCCATCAGCAAACCCATTATTGGAGGCTTCTGGAAATCAAGACGATGTCCTGCGTTTCCTCGGAAATACTCTTCTAACTCTAAATGCCGGAGTTCAGGCCCTGTCGAATCGGCTTGATCAGCATTTCCCCGAACCGCAGAGACAACCCTCCGAAGGGTTACCACCGCAACCCATACCAGTGGCTTCCAGACATTCTATGGACGAACCACAGGTCCCACCGCTTGGCAACCATCTCCCTATGCCGTCCCCACATTCTATACATTCTAGTTCGTCTCGACAACCTCAACCTCAAGGCTCCACCGCCAAAACATCAGGCTATACCCTACCATGGGAAGGAGATCTCAAAAGAATCCATGATCGTTTTGACGTCATGGAACAGCAGTATCAGGCAAATCGGCCATCTACCATCATGGCGGCGATACATCAATCCGAGTCCCCCTTTACCAGCGAGGTTATGGAGGCACCGTTACCCAGAAAGTATCGAACGCCTGTTATCACCCCGTATACAGGTATTGGTGATCCTCTTGAACACCTAGAAACATACAGGTCTCTCATGGAGTTGGAGGGACATGGCTCAGAAATCATGTGTAGGGCTTTTTCCCTAACATTGAAGGAAGCAGCTCGTACATGTTTCCTGAGGTTGAAGCCCCGTTCCATCAGCTCCTTTTTCCAGTTATCGGAGATATTCCTTTCTCAATTCATGGGAAGCATTCGCATTAAGAAGCCAGCCTCCCATCTGATGGATCTGAAACAGCAGCATAGGGAGACAATAAAGGAGTTCACAGTACGATTCACTGCCGAAGCCGTTCAAACTGAGGGTTATACTGAAGAAAAAAGTCTTACAGCCCTCATAGCCGGAATAATGAGTGAGAAATTCAGGTTTGCTTTAGATAAGAGCCCTCCAAAAACTATGGCAGAATTCCAAACCAAAGCTCAGAAATATATCAATACAGAAGAAGTCGCATTGACATGCCATGGAGTACAGGGTAAGAAGCGCAAGCAAGAGGGAACCTCTACTGCAGATAAAAAATATCGTCGTGATCAGCACGAACGTTCCCCCAAGAAACCTTATTCTGGTAAATATCATAACTACACTCCTCTCAATCGGTCTCATGAAAAGGTTTTAATGGAGATAAAACACAAGCCATATGTGAAGTGGCCTGCAAAGATCAAATCCGATCCCGAGAAGAGAGACAAGAGCAAGTTCTGTTACTTCCACAAAGATCACGGGCATAGAACCCAGGATTGCATCTCTCTACGAGATCACATTGAAGCCCTTATCCGAAAAGGCCATCTTCAGGATTACATCGCTCGAAAAAATCGATCACCAGAAAGTGCAAAAGCCTCACCATGCCAAAAGGAACAGCCTCATCATCATACTGCCCAAGAGGACGCTGAGCCTACAGGAGAAATTCGCACCATCGTCGGAGGACCAGCTTGTGGGGGTGACTCTCAAGCTTCCAGGAAAGCATACACTCGGAAGGCGTCTAAAGAACCCCAGCATATCTATTGGCTGGAACAGACGCCCAGCTCGTCAAAAGCCAGCCATCCTCCAATTTCTTTCACCCTCAAAGATGCAGCGGGAATTCACTTCCCTCACGAAGATTCCATCGTAGTCACATTAAAGGTATCACATTATCTGACTCATCGAATTATGGTGGATACAGGTAGCTCAGCCGATATTCTATACTTGGAGGCTTTCAACAAAATGGCACTTGCCAGAAGCCTACTCAAGCCAGTTTCGACCCCCTCGTCGGCTTCGGAGGTGAGGTAGTAACACCTAAAGGAAGCATTGATCTCCCAGTTACTTTTGGAGAAAATCCAACGAAGACTACCGTCTTCATAAACTTCCTCGTGGTGGATCGAAAATCAGCGTATAACGCCATTTTGGGGCGGCCGTCTCTTACTAAGGTTGGGGCAGCCTTGCACCCTTCATATCTGTGTGTCAAATTTCCTACCCCAAATGGTATCGGGGTCGTGCGAGGAAGTCAACAGGAGGCACGGTCTTGCTATCAGATAGCCCTACAAGATCGAAAGAAGGCTCAAGCGACACCCGTTATGGAGATAGCACAAGGTTCACCCAACTTTCCCACCAACACCTCGTTGGATCCGAGAGAAAATGCTCTCCAATCAAGAACTCCTGGGGAAGAAACAGTGGCGATTCATCTAACCAAAGACGACCCGTCTAGGGTCGTGTACATTGGATCTTCTTTAACTAATGTCCATCGTGAAGATTTGGTCCGTTTCCTCACCGAATACCAGGACGTGTTTGCTTGGTCTCATAAAGATATGCCAGGCATCGACCCCAATGTCATCGTACATCGTCTCAATATCGACCCAAAGCATAAACCCGTGCACCAGCGTCGACGTGCCTTCACTGCAGAAAGGCAAATGGCGATCAAAGCTGAAGTCGAGAAGCTACTCACGGTCAATTTCATAAAAGAAGTTGACTACCCAGAGTGGGTCGCAAACGTAGTTCTCGTCCGAAAAGCTAATGGCAAATGGAGAATGTGCATCGACTATTCAGATTTGAACAAAGCATGTCCCAAAGATAGCTTCCCGACACCGCGGATCGACCAGTTGGTCGATTCAACAGCTGGTCACGCTCTGCTTAGTTTTATGGATGCTTATTCTGGTTACAATCAGATCATGATGCATCCACCTGATAGCCAACATACCGCCTTCATCACAGATCGAGGATTATATTGCTACCAGGTAATGCCGTTCGATCTTAAAAATGCGGGGGCCACTTATCAACGTCTCGTCAACAAAATATTCGCTGCTCAAATCGGTAAGAATATGGAAGTTTATGTTGATGACATGCTCGTGAAAAGCATCGTAGAAGATGATCATATTTCTGATCTTCGAGAAGCCTTCGACCTAATGAGGAGGTATCAAATGAAATTGAACCCAGAAAAATGTGCGTTCGGAGTGTCTGCAGGAAAATTTCTTGGGTTCATGGTCGGCCAGCGCGGAATTGAGGCAAATCCTGAAAAGATAAAAGCATTGGTAGAGATGAAATCCCCCACTACTCTGAAGGACGTCCAGCGTCTGGCTGGTCGCATCGCATCGTTGAACGCAATTAAAGGCAATGGCCACTTGTTGAACAGATTCATCTCGCGAGCATCTGACAAGTGCTTACCATTCTTCAAACTCCTCCGTGCAACGGCCAAGTCTGATTGGAAATGGATGCCAGAATGTGAGGAAGCCTTTCAACAATTGAAGCTATACATGAGCACACCCTCCATTTTATCTAAACTTATAGCACATGAGCAACTCATTCTTTATCTCTCTGTATCCACCACGGCCGTTAGCGCCGCTTTGATGAGAGAAGATTTCGGGGTGCAAAGGCCCGTTTATTATATCAGTCGAGCAATGGTTGATGCAGAAACTAAGTATTCTGATATGGAGAAGCTGGCCCTAGCCTTAGTCACGGCAGCTCGAAAACTGCGACCATACTTTCAAGCCCACGCTATTCTAGTACCAACAAATCATCCACTACGGCAAGTCCTCCAAAAACCTGAGGCTTCCGGACGCTTAACTAAATGGGCGGTCGAGATTAGCGAGCACGATATCTCATTCTGTCCTAGGACCACAGTCAAGGGCCAGGCCGTGGCTGACTTCATCGCCGAATTCACACTCTTCCGATGATAATACCATGATCAGCGACCAGCCTCCTTGGTCACTCTTTGTGGACGGGTCGTTGCGGGCCACTGGCAGCGGAGCGGGCCTGATTTTAGTGGCTCCCGACGGGTCGCATTTTCAGTATGCTCTGCGTTTCGATTCTCGCGTCTCAAATAATGAAGCAGAATATGAGGCCCTGATCGTTGGTCTCGAACTGGCCATTGTCCTCGCAATTCAGAATCTGTTAATTCATAGCGACTCCCAGCTCATTGTCAACCAAGTTCTTGGTGAATTCGAAGCCAAAGAAGAAAGGATGGCTTTATACAAGTCTCGTGTCCTCATCCTGCTCGCAAAACTGAAGACTTATGAAATAATTCATATTCCTCGCGAGAAGAACCAACTTGCCGATTCCCTGGCAAAGCTCACCTCTGCATCAGAATCTGAGTTATCACATTCGATCCCCATCGAGCATTGTCAGAACTTGAGTATCGACCAAGCAACTCTTGAGCAAGTAATATCGGTACAATCATCTCCATGCTGGATGGATCCAATCATCCTTTATCTCAGAGACGGATACCTACCAGAGGACAAAAAAGCTGCAAGACAAATTCGCCTTTGGGCTGCCAGGTATACTTTGCAAGACGGAATATTGTTGCGCAAGAGCTTTTCCTTGCCTTATTTAAGGTGTCTCCATCCAAAAGAAGCACTTCGTGTTCTAGACGAAGTACACCAGGGGGCATGTGGTAACCATCCCAGGGGGCGATCCCTAACATATAAGGCGATGAGGCAAGGATATTATTGGCCCACTATGAAAGCAGATGCAATTGCATTCTCTAGAAAATGTGACAAGTGCCAGCTATATTCTCCTATACCTCGTGTATCTTCCGAACGAATGACTCCAGTAGATAGTCCTTGGCCTTTCGCGCAATGGGGGATCGATATCATCGGGCCCCTACCTACTGGGAAAGGACAAAATAGATTCGCGATAGTGGGGTTGATTACTTCACCAAATGGGCCGAGGCAGAACCATTAGCCAAGATTACTGAGAAACAAACTACTAAGTTCATATGGAGAAATATCATATGCCGTTTCGGACTTCCTCACACTATAATTACCGACAACGGAATGCAGTTTGACAACGTAGCCTTTGATGAATTTTGTGAAAAATGGAAGATGCGTAATCTCCGCACTTCTCCATATCATCCTCAGGCGAATGGGCAGGTCGAGGCAGTGAATAAGATCATCAAACACCACTTAAAGACTAAGCTAGGTGAATGTAAAGGTGTGTGGCCAGAACTTCTGCCAGAAGTACTATGGGCATATAGAACCACGGCTTGTACATCAACAGGTGAAACCCCTTTCTCCTTAGCATTTGGTATCGACGCAGTAGTACCGGTGGAAATTCAAGTGCCCTCATATCGGATCGAGCAGTATGATCCCGCGAGTAATCAGGAAGACCTTCGACTTCATCTCGATCTCTTGGAAGGACGAAGAAATGCCTCCCAAGTACGAGTGGCAGCATATCAATAACGTATTGCTCGTTATCGAAATGCTAAGATTCGACCTAGATCCTTCCAGCCCGGAGATTTGGTCCTGAGGCAAAAACTCGGAGTTCCCGCTCGTTCGCTGGATCCAAATTGGGAAGGACCTTATCGGGTTATTAAGATTGTGTGACCCGGTACTTATTACCTCGAAGACATGCAGAGAAGACCCGTACGTCGCCCTTGGCACGTAGAGCATTTGCCACAATACTATCCCTAGATTCGATGTAGTTCATAACGACATTTCGTGAATAAAGTAAAAGATATCTTTTGGTCGCTACTCCATTAACTTGGACCTGAATAGCCCCGAAGAGGATGCATACAATCTCTTAGCCAATTGCCTACCTTTGGTAGGGTTAAATTCACCTAGGATGGTTGCATTTCCATTTTATGGATAGGAAACAACACTGCAGAAGAGCCTGTTTGTATTCTCGACCATCCTACTCTTGGTAAATTCGGAGTCTCAATCGATAGATCAGTCTATCTCAACGAGGGTATGGTCATCACGACCTCCCGGATTGAGCACAATTTATTCCTCGATCGATAGATCAGTCTATCTCCACGAGGGTATGGTCATCACGACCCCCCGGGTTGAGCATAATTCGTTGAAACAAAAAGACATTCATTGCATGAAAGAGAGAGAAGGTAAACAAGAACAACAACAACATTTCCAAAAATAACTTTTCATTAATATCAAATGTTTACAAGTATCATCTTGCAAGTACAGGAGAAAGGAAAACAAAAAGGAAAATCAATCTCTCGGGGGAGGAGCCGTGCTTTCGACTTCAGGGCCCATTTCTGGAGCCCCTCCAGCCTGCGTAGCCTCGGTCACCTTGTTCTCAGCAGCAGCTTGCTCCTCTGCAGCTATGATGGTCGCGACTCGCCCAAATTCCCCCATATCGAAGGATGGGGACATTCGTTGCACTACTCTTAGTGCAAAGTCGCGACCAGCATCATATGACTCATATCTTTCATCGTCATATAGCTGCGAAGTCCGGAACTCGAAAATTGCCCGAGGCCCTTCCTCTGAGAGCATTTTTACTAGGGCGACTTTCTCCTCGTCCCAATGGATCGAGTCGTCCTTAAGCTGTGCAAGAGCGGAGCGCTCCTTCTCCAAGTTGTCGTTGGCTTCTTTGAGCTGCGACCTGGCCTCCGCTAGCCGCTCCTCCAACGAGATCTTGTCTTGGCGAAAGTTCTCCCTCTCTCTCTTCGCTTTCTCCTTCAAACCCGTGAGCTTCGCGAAGTTAGAGTCCAAGGCCTGATACCTGTCGGTCAGGACTTGGATTTTCTCGATGAGGATCTTTTTCTCCTCATCCCTCTTCGCGATCACTGCCTCACGGGCCTTGAGCAGTTGATCCCGTCCCTGGACCGCCTTCTCCAAGGCGATCCTCTTGCCTTCTATCTCATCGATTACGCGACGAGCGGCGACGATATCTCGCTTCGTCCGCAGGATGAG
Organism: Liriodendron chinense; assembly: GCA_003013855.2. Classification (NCBI taxonomy): domain Eukaryota; kingdom Viridiplantae; phylum Streptophyta; class Magnoliopsida; order Magnoliales; family Magnoliaceae; genus Liriodendron; species Liriodendron chinense. Next base: position 1,854,310 of record ML058387.1, read on the forward strand.
ATCTAAGCCCTACAAAATGAAAAAGAAAAACGTGAGAAAAAATGCTTGAGAGCCCTAAAATAATGAAGTTAAAAATAAATCTCCAAGGTCTTACCTGAACCATTCTTATCCCACCTCGAGGAAGAGGTTCTCAGGGCTTGGCTCGGGAAGAGAGCCAAAAGTTTGGGAGGAAACGTTCTCGAACAAAAGTTTACAGATTGGGTGGAGGTGGCGAGGAATAGAGTATGTCCCACCTCCAGATGGCTGGGCAATGACCAACCCAGCCGTGCTCGCGACAGGCGGGGCCATCGACTCGCGAGGCGGGTCATCGACTCACGAGCAGGTCCCTGCTCGACAGCAGGGATCATCTCGCGAGAAGGAACCGGCTCGCTAGGTTCCATTTGCTCGTGAGCCTCTTCAGCTGGGGGGCAGCTGGACCCTGCCCCATCCGGGGAGTTATCAGTGATGTTAATCACTGGCGGTCCAGGTGCGACCACCAGTGAGGGAAGGATGGGCACCACCGGTGCCCCCACCGTGCTCGCGAGAATAGCAGGTTGGTCGCTACCCTTACGGGCGAATGGTTGAGAAGGTTCGGCAGTCTTTTTCTGCCTTTTTGAGTTTGTGCCTTTTAATCGAGGCAACAGACCCGTCTTTTCTCCCGCCTTTGTCATTGCGACTTCTTCGCTGGATATTAATCCCGCTGCTGCGAGTCGCGAGGGAGACAAGCAAGCCTCGATGTGCCTATCACCAACAGGCACCTTGTACACCCTGACTATCTTCTCGTTGATCCCCCCTTCAAATTTGGTTTTTTCAAGGCCGGGATACCTGCGAGCATAAACAGAGGTCAAAGAATGAAGTGAAACCCTAAAATCTTAACTGGAGAAAACTGTACAATGTGGGACTGCCTACCTTCACAGAAAAAACGGGTAACTCCTGGACCCCTGGAGGAAGCAGACTCGTAGTTCCCGGAAGCATAGAACCACCGTTTCCTCCAGCCGGGATAGTTCGAGGAGGGTTTCCCCAGCACGAAGTTATCCCGGTGCCAGTAGCACAGGTAGTACCAGCCTTCACTGGAGGGTGCTTTCTTCAGACGGAACATACGGAGGAACTCCTCCGCCGTGAGCTCCCTGTTGCCGGCCTGAGCCCAGAGGGCAAAGGAGCCCAGAACTACCCTCCATCCGTTCACGATGAGTTGCCCAGGGGCAATCTTATAACATTGGAGAACGTCGCGTATGAAGGGATGGAGGGGGAGGCGTACCCCCAGGATGAGTTGGTACTCATAAAAAGCTACGCATCCTGGGGGAGGGGAGTCTGGTGTCTCTCCATCTCTGGGCAATCGGAGAATGACTGAATCGGGGATCAGATGTCTCTCCCGTAACTCAGCTAGCCGGTCCTCCCATAAAACAGAAGGATATCCGGATGTTGTGTATCTCCCTGCCGGAACCATCGCACTGCTAGAAGCAGAGGATTCCGGAGTGGCATCACCTAGAAGGACGGTGGTCTCGTCAGAGTTCCCAGCCATGAGAAGATTAAAAGAAGAAAAAGAGAAAAAAGAAAATATACCAAGTACAGAAAAAGAGAGGAAGGAGGAACACCAAAGGAAGAAGATGGAGAGGGAAATGACGGGAGAATTCTTTCCTTCGAAAAAACTTCTGTAGAAAACCAGAGAAATGGCGGACTCCGTACATTTATAGGCAATCATTCCGCCGCATCTGGTGACACGCGGCAGCCCCCCTTTGGCGCGGCAGTCGAACAAGCACGCCCATTAACTCTCCGAACACGTGGCGAGCGTCTCTTCACTTTCTGTCTGCGGAAAGGCTGCGGAAAGCTAGCGCTCATTAATTCCAGCCCATCATGTATGGTTCCGTTCTCGACGAAGACAGCGGGCGGTTACGTGTGATAGTAAGCTAAGTCCTTCCCTTAAGAATTCTTGGCGGCAAGGACTTGGGGGCATCTGTTATAGGCAAAATGATGGAGATCAACTTAGCTGCTAAGAATTTACGCGGACGCCCATTTGACTCTCGAGATCATCTGATCGAGAGTCGCAGATCGAGTAAATACGGAAGTGCCCATTCGACTCTCGAGATCGTATGCTCGAGAGTCACAGATTGGATAAATGCAGGACGCCCATTCGACTCTCGAGATCATATGCTCAGGAGTCGCAGGATTGATAAATACGGAGCACCTATTCGCAAGGCCTCGAGTTCCCATAGCCGATAGTTGGACATAGCAAAGCAAAGATTCCCTTCTTGATCTGCCAGCAGACCTTCTCACAAGTCGTTGAAAGGTGTTACATCTAAATGAGCGAGCACTTGGACTCGCGACCATCTTCCAACATGCGAACATATTTCTCTGTGGCGACACCCCTTAGCCTTCAGTACCAGCAGCCCGTATAGGCCGATTTTGGGCTTATCTTCTCTTATGGTTCCGAATCTCAAGGGATTGCTATCAAGGAACGTGATTGTCAAGACAAGTCATTGGGTTAGATCTCTTCTCTAAGGATAAGGATCTTATCCCACGAAATCAGCGGAATCTCGGTATCGTACACGAAATCAGCGGGATCTCGATATCTTACGTAACAGATTGGACCCTTCCAGATCTATATAAGGAGAAGACTCCATTAAGATACAGGTACACAATATTCAATCTCTAGCCTCGTTTTGCCTGGTTATTCTCTTGCTCTGCCTGACTTAAGCATCGGAGGGCTAACGGCTGGACACCAGCCACCCTTAGTTGCTTTCTGCCTTCTTACAGGTCCGGCGGAGGAAATCTCTGTTGGAGAGAAGGTGAACGATCGGAGGATCCTGTTACAGAATCTGACGTTAACAATAATCTGTTCAGGGAGACGCAAGTTTTCATGCCAAAAAATCCATAAATGTAAATTCTTATACTTGGGTTTTTGGTTGCTACATGTGTGGCCCACCCACATGTATAGGTGGAGGAGAAATACAACAATGGTCCACATTCAACTAACTAAAGGTTCTATATTAGCACTGATTTATCTAATGTGGGCCCAATAGACCGATGGCTCGAATCACTTGTAAAAAGGGTACTGCACTTGTACAAACTAAAATCCATGTCTCCAATGAAATGAAAAATGTAAAATGAAAGAACAACAACAACAACAACAACAACAACAATAAGATTTTAATATCAACACAAATCATTCATTACATTATGTTTCTACTGAAATTTTTATGATTTGTGCCTATTCCTGTCATCCAAACGCGTGCGCATTGTCATTGTACTGCAACATACATGTGGCCACACTTCAAACCGTTTGAATCATGGGAACCAACGTCGATGATGGGGCATGTAAAGAAAGTCAAAATGATTTAATCATCCTAACTAGGGCTCTGAAAATGTAGGGTCTGCTCCGGTCCTATGGTACCCATACCTGGGCTAACCGGGTTCGATCTTGCCTATCGAAGTCTAGTTCTAGATGCAAGGCCATAATAAGAGATTTTTACTGCAAAATTACCCTGGGGTTTGAAGTTTAGGGTGAGTTAATATTCCTCCGAGTCTAGGTCTAGTTCTTAATAAAAGGTTATAGTAAGGGATTTTTACTACAAAATTACCTTAGGGTTTGGAGTTTACAATGAGCTAATATTCCTCAAGTCCAGGTCTAGTTCTTGATGTCAGGCTATCATAAAGAATTTTTACTACAAAATTTTACCTTAGGATTTGGAGTTTATGATGAGCTAATATTCCTCGAGTCTAGCTCTCGATGCAAGGCTATAATAAGGGATTTTTACTACAAAATTATCTTAAGGTTTGGATGTTTATGATGAGCTAATATTCTTCGGCAGTGCTTTTTCAGATAAGAAATTACATTATTACTCTCGTTCATTTAACCATCCAACAGAAGCACACCAACACTATTATTAGACAAACAAAAACACACTGAAAATATCCATATTCTGGTGTAGCCCATCTGCTGATCTAATCGGCCCGATATTTTGCTTATGTTATCACCATGTACATACACCGGATGTTATATGTATACCATGTGGGCCCCACAAGTTCTAATTTTACTACTCTTTTAAGGGAAAAAAAATATTAAATGAGGGCATTTTTGTAATTCCATCCCTCAAAAAGCACCTCCATGTAATTTCCAACGGTCATGGCATTATGAGGACCCCACTCGATGTTGATGTAGAGCGGGTCGCAGGCAAAGATGGACCAAAGAAAGCCCGATCGAAGGCGAAAATGATCTAAACCGTCAGAACCTTAAATCAGTCATATCGTATCTCGCAAATCAAGATAAGTTTTTCAACATATTATATATAATTTTGGGGTAGGAGAACCTGCTTAAGCCAGCCAACCCAGCTATGCCAAGTTGCCCACACCAAATTTGTGAAATTCCATCAGATCAACTGTCAAAAGTCTAGTTTTGTTTTATTTTTACTATAAAGAGTAAGTTTTTGTTTAACTTTTGATCTTTTGAGTTGTGAAAGTAACATGGTTAGAAAAAGGGCTTAGAAAAGTTAGAAAAATAACATGGTTAAGCTAAGTTTGACACTTACTATTTTTTGTCGAAACCCATGAAGTCAAGTAAAAATAAAGTTCGTCTATAAATAAGAAGTTTACTATTTATGGTAAGTCATGTTTTTAGAGTGTTTGAATTAGAGTCCAAGTCTAAAACTTTGTCCTAGGCTTCAGTTTTTATTTAAAGAGTTATAATTTCATTTTTTTTAATGCTCAATCAAGTTATTTCGAATTTTTTAAGAATTATTCTTTTTTTCCCTCATCAATTTGAGGAAGCCTTAATGAGGAGTTCAAAAAGCCTCGTGAATTCAAGGTACTTATCCTGTGAAGAAGATGGGATTTTCAAATCCCTATGGAATTTTTCGAATGGATCTTGTTTTCCTGACTTGAATTCAAGCTGACAGATCTGATTATGGATCCAAACGCAATTTAAAATCGAACTGATAAAGATTCGATCCATTGACAGCCCTAATAGAATGATGGACCACTTTCAACAGAAGAAGTTTTCGAAGGCTGGGATCTTCCAATCTTCATGGGACACAACAAAACAAGGGCTTGGATTTCCATATCAATCCTTCCCTCAACCTATATTGGATGCTTTGCAAAAAGCCCAGATCTGGCCCAACATTAGATGGTCCTGAAGCCCAAAAGGCTGCCAGCATCGCTTTCATCCATTACATTGAGAGCATGACATTCCAGCAACAGGCGGCAAAAAAATGAAAAAATCATCAAGACCGTTCATCAGACTGCACTGAAAATCATCCTGGTCCAGTCATCAGGTGGGCCACCTCGTCCCACAAGCATGGATCGTTGATCAATTATGCTGAACCATCCTTTCTTTCATTCATGGACACACATGATTACAAGTCCATCTTATTTTTGGGCCAGGGCACATAAATGGTAGGGCCCAACTTATGAAATCGGACATGATCACATTCCACCCTGTCCACCTATTGCATTGGCCCATCACAGCCGTTCGTAAGAAGCTTAGCTGATGAGACAAAGTACACGATGCATGGCCCTGATGTGCCATCCAAATCACCTTCCTAATGTGTCTTGGACCACAATCAGGCCGGTCCACTAATAAGGTGGCCCACATTTAAAGCTCGAGGATGCACTTAAGGTGAACAAGTCCTAGTGCAGAATCAGGTGGGCCTCATCCGTACATCAATTAAACTATTTCTAACTGTCCGTTTAATGTAATTGTGGTCGTTTGATTGGTGGACCATTCTGATTCTTGGGCTAAGAAACGTCAATCATGGGGGCTTGCCTGATAAACGGACCGGCTCTCACATGCATGTGTCAGGCCACTTGGGCCTCTCTATGGGCCTAAGATTCAGGCCTCAATGGTATAATATGGACCGTACATTAAGGTTCCGGCTTGATCGATGGGCCCAATATGTGACCCAGGCTCCATCGTTCGGCCCAGTCTCATTCATGTACAGCCCTTCAGAAGGAATGATTGGCTTACCATGTTGGATCCATAGGGAGATAATAATAAATACAAGGGTTGTATGGGAAGTCCCATACAACCTACCTTGCACCATGCACGTGTAAGATAGGAAGGTTGATCTGGATTATGAATCCAGTGGGCCCTACTAGTGATGGCTTACAGTTCAAAAATCACAGCAGCCATACAATCCTAGTCATCCGACCCGTAGGCTTGAAATGAATTGCATGATGTTAATGTATGAAAATATTCAGAGAAACTGGTTGTATGATTGATGTAGTTTTGGACATTAGGTCACAGCAGAAAGTCCCTCCAAATGGGCGGTCCCGATTCACTTTCCCCTCTACCACATGTACAGTGAAAGGTAAGATGCAAGGAGTCACATACAACCCATAGCACCATATCCATCCCCATCGTCTACAATCTATGGGCGCCAAGCCCGCCCACATGGACTTCGCCCAAGTCTTAGGAGGCTCCCACCATCTTAGCCACCCGCTATTGGAGATTTGTGATTATTATGTTTAAACCGTTGGATCTCAAGATTCAACTACGGCTCAAAAATCTTTTCATGCATGATTTGTGTACATTACTCCACAAAAACAAAATTTACGTATTTGGATCGTAAGTTACTTTCGATAAGCTACTTATGTCATAAGTAGGTTGCCTTGGTTTCTACCTATTCAGTAGTTAAGCATGTTTGATTAGGAACATACTTATCAATCAAAAAGTAAAAAAGCGGGTTTGATTTCTAACATTATACCCAATTATCCTTCAAATTTGTTTGGTGATCCCCCTCACATCTACCATCCATCATATGGGGCTAACCTTTGATGTGGACCATTCATTGTATGTGCCCCACCTTTGATGTGGGCTGTCCATCATATGGGACCCACCTTGGATGTTGGCCATTTATTATTATAGCTTGACCTTTAATGTGCACCATTCATTATGTAGGGCCCACATTTGATGTTAGTCATACATCAAGTGGGGCCCACCTTCAATATCCATCGCCCATCATGAGGGCCCACCTTTAATGTGGACCGTCAATCATGTGGGCACCAACTCTGATGTGGGCCATCCATCATCCGGGGCCGCCTTGGAAATGGGCCACTCATCATTAGGGTCAACCTTTGATGGGGATCGTCCATCATGTGGGGCCCACCTTGATTTGGACTATTGATCATGTGGAGGCCACTATTATTAATTCCCATCATGAGGGCCTCACCTTCAATATGGGTTGCCCATCATGCAGGTCATTCATCACTAGGGGCGACCCTTGACGTGGAACATCCATCATATGGGGCCATCTCAATATCGGTCATCCATCATGTGGGGCCCAGCTTCAATGTCCACCGCCCATCATGTGGATCCCTCCTTTGATGTAGACTGTCCATCATGTAGGCCTCACCTGTGAAGGGGGTCATCCATCATACCAGCCCGCTTTGAATGTGTGCTTTTTATCATTATGAGTCGACCTTTGATGTGGACCATCCAATGTAGACCCACATTATATGAGGTCATCCATCATGTGAGATCCATCTTTTATGTCCACCAAATGAGCCCCACCTTTAATGTGAACAGTCCACCAAATGAGGCCTCCTTTGACATGGACTTAGAGACAGAGCCACCCCTGACATGTGTGCCCAGGGAAAGTAAAGTCGAAAAGTACGTGAGTACAAGGATGCTTACCAAATTAATTCAAGTAAAAAACTGTTACTTAATTACTTAACATAAGTCAAAAAGTAACTTTTTTATGGTATGCAAACTGGCTTTATTTTTATAAAATTAATAACCTACTTACACCTATTATAAGATACGTCAAATATATAATTAAACATAGATATGATAGATACAACGTGGACCAAATTTATGGAAATGCCACCAACCGTTAAGGGAGTGAAAAAATGGCCGCAATTAATCTTCAAGTGTGCTTTATAAGTATCTGCCAGGTCATACATGACTCATATATGCCACATGTGCTACTAAATCAAATTTACAACATACAGCACCTATCTCATCGGACTGGATTGTCCAGTGGTAGACTCGAACCATAATGCATGTGTATTATCCAGACCGTCCATCCATTTTTCCAAGTCAATTGAAGGCATGAGCCCAAAATTGAAACATATCCAAAGCTCAAATGGTGAAAATTCAACTCATATTGATAAAAAAAATTCTTAGGATGTTTTGAATCAAGCTGATATTTGTGTTTTACCTACATTCATGTCTAAGTCTATATAACCTTATGAATGGGTGAGATGTGAATTGGTGGATGACAAAAAAAAGTCACTATAGTCCTAAGTAGGTTTCAATGAGAGGGGATTAGGTGAGACCCCGGCCTCACCCAAGACGGTGCAGCCCTTACCATGGAAGTTACCGTAGGGCCCACCTTCATGTATGTTTTATGCATCCATGCCCCATCCATTCATTTTTCAAGTTTATTTTAGGGTATTATCTAAAAAATGAAGCAAATCCAATTATCAGGGGGACCTCACCAGAAGAAACAGTAGTGATTGACTGCCTTATCATTAGAACTTATTGATTCCGTTATGATTGTCAACGTATCTGATCATGGCCTGAATTTGATCCGGATTTGATCTGATTTAATCGGATTCGGATCAATGGATTAAATTCAGATCGAAATCTTTGATCTGTTTAATAATTAAATTGGATTTGGATCGACCCTATCTAATCTAATATCCATCCGATTATAAGGGTATAAAAGAAAAGAAAAAACCCTAAGCTAAAGTACAAAAATTGACAAGCATTTCTTTCGACTCTCTAATACCAGGCTTATAGCTATGAATCCCATTTGTTTACATAAATGATTCGAATTCGGATTAGCATTGATGTACTTTGAATATGATCCGTTCACATAGAAGAATACTAGTTTTGATCGGATTTCAAAAAATTTAATCAAATTGGATTCAAATCAGATACTTGTAATCTGGATCAGCTCGGATTCAGATCATATAAGTCCTTAGTCAAATCGAATTCGAATTTTGACAGCCCTAGTTTCTGCAGTGTTTATGTACTGTAGAAGTTTTTGTGGCCCATTAATGGTCAATGAACACTTTTTCCCCTGTATGGTCCACCTAATAATCAGATCTGAAAAATGGATGGATGGTGTGGATACATAATACATACATCAAGATGGGCCCCACGGTGAGGCCGGGGTATCAACTAATCTGCTCTCAGTTTCAATGATGGGAATCATTATCCCCACTGATTCATGTGATGTGATCCACTTGAGATTACGATTTGTTTTAATTTTGGGCTCATGCCAGAAAATGATCTGGAAGCAATGATAGACGGCGTTTATCACACATACATCACGTTTGGGCCCCACAGTTTAGATGAGTCAGCATGTATTTTCAATCACCACATGCAACCTACAATGGTCAAGCTAAAAAATTGCAGAGGCGCCAGCGATGGTAATCAAAGTTAACTAACTTAGGGTAGGCTTGCTTGGGAAAAAGCTCTGCTTGCTTCCAAACTGGCCCTCAACCTACTACCATCTGATTCTTTAGGTGCGTGGACTAGAGCTATCTTGGCTGACCACACAATCTCCCCATCATCAATTGGATATCTGATCCATCAACAATGCTATATTACTATGGTCAAACCAATCGGACGGTCCAAGCTATCTCACACAGTTCTTGCTGAGTACGTGCCATCATAGCCACCCGCATTCATCTTGTTGCAGCTGCATGCGGTGCACGTGAGTTGCATGGAACCTTCACGTAAAGTCAACCTTTCTTTCTGGTGCTTGGTAGGTGAAAAAACCCGGGTTTGACGCGGGCGCCACTCACGGCGGGACACGCGAAATGGTTGTCACGCAAACACGGTTCCTTACTTTTTGGTCCAAAGCCATCACAGCTGTTGAGTAGACTCCCCCAGTTGAGGACAAGGGTTGCCTCCAGACCCGGTCTCCAGGGGTTATCTGTGGGGTCCATCGATATGTATGTATTTTATCCAAGCCATCCACCCCTTTTGCCGGATCATTTTAGGCATGAGAAAAAAAAAATGACGCAGATCCAAAGATCAAGTGGACCACACCACAGGAAACAGTAGGAATAATGATACACACCGTTAAAACCTTCCTAGGGCCCACCATGATGTTTATTTTCCATCCAATGTGTTCTTCCATTTGTCCAATAAATTACAGTTTTATGCACATGGCATATCCACACATTGTCCCACTAGATCAACAGTCCAGATCATGATACATGCTTTCCAACCTATGCCTTTAAAACGGAAAATTCATAGAACCTCCATGCAGCTGCCTGTATATTACCATTTCCTCTTTGTTTTCCTCATAGTTATTTGATACTCCGGCAGTGTATGACAGTTCATAGGCTTGCACTCAAAACTTGAACACGTGGCAAGTACGTAATTCAATCTAAACCGTCTAAATAGTGCTAAAATCTGTAGGTAATACATAACCCTAAAATTGGATTAATTGGAAAAATCCTAAAAAATGGTTAGTGGACATTGATTGTTGAATTTGAGCATTGGCTACGATTCATTTACACCGTCCATTATGTTGCCACTGGTTTGTCAGTTTGGGCATCATTCAGTGTAATTGATATGATTGGCCTAAAGTATGTCCCACTGTTTGGACGGTTTAATTTGAATTACAAGTAGTATTGAGCGGCTCATATGTAAAGAGCTTCTGTGGGCCCATGTCAATTTGTGCATGCGGAGGGTAATCCGACATCATGTAAATACCTAATTAAAAATTTAATACAAAATAAAATTAACAAAAATACTTTAAAAAAAGAAAACTATTATTTTCACTTAGAATCATCTATTTTACACCATTGTAGAATAAATGAATTCAAATTAGTAAATTGCCATTTATGATATTTAATTAATTCATATAAATATATTAATATTTAATATTTCATTTAAAAATATTATTAGTTGGGTAAATTACGAAAAGACCCTCATATGTGTGAACTGGACTATTTGACATTTTGACTAGCCTGACTTTTAGACAAGGGCATCTCCGTATTGTGACCCACCCAATGGATGGGTTGGATCTAACACAAATGTGCAAAGCTGGCACATGAGCTGGCATGTAGATGGGCTCTATTATTCTTGCTTGTGAACTGAGCAAACCTCTAATTCGTACTCATGGCAACCATGTACGTTAGTTCTGCATGCACATCACAGAACTACACATGTGGGATGCATACAAGTCGATCTAGACCGTCCAAATCATGGCCCACCACGAATAGGTGATGACCCAAAATTCACACCATCATAACTTTATACTAGATGACAAGCCACAACAAGAATTCCTATATCATTATTGGAAAATTCACCAGTGAACATTCTATGGACAAAATGCGAATTTCCACCCATCAGGCGGGCAGTCGTCGCATGTACCTGTGACCTATGCTTATCTATTTTTCGGGTGTGGTCCCAAAAATTGCCTCTTTGATCGTTCAAAGAAGATACTGAAATGCATTCTTACCAACAATAGGCTCATTTAGTCATTCAGCATGCATGGTCGTAAGCTTTCTCTGCGTTTACTTTCACACTAAGATTAATGCTTCATTTTAATTGACAATGTCTACGAAAGGTGCATGTTCTGAAATGACAACATTCTCATTTTATATCCGGTTCCCATCGGAAAAATTATATCCTTTAAATCAAACCACAAGTGGGCCGGCACTTGCGGCGCGACCGTCGCCTTTGGTCTGAATAATTGGCACAAAGCATCAAATGGACACAAGTCACTATCTCTTATCTACCAGTTACTAGTTATGCTGCAACATCAAGGGCCCATTTTGATGTAACACCACATCCGGATCGGTTTGGCATCTTTAGTATAACCCATCCACCTCCAAATTGAGGCGGTAACGAGAACAAAATGCATTAAGGGAGTGTTTGGGATTATAAAATTCAGTGCATTTAGACCCTTCGTCCAAGCTAGATGAGGTCTCAAGCCAAAAATCAGGTAATCTGACGACTTGGGTGTTCCCATGTGAAATTTAGGGTAGTTGTCACCTCCTATAGCTTGTGCCATTTGTCATGGCCCACTTCAGCTTTGGATGGGGCTAAGTACTAGGCCTTGTAGGTCGTTTGAGATGAGCTAGGATGGTTGGATAGGTGTGAATGCATCAGGTGGAGCCCACATATGGCTAGTACCATCGTATACCATTACCAAGCACCCTGTATGATAAGATAGTTGAGATGAACTCATTTTTAAGTAGCAGATGTACGTACCCTGAGAGCGGATTGGGTGAGAACCCAGCCTCACCCAAGACGGTGCAACCCTTACCGAGGGGTTACGTGGGGCCCACCTTGATGTATGTATTATGCATCCATTTTTCCATGTCATTTTAGGTCATCATCCCAAAAATGAAGCAGATCCAATTATCAAGTAGACCATACCATAAGAAATAGTGGTGATTAACCGTCCTATCATTAAAAACCTCTTAGGGCGCACTTTAATGTTTCTATAGCGTTTATTTACCATCCAATCTGTTGATAAGGTCACATAAGCCTGGATGAAAGGAAAAAAAACAAATATCGGCTTGATCTAAACCTTTTGTGCCCCATTAATGGTCAATCAACATGGTTTCCTATGATACGGTCCGCCTAATAATTGAATCTATTTCATTTTTCAAATAATGTCATAAATAATATATATGGAAAAACAGATGGATAGCTTAGATACATAATACATATATCAAGGTGGGTCCCACAATAACCACATGGTTAAGGGCCACAATGTCTTGAGTGAGGCCGAGGTCTCACCTAATCCGCTCTCACATTCCCTCAGGGCATATTTGGATTTATTAGAAAGGAAAAGAAACTAACATAAATCTTTTATTCAGTGAACCTGCTTTTTTTCTTTTTTAGAGTTACTACATTTATTTTCCCATCTCCATTTCTAAAAAGGGCAATTTACTATAAGTGAGGGTATGTAATTTTTTAAGAGTTTAACTCAAATGCATACTATCCATATCCAACCACCTCATATGTAACTTTATCCATTCTCATTTATACCTCATTCATATGCCATTATCCATTCTCAATGTGCCACAATGTCACATGCATGTGTCAATGCGACAAATGTGCTGCTATCCATCTTTTCTTTTACACCACATCTGAAATCCATATATGCCAAGCGTCTCATACGTGCTAATATGTTACATGAGCTACCATCCATCATCTCTTACACCCACATTTACAAAGTATCCCACATGTGCTAATTTGCCACATGTACTACCCTTCATACCACGCATGCTAATGCGGCTGCATGTACCACCATCCAATCTTCTCTTATGCCACCCAATTGTTATATCTTTCTGATTTTTTTTTTTTCACAAAATTATTACAATCCAAAACAAACAGAAAGCAATTACTGTTTGGCACCCACAATTTCCCATTTTCATAGGAATCCATAGTTTTATGTATTCATATTTTACGTTTCTTTCATCCAAACGCCCTCAAGTGGGATTTACTTTCCACCCAAAATCCCTTCTTTTATCAGTGACCTTCCTCAGCTGCTAGAAAAAAGCTTTTATACTGATCAGTCCTTAGTTAAATATATACATATATGAAGAATAATCACGTTGAAGTGCCCACAAACACATACATATATGAAGAATAATCACGTTGAAGTGCCCACATGCTCTTTGCACGTTCAACACCTCTCAGGTGCTTAAAATTTCCACAAATCAGGCTGTCACATAGACTGGACCGCTCAGATTCCATCTCTAAAAAATTCAGGCCGATCTGATCATCAGGTGAACCTCACAATTATATTAGAAGCGGACTGCAGTTTGAATCTCATCTTAACCGTCCATTAATTCTTTACTTGATTATCAGATCAGCATGAGGTTTTACATAGAGGTATTAGGCAAGGAGACCCATTTGGTAAAAAGCTTAGATCAGGCACAGGTGGGCCACACAAGGGCATATGCCTAAGCTAGTGTGGCCTACATATTGATCTGGCCCCTTTTTAAATAGCTTGAGTGATTAGGTAACAAAAGGAGTGTTATTTTTTAAAATAATATTTTCTTAAACCTCTGATCAGTAAACCGCAAGCTTTGGTAGGCACACGCACGTGTACAAAAGAGCCCATCTAAATGTCTACACATTCACCAAATTAGCACTAGTGCGAGTTCCAAGCCGTCCATCAGGTGGGCCCCACAATTGAACAAAACCCCACCTGCCCGTTGATCAGTTGAGCTACAGTCTACAGAGCTAATGGATGGCTAAAATCCTAGCCAAAGTCCTAAACCTTTCACTCTTGTTTCTAGCATTGTGGCTTGTTTGATTAATGGACTGGCTTCATTCCTGAGTGGGGTTATCTATACATTGGGACCCACCTGATCAGATTGGACTGTTACAATGTAGAACACGTGTGCCATGTTGGTGCATGCGTTGGCACATCAAAGGATCACTTACACGCGCGTGTTGGCTCAGAAAAACTGATTAAACTAAAGACAAAAGATAATCGCATCAATGCATGAGAATTCCCGCCAGAGAAGCTACAAAATCGGATTTTGCATTGGTGTCCACGTGTTAATAAATGAGGGGCGAGTGGAACTTTCTATCCCCATCACATGTCCACACCATTTAAGTAGATGGCCCTGTACACAACGTGATCTTGTGGTGTCGGTGGGGAACTGACCCTTTTAAGTACTGATAAAAACAACACGTCCAACTCAAATGAAAAAGAGAGAAATGAAGCGTGTGGACACCCGGGAACCCTACTCTTTCTACACGTGCCAATGTGGGCATACGTGTGAGAAATCAGATCGTCCATCTGGTGACTGCCAGTGTGTATCTATAAAATAAAATTCCCATCTCTTTAAAAGTTCTAAGCCACATATTTTTATATCATGTAACATTGCTTTCATTAGGTGGGCCACAAGTTTGTCTGGGTTGAATCCATTGGATTCCCTAACCAGTTTGATAGTTAGGTCAATGTTACCACATGGGACCCACCCATTAGCATGGTTTTGTTATTTGACGGTTTGGATCGGCACATTGGGTTCTAAGTCCAGTCATGATATCAAATTGGGTCGAGTTGGGATGAGTTATGGTGCTAAACTGATCATATCATATGAAGCCCGGGTTGACCCGGGTGATCCACATCTTAATGGATCCAAGAGATAAGTTGGGTCTAGGTCAAGTCCAAGTCGACTCCATGTCAAGTTGGCCTGGTCGGCCCTACCTTAAATAGAGGGATCGTAAGGGATCAGTCCAAATAGAATTTATGTCCACTTTTTGGTGGTCCAACTCAATTAATGATAGGAACAACCAGTTTGGAAGTGGACTGATTGGTCTGCAAATTTCGATGGTGTGTTGATGTTGTCCATTCATTTTATGGGATTATTTTAGGTCATAAGTTGGAAGTGAGATAGATCCAAGCTCAAGTGCATAAGGCCGTGGGTAGAATGATGCCTGCATTTGAAACCTTCTTAAAGCTTACCATAATGTGTCTTTGCCCTCTAACCATTTCACAGCACCACCTAGACCCCGATGAAGGAAAAACAAAAATATCAGCTTGACCCGAAACTCTTATAGCCTTAAGAATTTTTCAATGGTAGACATTGAATCCCTACTGTCGTTCACTTGAGCTTTGGATATATCTCATTTTTAAGCTATGCCCTAAAATGATATCCCAAAATGAATGGATATAACACATACGTCATAGGAGGCTACAAAATTTTGCCACATCAACACACACCAAGGTAGGTGGTGTGTGTCTGACTTTGAGCCTCTGGTAAATTCGGGATCCAAAACAGTTTAGAGAAAAACTCTGATACTCTGCCAGAGTATGATGGATGAATATGACACATGGGCACTTAGAAATTAGCAAGGGTTGCCCCAAAATAGAATTCAGCCCCATTTTTTGGTGGTCCAACCCAATTGATAATAGGAAGTAATCAACGGTCCTAAATGGACATCTGCATTTTACTTGGGTGCTTCCACTTCTGACAAGTGGAGCCAGGGTTCTGTTACCGAGAACAGTAATCGGACCTTTTTGTCATATGTTGAAAGAATATTGAGCCTGCGTTTCAAGTGGTAATCCAGCAGTTAAGATCGCCCCATCATTTTTGTCTCCAGCATGGTGGCCCACCAAGACTGAGGTGGGCCATATGCATAATTTTGACTAATGGACAATGGACCGTCCGATCAATTTTCTGGATAGTCCGTAAGATTATATCCCCATTTTGTCAGCAACCTCCATGGTGGGATACAGCACATCAGATCAACGGTCTAGGTTACAGAACCCTGGCCCCACTTGTCAGAATTGGAAGCGCCCAAGTACAATGCAGATGCCCATTTAAGACCGTTGATTACTTCTGCTGAGTTTAGCAATTTTTGGGGCCTTTTAAATGGCTAATTGGGTTACTAGTGGCCCATCTCGTACTGGTAGTTTTGCTACCATCCTAACCGTTCGACGTGGGCCCACAATGGTCTGTATTCTACGGGCCAAATCACTTGCTTGGCTGCCTCAATTTTGGTCTATGGTTAAGCCATTCCAGGATCACAATTCGCACCGTCTAGATTAGCATACATATGTGCCACGTGTACGGCAGTGATACGCCTGAATTATAGATGGACCTTTACGTAGACCGCTGCGTGCGCTATTAGATGCCAAGATTTTCTAACTAAAAAAAAAAAAAAAAACCCATTAATCGGACGGTTTTATTTGAAGTTTTATGTAATACATATACGCGCCTGCGTATCAACTATCCCAGTCCACCGGAGTAATCAATAACTGCCCTCTATTTTTTAAGTTCGGACACCGAATTTTTAGATGCAGACGGCGAATGCGGTCGAGAAAGTGGGGCCCACCAACGTGCTCTCGGTGGCAGTGACCGTGCTAAGCCTTTACACGTGGCGGTGGGACCCACTAACTGCAGGTGGGTATAGGGTCTTTCAAGGCGGCCGCCTGGGTTTGACGGGCGCTGATTGGGTACTTCCCTCCGCATGTATGGGTTTTATCCACACCGTCCATCCAGTTTTTTTATGTTATTTTAAGCTACCATCCCAAAACTGACGCAGATCCAAGCCTCAAGTGGACCTCAAAAATGGGGTTTAAACGCTTTTTCATAAAAAACTTACGAAAGCCACAAAAGTTTTGGATTAAGTTTCTATTTGCTTTTTTCCTTCATTCATATCCATGTCACCTTATGAATAAGTTGGATGGTAAATACACATGGTCATCATTAGTAACGCTTTTTCTTATCGTGTGGTTTACTTCAACCTTGGATCTACTTCATTTTTTGGCTCATATTCAAAAATGATATGGAAAAATAGATGAACCGTGTGGATAAATACGGATATTACAGTGGCCTCTCAGCCGCCTAGCCTATCCTGAACGCCGAACAAGCGGGGAAGTACCCAATCCGCGGCTGGGTTTGACAACGAAGGGTGGAATCAGGTTTGCCACGACCGTCAATGGGAACTGGGAAGGGCATTTGGAGGGAATCGGATTGCGTGCGGAGTAACTCCGCACGCTCTTATCGTGCAGAGTAAACTCAGTTAGGCCCACCTAGAATGTATGTGCTTTATCTATTCCGTCCACATGTTTTTCCATCTCATTTTAGTGGTTGAGCCCAAAATTTAAGCATATTCAAATTCAAGTGGACCATACCACTGGAAACAGTGGGAATAATGATTTCCACCGTTGAAACCTTCCCAGGCCCTACAGTGATGTTTATTTGTCATCCAACCTGTTCCTAAAATCACATGGATATGGATGAAGGGAAAACACAAATATCAGCTTGATCCAAAACATCTGTGTCCTCCGAGAATTTTTTCAATGGTAGACATTCAGTTCACACTTTTCTTATGGTGTGGTCCACTTTAGATTTTGATATGCTTCATTTTTTGGCACCATACTTAAAATTTTCTGTTAAGATGGATGGACGGAGTGGATAAAATACGTAAATCACTGTGGGCCCCACAGAGTTTACTCCGCACGCTAGCGTGCGGAGTTACTCAGTACGCAATCCGCTTCCCATTTGGAGATAGTCGATGAGAATTGGAATTACCTCGGATTACGTCGGTCAAAAAGCATGCGACCATGGCCTACGGAAACGGTAACGGAACGGTAACAGCCATAATAGTTGGGCGTTACGTACTGAAATGGCTGTCACATGAAAAACTGCCTGGGTTAGTTAGAGACGAATGGTTGTGTCGGGGGGTCTATGTAGCCCACCGTGGTGTATGTGTTTTATCCACGCCGTCCATCCATTTTGACAGGTCATTTCAGGGCATCAGCTAGGGTTGTAAATGGTCGGGTTCAGGGCAGGTTTGGCCAAAACCAGACCCGCCAATTTACTAAATGGGTCTGGGTAAAGGGGTCTAGTTCGGGTCTGAGTCAACCCAATGGGTCTAGTAGAGGGAGATCCACTGAGAGCCATTTATAAATGGGTCGGGTCTAATAGGTCTGAGTCTAGATTTTGCATGCAAGCATTTTTACAAGGCTTAAAATCAGGTATGGACAGGTCTAAGCTGGATGGGTCCCTTGAAACATAGAACAAATCAGCCCACTTATGAAATGGGTTCAGGTCGAGCCTGGTCAGGTTGGGCCTAATATAAAGGAAACTAGACAGAGACCCATTTAGCAAATGGGTCTGTTCTTGGACATTAAATGGGTCAAGTATAAGCCGGTTCTAAATGGGTTGGTTCTGGGTACCCCATGGGGTCCGCTGAACCATTTACACCCCCCTAGCATTAGCTCAAAATGGAAGTAGATTGAACTGAAGGCTCAAATGGACAGCACAAGAAGTAATAGGGATTGAATTCCTATAGTTGAAATTTTTCTACGGCCCATTGTGATGTCATCCAGCCTGTTCAAAAGGTCGCACAGACCTGTACACGGGGAAAATAAAAATATCAACTTGATTCAAAACTTCAATGTCATCAAGAATTTTTCAACAGTAAGCTTTCAATCCTTACTACTTCATGTGGTGTGGTCCACTTGAGCCTTCAACCTGCCTCCTCTCTAAAATCATGCCCTAAAATAATCTTACAAAATGGATAGACATAATGGGTAAAACATATACATCGATGTTGGCCCCACAGAGAGCTAGGTCCTGGTAAGGGTAGTACCTACCGCGCCCATGCAAACACCGCATATGCTTCGCGTCCAGCCGACGCACCTCATCCCCTCCAATGCAACTGAAAAACCACATGTGCACATATATGGCATGGGACCCACAAATAAAAGAAAAAGAGATTCTCAGCATGAAATGATGGTTTAGGCCTTTTCAGAAATAACCGGCATCGATCTGAGTTGTACGTATGCATTGTCCAATCTATCCAACGTTAGATGGGCCACATCCATGATCGATATGAATCGTCCACTCTTTGTATAAGTTCTGGATGTAGTCCATCTAAGGTGGGGCCCACCTGATGATCGATTCTAACTTTGTACACGTCTGCCATGTGAGTGAACATTTTTTTTTTTTTTTTTTTTTGGGCTGAGAATTGTATTATATAAGATGGATGATAGTGATGATGATTGAGTAAAAGGGTGATCGAGGAAAAGGGCGTCGTACCGACGCGATGTAGGTGCAACCTGGATCCAGCCAGGTGGGTGCGGCGGTGAGGCCTGACCGTGGGTCCACCTCAATGTATATTTTATATATACACACTGTCCATCTGTTTTGCCAGCCCATTTTTTTTGGGTCTGGTCCAAAAAAATGAAGCAGATACAAATCTCAGATGGACCATACCACAGGAAAGAGTGTCATTGAAAGGTCACCGTTAAAAACTCCCTACGGTACTGGACGAAGGGAAAAAAAACAGATAGCAGCTTGATCCAAATCTTTTGCTGCCCCCAAGAAATTTTTAACGGTGGGAATTCAATCCCTACCGTGTGGTCCACCTGAGATTTTTATCTAATGAGGCGCGGATATCTTAAATCGGGGTGGGCCCCATATTCGACAAATGAGAGTCTTTTTAATCGAATGTTATAATTGTCGGCTCAATCAGATTTCTTCTCTCTTTTTTTTCCTTTTCACATTTGGATGGTTTGGATTGATCTAACACTTATTTCACGTGACAGCAGGTATTATCACGTGACAACAGGTGTATGCATGTATATAGTACTCTGCCAGAGTATTGATGTCATCCCTACCGATTGTTCAGGTTCTGCCGAGGAATTACCCCAGAATATTCTATTGTGCTTGCAGAACGCGAAGCCCTTCGCGCGTGTACAGATTAATGAGGTGATCTTACCTCAACATTCCAATATGGCATTTTTGAGACAGATCTGGTCCGTTCATGAGATTCATCTCACCATCAACATCTCCTATCAAAAACTTGGAAGGCCTACTCATCAAGTGAGCCACACATGAGAATTAAATATGGAATTATACACGGTCGATCCACATTCAAGGAGAAGAGGGCCAAAGATTTGGCGAGCGTAGTCAATCCATGGTGGGCCCATAATACCAATGACTTAAATGAATCAAAATTCGCCCTCACAACTGGATGCCACACTTGTGATCAATCTTGACCATTCATTCGGCAGTGAACATTCATCAAGTGGGCCACACACGCATCGTGAATTGAATGGTTGGAATTCATTTAACCGTCCATTTTTCACACAAGTGTTATCTGCCTGATCAGACCATACCAATATAAATTTTCGGTCCGGGGCATTATCACAATGCCCACTACCTAATAAATGGCCCAGGTTGCTCACACGTATGCCATCCAATGGTGGAAACCAGGGCCCACATGATAGCTGTGATCCCTACACTGCATTGTATAAAAACCCAAGCATGTGAGCTCTCTACCAAATCTAGCTGGTTCTTCAAAATTCAAAGATACTAAGCCCACACACTTCTATTATTATTAATATTTTTTTCCTGTAGTGTCACTATAATTAGAGACACCCATTAAAACAATAATTAAAAAAATCATGCCAAAATAGTTTTATTTGCAAAAGACCAAAATGCCCATGAGCCAGATGCATCAGCTTGCCCTAGGATGAGTGGTCTAATCAAGCATGGCCCACCCATCATCATCACTCAAGTGGGTCAGATCTCTGTTTTCCCCAGTAGAAAATGCACATGGGTTTTATGGGGTTCACTCATGTAGTGGGCACTACCATAATGTGTGATGAACATCTGAACCGTGCATCTGGTGTGATTCCTCCTGTTTATTGCATGATTCAAAATCAGTCGTATCTGGAAGTTAGGTGGACCACATCATTTGGAATCATGTAAAATAATGCCCAAAACATCTAAATCACTTGATGGGGGCTGGCTTGAGTTTTCGAATGAACTGAAATTTGGTGTGGCCCACCATCTGCGTGGGAGACATATGATGAAAGGGTCGAATGTTTGAGCCATGTGTAATTGAGCCCCACAAACAATCAGTAAGACTTTAATGGGTGGGTATATGCTCTCAACTATTCCCTGTGGTGTGGCGTATTTACATTATGGATTGGTCAGATTTTTTAACCCATGGACCACTATGAGAGGGTCCACCTGATGTACGGAATGGATGCCTGACACACATCACAATGAGGTTTACAGAGTTCAACTTGAAGAGAAGCTCCCATGAGGTGTTTTAAATCGTCATATCACACTTAAAACGAGACTGATATTAAATAAGAAATTTGTAACATGCCTTTTCAGGGATTGTAACTTAGTTGTTAAAGTTCCAAGAATGGCATTGGCTTTGAGAAAATGCATGTTGTTGGTTATCTCTAGTTGCCCAGAAAATGTCCTACACAGGCCAAAAGTGGCATGCATGTGCTGTGCAAGATCCTAGCCATGCACTGGGTAGGTTTTCTAGCTCAAAAAATTGTGGTGGTCCAATCTTTATAAAAGAAGAAAGTTTGCATTCAATTTATGTGGCCCACAATGTAAGTGGGTTCATTCTATTTGTTGTAATGTGTCATTGACATGGAAACTTGCTTGATCAACGATTGAGATCTCATGTCACATTTGCTATTTTGGGCCACTAGTGCTTGATGCCTGCACTAGGGGTGCATATGGGTCGGGTTGGGCTTGACACCCATGTAATGACTCTATTGATATTTTTACCCTGAACCTAACCCATTAAAATCTAATGTGGGTGTCATGTCCAAGTCAAAATAAGTCGGTCATTCATTGGATTATACGTGTGGATGGTTTATGATTTAAAAAAGATGATGGTGTGACCGTTTATGATTTAAAAAAGACGGGTAGAAAAGATCGCAGGACTGGACTTAGCCGACCTTAGCTGTTGTCCATTTTCAAGTGACAACAGGGGTCATGTATGTGGTGAAGCCTTGTTCATGTGAGTAACTAGACTTGATAAGAACATTCTCTCAGTGCCAGTGTTTTCTCATTCTTCTTTTTCTATGGCATTTGCATGTGAGCTTTTCACATGTATTTCTTTCCCACCATTGTAACATTTAAACCCCACTGAGTTTCATATCCACGGACTAATTAACTAAATCTGATTTTTCAATTCCTACTTTCCTTGTTAAACTTAGTAAACTTTTCTATAGACTTGTAGTAATCTATTAATCTCTTAAGTGTGAGTAGACTAGAATGGGTTGGATTTTGGGATGGGTCCATGTTTGAATGGCCCGAGTTGAACCAATTTAAAATTTGGGGTCCAAGCCAAGTTGAGATAATTTTTGAGTGGTTACACACTCAACCCATTTAATAACCAAACCAAATCAAACTTTTGGATACAACCCTGCCTCATGGGTTCAAATTCTGGACCCATGCTTGTCTAATATAGCTCTGATCCAATGATAATGGCCATATTGCACCCATTTGCACCACAGATAAATGCATGATCATCGCTCTTTTGAAGCCGCATTTACATCAGGCTGTTTGGCACCTTGTATTTGGATGTATTTGGGAGGATTGGAGTGTATTCCCAATACAATCAGTATTTAGAGGTAAACATTCTGAATACACACTTTTGCGTGTTTTCAGATCTTAGTTTTTGCTAAGATTTGAATGTAGTATGAGTAAAATGCCTTTTTGATGAAGCAGGTCTGTAAGCTACCAATCTATTCTACTCCAAAATAATTCAATAATTGGTTGCAACACTAAAATTACATTAATAAGGATTTCAACTCTTCAAACATTGGTTATCTAAATGGATATTTAAAAAAATCAGTCTCTCGTTTGTGATCCTTATGTTTGTGGCCCACCCAAGGTTTGAAATTTCCTCTTTTATTTATTTATTTGGGGGGGGGGGTATTTAATAGGTTTGTTAAAATCATTCTAAGCTGATTTTGTTAATCAAATCCAAAACTTTTGAATATACTTAAAAAATCCTTGTGCATCTTAAATATGAGGCTTTGATTTCGCATTTCATCTACGAGGTGTCAAATACAATTGAAGATTTGGAATTACCTTGATTTCATTGTTTGCCAAGACTCCTATAGCTTATTTGGGAGCATGGATTTGAAACCCCCTGGATTTGAAATACCTTAATTGCAATTGACACCCTGAATTTGGAATCCCTGTGATCCAAAAGTAGCAATTCATATTATATTTACAGGGTTTGAATTTAATTACTAAATCAACTCTAACATCCCTAATTAGTATACATATGCAATGTTCCACAATGATAGTAATAAGCCTGTTGAAATATTTACTTTGGCAAAAAATGATGAAATTTTAAGTCTTGGATAGGCCAATAGCATAGGATTATATCCATGCGAGTAACCAACAATTTTTAACCATTGATTTATATGGACAATGTTTGGATTGCATAGATCATCCTATTGAAGTAATTTTAGTGATGCAGTAATAATCTAATTATTCTAAGATATTATCAGTGGGCCACGTGCCTAATAGATTAGTAGCCTAGTGACACAAATGTTACGCATGCAACTCATGGAAGGATTTTAAATATAATCCTAGCTTCCACCTTGTATTCCATACCCTCTCTTTGACTTAGATTTAAAATCCCGAACCACTTTATGGTGCCAAACATATGGGGGATTTGAAATCCCCTAAATCCATGTGCCAAACAACCCCCAATGCATTCCAAATATACGCTCCTAAACAAGCCCTTAAATAAGGGCATGGCTTTAAAACTCAGATGAATCTAATGCAACTCACCTGAGTCGACTTGGACTCAGTCAGACCTAGCACCTGGCTTGGGCGAGTTGCTACTCGACTCCAGGCTGGACCAGTTGAGCCCACTCGCCAAAACTAATTACAATGAGGACAACCTTTTCCGTTACATGTAGCTTTTCATACACGGATGTATGCATGCATGCATGCATGGCTATTTGTGTAAGAATGGACAGATCATGGTAAATCTTGCAGGATGTGGGCCCCACTAATTCTTACTCTATTATAGAATAGAAAGGATTAAAAATATACATAAAGATAAAGAAGCAACTATTTATACACCTCCTCCCTTCTTAATATATGCCCCCTTTCCTCTCCTTTTTAGGCCTAGTGTGCATCAAAAATGTACTGTTTTGCTTCTAAAAATAAAAAAGTATCTTCAAGAAAATAAAATGATGTGTGTCAGTTGTCGAAAATATTATTTTCTTTTTTTACAAGAAAAGAACAAGACAAGAAAGTTCCACTTGTTTCTGATAGACCATGGTGATAGTTGACCACAATTTCCATGATGGTGGTGATTCATCCGCTGTACATTTTGGCGTCATATGTGCTGAAATCCGAACTGTCCAAATTTTTGGGCCCACTTTCAATAGAATGTAACCTAAAAATTATATTGATCAAGTGATCATAACCATCTAATTTCTCACTACTAACTAGACGGTTGAGATATTATTCTCAACAACCAAATTTCATGAGGCAAAATCAGACGATTAAGATCATTCTATTTCTGTGATTTTAAAGTCTATGCTGTTCTACATCAAGGATCACGACTTGGACGGTCCGGATTGCCATAAATGCCACCTACTCAGTGAGTCACCACCGGTTTGAAAATGGCGGTGTCGTTTTTTCTCCGTTTCGTTTTCCCTCTGGGCCGGTTCCCAGCTTATTCTATAAATATGATTGTGGGGCCCACCGTAACGGATGGTTCTCATCCACTCCGTACATAAGGTTCGAACCTTCAAATTTAGTCTGTTTCAAGAAAAAAGGAAAAAAAAAAAAAAAACCAGACCCATACACAAACACAAGTGGGTCACACTATAGGGAACGGTTGGGTTAGGACAACCACCGTTAAAACCTTTCAGATTGTGTGGGGCCCACTGTGTTCTATATATTCCATCCAATTCATTAATTAGATGATCCCCACCAGGATGAATGGACTATTGGAGAACCAGGCCGTTTAAAACTCATGTGGACCACACCACTTGATTTAGTGGTTTCGGGCATGATTTTACATGGGGTGGCCCACTTGAGCTTTGGATTGGACAGATTTTTCGCCTCTAATGAGACACCATGAGGAAAGACATGATGGACGGAGTGGATGTCATGCATACATTACAGTAGGCTCCACACATTCGGTTGAAAAGCTCCTACACAGGCTGTAGAGGAACCGACAGCCTTCCAATCTACTATAGTCTATAGTTTATTACCCCCACCTTTCTTACTGGACTTAGGAAAAGTCGGACGGTGGGCGCATCTATCAAAACGGGGGGTGATAATTTAAATTCCCAAAATGCCCCCTTTTTAACAGTGAGGGTTAGCTGTTTTTTAGCAAGTTCCCAAAATACCCCTTTTTTAACGGCGAGGAAATGCCATCCATGTGATATTGGAAGGATCTGAAATTGAGGGGCACGGATTAGCTACTGAACTTGACAGTAGCGAGTTCAGCTACTGAACTGACGTCACCACATTCTGTAGGGGCCACCATGATGTATGTGTTGTATCCACACCGTCCATCCATTTGGAGAGATCATTTTATTGAATGATACAAAGAACTAAGCAGATTCAAAGTTAAAGTGGATCCCACCACAGAAAACAGTAGGAATTGAAGGCCTACCATTAAAATCTTCTTTGGGTCACAGAAGTTTTCGATCAAGCTGATATTTGTGTTTTCCCTTCTTACATGTCTGTGTTAAATTATGAACAGGTTGGATCTCAAATAAACACTATGGTGGGCCCTAGGAAGGTTTTCAACGGTCACGTCAATGTCCCCACTTTTTTCTTTGATGTGGTCCATTTGAGAATTTGATCTCTCTTTTTCTTTATATCATACCCTAAAATGATATCTCCAAATGGATGAACGGTGTGGATACAACACATACATCACGGTGGGGCCTACAAAAGTTAGTGACGTCACTTCAGTAGCGAGATAGCTACTTACCTGTAGTTAATCCGCCATTGCCCCACCATGTGGTAATAGATTTGGGGAGAAAATCAATAACCAAAGCAAGATCTAACTAAAATCTCTACACCCATTTTCTGTCTCATTCATACGCTTTTGTTTTTTTACTTCCACTACACATGTGATGGT
The DNA here is from genome assembly GCA_003013855.2 of Liriodendron chinense. Classification (NCBI taxonomy): domain Eukaryota; kingdom Viridiplantae; phylum Streptophyta; class Magnoliopsida; order Magnoliales; family Magnoliaceae; genus Liriodendron; species Liriodendron chinense. The sequence continues at coordinate 1,880,627 of ML058387.1, forward strand.
CCTATTCATATTCTGTCAAAATCCAATCTGGGTTTTTCTCCAAACATCATATAATCCTAACTGGGTCTTTGTCCAAACAGATGAAACAGCCCTGTAATGGCAGTTTTCTAAGTGTCCTTTTTTTCCATTTAGGAGCCTTGAAATCACCCCCATCCATGGTAAATAACATGTAGTGAAGTTGCAAAAAGGTCGGGTTTTTTTTTTTTTTTTGTTTTTTTGTTTTGGTGTTATTGAATAATGCCCACATGGGTCTTGAGCTTTATACAACTGCAGATGCCTTTCCTCATAATGCTGCTTCTCTCCCACTGTTAGCTTTGTAGAGCAGTGTGGGGAGGAGTAGATTGGATTGAATACAAATCTGGGTTTTTTGAGTTTTTCTTTTGGTTTGGATTGTGTTTGGGAAGTTGGTTTTTGAGTTATTGTGGAGGGGTTCTTGTTTTTTATGGTTGGATTTTGACTAGAAATCTAGGTTTTGTTGCTTTGTTTTGGTTTGGATTGCTGTTTGGGAAGTTGGTTTTTGAGTTGGTGTGGTGGGGATATTGTTTTTCATGGTTGGAGCTGAAATGGGTTGTTTTTGTTTCTTGATATTGAGATCTAGTTATTGAAGATTTTGAGACATCGTAGTGGATTTTTCAGTGTTTTGGGGAGTTTGTGTTTTGTTGTGGTTGGGAAAATGGCTCCAAGCTTGGATATTTCTGATTGGTGGGTGAAGGAAACACAAAAGGGCACTCCGGTTATCGTTACGATGGAGAACCCCAATTACTCGGTTGTGGAAATCAACGGCCCAGATGCTGCATTCCGGCAGGTCGATAAAGACCGTGGGAAGAACGCCAAGCAGTTTACTTGGGTTCTGCTCCTCAGGGCTCACCGGGCCGTCGGATGCCTCGCGTGGGTCGCCGGCGTGCTGTGGGCATTGCTCGGGGCCATCAATAAGCGGTTGATTTTCCGCCAGGGCGTGGTCATGGAGTCGGAGAAGTCGGGGAAGGGGAGGCTGCTGTTCAGGTTCATCAGGGGGTTTCTGGTGATTTCCTTGCTGGCCCTTGTGTTCGAAGTGGTGGCCCACCTGAACGGCTGGCATTTCCAGACTCCCGATTTGCACATCCCGCAGAAGGCTGAGATCGAAGGGTGGGTGCACATGGTTTATTTAACATGGCTGTCGTTCCGGGCTGACTACATTGCCATACCGATACAAGCCTTGACGAACTTCTGTGTGGTCCTTTTCCTCATCCAGTCGTTGGACCGGATGATCTTGTGCATTGGTTGCTTCTGGATCAAATTCAAGAAGATCACGCCGAAGATTGAAGGGGATCCATTCAAATCCGAGGATTTGGAAGGCTCTGGCTACAGTTACCCCATGGTTCTTGTTCAAATTCCAATGTGCAATGAAAGAGAGGTACAAACTCAACTACCCCTTTTCTCCCATTGTATTCAAATTTCTCATAATTTTCATTAGATCTGTTAAGCTCATGTATAGTATTTCAGTCCAAGAATCAAATCTTTACATTGAATCTCTAAGTGATTTTTTATACTATATTGCCTCATTCAATTCCCTAATTTCTCTATGAAATCATCATAGTAGTAGATTTAATTCAGCTGTGATTGATTGCATAAGTGAATTGAATTGCAAATATTTGTTTAGTCAAGAGGGGAAAAAAAGAAGAAGAAAAAAAATCAAAAGATAGCTCATATATTTATAACAAGGAAGTGGCCTTCAAATTGCAATTGCATTTCTTTCAGGTTAAGTGCATTTTGTAGCCACCCTTATGGAAATTACAATTTTGTTTCTTTAGACTAAAAATTGCAATTCAATTCGACGGTGCATCCAAAGAATCCGTTGTGAATTGGGATTCATACAATCCCACCGACCTCCATTTCATTGTTTTACACGGAAGAATATCTTCTGAACATTGACAGCTGTGATGGCAATGGGTCAGGTCTACGAGCAGTCCATTTCCGCCATCTGCCAGATTGACTGGCCGAAAGAACGCTTGTTGATTCAAGTACTTGATGACTCTGATAATGAGAGCATCCAATGGCTAATCAAAGCTGAGGTCTCCAAGTGGAGTCAAAGGGGCATCAACATCATCTATCGGCATCGCTTGGTTAGGACTGGTTATAAAGCTGGGAATCTCAAGTCCGCCATGAGTTGCGACTATGTTAAGGGATATGAATTCGTCGCAATCTTTGATGCTGATTTCCAGCCGAATCCGGATTTCCTTAAGCAGACAGTTCCGCATTTTAAGGTAAAAATCCGTTCAAAGCCCCTTCTGTCGAACTCCACAAACTTAATCAGTTTTCTCAATGTGCTGATTCCTCTATACCATGTTGTGTGTAGAACAATCCCGAGTTGGGTTTGGTTCAGGCTCGGTGGGCCTTCGTAAACAAGGATGAAAACTTGCTGACTCGCCTACAAAACATCAATCTTTGCTTTCATTTTGAGGTTGAGCAGCAGGTTAATGGTGTTTTCTTGAACTTTTTTGGTTTTAATGGGACTGCTGGTGTTTGGAGAATCAAAGCTCTAGAGGAGTCTGGAGGTTGGCTCGAGAGAACAACGGTAGAGGATATGGACATTGCCGTCCGTGCCCATCTCAATGGGTGGAAATTCATATTCCTCAATGATGTCAAGGTATTTGTGTTTGTTGGGTCTAACACGGAAAATTCCATTCTGTTTTCTTTAAACACTATCGATTGAGAACTGATGAGTGAGATTTCTTGTCAGGTCCTTTGCGAAGTTCCAGAGTCATATGAGGCTTACCGGAAACAGCAACATCGATGGCATTCTGGTCCAATGCAACTTTTCCGCATATGTCTTCCGGCTATTATAACTTCCAAGGTTTGTCGTCTCTCTTGAATTGCAGCGTTACCTATTCCTTGATGATGCGTTTGGATGACTAATGAACTGAATTCAAATCATTTCAATTCACATAACAACCTAATCCTTAATTGCAATGCAGCGTGCATCAAGCTGGAAGTTGGGGTTTTGACTTTTACATGTGTATTCTCATTAAATTATTGCAATTCAGTTTGATCCCACATCCAAACACAGCCTCATTTTCTTCCCATTGATTTACAGTGTCTTTGTTTTTATATGTTGTGAGTTGTCGCTTTCAATTATAATATTTCTGAGGAGCGGCATTGTGTGGGTATTATTGCAGATACCAGTCTGGAAGAAGGCGAACCTAGTACTGCTATTTTTTCTTCTGCGAAAGCTGATTCTCCCGTTCTATTCTTTCACATTGTTTTGCATAATCCTCCCTCTCACCATGTTCGTGCCTGAGGCTGAGCTACCCATGTGGGTCATCTGCTACGTGCCTGTGTTCATGTCATTGCTCAACATCCTCCCCGCCCCCAAATCATTCCCTTTCATTGTCCCCTACCTTCTCTTTGAAAACACCATGTCGGTAACCAAGTTCAACGCCATGGTATCTGGATTGTTCCAGTTGGGGAGCTCATATGAGTGGGTTGTCACAAAGAAAGCGGGCCGGTCATCAGAATCCGACTTGATAGCCGCAGCAGAGAGGGACTCAAAGCCCTTGAGCCATCCACAACTTCACAGAGGATCTTCGGAAAGCGAGCTCTCCGAGCTGAACAGACTAAAAGAGCAGCCAGAAGCTCCCCCACCTGTCAAGAAGATCAACCGTATTTACAGAAAAGAGCTCGCTCTTGCATTTCTCCTCCTCACTGCGTCGATCCGTAGCCTGTTATCTGCTCAAGGGATCCACTTCTACTTCCTCCTTTTCCAAGGAGTCACATTCCTGCTCGTGGGTCTTGATCTAATCGGCGAGCAAATGAGTTAAATCAAGAAACAAGAAAAAAAAAAAAAAAAAAAATCGCCTGTCTGTTTTTTACACCAATGCAATCCGCAATCCAATGCCTGAACTCATCTTGGCATTGGCAAATCCATATCGAATTCATGTTCTGATTCAACCAACTGAAGGAAGTTTCCAACATTTTATTGCGATTGAAGTTCAATTCTTCACATCCACGATCACGGATGAGGACGTTCTGCGCCCCCCTATCCAAATAAATAAAACTATGGTAATATATTCCAAAGTACCCAGATAAGATTTCTATCAATCTCTCCATCATTTAAGCCTTTTGTTTTTTTTCTTTTTTTTTTTTCGGTTTTTTAACATTCTATCTGTCACATAAACATTCTTCTCTTGAATTGGTGTTATAGGTAGAGTCAGAGTCCTTTATTCTTGTTTGGGTGTGTTTGGATTGGTAGTCAGATTCAACCCATATTGTATTTGAAGCTGGAATGAGAAAAACAGAAAAAAGAACAGATCAAACAGTGGAATTTCAGGTGAGGGAGATGGGTTTTTCTTGTTTTTCCAATCCATTTATACTAAGTTGTATAACAGCTATCTCTGTATATTTGAATCAATTCAGTTTTATTTGAAGTTAATGAATGGTGATATCTGATGCTCTCTCTCTCTCTCTCTCTCTCTCTCTCTCTCTCTCTCTGTGTATTAGATTGCAATGTGCCTGAATCTAGACCGTTGAAATCATGGGCCCATTTGTGGATGGAACATATCCGAAAGACCAATGTAATTGGGCGATGGCGGGCCGTCAGATTTCACCTGTTTCCATTCCAGTGGTCGCCACTTGTACATTCGGGATTGTCTGAGCAGTGTAGTTTATGGATTCCAATGTGGGCTAATCCAGAACGTTCAGATCGTGGCCCAGGTTGTGTGGGACGTCCTGAGAATCAGTTTGAGTGTGCAACTGTAGTAGCCCACTAGCCCATATGATTTTTGGCTGTTTCCATTTGGTGGTCGCGATCATGCCGTTCGGATCGTCCGAACGGTTCAGATTTTCAGGAGACGTTCATCCAAGATGGGCCTCATGATTTGGACAGTCTGGATTGGCTTGTATTGAACAGTGGTGGATGCACGTTGCAGTGCCCCCCTTTATTTCTTTTTTGTTCCTTTTGCTGGTGTGTGAGTAAAAGAAACTGTCGGCAGGCACTGAGAGAGTGAAATTACTGATAGGGGTGTGAAGTCTGCAAATCCAACATCCACACGCAGGTCCTCATGCGAACTTGGGACACGTGTCTTGGATCTGAGCCTTCCATCTAATTGTAAATAATTTGTATATCTTCGTCCTTCAAACTCACGTAGTTTCAATCGTTGGATGGGTCACAATGTGAAGATCAAACCGACAAAAAAATTCTAGCCGTCCAACTTTTTGGTATTCTTTGACCCACCTGAGGTTTGAGATGACCTGATGTTCGAGCCAGATGGAAAGATCTATTCATGCACACGTGTTTCATACTGTCACACGTGCCTTCTTGAAGGTGGGAAGGATTTCTACACGCACGTGGAATTAGCCAACCTCGTGAGATGTCAGTGTGAGAAGTGGAGTTGTTTTGGTACACCCACCTGCCTTTATTTATAGTTAAATAATACTCTGGCGGATTGTGATAGTTCATACGCATTCTCTCAGAAATTGTGCACATGGAAACATGCGGATCAAATCAAATCGCCCAAATCACAGGGGCCACTTTAGATAGTTCATAATTCTAAAATCCGGCTGGTTGGACGGGATCTTGATGGTTGAATTCAGACCGTTGACTAAATTTCAAATTAGCCGTACATCAATTGGCCATTTGGGACATCATCATTTCGGTGCATTTATTCTTTTTATGACCCATCTAAGATGGGACCCTGGATTTGAACGGCTTGGTTTGAGTTACATGCATTCCACGTGTATAATCTCCGAATGCATGTGTATAAACCATCATTCTTCGGAGTATCAAAATTTTAAAGAGTAATGGGGGGATTGGACAGAGATCTGCCTCTCATGCATGTGGGGCCCACCAGCCATCCTTTTGTGTTGGGCTTTTATCAGGCGGCCCACATAAGTCTTGTGAATTGACTAAAGTACCCTCACTAAAAAAAGAAAAAGAAAAAAATACCAGTTCTCATACAACTTTTTTTTCCCGCCACCATGTGAAATTTATACAATATCTAATCCGTCCAAACGGTGGGTCACCCCATGATGATCACCTGATGTGAAAATCAGGACCACCCACGTCAGCATTTTTTCACATCCCTTATATAACCCGTGTGATTGATTAGGTATGTACAAAGCCCATGGTTGGTGATCCATACCGTTGATCTGGTGAACTTCATTTTTTTTTTTTTTTTTTCCGGTAGATGCCCATCAAATCCAGATTTGGAGATCCTAACCCTTCGATACGACCTTTTCGGCATCTTTTCTCTCATCCGTCTGTTTGTGGGTCACCATGTCAAAGGGTCGGCATCCATCAATTTTACAAAGTTTCCATGCCATCAGACATCGAAGACAGGTCCCAGCAGATTAATGGTTTGGATCACTAAATCGAGCCTTTAACAGTTAATGTGGACCGTTGCTTTTCTCATCTTCACCAACCATTTGCAGGGGAGGCCACAAACTGAAGGGTCTGATGATTGTCCTATTGAGATGATTTTTGGATCATGGTCTATCCAAGGTAGGGCCCAGTAGATCAACTGTCTGGATCACAGTTAGTGGTCCTCGGGTGTAGAATTATATAAGTATGGGTGTTTCACGTTGTGTGAACCCTACATGTTGGTAGTGTCGGTTGTATGGTAGAGAGTCTGTGCAGTGGCGCACATGTGCATGGCCCACCTGTCCACCGGTGGGATCTTTTAGATGCTTCAGTGGATATTTGTCTGGATGGGAGAGAGAGAGAGAGAGAGATGTTGCCAAGCTAGCAATTTGGCTTTTATCGATGCTGATGCTGCGTTGGGTAAAACAAATGCATGGCTCGTTTTAAACCGTTGGTGCACACACATGGCTAGCTTGGCACCACAGGTCCACATCTCTCTCTCTCATGGTAGGTACGAGATCCAATCCATCCTTCAGAAAAGAACCACTATCTTGATGCCATGGCCCAAGAATCCACTTAGTCATGTGGGCCACAGTTTTCAGAATAAATGTACGGCTCTGAATAACTTGGCTGAAGTTTTCTGATCCATTCACCTGTTTCCAATATTTGGGCCTACATGATGAATGGACCAGATTTATTTGTGGGAGAACATGTAGAAGATCGGACCAACCTGATGGATGGATTGGATCTCGCACCTGTGTGCTATTCTGGCACATCTTGGGTAAAACACGCAAGTTCTTTGGGCCCACGTGATGTACACGTGATATCTCACTCTGTCCATGCTGCATACTTTGTAGCATTCACTGTACATCGCAGAAATTAATCCTATCCAAAGCTTGAGTGATCCACACCACGGGAAAAGAAAATGTAAATCAGGCTTAAAACATCCAATGTCTTGTGCCTGCCTGAGTTTTATATCAGTCTAGAGTATCTGTTCATCCTGTTGAATGGTTTGAATAGAAAATAAACACCCTGGTTGGTGTCCCCTTCCTTTTGTTTCCTTTTTTGTGTCCCACCTGAGCTGTAGATCGGGCTGTTTTTTCCATCCAGCACTGAACATCAAGGGCCGGACCTGATGGACGGAGTGGATGTAAAGAAAACAAAACTTTGGGTCCACAGAGCTCTGGTGTTTTACCAGCTGTTGTACAACACGTTCTGTATAAGCTTCCAGTCCCGTCTCTCTCTTATATGCCTACGCAGCACATGATGCTGTTTGTTTGCTGGATTTGGCTTAAACGCTACTACGTGGTTTAGAAAAAGGACAGTGATTCATCCTCCTCGCATTTGGCATTGATGTACAGCTATCCAGACCATCCAAATTGTGGGTCACCTTGTGTACTAAGCACATGTCTAAAATAACACCGATCAAGCTATCCTAACCATTCAATTAATGGCTCTTAACTGAACGGTCAGAAGTAAAATACTGAGTTGTCCAAATTGGAAAGAAGAAAAAAATAAAATCAATGGTTGGTATTATCTTCTCAGTGAAACTGGACGGTCTGGATTTCCGTTCAACTGTGCCATGTGTGCAGTTTCTAAAAAGTGCAAAACTTAAATAGGAGACCCTCTGGCGATTGTACAAGTCAGCTCATGTACACGCCACAATCGAGCCAGCACCGTACACTGATGCATGATCCAATCCATGCATCAGATGCCCTGTCCCAAGAATCAGGTTTTCCAGTAGTCAGGTGGGCCACACTCTTTGAAAGAAAATGTTTTGCTGAAAAGAAAAACTTGTTGAAGTTCTCTGACCAGTCCACTTGTTTCTAAGATCGTTGCACATCTAATGTGTGGACCAGTTTTATTTTTGGGCTAGAACATCTACATGGTTGGACCCACCAGATGGACGGCTTGGATGTTTCATGTTTCTGGTAGTCTAGCACTTGTGGTGGTGTGCAGACCATCTACCTTGGAAATACCTATGCGCTTAGCAAAGGTGGTCCTTGGACCACCTAACCCAATCTTGACCATGGCCCACATGTATAATCCAAATCAATAATTGGGTCTTTTTGGTATAACCAATGTGGATTATCTAGACCATACAATTAAAGTGATTTCAAATAGGGATGGGCAACAATTAATATGGACCATCCAATTTTATAACCATGGATCAATTAGGTATGATTATTTGATCAAAGTGACTTTTGATAGGGATGTTTTGTCTATACTTATATGGATCCAAAAGGATACACCAAATCCCCTTTAATTTGTTGGTAAATTGATGATATATCTTGTCACCCAAATTAGAGATGTGCCCCACATAATGGAGGGCTATAACCATGATTGGGCATTATGTAGTATTGGAATTTAGACCATTCATTTCCTAGATATTTGATTAGATAGTTACAATCACTCCATCACACCAGTTTTAACAGACGTCGATAATCGAAGGTGGGATACTTGATGGAAAGTTGATTTCAAGCAGGTCACAGATGCATTCATGGCACAATTGGACAAAAAGAAGCCCAAGCAAAAGTTAAAATAATCCATCCAATCCCGACCCAATCCTATCTAGAGCATGACATACTTGGCCCCAAGCATGTCTAAAGAGAGAAATTATCATTTAAAGTTTAGACCTTAAATAAACCATAACTTTTGATCCCGCATGGCCACAAAAAGCATGACCCATCAATCTTTATGAGGAGGCCACTAGTGCTCGTTTTGCTAACAAAAAAAAACACCCGGTCAATTTAAAATTGTGATTTTACTGCAAAAAAAAAAAAAATAATACAATTTAAATACTAGCTAGAATTCATGCTCATGTATTGCGAAGGGATATGTTGGGGTGTTAGCAGCTGGATTTAGGGTCATATTTCAATCATCCAAACCGTTTATACAATGAGCCTAACCTCGGATGTAGGGTCATATTTCAATCATCCAGACCGTTTATTTGATGAGCCTAGCCTTGGATGAGAGAGAATCGAAGTATAAAATCTCTTAGAATGGATTTTAACCTTTGATCATACCACTTTATGGACCATACCTGAAAATACCCCATACTGCAAGATTAGCCATCAATGGGAGATTTTTAGTTGAATCTGGACCATTGTTGTATTTTCCTTCTTAATCGTTTATCTGTAGGCCATTAATTGAAACGCTAGCATTGTCCTATTTGATTATACATTTTGGATTTTGCCCTTCCATGGTGGGACATGCAGATGTGTAGATGTGTGCGTGGGGAGATGCGCATGGGCTGGCAAATCTCTAACTTTGGTGGACTGATCGATCGGGACCATCCATCTGGTGGAGCCCGTTGTGGATGAAGAATGATTGAAAAACAAGCATCAATCACAAGATCCCGTCCATTTGATAGGGACCACTAAATGGATGGTCCTGATTGACATCCAATCCTGCCATTACTGTAGAGATATGCAATGGGCACACTAAGTAGTAGCAAATCTCAGTTTCTTGACTTGCATTCGATCTCTTTCACTGAGTTTTTGTTTGGATGCGGTATCAATCACAACCTCAATCTCATTAAAAGGTGGTTTCTTCCATCTGCTATCCAAACAAACCCTTGGTAAATCTTGAAATGCTTTTCAACCAATAAGACCCGAATCCTAAACGTGAACCGTTAACCCATTCTACGATTTTGTCAGTTGCGGATTGTACGGCTATGATTGTTTTTAAAAACTAGTTTGTTCCCCGGGTTGTAGTCTTGGTGGGCCTGCCCTTTGAACGGTCGTGATTATTCATACACTTAGCCAGATTTGTGGATTCCGAATCTGTTTTAGTAGTCTTCAGACAGCCGTGCAAAGGCCTCTTTCTCATTGGATAAGAGGCAGGTGGTCCTCAGACCTACTGAAATGAATCAGTGTAAGACCCACATCAGGAGGTAGGACCCACCAGGGATAGGAAATTGACGTTCCTAATTATCTGTAAAGATAATCCTAGCCATTAGAAAAATGGCCTTTAGTGTAAAACCATTAACCATTTTACGATTTTATCAGTCTGTAGATCATATGACTTGATTGTAGAAACTCATATTTTTGCCATGTCCTACTCATTGTGGGACCTACCCCTTGAATGGTTCGGATCATCCATAAGCTTAGGCAAACTAGCATACTACGAATACAATTTAGTAGTCTGCGGAGTACAAGAGGAAGGTAGTCCACCTACTATGGAAATGGAAGTGAAATCCTTATCCGCGATCTAGACCATGTGGATCATTTAAAAATCTACTTCAAAAGGTAGGGCCCACCTTTCTTGGCTAAAAGTAATCCCAACCATCCAAAAAAATGGACTCCAATGTAAACTATTGACGGTTCTATTAATTACATCTGAAGATCCTAAGGCTATGATTTTTTTAGTGGAAAAATCACACTTTCCCATGGTCTAGTAATGGTGGGTCCAGCTCACTTCAACGGTTAGATCATCCTTAGGCATGGCCAATCCTGTGGACCAACGAATCTACATTTGTAGTGTGCGGATTACAAAGCCGGGCAATAACGCCTGTCGTACGCGGGCTACCGAAGTGAAATTGTAGTCCGCGACTTGGGACACGTGAATCGGCGTAAGATCAGGGGTATGTCCCACCGTGGTTATCTCAACCATTTAAAAAATGGCCTTGAATGGACACCTTCCACCAGTTGTTTGTGCAGATCCCCATTTTTTTTATACTCCATTCATGGCGGGTCCTACCCTTTGAATGGTTCTGATCATCCATTCGTACGGCTAAACTAGCAAGATAGGGGGCGCAGTTTGGGTGTCCCTAACTGTGGGGCCATTGTGATATATTTTCCTTACATCCACACCGTCCATCCATTTTGAAAGCTCATTTTAAATTATGATAAAAATAAAGCAGATTCAAATCTTAGGTGGACCATAGCACAGGAAACAGTCGTGACTGAATCCTCACCATTAAAAACTTCATGGGGTGACCGGAATGTTTATTTTCCATCCAACCTATTAATAAGATCACAAAGACCTAGATGAAGAGACCACACAAATATCAGCTGGATCCAAAACTTTTGTAGCCCACAAGAATTTTTTAATGGTCGATCACCACTGTTTACTGTATTATGGTCCACCTAAGATTTGGATGTGCTTATATTTTTCATCATGCCATAAAAATCAAGGCACATCGTCGCTTATATTTTTCATCATGCCATAAAAATCAAGGCACATCATCGGTAGTTTAAGGATTACTGAAGTGAAATCGTAGTCCACCAGCTGGGCAATGTGAATCCGTCTTAGACCCACGGATGGGTTGGTGCTGTGGGGCCACCTGTAACGCCCCGGATTTTCGGGTTGTTACACCACCCTGCTGTGTGAGTGACGTGGAAGCCGTCCATTAGATGTGCCCCCAATGTTAGCCCTGTATCATGTGGGCCACACCAAAAAGGACAATGGGACATTGGGGGTGCCACCCACCATAGAAATTTCCAAACGGGATGTGGGTTCACCGTCTTCTGTATATTCAATCCAACCCAGTCAGCAGGTGCACCCCATCAAGATGAAGGGTCCATTTCAAAATTCAGTTCGACGGTGGATACACCACATGATTATATGGGTTTTAGACGTGATTTTACGTGGCTCCATGTGATGTGTGCCACCTTTAGTTTTTTAGCGGGATGAATCGTGGGTTTTTCAGTGAACATGAGAGGATGCACCCGATGCAAGGTTTGGATTCCACATACACGTCACTGGTGGGCCCCACACAGTTCGAACCTGTGCTGATTACCATGTGTTCGTGTGTATTGTATCCATGGATTCCACCGAACCCTCATCCTTTAATCTTCTATCCGCAGTGGGACTGCCACTTGAACGGTTCTGATGATCCATGCGCGTGACCAAACTAGCGGGCTACGAATTCACTTTAGTAGCCCGTGGACCACAAGACCCCGCCTCTTTTCTATTTAAATGATGAGTAGCACGACTCCTGCTACAGTTAAAATGGTGGTGATTGAACCGTACACTCGTCACAGTCTTAGAGAAATCAAGACCGTCCAAATGTTAGACACAACTTTGGATGGAATATAATACAAGTCTATGATTTTCCATTTGGAATGCTGATGTAGGATAGGAGCCCGAACTCCCTCATGAAGGACGTGGATCAAGCACATTCTTATTACACGTGGACTTGAAAAAAATCAAGAAAAAGACGATAAAATTGGACAATTTTCACATAGATTGATTAAAAGAAGATGGATCGTAAATTTATCATAATTTTTGATTTGAAAAGAGTTACAAGACACAACATATAGATTCCTAGTGAAATTATGTTTTGTGTGGGTTATATTTGTCCATTTCTCTCTAAAAAATGCATTGTTATGGAAGAAAAACAAATTTTAAGAAAAAGAATTACTATTTTTAGTATGTTTTCTTCTTTTTTAGAGTTTTTTTTATTTCGGAGTTTTTATTTTTACTGAATAATGAGTTTTAGAAAAACTCTACTCGGTAGTCTTTAATTGAGATTTTATTATTTTTCCTAACATTTTGTTTTGAAAAAAAAATTTATTATTTGTAGTAATTACGAATTATAATTTTTCTAGGAATGTATAAGGTTGTTAAATTCATTTTTTCATGATTTTTCTTATTATTATTCAATACAATTCTAAATTTTACTAATTTTCTCTCGTGGATTTGAGATTTTCTTTCATAGATTGAAAGAAGCCCTGTTGAGGAGTCCATAAAGCCTTGTGGATTCAAGTTACTTATCCGTGAGGAAGATGGTGATCGACCCCACCACGTCCTCCTACATCGATTAGTATTAAAACGAGGACACGCTTCGGCCCGATATCTCTTTACAAAGGTATTGACAAAATTCTCGGTTACGGTGACCAAGGGATTCATTATCTTTCGAAGAAAATGGAAACTCTCCACCAGGAGAGATGAAAGACGATGCAAGGTTGCAGGCTTTCTTCGACCATTTTGCAGATGCGCTAATTCTGTCACGTGCTCAAGGTGACATTCAACCTCATGTGATCATTGAATAATGCAGACGCATTGCTTGCAGTGCAATGTCGAAGATGAATTGCAGAGACGCATACGCTTATGGTAATAATTAAGTACATCAAGTTGATTGAAAAAATCGATCCTATATGATGATGGATGATCTTCCTAACTTCAATGACCAGATTAACATCAAGAGTTGGCTTATTAAAGTTAAACATTTCTTTAGTTTGGTACAGACTACTGAAGAGAGGAAGGTTCTGTTAGTGGCCTTCGTCTTAAAGGGTGACACTGCGGATTGGTGGGTGTAACTGCAATATGAGTGTACGCGACAATTAAAGGCGCCAATTCACTCGTGGCAACAGATGAAACAATGGTTGCTGTCACGTTTCCTAAATAAATGATAAAGATTTTGTTAAGATGGAGTCACAACAGATCACCAGTCCCTTTAGCCACACGTGTCATTCATGCAAACACGGGAGACCCTCTCGAAGCTTTCTAAGTAGAGGGATGATCTTTTGTTCCTAATCAGAATCTCATCGACGAATCTGATGGGGTGAACGAGATTTCTGACTTATAAGAGAACGTGATATACAGTCCATCATCGTCTCAGAAATTGTTTGAAATTCTAAAAAGGTAGAGAATATCATTACCTCAAATATGATAAATGGGGATGATGGTCCTATAACCGTTCTAAAAATTGTGGAGCCCATTTTGCAAGAATTCATTAGCATCCCAGATGCTGCCACACCAACAAAGTAGGAACTCGAGGCAATTGTAGTCACCGAACTTTTTGATAAATTATTCATTATACAAGAAATTATCCCTTCTCAAATGGAGCCAACCTTCGATATGCCATAATAGGTTGCGATTATCCATCCTGGTGTCAAGAAGTCGACGAAGTCAGTTTTAGCATGCTAGAGAAAAGTCAAGGACACGAATCGTAAAACAAGTTCGTTATCGATCTTTGCACACGTGTTGTGGCCCCATATTTAAGAGAAACTCGAGGACATATTTTTTTAAAGTGGATGATTGATGTAGGATAGGAATCCCTTGGCGAAGGACGTGGATCAAGCACATTCCTATCACACATAAATAAATAAAAAGATAAAGGAAAAGTCGAAAAAAATCAACAATTTTTACATGGATTGACCAAAAGAAGGCGGGCCGTAAATCAGCTATAACTTTTTATTCGAGAGGAGTTACGGGACACAACATATGGATTCTTATTGAAATTACCATTTGTCTGTTTGACGTAAAAATGCACAGTTACGGTTGAAAAATAAAATTTTAGAATTTTTTTTACTATTTTTAGTAATTCTGATTTTAATGTGTTTCCTTTTTCTTCTTTTTTTTAGAGTTTTTGTTTATTTAAGAGTTTTTATTTTTGCTAAATAATAAGTTTTAGAAATACTCTACTTAGAAGTAGTCTTTAATTAAAATTTTACTATTTTTAGTAACTTATTATTTTTAATAAGTATGAATTATGATTTATTTAAGGATATATAAAATTGTTAAATTTTTTTTTTTAAAATTTATTTATTATTATTTAATAAAATTCTAATTTTGACCGATTTTCTTTCATGAATTCAAGATTTTCCCTTGTAAATTCAACGTGGACGTTACCCCCGAGTCAAATGCGAACTAACTTGTTTATTTACTTTTGGCCCTCCATTAAATAGCCATCAATTGGATTGTTTATAATGACAGATCCACGTCGTTGAATACACATGATCAATGTACGATGGCCCCCACAATTTAGAGTGCATGTGAGGAGGATGAATTGGCAGCTAGCCTAGGGCTGTCCACGAAGCACCTGGATCGCGATCATGTGATGGATCCGACCCGATTTTCTGACTATTCTAGCAAATAAATGAGGTTTCATAAAACGTGCACGTAAAAGAGCGACCTCCAAAGGACCCGAACACTGTTAGGCCCGGGACGGGTACCATAGGATCCGAACCGAACAGCCGCTCATAGCACAAACCTCTCTCCAAAATGGTGGTGAACTATTACAGGAGTCCATTCCATGTAAGAGAGAAGAGGAGGTAGAGAGAGAGAGAGAGAGAGAGAGAGGATAATGTTGCTAACGGTGAGAGACGCTTCTTGGATTGGAATCTCTCCAAATCCCAAAAACTTCTCTCCAAGACCTCCAAACAGCATTTGCAAAGCTACCCTCACAATCCCTTCAGAACCCAAAAGTCCCAGCTGGAAAAAACTCACTCTCCCTTTCGAGAAGAACAACAGGTACTATCAATTCTCACTTTTCCCAATTTTGGGTTTTCTTTTAGGCTGCGTTTGCATGCTCAATTGAATAGAATTGAAAACCTTCGGTCTTAGTCAATCGAAAAATATTGAATTGGAAGTAACGTAATCGCAGTTTTGGAGCTCTGACCTGACCCCTTATTATGTGTGCTATGGAAATTCAATTTGTTTATATCGACTTGGATAGAATAGTAATTTGCAGTTCGCTTTGATGGGGTGTCCAAGTACGCCATGTTATGCCTTTTGAGTTATTCGAATGACTGTCACTGGTTTCGAGTTCTGATGAATGGTTGGAAGATTTTGCATTGGGAATTCTTATATTGGTATGTTCTAGGCGTTCATTTCCTTTGAAAGATGTAAGATTTGGAATTCCATTTCTACAGTTTCTCTTATTTTGAATCGATTCTGTATGCAATTCGACGAGTCAGGGGATGAATTTGGGTGTTTGGACGTCTGTAAGTTCTCTAAGTTGTAAGTCACTTCATGCTATCCTGTTTGGATGTAAGTCACTTACAGGTAAGTTGGTTTTTGTGTTGGGGTAACATGTAAGTCAGTTACAGATAAGGAGTTGTATATTTACGCCAAGCAGAGCTTGGAGTAGGGGAATCGTTCCAAAATCTGATGGACACATAAGAAAGCTTGACACAAAGTACGCCATTTTGTTAAACCTATCTAGATTAATATTCGAGCTGATTCTTAAGCTAAACAAATCATCAGGTGGGCCATAAAAATGGGCCCATGGATTCAAAAAAAAATGACATGGCCCATCCAATGTTGAGTACAAAACACTGAAGATAATGTGCAGATAGCAACTAAGTGAAACAAATAATAAAACAACATTGACAGGCAATCAGTTACACATTAACTAAAGAAAGAAAGAAGAAGCACCCAGAAACATAGTTATAGAAAAATGCATGTTAGTCGTGAGCTCATGCCATCTACGACAAGTCAAGGAAGATTGAAGAGGTCATTTGCAACATGTGTCAGTGCATTACACATGTGAAATCCGGACCATTCATCAGGAAGGGCTGTGCACGAATGTACCGGTGCCATCATGTGGTCCATCATATATGTATGGAGAATTTGGACGAATGATTGACTTCTCTTAACCATTCATCTATATCATAAAAGGTCCAACCATTGGCCCGCACTAACCATCAAAAGGACTAGACGTTTGGAGCTTCTTCAATGGTTGGAGCTTTTCTGTAATGGAGGTGTGTTTCCCCCCTTCTTCTCTTTTAAAAAATCAGGTTGTTGGCCTGGAAGTGACTTCTCACCCCCAGCCCTTGGAAGTTTCCTGACAGTGTTGCTAGTGACTTATAGGTTGTAAGTGACTTACAGGTGAATTTCTTCCCCCAAATACCACCTGTAAGTGACTTCCCACTAACCTAGCTTACACGTATCCAAACAACCCCTGAATGTATTAGGGTTAGCCTTGTCTCTATGGCTATCGATGGGATGGGCTTAGGCATGGTCCTGATGCCAGCCTGAGCCCAGCCCATTTAAATTCGGGACTCAGCCCTAGCCTACAGGGCCGAAAGTTAAGCCCCAGCACAACACATGGCAAATACAGCAGCCCGAATGGAAGATGTTGTCAGCTCTAAGCCTGGTCATGTCATGTTTAATTTTCGAGCCTGAAAATAGGCCCGACTTGCCCCATAACGGTAAAAAATCCCATCCGGCCCATGGCGGGCTTGGTCTGTGAGCCCAATGTTCCACAGGTCTATAACCCTTAAAAACCCCAGTTTGATTATTATTATTTTTTTTGAGAGATACAAAACCCTAGTTTGGATTCCTAGTGATAAGAAATGGAATGAGAAAAAGAAAATCTATTTATCGATTATTTTTTTTCTTGGGACATCTTGATCTATTACTTCGTTGATTTTGCAATTGTGTAAAGATTATTTAACAGAAAGGCATGCGGAAACACACTTGATTTTGGAAGCTAGAAATGCCAATCAAGCCAATTAGATTTCTTTCTTTCTTTTTTGTTTTCTATGTTTTGATGAATAACGACATTTTATTAATGTGAACAAAAAAAGAAAAAGGAAAAGGAAACAAGATTCCTCAAAGCAATGGATAAGAGCCCCATATGCAAAGAATGCATCAAGACAATGAATCCACTTACATTTTCTTAGGAGGTTGTGGGATGCATTCAAATTCCAATTGGACTAAACTGCAATATGTTATTGAATACAAATGAAATGACCATGTTGGGGGTGGCACTATTTTTGTTCACAATGACAACCAAACCCCAAATTGCAATTCCATGTATTTGAAGTTGGACTTGAAATGATCACGATTTTGATTTGGGAGTTAGTCCTTTGTTATGGATGGACTGGCTCGCTAAGGTCATTTCCACTTCATGGAATTGGATTACTAGAATTCATTTCAATTGAGCATCCAAACACAGCGACGAGGAGCATCTTGAAGCTTACTAAGGTGGATGAAGTAAGGGAGAGTTGAGGGGAGCTCACTTGGTAACTTTAAACTGTATCCTTAGGAAAAACAATGAGGTAGCAGACGACCAGGCTAAAATGGGTGAGAATTTCCAATTACTTCTCATTGGAGATTCCCTCCCTATATTGTATTTCACTATCTGTTTTCTGAATAAAATTTTCATCTCATCCTTAAAAAATAAAATATCATCGCAATAGATGCTCTCTTGCAAGCTAGTGCATGACTTGTAGTTCTCGATTAAAGTGGTTCTTAGCAATGTTTTCCATGTCGTTATCGCATAAATAGATATCAATTATTGCATGGGATATATCAGTTGTATCGTGTCATGTATCGCTGTTGTTTGGAAATATGGGGAATCATTGGGAAATTGGTTGAATTTTTCAATGGAACTTCGTGGATTGTTAAAAACATCAATACACATTTAGAAATCAAAACATCACAAAAAACAAGTGCACATAATAGGTTTCCTTTGTATTGGGCCCTAATTTATGTATTGTTTGACTGAACTGATGCAAGTATATTCATATAATTTATAAATGTAAGAAGAAATGAATGGACACACAAGCAGTACATTTAAAAGAAAAAGAAGTAGAAAACTAGAAATATACTTGTGAATAATGTGTGTGGCTGTGGCTCAGACTCACATAGAGTTGCGCAGTGGCTCCAAATCATCATTTTCATTTCAGCGAGGATGGGCATAGTACTGTATCTCAACAAAAAGTGATAATACTATGCCTAGGTCATAGTAGAATGATACCAGTGCAAGTACTCTCTAACACAATGAGGGTAGTTATTCTGTTCGAGCTTAGAAAATTTGGAGAAATTTTGAATTTTCTCCAATTTTTTGTAAATCAGCCCATCCTCCCCCAAATCCCAAAATTAGAGTGTATGTAATGATGATTTCATAAAACACTCCTGAATATTCTAAAATGGGGATCAATTGACCACTGATCGAAGTGGAATCTCGAGAAAAAAATAACATTTGTAATTAATTTTAATTAAAAAAAAAAATTCAAAAAAAATCCCCAAATTACCAAGAATCACTAGATTAGGTTACATAAATGTTTAATTTTGTATTTGGACACAAAGATTGCAACCAATTTGCGAGAAATTGTGAAATTTCAATTTTTCGTAACTTTCCGCAACTCGGCCCATCTCCTCTCAATCTCAAAATCGAAGCTCCAAATTCATGATTTTTTCATGCAAACCATGAAGAATCATGGATTTGTAACCATTTGACACTGAGTTAACATGATTTACAACAGAAAATGAATCGAAAATCGAAAATGCTGATTGGATCGAATGCGTGGGATACATTGGCACTACTTATGCGTTTCATATTGCATAGGTAGGATACATGATATATTGTAGGATATATCGGTACCTGTGCGTTTCGTATCGCACAGGTAGGGTACATGATATATTATGTAATATATCGGCCGATATTGTCGATACTGAAAACATTGGTTCTTAAGGAAATCAGTAGAGAAATGAAGGTAAGCCCAATGAAGCATAGGCAACACTTGAGAAGCTGTTCTTTGAATTGGAAATTAAGCCGGTAGTTGATTCGTTGAGTAGGTATAAAGCCTTGGGGCCGGATGGGTTCCCCTTGGTGTTCTTTCAAGTTTTTTGGAAAGTGGTTAAAAAGGATGTTCTGTTGTTCTTTGAGGAGTTTCATGAAAGGGGGCGATTCTCAATTGAAATGGGGGCTTCGTTTATCGCCAGAAGTCTAGAGGTGCCATGGGATGAAAGTTTAAAAGATTACCATCCAATTAGTTTGATTCGTCGTCCTTATAAGATTCTTGTCATGGCTTCTAAATTTCTGGCAGTTCTCGATGGGATTACTTCCAAAAACCAAGGAGCCTTTGTTAGAGGTTTGCAGATATTCGATAGTGCCTTGTTGCCTCATGAATGTTTAGATTCAAGACACAATGAGGGGCCAAAAGGATATATGTAAGCTGGATATTGAGAAGGCGTACTTTTGGATTGCATGCTTGACTGTATTGGATGTGGTAGTAAATGGAAGGGTCGAATGATGGAATGTATCAGCTCGACTAGATTCTTAATGTTGACAAACGGGTCTTCGAAGGGTTTCTTCCAAAGCTCAAGGGGATTGAGTCAAGGGACCTGCTTTCCCCGCTTTTGTTTGTGATAGTAGCAGAAACCTTGGGGAGAATGTCGGAACGTGTCAAGATATTGAGTTATACTGTGGTTTCAGTGTTAGCGGGACGAGTCAGCTGATCTCCCATCTCCAATATGCAAATGATATGATCCTATTTGGTGATGCTAATGCGGACATGTTGGAAATATTGCATTTGGTGATTTGTTGTTTTAAAGCTGTTTTGGGTTTAAAAGTTAATATTGCTAAGAGTATCATGTTAGGAATCCGTCTACCGCCCAAGGAGGTTAATCTACTGGCTTGGATTTTTGGATGTGGGGTGGATTCCTTCTTATCTACCTATCTTGGTCTCCCACTGTGTTGGAAAACTGGCTAAGCACTTGTGGGATGTTGTAATGGAAAAATTTGAACATAAGCTTGCCAATTGGAAGAGTTGATATCTCTCGTTTGGTGGCCAAATCACTTTATAAAAGTTGCCCTCTCCATAGTATACAAAATCAGCTATGTTATGACCGTAACGGCCATTATGTAACAATAATGGTTGTAACCGTTACGCGTTACGGGGCCAAAACAGCTGTAAAAGTTATAAAAAAAAAACTGTAAGGACTGTTATGGGGGCTATAACGGCCCGTTTTGTAACAGTAATGGCAGTGACCAGTACGACCACCGTTACCGTTATGGAACACCTTGGCCCTCTCTAATCTTCCATTATATTTTATTTTTTTGTTTAAATTCCTGAAGGTGGTGTTGGATAGGTTAGATAGATTAAGGTGGGGCTTCCTATGGCAGGGAAGGGAAGAGAAGAAGAAGTTTCATCTTTTATCTTGGGTGGAGGTATGTAAGCCGTTTGATAGGGGAGGTGTGTGTATAAAGGATTTGGGGGCTTATGAACCAGGTAAAAGCATGGGTGTAATGAGGATGGGTGGTGCACTACAGACTCATCTTTATACAGAGCTTTGGCCATTTGTAAAGAGGTGGTGACTGTGAAACTAATGTTCAACAAGGGGGTTGCTTTCTCTCTTGGGAACAGTGAAAGGATCCGATTTTAGGAAGATGTATGGTTCAGTGACCTCCCATTGAAAGATCTATTTCGAAGGATAAGTCAGTTGTCTCTAATTAGTTACACATTGGTTTCTAGTTGTTTTCCTTTTGGTGGTGATTTGGTTGTTTGGTCACCTCCGTGTCGTAGACACCTATCCTATGAGTTGGAAGAGTTTGTGAGGTTGTTAATTCACCTCCAATTAATTTTCCCCGGTAGTTACAGACCATGATTAGCTGTTTTGGAGGGGGGACAAGTCCAGAGGCTTCTCAATTTGGTCATATTATGATTTGATTGACCCTGGTGGGGAAAGCAGTGATGTGAAAACTCGGCACATGTGGAAATATGGAGCTCCTTTGAAGGTTGCAGTGTTTGGTTGGCTAGTTGGAAAGGAGAAGGTGCTGATGATGGATAATCTCTAGAAGCGGTCTATGATCATCCTGATCATCTTATGTGTATGGAAGATGTGTAGTCGGTGAATCATTTTTTATTCATTGTAAGTTGGCAAATCAGATTTGGTCAGGCTTCCTTAGGAAAATCCACATTGTTTGGAGTCTTTGGACTATGTCAAAATCTGTTGGGGATCTTCTTCTGGCGTGGAATGGGGTAGATCTTCTTATTCAGATTAGTGCTCTGTGGAGTCTTAGCTTGCTAGCAATCTATTGAGTCATCTAGGCTGAAAAGAACGGGAGATGTTTCCGCAATGACCGCAATAGTGTGGATGTGGTTTTGAGCAGGGAGAGGAATTTTGTTACAGAGTGGGCCTCTTGTATAAATGGGTTTAGGGATTTTTTTTTCCTTTTTAGGTTGTTTTTCTTTTTGATTTGTTTGTTCTTTGGCTTTTTGCGCGCTCCTTCATAATAAAATTGTTGTCACGTTTCAAAAAAAAAAGAAAAAGAACGAAAACAAAAAGAGAAGGTAAGCCATCCTGATTACAATCAATGCATCCTGATCACAATCAATGTTCTATATCGTTTGAGCTTGCAAATTACCATTTGATATGCGATGAATGCTATCATAAGCAGCGCACCCCTGCTAACCCTGTTTTCGTCCCTTTTTTCTCTCCATATACCAATTGAATTTGTCTTTATGCATCTGGGTTACTTGCAAACGTTGCTCTTCTACCGACGAGCTGATTTGGAAGATTATTAACCTCTAGATGGGTTGGGTTTCTGCTGTTTAGGCAGCTTGTTGTTTTCCTCTTTTCTTTCCTGCTTTGTTTTCTTTCTCCCGCTTTGCGGGTCTTTCTCAATAAAATGTTGTTTCCTCTCAAAGAAAAAAGAAAAAAAAGTATCAATATCAAATTTGGATTGTGTTTAGGGCATGTTTGATAAGGAGAAAAATAAAGGAAAAGAAACCAAAAACATGGAATTTGTAATGCTGATTTCTGCCACCCGAGGAAGATAAGTGGATTCTCCTTAGCTGCCTTGTATGGGATATGTATTGGGAGATAAGATTGGAAAAGTCTAGATGGAATCCTACCATTTCTTTGCATGCCAAACAATGGAAAATGTATTTTCAGTGGAAATGGATTATTTTCTTCCTTTCCTCATCAAACGGGCCCTTAGTTTCGCCAGCATGGAAAAATTATAGTCCTGCCTTGTACGGGGTACATATTGGGAGATAAGATTGGAAAAGTTTAGTTGGAATCCTACCATTTCTTTGCATGCCAAACAATGGAAAATGTATTTTCAGTGGAAATGGATTCTTTTTTTTCCTTTCCTCATCAAATGGGCCCTTAGTTTCTCCAGCATGGAAAAATTCTATTCCTGTCTATATTTTAAGGCTGTCAAGCTCCCTACTTTTGTTTCTTAGCTTTGCACTATTACATTTTCTTCTGGATTTTTTCACTTTCTTCGTCTGATATTAGTCGTTAGCCTTCTTCTTCTTCTTCTTTTCTAGAATGATGGCCCAGAACTTGCAACTTCTGCACTGTTGGTGGTGTTGTTGTTAATTGTAGTTCTTTGCAGATGTATTCAACAGACCAATGGCTCGGATTTTGATCCTTTGGGTTTGGATACGGGAACATCTCCAGGTCTTACTGCTGCCTGGGAAACTATTATGAACTTATTTTCCCAAACATTTGAAAGCACATCAAGTACAAGGAAGGAGAAAGCTTACGCTCGGGGAGTGGCAGGTTTGATTCTTAGCCTACCATTATGTTACAGTATGCGTCCTTTCATTTTGCATTTGCTTTCCAGAAATCATTTCTCAACATATCAAAAGAACCTTAGGCATTATCTAAGCCCCTGTTTGTGATCAGGGCAATGAGAATGTGAATTTAAATTCATGAACTTGGTCAAATTCATGGATTTGGATTTGGGAAATTCCAAAGTCCACTGTTTGGGAATCAAGCTACAAATCATGGATTTGTGGAGCATTTATTGCAGTGGTAGATCATTTATTCTAATTTCTTTCTTTCTTTCTTTTACAAGAGTCCCATTTTGAGGATTTGCTAAGTCTTAGTTTTTTTTTTTTTTGGGGGGGATTTGAATTTGCCGGTTTTCCCCAAATCCATGGATTTATGGAGGTTCCCCCCCCCCCCCCCCCCCCCCCAAAAAAAAAAAAAAACACAATGGATTTGACAAATCCTTCATTCTAAACAGCCCCTAAAGGAATATGTAAATCTGTTGTATTTCATTCATGTTGAAATGTGTTTACACAGTTACATTATTTTTTTGCATAAATATGCCAGACATAGCAAACGACCGATACACCATTCCCTATCTTTATGAACAGTTGTCGTCGTTGTCAGCATCATCGTCGTCTATTTGTGGTCTCCTGGTCGGATTAAAGGATTATGTTTTGCCCATCATTCTTTATGGATATTCTTTTCCTTCTTCATCAGTGACATTAGAGGGATGTTATCTCCTGAGGTCTTAAAATCCCTTGTCTTGCTGGTGTGTCCACCTCCGTGTTTGATAACTGTTTTAGGGGTTGGGGGTTAGAAGAAATTTTGTGCAATTTCATATGGCAGCATGCGTTGATTGAGAAAGCAACAATTTCCATAAGAAATCTTGTTTATCAAGGAAGCATTATTGCTAGATTTATAATCTTGAAAGGTATTGTGTTCCAAATCACCAAAACGTAAATAAAATCTAGCAAGCTTCTACCCCAAGTACTGAACAGTGGTAAGCCCATCAAACAAGAATATTATGTTGCAAACAGGATCCAACCTATATGCAGTCCATCTCAAAACCAGGGAGTCCAAACTTAGAACAAATAAAGAAAATAAAAATAAAAACTGTGAATTTGGGGAAAGTTTCCGTTATCCATGAAGTTGACAAACCACGAAAGGAAATTCTCATTAAAAATCCGCTCACTACCTCTATATTCACAATGATGAAGTCAAAAGGGGGGTATGGTATTGGACAATTAAATGAAGTGAAAGATTAATAGGTTGATGGACACTCTATGACTTTCATCTCAACGTATTTATGTCATGAGGTTTGCTAAGCCTACATGCATGTGGAGCCCTGCCCATCCACATACAAGCATGTGTTCAGATCTGAGCTTTCTGTCAGGTGGGCACCACTCTCTGGATCTTGTGACCTATAATCTGGCCTTTTCACTCCACAGGTGGGCAATGTACAAAAAAAAGACAGCTAAAATGCTTTCTTCCAGCCATCCATTTGTTTTGTACAATATGGCTCATCTGTTGAGCTAGCCAGCTTGATTTAAGTATCTAAACACACCATGTCCCACCTGATGGAAAGCTTGAATCGCATCCACTTTTACATGTGTGCTTGTGTGCGGATTCACAGGGCTCTAGACGCATGTCAACTTAGCAAAACTTATTTTATAGTTTAGTTAATTTTTTTAGCATGTAACTTTTTACTGTTTACCACATCATGTAACATCCTACAGAGTATGATATTTTAAATCCAAGTAGAAAAACCGCTGAAGTACTCTAATTTGATACTCTAGCATCTCACCTGATTTCATACTTTGATATTTGACAGCTTCAATTGAAGATAGCTCCATTGACATTGGTGACTTTTTCAAAGGCCCACTACCTGGGAAGTTTCTGAAGCTGTTAGGGTATTTAGCATTATCTCGACTTGGAATATATATACCTTTAGGTGGAGTCAACCGGGACGCTTTTGTTGGCAATTTGGATCAGAACAGTCTATTGAGCACTTTGGATTCTTTTTCTGGTGGAGGCATCGGCCGCCTGGGAATATGCTCCCTTGGTATTGTTCCCTTTATCAATGCACAGATTGTGTTTCAGCTACTTACACAGATATATCCCAAGCTGCAAGACCTTCAGAAGAGAGAGGGTGAAGCAGGAAGGAAGAAAGTTCTTCAATACACTCGCTACGCTTCCGTTGGGTTTGCAGTAGTACAGGTAAAGACCCAAATCTTGTAGTTGTTGTGCTGAAAGAATTTGATAATTTGCATGTATCATAGTGTCTATACTGTGACCAAATTGCATTGTAAATTCTCTACATTTGTGACAATCATTTGGCGTGTCGTGACATGGTTTTAAGACTTGGACGAGTGCCTTGCAATTCATCTAGTCGACTTAGACTCGGTTGGATCTGATCTCGTTCAACACCATGAGTCACCCTTGACTTGGCTGAGTCTTGCCAATTCACCCCCGACTCCACCCAAGTCCGGTGAGTCGAGACTTGACTTGAGACCAGACAAGTCAGTCTGAATTACAGAGTCTTTTCAAGGACGCCCTCGTTAGAAATGGAACCAGGTTGGCATAAAACAGTCTCCATCAGTGATGGCTTAATTATACAAGTATCTAAAGAAAGATAAAAGAATATCCTCAAAAAACATTTGAAGGACTGTTAGAGAGTTTTTCCCAATGTAAAACCTAAAACATAAAATGGGGAAGGATACTTTGAAGGCGTTGTATGGTAATTACTGTACACTGGCTCTTACAGCTATTGATGAGGAAATCTTTATAGAGTTGGATTTCAAATTCAATTTTCTCACCTCCTGCTAAACCCAATGGTTGTAAGAGACCTTGTATTGGATCATTTAATGTACATAAAAAAAAGTCACTGTCATCATCTTAGCCTTCTCTCAAGACGTGAGATGACTCAAAGTGGGGCCAAACTTGATAACGCATGTGACGTTGTATACCAAAAATAGCATTGGATGGTATACATTTGCAGAAGAAGGCCATGTGATTTGTGCATATGGCATTATATACCCAGTTATGTGGTGTGTATGCAGCCCCTGTAAACCATACGCATGATCTTATGGCAAGTGTAGTAGTTTTAGAACTCTCTAAGCAGTTGTTATTTTAGAAGGATCAGGTTTATATGTTATTAGGAAAGATAGTTTAGTCCAAGAAGGGAAGCTATTGTAGTCAACTCTATCAATATATGTGGTCTAGCCATACATATGGACTAGTTAGAGAAAATATTGCTGAGATGCTTTTATTCCTGTGGGGGTGTGGTAGAAAGGGGGTGGTCATAAATCTTTCAATCATGTTTCATGAGTGTAAATTCATTCTGCACATTGGTGGTCTTATGCTCAAAAAATTTGGTACGTGGATTGTTTCTATCTGACGAGATGCTCGTAGTGTGCCCTGTGCTTTCAGACATGTGGATGGTCAAAT
This sequence comes from Liriodendron chinense, assembly GCA_003013855.2. NCBI lineage: Eukaryota > Viridiplantae > Streptophyta > Magnoliopsida > Magnoliales > Magnoliaceae > Liriodendron > Liriodendron chinense. Next base: position 1,907,376 of record ML058387.1, read on the forward strand.
CATCAATCTGGACCATCCATTAGGTTTACCCCACTTTCCAATGGCCACAATGAGAACTTCATGCCTATTAGTTTTCATCTGATCAATGCCAAACAAAAACATATGGCTTGGGCCAAAGAAGCCCCTCAATAATCAATATGAACAGTCCATTTGATAGACCATGAGGAATATGTCTCCAAAGAAACATTTTGATCTGATGTCTATAGCCATCCATAAATGGCTTGGGACACTGATGGTTATAAAAAGAGAGGTTGATGTTGTGAACATCTTCATCCTCCGATCAATGGAGCTTTTCATGATGGCCCATGAAAAGTGAGCAGAATCTAATGGACAGTCCAGATCATAATGGCCCATGAAAAGGAAGCGGACTGATCAAAAGAGAGAGGCACACTCACAGCATTAGTGCTTGGGTACATATAAGCTTTTCCTTTTTACCAGTTTGCTTCCTCCATTTGACTCCCACTCCTACCTCTAAGAGCAGTGACCATTTTGCAATTGCTTACATGGCTTCCTTCTGTGTGGTCAGATATCCTTCTGTGTGTTTTCTTGATACACCTTTTATAATTTGTATGACAGGCCATTGGGCAAGTACTTTACCTTCGTCCATATGTCAATGACTTCAGTACAGAATGGGTGTTGTCATCAGTGACACTATTGACACTTGGGTCAGTGTTTACAACTTACATTGGCGAAAGGATATCTGATCTGAAACTGGGAAATGGAACATCTCTCCTGATTTTCACAAGCATTATCTCCTATTTACCTGCATCATTTGGGAGGACAGCTGCAGAAGCATTTCAGGATGGAAACTACGTTGGACTTGCCACTATTGTTGTTTCCTTCTTCCTATTAGTACTTGGAATTGTATACGTCCAGGTAACTCCAAATTCTTCATTTTAGACAAATGATGAAAATCATTAAAATTACATCTGAAGGAAATGGCTTCCCAATGCAATGAATCAATCTCTTCACAACCTTCTTTTCAATGGTGTTGAACTTCAAAAATGAAGTGGAGGGCTTTAAAAAGCACTTTGAAGTTCTTCATTTGAGTTGGTTTTTTCTCCATTATCATGTGCTAATGTGTGTCTCAACAAAGGATTTCAGGAAGCTGAGAGGAAGATCCCACTCAACTATGCTTCAAGATACAGCAGTAGAAGTGGGGGGCCTCAAAAATCTGCCTACCTTCCTTTCAAGGTTTGTACAAGGAATTCATGAACTCCCCCCCCCCCCCCCCCCCCCCCCCCTCCCCGATTTTAGAGTTTTGTGCTTGATGTTTCTTGAAGATTATGCTGAGCTTCGTGGCGCTACTGTTGAAATTGAATTGTCTTAGTCGTACACAGATTTAACCATGTATCATAGTTGATCCATTGTTGAGAAATAGTTGGACATTCATTTGTCAAGGAAATATCGTGGGCGATTAGGGCACATGCGTTTATGTAAGTTTCATGCTTAAATAGATAAACTAAAGTCTTCCAATGGCTTAAAAGATGTTTGCATTTCATTTTAGCTTATATATTCATGAAAGCCATTGTGAAAAATCAATTATAATTGTCTAATCAATGTTGGAGCAAGGTGGTTGGAATTGATATCAAGGCTTGGTTAGTTATTGAGGATAGGGCCTTGGATAGGATTGATTGGCAAAATAGGATTCATGAAGTCAACCCTCGATACATGGGACTAGAGGTGCAACTTGGGTGGGACAGGTCAGGTCGAGGGTCTACCCAAGCCCAACCCAATATCAAAGTGGATCAACATGTGACCCCGCCCCGCCCCGCCCCACCCCAAAGGCCCAAACCCAACTGAACCCAATATAATTTTGCATTTCTTCATCCCTAATCCATCTTGGGTTGGATCAGTTCGAGTCAGTTGTGTTGGGTAAGGTTTGGTAACCTTTTGGACATAATATCAATGGTTTGGATTATCAGATCATGGGCCCTAATTGTACAAACTGAAAACCCAACCTTTCGGTGAATATTTCCAAGTGGTTTTGGGAATGCCCATCCACATTGTTGAGTCATTGACCATAGATCAACAGTTTGGATCTTCCACTTCCTCTGGTTAAGGATCACATGAGTCTAGTGATCAAAACTGTTGGTTTTGATGGCCTGATGGTGGATGAAGTATGCTCCAAAAATCTGCCAAATTGGAAGATGATCAGCCAAGACTGTCCCTTTCCACAATCACTCAACCATGGCCCCCATGACACATGCTCTCACAAAATGGATGATCATAAAAAACAGATTCTTGTAACTTAAGAGATTCTTGTTCTCTGTTTTCTTCTTACAGGTGTAACTTAAGAGCATGAATTCAGTCCCAAAATCAGATTGGTTGAACAATCCTAATGTCTGATTCATGGACACTTGTTTGTAAAAATAGTACCATATGATGTTTTACATTTTTAACCGTCCAATAAAAGTCCACAATTCCAATAGTGATGCAGGACAAATGGCCTAAGCTAGGATGATGATGCAAATAAATTAATTAATGGATTACCAGAGTAAATTAAAGCATAAATAAAGATAATTTATCACAAATTTAGAGAAATCACATGTTCAATTAAGTTCAAGTTTAAGACCACATCACAATCCTGCAAAATAGATCCTTAAGGCTATTGATCGGAAATGGCCCAATGGAAGGTAGAACTTCCATCTAGCATATGAATTGTTCTAGACTAGGGTTAGGGTATAAAATAGAGAAGAAGAGAAAATGATCAATGAGGGGGAGGTCGTTTGGCTATACAAATGTTGTATGTGTTGAAGTCCCTTGTTATACATTGATATGCCATTCTCTAAAAGCTTGAACTGTTAGAGGATGGCATATCAATATATATTGAGGGACTCTAACCTCTCCACATGAGAACATACTAGGCAAGGGTGGATGGACACTCACAACTCACAACCAGGTGGATGGATAATCACAACTCACACCATAAACGGCCCCCCATGGGAGAATATATTACCGGTGGCAAGGACTCATAATACAAAAAATTAGATATAGGATACATGATGATGACCACAAGTGCGAGATGCAACAAGAGAGGAACGAGTACCTGAGTTTAGAGTCGGATCCATTGCCACGGGTTGAACTTGAGTTGGTCTTACCCGCTGACGAACATAGGTAATGAGTTTCTTAGGTTCACTAGTCGCCGATGGAGTGACCAATGCAGGTAATGGAAAAGTGGGTGAGGAAGAACCAAGTTCGACATCAGCACTGTGGAAAGCACGATTCTCAAAAAAGGTGACATCCATGGAAACATAAAGCTTCCTACATGTGTGATCATAGCACCTATACCCCTTATTTTGCATAGAGTATCTAATGAATATACATTTAATTGCTCTGGAGTCAAGTTTGTCCCTCGAAGGACTAGAGTTATGGATAAAACAAACACACCCAAACACATGAGGGATAATATGGAATAATGGTGAGGACGGAAGAAGGATATGCCTTGGGATTTTTCCTTGAAGGACACGAGTAGGAAACCGATTAATCAAGAAGCGGGCTGTCAGAACTGCGGCAGACCAATATGACTTGAGAACATCCATCCCTAGTAATAAAGAACGTGTAACCTCTAATAAATGGCAATTATTTTGCTCAAAAACCTCATTTTGTTGAGGAGTATACATACAAGAAAGTTAATGAATGATGCCATTATCTTGCTTCCGCTTTGATACTATGTCAAACAACCACTTGATCTAAAAGCTCGAGCTGTTAGAGGATGGCACATCAATGTATATCAAGGGACTTTAACTCTCCAACAGTATGGAAAAATCCAGTGAAGTGTGCAGGCATGTTTGTATAGTTGTACGGATAGTGTGGTGGGGTTGGGTCAGTTTGGTTGGCAATGGGTTGGATTGATGATGGTGGAGTTAGGGTTTGAGAAAGAATAGAGAAAAATTCAATGGAAAAGGAGGGTTTGAGAGAGAGAAGAAAGAAATGCCTGGATAGGAATAAGAAATATAACTTGGAATCACTCCAATGGCTTCACACCAAATTCCATTCACAGGAAGTTTTCTTACTCAAAGAAGCAATGTAGAGAAATTTCATTCAATATGTCCATCATCTCCAGTCTCAAGTCTTAAACAAATATATATAAGAAAACCTAAGCAAACCCTAAGTCTAGAACTATTCTTGACCGTCCGAATCTATTAATGGTAAAGATCAAAACATAAATCTTTAATAACTTAAAATAAAATTGAAAAAGATGTGCCACACAACACAAGCATGATCTCCAACGTGCAATAGATACGTCCACACATGATCAACAACCTGGATGAATGAGGTCCAACGTGTCTTTGGCTCGGATGTGCAGACTAGAGTGTCTGTACACCTAAACCAAAGTCTCCGAACATATCTAACAGTCTGGATCACCAAACTGATGTGTCGAAGATATCTAATGGCATAGTCTAACATTTGTAACGTCTAGATGTGGTCCAGGTCAGGCTGGGTGATGTCCAAATAGTCCAAAGACATATCAATCGGTTCCAAATAAGCAACCCACATGCATCCTTCTAGTGTGGGGTCTTCAAAGATGCACAACCATGCATGTGGGGTCTTTAACGTGGCTAGGAACTCAAATTGAGTCCATTGGGCTCCATGTAATGATCATCCAACCATAATAAAGCTGAGGTTGAGACATCAATTCTCCTTCTCCTTCGATAAACTCGTGTAGGTACTTGGATGCCCTTATCAGATTGTCAGATAACAATAGTGTAATTTTTGGTTCATGACACATCTAAATTGGGACTCATAATTTGGATTGTTCGTTTAAATTAATTATGTGCCACACATGCAATTTCTAAGTTATTTGAGTGTCTACATGTCGTCCATCGCACTATGCCAAAATATCCAAGTTTTTCTCATTGCCTAATTAATTGGATCAGCTACATGAATCTAGTTCCGCCATTCCACCATATCAAAGGCCATATCTTCAATTAGACCATAAGTCATCAAGTCTTTTCTTACTACCTCCATCCACGTCCTTTGGGGCCTTTCCCTTGCCCACTTCGTCTTTGTTGCACGTGACCAAACCATCTAATTCTACTTTCCTTCATCTTATTATCTATTGGTGCTACACCCAAGTTTCCTCGAAAGCATTCATTTTTAATTCTATATTTCCTCAACTTGGCACTCATCCTATGAACATGGTTTTCCTTAATTACCCGACATTCTACCCCATAAAGTGAGGTTGGTCTTGTAGCTATCCTAAAAAATTTCCCTTTCAATTTGAGTAGTACACAACAATTACATAAAACTCCAGAGGCACATCTCCATTTCTTCCACCCAGCTTGAAATCTATGTGCAACTTTTTCTCAATCTCTTCACTCATATGCAACACCTGCTGAACTACTTACCATATAGTTGAAAATTGTGTGAATTAAGCTGCGGAGTTATTTGATACTCCGGCTGCATATGATGTTTGATATGTACACACTTGGAATTTGTACATGAGGCATGCATTAGCTCACATAGAACCAACTAAACTGCTATCACTAAGCCAGTCCCAAAATCAGATTGCTCGAACAATCGTAACCTCTGATTAGTGGACACTTTGTTTGTTGAAATGGGTCCATAATATTTTCATATTTTACTAAACATGTTACTACACAAAAATGTAGGCTATTCCCAAAAATAATGTAATATAGGGTTAGAGTTGGGTTGGGTTGGGCTAGCTAATGCCAAACTTCAACTCGAGCCCATTGTGGATTTCCAGTCCAACCCCAAACCGACTGCAACCCAATCCAACCTGACCTGACCAGAATTGTGGGTTGGGCAGTCGGATTCAGGATGAGCCCCAACCCAAGCTGCACCCTTACTTGGGACAAGGCTATGATGATGGTGAGTTGTTTAATCATTGGTACATTTGGATAAGGAGGTCGTAATGTAATACTAGTCTTTAGTTTCAAGAAATACAAGATCTTATTGAACCTGCTATTTTTTTTATGCCAAGACGAAACAAACAAAACAAAATCAAAGGATATGACGTAGAACAAATATTTAAGGCAAGTTGTTTACTTGATTTCTCAGTAATGAGTTAAATAGAATTTTAGACATAGAAGTGAAGAAAAGAAAGAGGAGAATAGAGAAAGAGTAGAAGAGATGGTGCCAGTGCAAAGAGTGTGTGTAGTTGTGAGACTAACACACCAATGCTGTTGATAAATGTAGACCAGTATGGTACTCCCTTGTGATTACATAAGCCGACTAAAGGAAAGAAGAAATGATATGGACATGACAAGTCCTCTCTCCAGGTTTCAATTCCCTGTGGGGACCCACGTTTGGCGATCCAGTCTGTTGATCAGATGGGCTCCATTATGAATTGGTTACCCCAAAATCCTCCTGAATTGGAAGATCCTGGCCCTTTGATTGGTAGCCTACAAATATTTGATTGAGTAAAGAGACGCAACATTCTACATTAAATGAGAATAAGGCCAAAGTAACGATACCGCAAATTGATAGACTTTTGGGGGCACCCCCGATTCCCAATGTGCCCATCAGATGAATGATTTGGATACTATGGGTGCCAATGGTATGGAATCAAAACCATCTTCAAAATGTACATTTTCTGAGGATCAGAGAAATAAGCTGGTTGACCACTTACACTGACATGATTCAAGTTCTGCACATGTACAGCTTTGGTTACATTGTCTCAAACACTTACTGCTCATACTCAGCAGTGGGATTTAAAATGGATATACTGACCCGGTTACCTAAACACTAGAGGGAGGGCCTCCAGTTAGATGGGCTTTCCTCACTCATTGGTACATTAAGTTGAAAGTTCGCATTTTTGTCCATGCTATTTAAGTTACTTAACTCACTTTCAAATCACACAGCGATGCCTTTGAGTGTCAACTTTTTTCTGAACTAGATATGAAAAGCTTTTTTGAAATTTTTTTACATGTTTAATGTTTCTATATATGTACACGTGTATGGGTTTGCACATTTTGGGGCTTCAAGTGAAGAATTCTTGTGTTTGTGCGTGAATAAACATGATTTTTTTAAGCATGGTCTAAAAGTTTTAGTTAAGCAGGTGAATAGCTCAGGAGTGATGCCTATCATATTTTCAACATCATCGTTAGCTCTTCCCGGCACTTTAGCTCGCTTCACTGGTGCAGCTGCTTTGAAACAGGCTGCAATTGCTTTAAACCCAGGAGGTAAAGGAAACATCTTCTTCGTATTTAACAGTGGATGCCATTTAACAGTGAGCGTATATGAACTTCAGTAGAAATTACGGAATTAATTTTATGATGTTAATGCAGTTTCACCTGAAAATTATATGCTTGCTTGTGAACCTAATGCATAACAGTTTTATATTGCTTTTAAGGTCTTAAGGAATGTAGAATGGCATTTGTGTAGGTGCTCTTATGTTGCTCTTGATCTTGCTCTTCTAGAATAAGGTTCCCACATTAGTTTCAAGCTATGATGCAATGATCCTTTAGAACTGTGAAGTACCCACATCAGACACAAAATGATGTTAATATGGGATAGCAGCCAACTGTCCATGTCAGATATGGCTTGGCCATATCCAAATATTTTGCTCTAAAAGAAGTGTGGTAGATGGGATGTACATAGTATAGAGCCGAGTTTCCTATTCATTTCGCCAGGGATTTTTATTTAGTTATTTATTATTATTATTATTATGAAAGATAATACAACTTTTATTGAAAGAATGCTGACAAGGCGACAAACTTAGAACAGCAACCCAGCTTTTTCCAGCCACTTCCTATCACTAGAGGCGAAAATACAAGAAACCCACTCTTCCACAAGAAATTTGGCCCTCTTAAAGATCTCCACCACTGACACATAGATATCCTGAAAGATCCTACTATTTCTCTCCCCCCAGAGAGAACACAAGACAATAGCAATCAATGGATCCCGGCATAACCCAATGTGTGTTGAAAATTGTTAGGAATTTATCCCAAACTGATCAAGCCATTGTGCAGTGAATGAACGAGTGTTTCACTGACTCCACATCTCTCATGCACATAATGCAGCAGTTGGGAATCACTGTTGCACGTTTTTGCAAATTATCAATAGTCAGCACTCTATTTCTTTCTGCTAACCAATGCAAAAGCCGCCATCTCAGGAAGTTCCTTGTGTGAAACTCAGTTTTGTATATTTAGGGCCCATGGTTGGTCTATCCAAGCCACTGATCTAACAACCCATGTCATGGATGGACCATTCCCAAAAATCCCTCAATCAGTCAGACTCTTAACCTTCCCATTAATAGCATGCAAATACATGATTAAAAGAAATGCATGAAAAAGCCTCCTTCAATGGAGGAAAGACAAAAAAATTCGATGGCTAGGATATTCCAATTTGGGAATGGTCCATCCATGATAAGGGCTGTCAAATCAATGGCATTGGGAGACCAACCATGGGCCCCAAATCTACAAAATGAGTTTCGCACAAGTAACTTCCCTGTGTGAAACGAATAGGAAACTTGGCCTCATTGTATAATAAAACTAATGTAAAAACTACAGAGTGTGTAAGAAACATTTTCTTATAACTAAAATATAAAATATACGTAGCCATGTCCCAGTACGCAGATATTTGTAGGTTGGGTGAACCTCGACCAATGATTAACACTTATACGGTTATACCTATTAACATGGTTTGGTAACATGCAACAGCTCAATACATGACAAAATTAAACTTTGTTGATGTGGTTTGTTCGTGGCTTCATCATATAATACACAGTAAATAAAAATCCAAGTGCCCTTTGCTTGACAACAAAGTGTAGCTCTTTTAATATGTCAATTGGTGATGGTGCATGTCATGAATGCATTGGTCTGATTTAAAATAAATAAATAAATAGTGGTCGGATTACCAACAGTAAGGGAGTGACCAAGACATAACTGGAATCTGTTGGATGAATGATAATATGCGAACCAATTTGAACAAGGATTTCCACATTAGAAGCCTCCAATAAGTAAATGTTGAATTTCCAACACCGAGGTCATGGTATCGATTTCCAACACCCGGATCCATAGCTCAAGTGGTAGACTGAGTGAAGATAGCCTTGTTTCAACACTGAGGTCATGGTATCGATTTCCAAAGTGGGGGTGGCTAACATTGGAGTGTGACTAATAGGGGTGGATGGGTGGGTGTACTAACAATGGGGTGTGTGTACTAACCCAAAAAAAGTAAATGTTGGATTACCAATAATAATGAAGCAACAAAGATGGAATTCAATTCCATTGGATGAATGATACTATACCTACCAATTTTAAGGATCTCCACTTTAGTAGCTTCTATAACTTTCATTTACTCCTTGATTGTTCCAACTGCAATAGTAGATAATTGAAAATTAGAGAAATAGGAGATATATATGAGTCTCACCACAAAAGGAACTTGTAAATCTCACTTCTAAAGATGTTTCTAATATTAAGAAACAAAAAGTAAAGAATTTCTTTCAACCATCATCGTTGTCATCATCTAAGCCTTATCCCAACCAAATGGGGTCAACTGTATATACTTAGTTAAACCATAGATCATTAAGTCTGTTCTATCTCTACCTACATCCTTCTAGGCCTTCCCCTTGCCCTTTTAGAGCCTTCTACTTATACCAACTCACTCCTAACCAGTGCAGTTCTTGGTATCGATTGCACATGACCAAACCAACCAAGTCTACTTTCCTCATCTTATTACCGATTGGTGCTACTCCTAAGTTCCCTCCGATGCATTCATTTCTAATTCTATCCTTCCTCGTCTTGCCACTCATCCATCTCAGCATCCTCATTTTAACAATGCTTATCCTATGAACTTGCCATTCCTTAGCTAACCAAGATTATGTCTCGTAAAGAATGAATTTTTTTTTTTTTTTTGAGAATTTTACAAAATACTACCTAACTAATATAGAATTTACATTTGGGTACCTTTTTCAAAAAGGTTTTCAAAAATCTACCTCATTAATTGATATATTTATCATTCCGCTACCTTCCGTCACGTCTGCCATGAGAGCAAATGGGTGGGTGGCTCGGGTGGGCCCCACCGTGATGTTTATGTAAAATTTACCCCAACCACCAGGTGTGTCACCCCATGTTAGGTTAAGAGCTCAAAAATCAACGCCATCTGTGATTGAAAGTGGACCACATGATTGGAAACAGTGTGTAGGGCAACGCTCACCCTCCAAACTGTTTCCATTAATGTAGCCCACGTGAACTATGGATGGATATGATTTTTTGGGATACGGGCCTAAATGTTTGTGTTGAATCTAATCATTGGAGTGGATTTCATATAATTATCACGGTGGGCCCTATAAAAATCAAGGGTAGACATCTCTCTCCCAACTATTTCCTTTGGTGTGGCCTCCCAAAATCACAGGTCAACCTGATTTTTTGTCTTTATGCCTAATATTGTACTAAATATCTAATGGTTAGAGTGCATCTTGAATAAACATCACGATGGGCCTCATCAAAATCAAGAGTGGCATCCCCTTTTTCCTCTGAATACTCTCTGTACAGTAGGAGTGGGATGCTAGTACTTGATTTTTGGTAGGGCCCACCATGATGTTTATGTAAGAACTACTCCAACCATTAGATGTGTAATCCCGATTTAGGCCCAGAGCCAAAAAATCAGGTCAACTTGTGATTCAAGTGGTACACACTAAAGAAAAATGTTGGGAGAGAGACGTTCGCTCTTGATTTTCACAAAGCCCAGCGTGATGATTATATGAAATCCACTCCAACCATTAGATGCCACACAAAAATTTAGGTCCAATGCCTAAAAATTTAGGCTCATCTGTGATTCAAGTGGGATACCAAGGCAAATGGTTTGGTGAAAAAGGGGATGCCAATTAATGAGGTAGCTGTTTGAAAGCTTTTTTGAAAAAAAGGTACCAGAATTTAAATTCCATATTAATTAGGCAGTTCTTTGTAAAATTCCCTTTTTCTTTCAATCAAAAAGAGAGAGAAAATGAATCATGTCTAGCCCATCCATACATATGGCTGTCTTACAGATCCTTCATAAAACTAAAGAAACCAACGTTTAAACCCTTTTTTCTATGAAATACTAAAACCCTATTGTCTCACAAATAAAAATGTCATAAATTGTCTCAAGATTGCACTAAATAGGAGATGTACTAAAGAAAACCAAATAAAGAGTTTGAATCTCACATCTCTCTACATGCCAACCGTATGGGGCTGTATAGAACCCCTCCCAAAACTACATACACTTGTATCCCCACAGATCAACCAATAAGTATATTTTAGCCATTCGATTGGCTCTGTGGGTCTCACAGGTCAATTGAGCAATCTTGTCCAGACCATTCAACAGGACCATTGATAGGCTCCTGATCGTTCATCAACTCAATTTGGATGCTTGATATGGTTTGTATCTTCAATCTAGACTGTTGGATGTGCCAGATTTTTAATCAAGACACTAGGATTGGCTTGATCTTCAGTCAATCAGCAATGGGACTGCCCATGATCTTGCATTGGATGATCAGATGGTCATGCACTAAGGGCCTGTTTGAAATGATGTATTTCATGTGCATTTGTAGTGTATTTATCTTTTTTTGCATTAATTACTTGCCAAAGGAATTTGTAAGGGAAAGGAGGCTGTATGACTGTGACAGCACCAACTTTTGGGTACGGAAAACGAGACAGGACTTTGTGGCTCCCACCATGATGTATATGTTTTATCCATGCTGTCCATTCATTTGGCCAAATCATTCTAGGGCATGCCTCCAAAAATGAGTCGGATCCAAAGCGCAAGTGGACCACATCAATGGAAGACATTTAATGGTTAGTGTTCAATCTCCACTGTTTTCTGTAGTGTGGTCCACTTGAGCTCTGAATCTGTCTCATTTTTACGCCCATATTCTAAAATGATTTTTGCTAATGAATGGATAGCTTGGATATAACACATATATCATGGTGGGGCTCACGAAGTATTGGTGGCTTCGAACTACACGTTTTATGATCGGGCAACTCCTCACTGCCAAACACCTGTGGTGTATGCATTTATTGCTGATGTGAGAAAAAATACATGTAAATACATTATTTCAAACAGGCCCTAAATAAATGGATTAATACAATGCCTTGAAAATTCCCTGGTTGATACGACAATTTACATTATTCTCTCCTTTATTTTAGAAGAGCAGGTTTGCATCACTAGTTTTGGTTGTGATTGGTGCTGGGTGGTACCAAACAAATCAAAAGGGACAGCCTATCAATTTCATTTCAAGCAGGAGACCAAAAGAAAGGATTAAAGAAAGGTGCCCATTCACTGTGTTTCTTCCTCAGCTCAGCTTGTTTTGGATCAACCAAATGCTCCTGTTCCAATTCAAATCCTTTCCAATAACAAATACAAAAAGTCAGTAACTCATCCTCCAATTGAAACAGTCTGTCGATCTCCTTATTCTAAGAACCCCTCTAATGATTGGCGTTTTGTTTATTTTAGCAATTGCTGCAACAATGAATGGTAAAAATAGCAAACTATTGACATGTAATGACATTATGAGGTGGATTTCTCTTTTGAATGTTATGCTCGAGTATTCTATTCGCTTGCTTAGCATTCCACTGCAGTTGTGATTTCTAGTAAATAAAATTTCCAAACTATCATGTACCCATAACATGATTTTCTTTTTCTTGTAGGTGCTTTTTATCTCCCCACAAACATCCTATTAATAGCATTCTTTAATTACTACTATACTTTTCTACAATTGGACCCTGATGATGTGAGTGAGCAATTGAAACGCCAAGGTGCATCAATCCCACTCGTCCGGCCTGGCAAAAGCACAGCTGCATTCATTAAAACAGTAAGTCCTTCCTCCTTTCATGAAAGTGCTAGACTCCTATGTTCGTTTAGCACCATCCTGAAAATTAATGGTGGTTCATCCTGCTCACGCGTGGCACTAATATACATCCTTCCAGACCAACCAATTTGTGGGTCCCATTGTGGATGGAGCATATCTCTAAATCATATTGATCAAGCGATTCTGACCATGCATTTAGTGGCTATCAACTGGATGGTTAAAAGTGAAATAGTGAGTAGTTCAAATTCGAAGGGAGAAATCTGATGGTGAATATTATCTTGTCAGTGTAATTTTCTGTTAAACTCCATCCACAGTTTGGTCAGCAATTTGGAATTATTTATGTATGGTTGAAGAGTCACCGCCATTTTTTAAACAGTGCTAAACTAACGGTTAAGCCTGGCCCTTCATGAGAAAATAAAAATATTTGCATTATTCTCTGTTACTTCCCCACGAACACAAAACAGATCATTGTAGCAGACAGAAGTGAATTAAAACTTGTCATTTTTGCCCATCAAAGCTGAGCCAAAAAGGAAGTTTACTGAATTTTAGCGCATTGCATGCATTCCACCTGAATCACAATTTGGAGCGAGAAAAAGCAGGGACATAGGGGCCCACCTAAACAGGTTCCCATTGCCTGCTCTGCTCCAAATGCAAGGATTGGCTCTGCTGACAAAGTGGAACCAATCTTGACGCTGACAAAATGGAACCAATCTTGATTTTGGCAGACTTCCAAACAGGAAGATGACACTCTCATCTGTTACTAAGCAAACTAGCAGCATCGAATTGCAACTGGATTTTGTTATGATCACATACAGATATATATGCATGATCTTGCAGTTTTCCCATTCCTTAGCTAGTGGAATTGATTTTTGTTGAACACAGGTACTTAGTCGGATATCTGTTCTGGGTTCTGCCTTCTTGGCAGTGCTGGCTGCTGGTCCCGCAGTGGTCGAACAGATCACACACCTGACTGCATTTCGTGGATTTGCTGGCACATCTGTTCTCATCCTTGTTGGGTGCGCAACTGACACAGCAAGGAAAGTTCAAGCAGAAATCATATCCCAAAAGTACAAGAATATTGAGTTCTATGATATTGATTATTGACCAGTTTGGCCCTTGAAAACTGAGCGATTGGGCGGTTGTGAGTCTCTCGAGTACATGATATAGGCTCGCTATTCCATTTGTATTCATTTGATGCAGCGGGCCATTTTCTTCTTCTGTACACCCAAGTAGCAGCAAGCTGTGCAGCTGCGGATTGTAATTTTCTCTTGATCAACAGAATCTGTATCTTGGACAGTACGTGCTGTGTACATAACATTGTAAGTATGTCCAGGTCCCAATGATGAAGGGTATCGAAAATTTATGTGCAACCCGCATATTATCCAATCACTGTAATTTGATCCATCAAGTCGTCCCCCTTTTTTTATGTCCAATACTAATAACACTGATATTAATGACTTCCATCAAACTTCAATGTTGAGAAGTATCCAATGCTAAACTATACAAGCAATTACTTGACTTCCGTACTCATGACATATGTGTAAGACATCTGGACTGTCCATCTATTGTATCCAACCCAATGTTGTAAATAGCGTGTAGCATAGCGTTCACCCCTAAGTGTGAGGCGTAAGCTATGCTATATGCTACTTTTAGATTTGTAATCAAGGTTGTGCTTAGTTGCACCAATTTCATGATATTCTACACCAAATTAGATTAATTAATGATGAAATTTGACAAAATTTCATGATGTTTGATGTTACCGGATACAACCTAAAGTAGTAGAGAAGGGCAGTGATTAAGTAAAAAGGTAAAGAAAGAGCAATGAAACTGATTTAATTCTGTCACTTATATTCTTTTTACTAAGGACCTGCTTGGTTTTTCAACTTCCTATGAAATGCAAAGTAAATAAGCCATCATTATCATTTTTGTTGTTTAAACATGAATTATATTTCGTAAATTGAGAGTCAAATACACTTGTAAAGTAAGTAGATAAAGTAAATTGTAATCATTACATTTTCATATTATAAAAATACTGTCTTTACACCAAAATCATCTTTGCAACCAAATATAAGTGATGTCACCACAAAATTATAAGAGTAAATAATTGTTACCCATTTACAATCATTACCATTGTAATTAGAAAACCAAACTAGCCTTAAAAGCATTGAAAAAATTAACTTCTATTAAAAATATGAAAAAATAAAATAAGAAGTGTAACAAATCCTTGAAAACATTAATTAATTTAAATGTTGTAGTGAAAATAACTTATAATGTGAGCTACATATCATATATAGTATTTGTAGTGTTTAGGGCTTACTTGGTTTTTAAGTTTCTGTTGTAAATCAAAGTATCCATCATTGTCTTTTTGGGGTGTTTGGTTAAAAGACAATTATGGCACAAAAATGGGTCAAATATAAGCCTAAAGTAACTAGGTAAAAGAAATTGTAATCATTACGTTTTTACATATCAAAGGCTAATTTTCATGGCAATGCCCAATAAAACAAACAATGGTACAATGGAATCATTGCAATCAAATGTAAATATCAAAAGGCCAATTTTCATGGTGATGCCCGGTGAAACAAACAATGGTACAATGGAATCATTGCAGTCAAATATAAGTGATATTACCACACAATTACAAGGTAAGTAATTATTACTAATTCCCAGCCAATTATCGTTGTAATTAGAAAAGCAAACAAGCCCTTAGCCTATGCAAATTATCATGTAACACAGGCTACACACAACTCAAGCTATTTTCATGAGTTACATGGCTTTAAAGCTAAGATACACTATTAAAACACTAACCCTGCCATGGAAAGTTTGTATGCCAAAGTTCATACTAATTGGGTGATCTTAACCATCAATAAGGATTTTTACTAGTTGAATGTGGATCCTTGGTTGGACGTTTCTCGACTGCCCACTTTAATCATCAGGAATCTCCAATTAGTGGCTATGATCATGCTTCCCTTGTGATTTTTGTGGTCCAATCCAACCACAGTTAGGCACAACGGACAAAAGTTCCAGATCTCTCACACACTTGCACCCTGTTGGGGCCTTAACTTAGATGGGTCACGGTTCAAATTCTCATTAATTGGGAAGTCCTGACCATCCAATCAAATGAACTTTTCCCCTCCAATGTTTCCTATCCATTCATTGATTTGTGAACCATCCGTTTGAAGGCCTTCAAGCAGACGGTCACCCCTTTCATGATAAGCATATCTAACGAATAAACAATTAGTCATGTTCTTATTAATTGATAGGTGGGTCTTACTCAAGTACTCCAGCTTTCAAATGCATGGATGAAGCAGCTTCTGCTGCGCCACCCCATGCATGTCTTAGCAGCAATGCATTCAGGTAGATCAAACCGATTAAGCACCTAAAAAAACCAATACATTGCCACCAACATTCATACATTGCAAGCTCATAATCTCAACAACCCCATTCAGCTTTCTTTATTAGAGATTTAAAATCTTCATAGCTATTAATGGAAGAGAAATACTATTACAATGCGTGTGATACAAGTTCTATACTGTCCTGTCCTCTCCCACACATGGAAAAAAACATGTATAATGATCAGAACTGCTGGTTAATGGGCCACAAAATGGGTTGGCCACAGGCCAAAGATCCCACTGTATCTTTAGTGACTTTGCCCATTGAATGTAGACTGTTAGTCTGTTTTGAGCAAACAGTCCCTTTTCCAGGCTACTGATCTGGTGGCAACTACAAGCAATCTCCTTGCATTCTGGGCTATGGGCTTTCCTCACAATGGTCTATCCAATCAATGGTCCTGATTACCTTACAGTCCCTTTTCCGGGCTGCCAATCAATGGTCCTGATTACCTTACACCAGTGCCCATGTACGATAGAGATGTCCTGGTACTTGCAGCATTGCAGCATTGATGATATCATACACTATCAGTAGCCGGGCTGCTAATCGTCATCAGCCTCGGCAGAGAAGTCCGGCTCTTCCGGCTTCTGTAACTTAGACATTTCCAAGCCTTTGATCTTCTGAGCTCCTCTCCTCATGCTTGTGGCGAACCTCGACTCCAATATAGTCGCCCCAATATTCTGTTTGGCCTGAGTAGGACTGTCTGGCTCACTGTCATAGTCCTCTCCCTCCAGAGCTGCAGTTTCGTCACATTCATTCTCATCTAGCATGAAATAGAATGATTCCTGCAAGGTTAGATCCTTCGCCATCTGTCTTCTCTTGAACCGTCTCCATGCGGCCTGTATGAAGCAAGCGGCCCATGTACGCCAATGGTGGGAGTAAAAACGGAATGTGTGCTGCAGCTTCTTGCTGTGTAGACGTCTGAACTGATTTGCGACGAACTTGAGATCTTCCGCTCGTAATGCGAAAGCTTCCACTTCGACGAGTGCTCTTACTGTCCTAGTTGAAGATGGTAGGTTGAGAGAGGACCTTGGAAGCAATGCCCATGCGAGAAGCTCCTCACCGCAGAAATCACCCGGTCGGAGAGTAATGGAATTGAAAAAGCCGGTGCGGCCCCCATTAGTAGTAGAACTCTCTAATCGCCCTCGGATGATAAAGAGCATTTCTGTTACTGGGTCGCCCTCACGGACAATGAAGGTGCCTTCAGTGCTTAAGGACGATACTAAGCGCTCGCATATGGCATCGAGAAGAAGATTGTCCATCTGTGAGAAGAAAGGAACCTGAAATTCGGACAATGTAAGTGGATAAGTAACTAAGGGTGTGTTTGGATGTGCTATCAAATCAGATTACAATTCTCAGCCTAATAAAGCGGAAATAACCATAGTGAGTGTTTGGGTTCCAGATTGCAATTGCCTTCCTTTCAAGTTGGACTTGAAAGAACTAAAATTCCAGGGCATACAAACATTAGGAGTGTTTGGGAAACCAAATTGTGATTGGGTAGAATTGCCATTGCGGTCTTGTTTCTTTTACTACACAAAATGTGATTTCCTACCATTTCAGGCCGGTTTGATGGAAAATAAAATCCATTCTGCCTAATGCTGAATGCACTTTCCGCATTTGTCAACAAGTCCCATTTCAAAACTGCAAAATTTGTGCAGAATGCCTATTTAAGCGTGCTTCCAAACGCAACTTAGTAACAATGCTTTTAGAATTTTGACCAACTAGATAATAGATTGGAAAATGCATACACGTCGAACAAGATCCAAGCATAGATGCCGTTGGATATCTCGACGGAGATCGGTAGGCAAGGCCTGCAGTATAGATTCTTCATCAACTCCTCTTGTCGCAAGCCACTTGTATTGAACGAACCGCCGGACACGCTCCCGCAAAATTTGGGGCAGCTGGCGGTGTCTCATCCACTCTTCGGTGTCCCTTCGCCTAAGCCTCCACTCCTCTAGCCTCACAGTGATGGATTGCAAGTAGGTCTACACAAAACAAGAAAAATCAAGAAAATGTTCAAGTACACTATGGAACAGAATGCGCCTAAC
This sequence comes from Liriodendron chinense, assembly GCA_003013855.2. Taxonomy (NCBI): domain Eukaryota; kingdom Viridiplantae; phylum Streptophyta; class Magnoliopsida; order Magnoliales; family Magnoliaceae; genus Liriodendron; species Liriodendron chinense. Next base: position 1,925,565 of record ML058387.1, read on the forward strand.
CCGAATCAAACACCAGATCGCGAGAAATTTACTTCTCATGTATGGAAAAAAAATGCTTTACTCGGCTCGGTACACCGATGAGTCAAGGTTCAAACAAGTCAGCATGGTGACTCAACCTAGTATAACAAATTTTAATCAAGTTTACTGTATTTTAGTTCAAATTTAGAAAAGAAATAAAAAAAGATAGAACTTCCCAATGATTAAAACAACGAAGAAAAGAACAACAGCAGTACGGCATTGGCACAATGGAGTGTGCCCCAAGCACAGTATCAGCCAATGAAGGGGTGAAATGCATTTCTAGAAGAGGTCAATGTATTAAAATGGTCAGTGAGATATTGAAAATTCCTTTGTAGTTCATCTCGAGTCTCTCAAAAATCGCCATTACATTAGATAGGATCCTCTTTCCATATACAAGAAAACTTTCTGTTTCTTGTCATTTCATATTGATTAAGCTGAATTTTCATAATTCAATTCACTTGGGCATCCAAACACGGCCTTAAGTATGAAGATTGCCAAAAAAAAAAAAAAAAACTCTCAATTTACCATATAGAATACATAAAATTATGTATAATATAACAAAACACTGACACGAAGACATCAATCTCTAACACAACATGCATATTTCCAATGAAAAATCATTAAAACGATCCAAACCCCTTTTTCCTTGGAGCTGACAGACAACTTGTTCACCACTCTTTCCACATTAATATCATCACCTTTAATGAAGAGATTTCTTGGAGGTAATGAGAAGAGGTAATAAATAAATTAAAAAAAAAACTGTTTAACAGCTTCACACTTAAGCATACAGGGTGTTGTTTGGATGCTCAATCGAAATGAATTACAGTTACCCCAAAAAATAAAGGGGAAACGGCCATTGTCGAACTAACTCCATTCACTTTGATGAAACTATCCCCAATTAACATTTGATCATTTCATGTCAAGATTGAAACACATTGAATCACAGTTAAGGTTGTTTGGTTATCATTATTAATCAAAATGGTGCCACTCCACTTTGGCCGTGCTTTATCACGATTCAATTTTTTTGAGCATCCAAACACACACCCTAAACCATTTCGGACTTTGTAGATCATAGCAAACTAAGTAACAAACCATGAATATCATGGAAGACACCCTACCCCTCTGCAACAACACCCAGAGCAGAGTTTCTCCATATCATCACAACCGTTCTATTTGCAGGGAAGAGGAACTCGTGGATATGATGAAGGAGAATCAATATATCTTCAATCTAATGCTTTTCTAATACAGTTTACATCCAAGATTCACATTTCAAAGAACAGCTTTTTTCTTTCTAAATTTTGTTTAACTGGATAATCATTTGAAAATCGAGACAGGAATTAAGAAAGAAGCAATGCTAAATACCTGCATGTTTCCAATCAGATGAGCAAATAAAACCAGACCCACGATGGCAATGAGTATGGCGAACAACGTCTCTCCAATGAATGTGCTAGTTGACAGGTTTTGCCCATACGAGCTGAGAAAACAAACAAGCAAAATTGATGATTAACGGATTTGAATGAACAATATAAGGGTGTGTTTGGATGTTCAATGAACTTGGATTGTAATAATTTAATTCAATAAAGAGTGCCCCATTTCATGCTAAATGAGGTACTAGCCCCCAAATCACACTATCATTTGGAGTCCAAATTCAAACACACAGAATAGCAATACCACTTGAAATGTTCATCTGTAATGAATTGAAAGAACCACATTTCAGTTCAATTGAGCATCCAAACGCGCCCTAAAGGAAGGCACACACACATAATAAGCTCTCATTGTTCATGAAATCTACCTTAAGTTCTGCAAACCCCACCACAGACAATAGAAGTATTTGTCAATGAAGTTTGAGGAGACAACATCTTTAGTCAATGCATCTGCAAATATGCCAAAGTTGAAAGTGCTTTCATTACGAGGATCACAATTCGAGAACACTCGCGTGTTGTTTGCCCAATCCTGCCGTTTGGGCTTCTTCAAAGTGTCACAGTCGAAGAAACGAAAATCACATTTTGTTCCATTTGGAGACCCAGTTTCCTTTCTGCAGTTGGATTTCCAGCATGTAGTCTGCCGTTCAATAGACAGCAGATACCACAATGCTCCCAAGACCTACACTCAAAAGATTATCAAGGAATCATATAAACAGAGTAACTGATTTCCACTCGAGTAGTTCAAATATCCAATGAAATGGAAAATTACGTACATGGCTGGCTAACATGTAAAGTAGCAGATTATAGGCAGCTCCCGCCCAAGCAGTCTTCGTAACAACACCAGTAGCTTTGATTATTTGAGAACTTAACGGAAAAATCAGATATAATCTTGGAATGTATTGCAACAGAATGATCAGAGCAATAGCGTTATTGGTGTGATCTTGGGAGTTTTTAAGTGCGGGTATGATAAACCAAATGAGAATCTGTACGAAGATTCATGAGCGATAGTCAGTTCACACCATTTTATTTGAAATGTTAACATTAACTCAAATTCAGAGCATCAACAATTTGCTACGACCCCCATTATGAAAGAAGGCTGCGTTTGGGCATCCACCCAAATCAGGATTTAGGTGGATCCGGAGGTTATATTGAATTCGAATATGCAAGGTTTCTTTCTTGAATAAAACCCAAGAAATTACCTGAGGAAGAGGCAGCATTGCAGACAAGTCGATGAAGAAATCCGACCGTAAGTACCTCGAAGCAATTTTCTTAGAATCCATAACAAGCTCTCCCTTCCCAAACACCCGCGAGCTGGGGGCCACATATGCCAACCGGAATTTCAAGACCATGTTTGACAGATAGAACAAATCAGTGACTGTCCGGAAACATGTAACTGCAATGCTCAAATTCAAGTCCATCTTCATACATGCCGACTGCCCAACCAAAGGCAAGTAGAGATACAAGGGGTCGATGAAAAGCGCAACCAAACACGAGATAAGAAAAGCCCGGTTCCATTTCAAAACTAGCTCACTTCCTGGATCGAGTATCCGTTTCCGCCATGGCTCATGGTCTTCTGGGAAGATCTTAGACTTCTTGAGCTTTGATGTACCAAAGATTCCACGGTCGCTGTCAGGGTTTCTCAGCAAAGGAGAGGGAATGTCATACGAGTGTGATGGCTTTCTCACATGCTGTGTACCAGCAGTTGTTTCCAATTGTGGATGTTGTTTCCTATCTGGGTAGAACCTAAGAATCCAATCCAATCCAAAACAAGAACCACAATCAATATTCAAATTCATCAAATACCGAGAATTCAATCAGAAACAAGCCTGCGTTTGGATGCTTGGTTGAGTTGAATTGCACTTCAATTAAATGAAGAATAAGAGAAACGTTATCAGCACCCGTTTTGAGGAGCTAGGCCACAAATTGCAATTACTAGCAATCTTGGTGCAACTCAAAATGGGGAATTCCAATTGCAGTTCGGTCGTTATCATCCCCACTTTGTTTATTCTTCCATAATAACCAAATGGATTGGAATTCAGTTCAATTGAGCATCCAAACATGCCCATAATCTAGAATTTAAATTCAACCCAAATCTAACGCACAATACGGACTTCAAATTCAACTATATAACTACGAATCGAATAAAAAAAAATGTCTAGAATTAGTAAGGACTTGTTCCAAAAACAAAATCTAGAATCAATTTTTTTGAATGGTATCTAGAATTAAATTCGATGGTGAAATGAATACAAAAATCAACTGTAGGCTATGTTTGGAAGTACAAGTGAATTGAAATGAGGACTTTGAGTCTAAGATGACACTCCCCAGCATTCATAAGAGTCAGTAGGTCTCAAATCATGATCGTGTTCCTTTCAATTCCAACTTGAAAGTAATGTAATTGCAATTTGGTTGTTTCTGCTTCATGAAACTAATAAGTGCACTTTGATTTGATAATGCATCCAAATGCATTGGTAACATATCATTGAAATTCGAAGATCATTTAAAAACTCCAATCCGAATAAAACCAATGTATAAAGAATTCAAATTTGATGGTTAAAAATGATTCAATCCAAACAAACCATTGAAAGCAATGTAATTGCAATTTGAGCCTAGTCTCTGAATAGCAATTTGGTTTCATTCACTTCACTGCAATTTGATTCGATAATGCATCCAAACATGCCCATGATCTAGCATTCAAATTCAATGGCCAATGAATACTCCAGTCCAAAACAAAACTCAAAAGAGTCAAGAATTCAAATTCTATGGTTACAAACGACTCAATCCAAAACAAACCCATGATCCATAACTCGAATTCAAGCTTTTCTAGGAAAGATTTTTGGAGAAAAGAGAGCGAAAAAACCTGAAGTTGGGTGTTTACCTTACAAGCTTCTCTGTCTAGAATTCCATACTAATTAGTGGAAATTCAAAGCACTAAAATAGTTAACAGACTTGGTGTTGGTAGATGGACCCGTGGGGCCCACTTGTGGACAACCACTTGTGGGTGGGGCCCATAAGGATGTTCCCACATCCTCCTTCTTCCGAGAGTTTGAAATTCAGTTAGAAATTTAAAACCTCGGAAGAAGATGAGATGGGATAAGATAAGGTTAACATCCCTTATCTCTTTTCCCTCTATTTATAAGAGGATTCTTTCCGTAATCAAATGCGAAATGCAAGAAACACTTACGGAGAGAAAAAGAAGAAAGTAAAAGGAGTGTCCATTTAGCCCTTTTCTTTCGATCTAAGCTATAGATCATAATCCGGGGACCATCCTCACCGTAGAATCAGAGGGGTGATCAGACCCACTTGTTCCTGTAGCAAATAAGCGGATCGCTGGATCGCACCGCATATCCTCGGCTTTGCGAAGGTTCTTATCGTGTAGACCGTCGGATCTTGGAGGCCCACACTTCATCAATTACTAACACTTGGAATAGATAATGCATTCCAAACACGCCCATAATCTAGCACTCAGATTCAAAGATACTTGAGACTCCAACACAAACAAAACCCAAATATCAATAATTCAAATTTGACAGTTACAAACAACTCAATCGAAAAAAAAAAACATGATCTGAAAGATTTTCACAGAACAAAAAAAGAAAAACCAGAAGTTGGGTGTCGCCCTACGAGCTTCACTGTCTAGAATTCCATACTAATTAGTGGAAATTCAAAGCACGAAAATAGTTAATAGACTTGAAATAGATAATGCATCCAAACACGCCCAAAATCTAGCACTCAAATTCAACAATCTCAAGTCACTCCAATACAAAACAAAACCCAAATATCAATAATTCAAATTTAACGATTACAAACGGCTCAATCGAAAAAAAAAAGAAGAAGAAGAAGAAGAAGAAGAAGAAGAAGAAGAAAAACCCATGATCCAGATTTCGCATTTGAACATTTCTAGGCAAGATTTTCAGAGAAAAGAGAGCAAAAGATGGAAAAACCAGAAGTTAGGCTGTTACCTTACGAGCTTCTCTGCCTTGAATTCCATACTAATGAGTGGAAATCCAAAGCATGAAGTAGTTTTAACAGACTTGGAATGGATGTTTGGTTTTCATCCAAATCTGATTTTGTTTTGATACAACGGATGTTTGAATTTTATGATTTCTTTGTGGAGTTCAGAATCTCATTTTTTGCATCTGGATTCGGGACAGCAGACAAGAACTAAGGTTTGGATCCTGTGTCCTATGCACTGGAGATGTACCCACTTCTTTGGAACATACGCTTTCCACGCGAATCTCGCTGACGGCTGATTCTTTGAATACAGAGGTTTTGTAATCCCTACACGCGACCACAGGTGCCAACTCAGCATGTGTTTATAAAATCTGATCCGTGTATATGATGGGCCACTGTATTTAATCTATAATAGAACTCAATCTGTTCAATTAACAAGTAAGGAAGACATGAATGGAATGAATGGACGGTCTGGAAGTACTTGTGACATTTTCTAGACCGTCCGTTTGTTTCGCTCACGTGTAGATAAATTTTTAGTTTTTGGCTGGATTTGTGAATTCAGATGTGGGCCTAACATGATACATGGATTGGATTTCATACACGTGCTAGTATGGAACGTGTGGAGTGCGTGCAGCAATGCGTGTAGGCATCGCAAAATGCTGGGAGTCAAAAGACAAAATGAGACTTTTTGTTGAATGGAAGCAAGTGGAGAAGGGGCCATTGAATGTTGATACTCTGGCAGTGTATGATGCTTGATACTCAGGCACTCAGAAATTATATATGTAGCATAAATAACATCAAATTAAACCGATTAAGTTGTGGAATCCATTTTATTTAATTAAATATATTAAAATAAAACTGTCGAAATTACGTGTACTAGTTTGAAAGAGGACCATTGGATGTTTTCATTTTAAACGTCCAATAAATGTCCACCAATCTGATGGTCAGGATACATCTAAAATAGGACACGTAATTTGGATTAATTGTATTCCACGTACGTAATTTCTAAGTAATATTTAAGCGCCGGAGTATCATCCACCACACTCTACCAGAGTATCAAAGCTTTTCTCAGAGGAAAAGTCGAATATTGGATGTGTAGCACGGCACGTACGCCAGTCTTCTTGGGTGGAGGCTGGACTCTGGAGTTGACGAAGCTAGAAGTACACTGGACTACTCTCGCGCGTACGTATACAATTCTATCGCAGAAAAAGATGACAACATGACACACGTGTTATAGATCGGAACCGGTTTATCAGGTATTTCCATGTGTTTTCTCTTTGAAACAAAATCAATTACACTTGGAATATCACATCTTCCTGTTGAAGATGGATCTTTAGTCAATTTTCTTCAACCGTCCATTTTAAGTACAAGAATGGCCCACCTAGTGAGAAAGTAGAAGACCATGCTCGTGATGGACCCGGAAAAACTACAGATGGTTGCCTTCTGATGGATTTTGTAGATCTTAAATGCATGTTCCACACAGGCACGTGTTCCCGGCAGGCGCTGGCCAGCCAGCGGACGGTGTTGCCGCTCCTACGGAGAGAATAGTTTTTAATGAAAAACCGCTATGATTTCTCATATTTATAAATATATCCTATAGTTTCTTATATTTATAAATACCTACCTGCGTTTGCAATTTGGTACGGAAATGACAAAAATGGCCTCACTGTAAAGGAAAAGGACATGTCTAAGATCCCAGCCATCCGTCAGGTGGGGTACATAGTGAAGGTGGAGGACATTTTAGTCTTTTCCATTACAATGAGATCAATAGAGAGCTTATTCTTCCCCCACTTTATTTAAATAATAAAACCCAAAAAAAAGAAGAAGATGAAAGTGGGCCAAGCCTAATAAGACCCAAACCTAACAAAAAAACACCTCCATTGGCATCAATGGACAGATGTGGGTCCCACGTGATTTATGAAGGTCATCAAATCGTTCATCAGATGCATCACCCCATATTACTACTAAGCGCAAAAAATCAGCCACATCCAACACTCTAGTAGGTCAAAACATAGGGGGAAATATTAAAATTGTGTCAGATCGTCTAACACGACACTTTACGCTATACACGGAAGCTTAGCGAAATTACTAGAATTATGGTTAAGTTCTAGAGTGTGGGGGATTATGACATTTTTTCTAATTATTTTTTCCTACTTAAATTAATCTAACAATTTAAGCTAAATAAGCAAGAACACTTCAGCTTCCAAGCCTTGGTGGGTCAAATCACATAGATTGGCAAAGATAACTAATTAAAGCAACTAATTTAAATACATAGATTAACAAATGATTTAACTAATCAAGCACCTAATCTATGCAACTAATGTAGACTATATGAGATGCAAGCATATAACCTCAAGTCTACACAATTACTAAAAATACATCTTGTGTGTGAATGTACCTATCTAGTGCCTAGCATATATTTCTATCAAGCATTCATAATTAAGCAATTAAACATACAATGCTAGAATAACAATGTGCGCAAGTACATCATAAATATAAGCATGTATAATAGTTCAACTACTTATCTACTCTACTCTCGGTTGTCGTACTCACCCTTTGAGTACATTAGATTTCACTAAGAGAGTTTAAAGCAAGTCCCTCTTAACTTAGATGTTTTAATCCAGTTTCACCCTATCAATGTGTTTAATAGTTCCACTAAACCAATGAGTTTAACAGGGTTCCTGCCAACCAATTAAGATGTTTAATGGTTCCACTTAACCAAGGAGTTTAACAAGGTTCCTCCCAACCTTTATAACATACGTATACTCTTGCCGAGAGCTCCTCACGAAGACTTGGTTCAGCCCCTTCACAAGGGCCTGGGTCCTACAACTGAATCTATCGAGTTTGATAACTTAAACTCTCATATTCAATCCTACACAAGGAAAGAACATTTGGACTATACAATTTGAAAATCTTACTTGTCGGATTTGAGCCTATTTGATGTGTCGCCTTGAGTTACTTGATCTTCTCTCTCCTGTGTTTCAATCAGCTCCTCGTTGCTCCCCCAATTTCATTGTCACTACGTTGTCAATGCCTCAGCTCCAACAATGAATTTCCTTACATTAGATCTTCATGAGGATGTCTAATGTAATGGGAGGTGGTGAATCCTCTACAACTAGTAGGAAATGATTGCCTAGAAATACACGTAATTGAATCTCGAATAGGTGTTTAAACTAAGGATTTGCCTATGTTTAAGGTGTCTAAACTCCTAGAGATTAAGAAAAAATAAGTTCATTCTTATTTAAGCTTTAAATATTTTATGCTTGTGCTGAATCATAAGGAGAATGACTTGCGTAGCTTAGGATTATAGCCTAGTGATGTGGGCAATGATGGTAACTTCTAAATCTCTAAAATCCATCTCTTAAGCTCAAAAATCGATTCTCCCTCTTTTTATATAAATGAAGCTTCAGCGGCAATAAAACGGGCAGAAAACAGGCGCTTTGATGGGCATTAAACTTATCTTCGATAACATCAAAGTATCTTCAATAAGGTCGAAGAGCTGTTCAAAGAGTTTCTTTAATTGCTGGACATCTAGTTCAATGATGTCGAATATTCTACGATGGCATCGAATAAGCCACTTTGATGGGATTGAAATGTTGTTCGATGACATTGAAGAAATGTCTAGAGAGTATACAAATGTTACTGGATATATGTTCGATGGAATTGAATTGGTCTTTGGTGGCATTAAAGGTCCACTCGAAAACTATTGTCTGGACCAGTTTATTTATAGCAGTTTGCACATCTTTTATTAGCCTAACTTATCATATTTTTCTAAGTATTCTAAAGCAAATGATGATGACTAAGGGTTTTCCTATTTAGTCCAAGTCATTTAGAGGTTATGGATATTTTAATTTAAAGAGTTACGGTCATCAAGGCATCTCTTTTATTTGTTTATTCTTCTTTAATGGTGTTTGTCCACTTGAATCTTCTGTTTTCAGCTTGTCAAGGCTCTACTAACATTATAACACATGGACATACGTGATTGACAAATAAGGTGCACTAATATACCACAAAAAAGTGCACTAACAAATGTGGCAGGGGTACACCCACCCTTGATTTATAAAAGGGCACACACATGAATTTCAAGACAGCCTGATTTTTTAGTAGACTAAATTAAGTGTATGAATGGACTGGATCTCGCATACAGAACATTTTGGGCCCTCCACAAATCAAAGGTGGACATTTCCTCACTTCTTGTTCGTGTGGTGTGGCCCACCTGATTCAGTGATCAAAGTAATTTTAAGACCATGGGGTAATATAACATTTCGTATCCAATGGACGCATTGGATTTCATGCAAGTATTAGGTGGGCTCTCGCTCTGCTCGGTACCACCGTAGCTTATGGTGGTACAGGTAACACAGGAGCGCGTCCCAAAATAAATATCAGGAGCTATGCAAGGTATATATAATTTCCAAGTAACTATAGGGGCATTTATAAAAACAAAAACCTCTTGACTGAGTCTTCAGCTGTATAATTCCCGTACGGTACACCTCTGGAACAGGGATTCTTGTGGTTCTCATGGTATAAATAGTGGGACCCACTAGTTTTCAACTGGGGTCCATGCTGTCCATGACTGGTTCCGTTCCACCAACAGCAGCCAGAGTTCACTCAGATGGCCCAAGAGCGAGTCACCCGTCGAGCATGATTCGAAAGATGGATCCCACATTTATAGCATTTTTTCCGGATAATCCGAACGGTCCATCTTGTTGTCTTTATCCGATTGGCCCACCCCAGTCAGACTTAACAGCCCCAAGGGCCTACAAGTCTGGACCCAAGCCCGGTCCTTAAAGGACAAAACTCGAAGATCCAATGGACTGTCATGATCCTTTCATACCACCTACCATCTGAAACAAAGAGCGATGGTGGTCTGGTCAGAGTCATCTAACGAAAACCCCAACGTATCATGTGATGGATTTCGAGTCTCCACCACGACTTTCTTCGTTTTCATCATAGCCCTTCTTTAATGGGCCTCTTTTTTTAACAGAAAAAACTTTGATACTCTGGCAGAGTGTGACGGATGATACACATGCACTTAGAAAGGTTAGAATAAAAAATACAGCCAATGGTCCCATTTAAACAAATAACCGTCCACGAATCAGATCAATCTGATTCTGGGACTCTGACGCAGCGGTAGTGGGTCCCACAATGTATGCCACGTGTGTTCTGAGCGCATGTGTATAAAGAGTCGTACGCTCCCCTTCATCAGATCAGAATCGTTCCTTCTTTCACTTTTGAGAAGACCAATTCATCACTTTATACGATAAAGAGTTCGATGTTCTGCAAGAGTATCTTGCACTGTGCGCATGCACAAAGAAATTGCATACGTGGCATAGTTAAATGGGCCCCACTACAGATATGGTTTTACCTAAAATCAACTGTTATCTGGATGGCATAATGGTGTACACCTAATAGAGTTAAAATGAGCAATTCAACGGTCCAGAATCAACAATGAAATATCCATTAATCTGAGGCGAGATCTTCTAGAAACTCTGGTTCCGGGGCAATGAGCCATCTACGGTGGGTTCCACCAGTTAATTTGAGGTACATACATGCAACGTCGACCGATTCCCTGTGAAAGAGTATGGAGCATTGAGGTCAGCCAGAGTATCACTTGTCAGGATGAATTTTGACTGAATATACGATGATAGGTAATGGAGGTCCTATGCCAAGCCCACGTTCTCGGCAATTTCTCGGGATTTTATAGGGAAAATATCATGGAAAGTAAATATGTAAAACTATTTATTGTAGAAATAAATAAATAATTCAAAACTGTAAGTCTCGGGTAAACCAGTTGGACCACAGGATATAGAACATCCAATCCGTTCAATGGATTGGCCCCACCATGCGGAACACTTCATGCAAAAATCAGCCCCATCAACAGATCAAGTAGACCACACTTGTATTTTTCTATGTAACAATGGTACTATACTGTTTTATATGGTGTGGCTCACTTGATGATTGAGTAGGGATGATTTTGGAAGTAGGTGATCCTCATGGTGGGTCCAACCCATTAGGAGGATTGGATATCACAAGCACCTAACAGGTTAGAAGTAATCCACTTGGTGGCTTATAAACTAGTTCAATCAATCGATCATGAGAACTTTATACCGAACTTGGGAGCTTGGATTTGGAAATCTCTTGAATCCAAATTACAATTATATCGTAAGCAAGGAGATTTGAATTGGAATCCAAATTTTTCGTTGGAGAGCTTGTATTTAGAATGCATTAGAATTCTTTAATATATTTTAAATAAGATTTTATAGAGGGAAAGATATAGATTTCATAAAATGATTGTAATTAATTAGCCCATTGAAATAAATACTTTAGCTAAAAATCAAGAAATTTGGGACCTTGGCACAAATGTAAGATCACAAACAAGTGACTTACTAATATTTTTTTAATCATCCATACCACATGTAAAATGGATAGGCAACCTAGCAACACCTTTGTTATAGACAAAACTCTCCTACCTTTAGAAAGGAGCCAAAAAAGGCAATCTTTTTTTCATTTTTTACACACTCACACTATAATAAGATTTTAGTGAATCTCCCACCAAGTCATCGAAGTCGCAGTATTTTACTAAAATTTCAGAACACACTAAAATAATGTTATTTGAAATACCTCTTTCATTTACTTCCAAATCTAAGGCTACTAGACAGCAAAAATTAGCTACTTAGATGTGAAATACACCCATTTACCTCTAAATTGAAGGAGCCAAACGGCCAATTAGGTTTCTAGCTTTTGCTTCTTCTTCTTCTTCTTCTTTTTTTTTGGTCGAAATGTTAAAATCATGATAAAAGGCGATGGTTTGAAATCTAGAGATATTTTCAAAATCTCAAGACAATATAAATATCTACGAAATATGGGAAGTTATTCAAGAGATATTTAATAATCTGGGGAATATCTGCAAAGGAAATCTGGCCAACACGAGAAAAGTGCCAAATCGGAGTTAGGTAATGTCGACGCGCATTTCCGAAGGAGACATCTCCAGTAAAAGCACTTCACAAGTGCTCAGTGCCATCCCCTATTTCTTCTTCTTATATTGCTAATTTTCTATTCCTCAATGGACGTGGTAGGCCCCAGGGAAATCCCAACTGTCCACCTTCATTTTTTAAACTATAAGGGTTGGGGAATTAAAAATAATAATAAGGAGATGCTGTTGCACACGTTGAGTGATTCACCGATCAGTGGACGGGACCCACCATGGACACAGCGTACCACCTACGCGTCACCATGAGCACATCCAAACAATCGCTAAGGAGGCGTTTGGTTCATAAGTTACTTGTGCCTCACGTAGCTTATCTTGGTTTCCACTTATTAAGCCGAAGTGATTAAGGGCCCATTTGGAATGCAGCTACAGAAGTAGCTTTTTTTTTACTAATGGCAGTCATTAAGTTATCCATCCAACATAAGTTTGGTTAAGTATTATTTGTAAGCTACTTTTTCACTTAAAAGCACATCAGCATTTTAGCTTCTTTTTATTTTTCCTACTTTTCTCAACAACTAAAATGGAGAAGATAACCTCGTTCAACACTGAGGTCATTGTATCAACTTCCATGGGGTGGCTAACATTGTGATGTGACTAACAGAGGTGGGTGGGGCTCTACCGTAACATCCCAATGAGTATTTATAGGAAGGGAAGGGTTTTCGCTATATGCTAGGGTGTTTTGGTCTAATAAGTGAGGCTCATATTTGGATAATTTAGATCGTTGAATTGTTGCATTGAAGTATGAGTGGGCCACATCTCAAAACTATCGTCACCATTTGAATGAATTCTTTCATGTGATCGGAGATGATAGTAGTATTTTTTCTTAACCGTCTATCATTATGTTTGAAATCAAACGTCCTATTGGGATTTCTTTATATGGAACATTCCATCCTAGGCATTATGCAACATTCCAATGGTTTGGATTACTGAACCATGCAGCCCACTTGTTACAACTGAGGGCTTGAGTATAGCATGGGGTTGAGGATCATGACATATCACGAACTAGAAACCTGACACATAGAGATAGCTAGCTACGTGGTGCATTGTGGCCCCAGCCCAACGTGATGTGTGTTTATCCAAGTCATCCATCCGTTTTTCCCATGTCATTTTCAGGCATGAGCTCAAAATTGAAGCACATCCAAATCTCAAGTGGACCACAGCATAGGAAACAGTGGGGATTGAATGCCTACCATTGAAAACTTCTTTGGCCACAAAACTTTTGGATCAAGCTGATATTTATTTCTTATCTACATCCAAGTCTAGGTGACCTTATGAACATGTTGGATGACAAATAAACATCATTGTAGGCCCTAGGAACGTTTCAACAGTGGACATCATCATCCCCGCTAATCCTATGATGTGGGCCCTGAAATGAGCTCACAAAACAGATGGACGGCATGGATGAAACACATATATCATGGTAGGCCCTACGGTCCATACACATGGCATTGGGTTCAACATGCAATCAGCCTCCTACCAAACCTGGCCGGAAAAATTGCCAAACACACCTATCTACTTATTAGCTCATAAGTATGTTGTTTACCAAACATACTTACCTGCTTAATAAGTTGAAACCAAGGTAAGTAGCTTATCTTAGGTAACTTAAGATCCAATCGCAACCTAAATAACATTTATAAGTAAAAAGGGCATTTAGAATCGATCTTAAACCAAACTTAATTATCTCAAATAAGTTACCTATCTACTGCTGTAAGTTGAAAAGTAACTTAATTGGATGGTATCCAAATGATTACATGCAAGCCCACATCAGGCTGCTCCCCACTAACCATATGTTGCCGATCCCTGATTGGGCAGGGTCACTACAACTAAAGGTCTAGATTACTGAACAGCGGGCCCACTTGCCAGAACCGTAAAGAAAAAAACCATTCTTCAACATTGCTGGCAAATGGGGATAGTAAATCCAAGAAGCTGATTTTAAAAACCAGAACCTAACCATATTTTAGGAGCCCATTTGGACTGACCCGCCAAAGGAGCTTTTCAGTACAAGTCACAAAACACCGTTTTGATCCAAATGGCAGGTGCCCGTTTGGCCGATCAAATGTCTTGTTGGCAATTTGTCGAAAAACCGAACTCCAAACCCCCTTTTCCAGGAACTCGTATTTTGAGTGTGTCCAAACAGGTCCAGTTGAAGTTGTGAAAACCCCATGTGTCAAGAGGAGAGCTAAAAATCTATAAACCTAGAGAAGAGGTTTGATAAGAGCACTGGCCTGACCAAGAAACCATACCAATGTTTGGGCAAGAATCATTCATGACTGTAATAAAGGAAAAGCGTTTGGATCTTCCTTCCAGTGGCCTAGAACCGAACCATGTGTGCTAGTGTCCAAAACAGAGAAAAATTTATTCCACGGCTAACAGCAAAAATGAGAACCCACAACAGCACATGAACCATCAATAGTCGAGTGTAGGACATGCAACCACCAGCCACTCAGCTGATCCCAGGTACTGATTTCCAGTGAGAAACAAGGGGGGAAACAAAAAACCAGGATTTGTAACATACACAGCACACATGATTATTGATTCATGTATCTTAACTAAAAAAGGATGACCGTCCATGGCATGATTGAAAAGCACTACAAGCAGTGGGCCATGTATTGTTGCAAAGCAGAAACAGGTTTAAAAATGCAAGATGAAGTGTGTAATGGGTGTGCATCAGCAACAGTGGATCCATGATAATGAAGGCGCCAGTTCCCTCCATATGATTTCATTCTCAAATTGAGCTTTAAGCCGCTGTCTACAATGGATTTCATCTAAAAATCAAATCTCCAATGAGCAACACTGCAATGGCTCGGAATGGAAAACGAGCAGCAGCAATTGAACATGAGGCCCCACCTTTCAGTGACCCGATGGTTGATCTCATGGACCAACCATGACCGGTGAACAAAACCTTCTCCAATGGGAACCCACAACCATATAAAACAATGGGTTGTTCGTGTCAAATCTGAACCAACAGCTCCAACTACAGCAACTGGGGCAAACAGATTTTTGGTAAACAGCTCACCCTTCGTATAAGGAGTCCAGAAAAATACGAGGCAGGAATAGGATCACTGAAATGTAGGTTCATGAGAAGGGCCATTCTCAATGCACCGGTAAACGGATTTCATACCATCTTAAGAACCAAATAAATAAATCCACGGATGGTAGGTCCCACTGTAAAAGTTCCTTTAACATGAGAACACATGGTGGAGCTGTCAAGAAAACCCCCTCTCATCTATGTTGCTGTAGGAGGCGTGCTTTCGTGACCACCAGCACAGCGCAATGCCACATTTCGCAGTAAAGAAGACTGGGTTGTGCA
This sequence comes from Liriodendron chinense, assembly GCA_003013855.2. Classification (NCBI taxonomy): domain Eukaryota; kingdom Viridiplantae; phylum Streptophyta; class Magnoliopsida; order Magnoliales; family Magnoliaceae; genus Liriodendron; species Liriodendron chinense. Next base: position 1,941,256 of record ML058387.1, read on the forward strand.
GGCTGATAACATGCCGTAAATCGATGCGTCCATGCATATGCTGAGATTCTTCTTCCCAGTTTATTCAAACAGAACCATCGCTTCCTCTCTTTATGAAATCAGCAATGCAGCAAAACACAATAGTTGCTGGGTCACCGTTCCATGGCAGTTTTTACACACTTTAAAGACCCAAGAGACGGTGAAGCTAGTTGGTAAAATAGAAAGGGACTTTGACATATGACACCCTTTTTTTTGTCTTTAGACAATTAACGCCCTAATTCTCGGATGAGGTTAGGATTAGGGTTTTGGAGATTTGGTAGAGCAGAAATATTCATTTTCTAAAACAATTTTGCTAACCTAATCATGGTTAGTTTTTCCATCCAAAAAATTAATGGCAACAGGGTGGTTTTCAATTTGGAAATATAAGGTAATATTTGGGAATGGCATGAGGGAGAATGTTATTTGTCTTTGGGCCAAAAGAGAGGATGTTGTGTCCAAAAATTCAAATAAAAAATGAAACCCGATCTCTAAATCCACCTTGATTTAACCTCCTCTCCTTTTTAATTCACCTCTCCTCTTACTTTGCTGTAGTAGAATATTATGTAAGTTCATACCATTATATGAGTAGAAAGGGTGGGGTGTATACACCGATGAGTAGTATGGCTCACAGAAATAGTTTCGAAAGACAAGAAAACGATCCCCCATTTTTCTTTCTGGTAATAGGATGGTACAAATTTGTACTGCTGTATTACCAAAAGTAAAAGGAGTAAGCAATATGCACAGTGGCTGTGGTCGTAAATCATAGCTCCGTCAAAAAAAAAAAAAAAAAAAATTCAAAGAAAAATAAGTTTATTTTTAAAAGTGTGACCCAAATAATTTCTCCCTTAGACCTGTTTGGTTGCCACTTAAAAATGGTTTCATCTCATTTTAGTTGTGGAAAAGAGATCGTAGCTTGTATAAATTACGGGTTATCAAGAACATTTTTAATCCTCATAAAAATCTGTAATTGGGGCTGTCAATCGGCCAGGCTCAGCCGAAACAGTTCAAAATCTGCGCCGAAGCCAACCCAGCCAACCCCAAGCCTGGCCCATTGACAGCCCTATCTCTTATGCATAATTAATGTTAACTAACATTAGATGGACTCTTCTTTTTTTTTTTTTCTTTTTTTGTGGCAAACAAACGAGGCTTAGTATTTTGAATTTTGAAAAAGAAAAGATTGAATACCAGCATGCCCTTGAGCAGCTCCTCGACCCATATACTTCAAAAGACAAAAACGCCATTTAGAAGTTTCCATGAAGAGGCGCACTCGCAGCCGGAGAGAGTCGAGCAGTGGAAGCATCCAAGCAAGACTCAATCGTTTGAAGACGACCACGACAGGAGGGGCGAGATGAAAGGATGAGAAACCACGAGGTGTCTTCGCAGCCAAAGGGAGTCAAGTCAAAGCAGCAAAGAGTCTAATGGAGTGAGGCGTGGTCAACCAAGGCTCATCAATCATTTGAAGATGACGGGCGTGGGTGGGGCGAGCGGAGTACGAAACCGCGAGGTGAGTGTAGATGCACAAAAGCAGTGTGCGTACGAGATTGAAGCAGCAAAGTTCTCTACCGAGTCGTTTAAGCAGAACCACGCCTCCTCAAACACAAAAAAAAAGGTACATATCTCAGTGAATATTCTACCCTCATCATTTTCCTTAAGACCCTTCTATATAAAGAAACTGCAATTTGAAATGTATCGATAGAAACTAAAAGATCAAATGTAATAAAAAGCAGGAAAGAAACTTATCCAAATCTGAGCAGTCGAGGCTGTGCGTGTCGCAAATTAAAACACACTGTTCCAACGAAGCCTGTGTTACTGACTCCAGATTTCTAAACCCATGTTACTCTCAATACAGACTAGTCTCCAGCATTGCTGCTGTTCAGCTCCTGCTCCTGCGGCGGTCTCTAACAGCAGGATTTCTGCATATAGATCAGCAGTAGAGTACGTCATTTCATCCAATGGTAAGGAACAAGAGGAAATAAATAGCACTCAGCTGTCTAAATTGGAAGCACAGTTTCATCCGTCCAGAACTCAGTACAGGAACCAACTGTATGTGATTTAGATCATTCATCGGGTGGACAGACATGCATAGGTGATGGAGCATTAATTTCACCCATAGGATCATTAAAGATGTTCGATCAGTGGCCTGAGCCTTTCAATCAGAGGCCCACAACAACGGAAAGTCAACGAATTGGATGACTAGGATGCTTGATGGATGTGAACTTTGGTCCAACACCGTCTGCTACAGGGTCCACCAATCAGGATAACTGAAATGTGGTCCTGCCTATGAAATGCTTGGTCTGAATAACAACAGTATTTTTTTTTTTTTGAAAGATAACAACAGAGGCTGAGAATCATATAATATCTCAGGCCACAAGGAAACCAACTGACACAGAGCTTACCCATTGGCATATGGTGATTCCTCACGCCCACGGTGAAACGAAGGCGACTTGCTATAGCTGCGAGCACGAGGAGGAGGTGGTGACACGCTTCGGCGCCGTGGAGAACGATCACGAGGACTGTAACTCCTGTTCAAAGCAATTTAGTTTCACAAAGTGATAATAAATCAAACAACTAGAAGCTTTGAAAGACAGTTAAAAAACCTCAGTAACCATGGCCTCTTCTTCACTCATCTATGCAAACCATATTATATACTCAATGTCCTCCGCCCCCCTTCCCTATCATCCTCTCACAACCTCAAGAGAACCAAGAGTGTTTTCAATGATCCAAACCACCCATTCGCTCCATAACTCAAGCACCCAAATACAAAAGAGGTGCATGCAGAGTGCAAAATAGTAGTCACTTTACAAAACCAAAACTCCATAAACAATTCGATTTGTTAAATAATTATGGAGATCGATTTCGTAAATACGGGGGGTGCACATGTGGCAATAACAGAAAAGAGAGATCAACGGCCACTAGCAAGTAGCAGCCTAATAGCAGCATGTGAAGAAAAGGTTATATAACCTTGGAAATGAAAGTTAAAAGTTATGTTCTTAACTTGTAAGCATGTTTATGATTGTTGCCATACCTTCGACCATAGCTTGGACTTCTGCGATATCTACTTGGAGGGGTACGGCTACGGCGTCTTCCACTGCCCAATCCCCCAGAACCAATTCGTAGGCGGCATTCTCGAGCAAAATGACCTGGCTCACCACACTCATAACATTTCATATCAGAGCCTCCTCCCGAACGATCACGACCTCCACCCCGGCCGCCGCCACCCCGGCCGCCACCCCCACCTTTAGAGTTATGAGAGAGCTCCACTCTCCACCCATTTTTACCTATTACATCAGACAGTTGCATTAGATTCTTAAAGAGAGAGACCGGTCAGTGCTAGGGATAGACTTTACATCAAATGGTCCAACAAGATTAAGATTACACCTTACAAGCCAGAGGTGAAAAAACAGACACAGTTGCACGTACAAGAAAATTGCATTCTGGAAATAATGCTTTAGATCCAGGGCTCCATTGACCAACACAATTTTTTTAATAAAGCATTTGTGAATCTGGTCTATAATTGGCTGGCCAAAGCAATATCATTCATGTAATATTGTTCTCAGCATTATCTATCAGAAGCTATTGCAATTATATAGGTTACCTTTAACCAGTTAGAACCAAAAAAAAAAAAAAAAAAAAAATCCATAATTGACAATTTCTAAACCATCCATGAGACACCTCAAACATGACTAACATAGTTTTCGAGTTTCTTCATCATCCGCAGCAAGCAGCTATGCACTTCCTCGGTCAACATGATCGTTTTGGGTGAGCAGCTACTCCTTGCTCTCTCCACTTTCTTATTCTCTAACGGTGTTTTTCTTCCACAAAGTTACCCATTAAGGAAACTTTTCCCTCTAGCAGCCATCAATTGGATCGTTGGACTTCATTAGTATGATTTTAGACGTATGATCCATCCAGTGTACTCCACAATTTCGATGATCTGGATAGCATACATGAGTAACAAGATTGAGAATGATGAGACACCATTACCAAAATGGTGTTGAGTATGATTTTAGACGTATGATCCATCCAGTGTACTCCACAATTTGGATGGTCTGGATAGCATACATGAGTAACACAATTGAGAATGATGAGACACCACTACCAAAATGGTGGTGAACTATCATAGGAGTGCAGCCCTAGAAAACAAATCATTTATCCCTATGAGGTACCAGATGAGATAGAACGATATTAGAAGGGATACAATGAAACTCCTTGATGCTTGAGGAACGATTTGATGTTCTCGCAGAGTGTGCAGTATGAAACACATGCACTTAGAAATTGCATATCGCATGCAAGTGAGTTAACTGAACTGTCTAAATTGTAGTTCCCAGTTTCGATGTTTCATAAAGAAAAACTATGCTCACTTGATTATCTGACTATTGGATAGGTGGACATCTACTGGAAAGTTCAAAATGAAAATTATCCTATGGTTCTCTTTCAGCAAACAAGTGTCCAAGAATCGGAGGTTAAGATTGTTCAAACAATCTGACAATCTGGTTTTGGGAATGTGCCTTATAGACAGCAGGGACTGCAATTTAAACAGTTTACCTTGAGTGATCACATGTGACTGTCTGAGTTACTACCAAATGGCCCAGCGTAGACGAGGTGAGATCAAGCACCATCTCTCTCACAAGATACCTACTCCGAATCCATGGAGCTACTGGGACTCAAACAGTCTTCTTCGAATCCACGAAGCAAAACTCGAATCCACGAGCAAAACAGAGTAAAACTCAAAATAATTTCTATTAATCAAATGATGAATGAATAACAACGAGATTAAGACTCTATTTATAAAGGAAACTAACCCTAGAAAACCCTAAAATGTAATTAAAAGAGTTCTAAACAAGCTAGGAAAGAAATCAGAAAAATCGGAAATTATGCACAATGCTTTGGAACCGATCGGCCGATCACAAGGGGTCAGCGACCGGTCGCTATTGAGCGGCGACCGATCGCCAGCCACTGGCAATCGGTCGCAAGGTGTTCGAGATGGTCCAAAGAGTTTGGTTGGATTCCATCCGAAATTCAGCCAGTCACAAGCACTATGTGACCGATCACTTGGGGTGTGTGACCGGTCGACAAAGCCCGTCGACAGGTCATTTTTTTTAGGCTTGGGCCACCTCCTTTGATCTTTCCTTTGGCTCTTTTCCATCCACGATCAGGGGGCCTCCTCGCTACATCAGACTCCCCCACTTGAAAGAAACTCGTCCTCGAGTTTCGCTTTGGCATTGGATAACTAACCACATGCAATGTCTCCACCAGTTTTGCTGCAACATGTTGTTTATGCAACATGTGAAGTTCTCGTTCCCCTCTTTTCTATTTGGATCCTCTCCCAACACTATGTATTGCGAGGAAAGATTGCCCCTCTGCTTTAGAAGTTTTGGGGTTCTCTTTCAGAACCATAGGAGCGAGAACTATTCGCCTCCCATCTTTGGTAAACGTAATGGTGTTGTCTCGCCCTCGATGAGTGGCATCTCAATCAAACTCCCATGGTCAACCCAGTATCATGTGACAAGCGTCTATGTCTACGACGTCACACGAGACTTGGTCCCTGTAGGATTTGGCGATAGAGAAAGATACATGGCATCGACCCATTACTATCGCCGTGCTTCCCTCTTGGATCCAACCAATCGTATACGGAGATGGGTGTGGAGTAGTCTTAAGTTTCAACTTTTCGACCACCGCCCGTGACACAATGTTTTCACAACTACCCCCATCAATGATCACGTCACAGACCCTTCCACCCACTGTGCACCTTGTGCGGAAAAGATTGTAGCGTTGGGGGTTGTCCTGCACATCCGTCGTAGGCGACTGTCTCCATACGACCAATGACACACCTTGATCCCCAGAAAGTCATTCAGTCCCTTCTTCCTCATACTCAGCTTGCTCAGCATCGTTATACTCCAAATTATCCCATGCTTCTTCCTCAGTAACAACAAGGTTAGCCACCAGCCTCTGTGTACATGTGTTCAATAGGTGGCCAAACTGCCCACACCTGAAACAATGATCAAGCCTAGGCCAACCATAGGAGTTTGGGATTTTACTTGAGCCCGACACAACCGTTGTTAGTTGGGGCCTTGGGGAACACTACCCGATGCACGGGCCGCGACCACCACGGGTTGAGAGCGATCATTAATAGACTATTTTCCCTTGGACAGGGATGGATTTTGAGCGGGACCCGCCATAGAGTGAGATTGTGTAGGGACCCTTGTAAGTTGCGTCTCTGCCCTAGTGGCCAATTGGACAGCCTCATCCAAGGTTCATAACCCGATCCCGAATCGTGAGCCACAATCCACCAATGAACTGCGCCACTCACTGTGATTCAGATTCTGACAAGTTATTTCGTGTTCCCAAACGTTGTAACTCTCCCAGATACTCAGCTACGAATCAATTCCCTTATGGACAATTCTGGTATTGCTGGAATAGAATCTGCTCGTGGTCGTTAGGGAGAAAGGGGTTCCATAGAAGATGCTTCATCCGAGGCCATGATCGAATGGGCGTCTTGTTCTGTTGAACACGGATCATCTGAAGTTATTCGCACCATGCTAGCACACCAAATTTCAACTTACAGGCGACCAACTTCCTTTTCTTCCAGCACATTCATGTATTCAAAATACCGGTCTACCTCGACTAACCAATCGAGGAACCCTTCTATATATAATAGAACATTAAAACTGGAAAGTTCGACCTTACCTCAATAGTTTCTTTCAGCACGATCTGCATGTTCGTCTCCATAAACAGGACGTCGGACCATGATGTAGTCAACTTCCTCATCGCTGGAGCTCGAACCGTCTGAAGTAGTCCTGTGAGTTGCTGCCTGGAGTGCCCTACAAACAACCAGATTGTTCGGTATAGCAACTACAGGAGGTTGAACTTTGCATGAGGCTCGGGGCGGAGTAAGCGCATCCGCGATCCGGTTGAGTGGTCTCCAGCCCTTGCATAGCCATCTGACTCTCCCGGTGGAGAGCTTACATCCTCCCTGCAAGATAGTTAATCCCATGATCAACACCAACAAGGACTTTGTCATTGCCGTCGTTAGAAGTCATCTTCTTGAGGTTGTTCCTCGCTCTAATACCAACTTGGCGCAGCGTGGATGAGATGAGATTGAGCACCGTCTCTCTCACAAAATACCTACTCCGAATCTACGGAGCTATAGGGACTCCTCAACCAGTCTTCTTCGAATCCATGAAGGAAAACTCGAATCCACGAGCAAAACAGAGTAAAAACTCAAAATAATTTCTATTAATCAAAGAATGAATGAATAACAACGAGATTAGGCATCTATTTATAAAGGAAACTAACCCTAGAAAACCCTAAAAACATAATTAAAAGAGTTCTAAACAAGCTAGGAAAGAAATCGAAAAAATCGAAAACAAAACGAAAATTCTACGCAATGCTGCAGAACCAATCAGCCCGTCGCAGGAGGTCAGCGACCGGACGCCGGCCACTGGCAATCGGTCGCAGGGTGTCCGAGATAGTCCAGAGAGTTTAGGGTGTATGAACGGTTGACAGAGCCTATCGACCGGTCGTTTTTCTGAAGCTTGGGCCGCCTCCTTTGATCTTTCCTTTGGCTCTTTTCCATCCACAATTAGGGGGCCTCCTCGCTACATCATCCAAGAAAGGTAAAACAACATCCACATGAGTGTCATTCACTGCCTGCCTGAGATACTACCCAAGAAAGGAAAAACAACATCCACATCCACATGAGTGGACTATAGAGCCATATACATACCGAAGTTTATCTAACAGGAATGATCTCTTACAGGTTAACTATAAGCAGGTGATTACAGTATGTCCTTACTTTCTCCCACTAAATATCTCCATATCTCATATTAACTTTCTCCCACTAAATATCTCCATATCTCATATTAACTTTCTCCCACTAAATATCTCCATATCTCATATTAACCGATATATTGTGTGCATAACGTTTCTTTTATCACAAAGGTGGGAACTACTCTTTCTCATCTTCACTTGGTGATTAATATTGGCGGATAAAGCCTGCCTAAAGGCATCCTTACCTAAAACTGGTGAGAAAGCCAGATGGCGTCATCGGGTAACACCTCGAAACCATCTTATATCTTGTGGGAGGAACATAAGACCTACCAACAATACAACCCACATCACTCCAATGTGATCATCGTCTCCAACCCCATCCCCATAAAATGGGCAAGATACCATGGCATGCACACATACCACACACTTCATGGATTATTAAGACATGGAATCAATGGTTTCTTCAAAGATTCGAGGAGCAACCTTATGTAATTCAAAACTTGCTTATGTTGAAATTCAATGAGGCACACACTTCATGGATTATTAAGACATATGGGATCAATGGTTTCTTTAGAGATCAATGGTTTCTTTAGAGATTCGAGGAGCAACCTTATGTAATTCAAAACTTGCTCATGGTGAAATTCAATGAGGCATACAGAATGCATCATTCTAGGACAACATGTTAACTCATAACATAAGATGGAGAGAGAAGAGGAAAGTGGAGAAAAAATAGGAAATAGGGGCTTGGCTTCCCTCTCCCCTAAGGCGGTATGCACGTACAGATGTCCCCAGGGTGTGGTGTTCGTAAGGCTGGCCTCTATGGTGTCCCCAAAGAGGGACCTGCACGGCTGCACCGGAAATTTTCTTCATCCACTAAGCTCCCATTCTCCCTAAGTAACTTACCTATTTTCTCCTTTTCATGATCGGACTGCCGCATATCCCCGGATCTTCATCAATGACATGACTTATACAATCCAGATCTATCATGATACTTAAATCCCGACTAATCCGGACCATCTAAGATGTTGTACATGGATTTACCTATGAAAAAATTACAAAAATTACAATGGACCATCAATGATGATTGTGTACAATGATTCCATTATAACCATAAAACATGTTGCATCATCCACAACGAAAATGAATTATCAAAACAACCCCTGGAAACTAATTAACCACTGATTCAAAATTAACACTGGCAATACGTCAACTAGAATAGCTTAGATATCCCAAATCATACGTCTGTTTATGATGAAATTTGGAACAGACATTCCACATTAAGGTTTCTACAATTGGCTCAGTCAGAGCGCAAAACGGACATACTAATAGGCCTGACAAAAATAGCAGTGGTTCCATTTGTCCTTAAAAAAAATGTATGCAAAACATAAAGCAAGTTTTAAACCTAAATCCACATCCAAGCAAAAGCAATTGCACTGGAAGAGAGATTGTGCAAATAAGCAGTAGCCTAAAAGCACTAGTGCTGAATGGAGCATAAGATTTTTATGCCCTTGCATATGGTAATAATTACTGAAGTTCGAAACATGAAAACAGCTATTAACAACCTATTGCACTTTTTGTACGTACCAGAAACATTTCTCCACCAAATTCAGAGTATGTTGGTAAAATGGTCCACAAAGATGATGAGCAAACATTTAAAAAAAAATACATGTGCATTGGCAACAGTTCATGGATGGATTAAAGAATCACACAAGTTGGAACCAATTTACATTGGGTGCATTCGCACCATCAATTTAGAAATCTGTACATAAGAAACAAAATTAAATTTCGATATTTGGATCAAAACAAAGACTAAATAACGCCCATTATTTAATTCTAACATGAGAAATATATTTTAAGGCGACCGTGCTATGTCGCATTTTAAATGGGAAAATATAGGTAAGTTTCCAACATACCATCCAATTCACGAATTGCATCTAGAGCATCTCTGCGGTCATCAAAGTCGATAAAGGCATAGCCTGGTGGTTTCCGAGCAACCCATACACTGCATCAAAGACATGCAGCAAGTTAACAAATATACACAAGATATGGATGAAGAAAATGCAGCATGGCTCAAGCTCGCTTATCTTGGAAGTAGGGCTGCAACTTGGGTTCGGGTCAACTTGAACCCGACTGGCCCAACACTTGTTTAGGTCGGGTTGGGTTCAGGTTGAAAAATGCCAACCCGAATAGAATTTGGGTTGGGTTTGGGTTGAAAAATGCCAACCCGATTAGAATTTGGGTTGGGTTCTGGTTGAAAAATGCTGACCCGATTAGAATTTGGGTTGGGTTCAGGTTAAGCAACTTCGAGCCACGTTAGATAAGGTTGGGAACAATCACGATTCACATGTATTTGAGTCGGGTTGGGTCAAGTTTGTCGAGAATAGGTAGGGTTCGGGTTGGTCACCTCAGAATTCGGGTCAGCTTGTGGGTTGGGTCTAGGGCTGTCAATGGGCCAGTCTGGCCTGGCACACCTCAGGCAGGACTTAGGCTGAAGTATCAAGCCCGAGGGCTGGGCTCGAGCTGAAAATTCTAGCCCATTTTTCAATCTGGCCAGGTTTGGACCAAGTACAACAATCCCCCTCCCCCCTACGCGCACACACAGAGGAATGATCACCTGCGCACCAGTTCTCACGAGAACTCATGAGCACTTTTTGAGGACTCATCACACGTGATGTAAGCCCAAAATCTGAGCCATCCACGTGATAACGCACCCCAAAAAAACCCCAGGGCCCAACTTTCAACCTGATCCAAAACTCTGGTTGGCCGTAGCAGAGAGAGAGAGAGAGAGAGAGAGAGAGAGAGAGAGAGGCAAATCAAGGGATGAAACTTTCACCTTTTTCCATGGCCCACCAAAGTTCTAGACCAGGTTGAAAGTTGGGCCTTGGGGGTTTTTTGGGGTGCTACATCATGTGGATGGCTCATATTTTGGGCTCACATCACGTGTTATGAGTCCTCAAAAAATGCTCACCAATTATTGTGAGAACTGGTGTTCGTAGTTCTCAAAAAGTGCTCAGCTGAGCATTCCTCTCTCTCACCAATTCTTGGGTCCTCTTGCAGGCAAGTTGGGCTCAGGTTGACCCTCACCCCAAACCGACCCGACCCACTTGAGTTGTAACTCTAACTGGAAGACATTAACAAGCATGATTGATAGAAACACAAAACGGCTGAGTGACAACATCCATGTGCAGTATTGGATATTATATGTTTAGAAACAATAATCTAACACAGCACAGATGGAAGTGGGGGTGAGCGGTTGGTTTGCCAGGCTCTCTCGAACCGATGGCAGTCCCCAAGGTCTGCCAGCACAAGAGACTGTCTCTCTAGCACAGATAGAAGTCAAATAAGGCAACCGTTAAGCCAAGCTTGAATGCGTTCCAACATTTTTCTGGGTAAATCCCTAACTTTTCGTAAATACTAGATCACAAAATATACTGTGACAAACATGTGTAGAGGCGCGAACAAGAATGATGCTATGAACATATAGCAGAAACTGAGAAACACACATGCATAAACACAATAATGGCTACATCAACATGGCTGAGAAGTGAGATGAATGCGCAACACATAAATTACATAAGATAATATTCAAGAAAACCATTTCCAAGTCTGTCATGTATCTTACCTGCGCAAAACCCCATAAACACGAAACTCATCTTCAAGTTCTCGTTCAGTTACTCTAGGATCCAAATTCCCCACATAGACACGAGACATGGCTAGTAAAGATACCTACCAAATAGAGTGAGATAATAAGAAACCCTTTTAAGCCATTTGGAAAATATGAATATTCTGTCATCATCATCATCTTAAACCTTGTCCCAATTACTTAGGGTCAGCTAAAATATGTATATTCTGTGAACTCCAAAAACTATCAGCAATGGAACATCATCATGAACCAACCACAAAAGCATGACATTGCATCACAAGGAATTAAGAAATTCTCTGCTACAAACTGATGGCCCTAAAGGCAAATATTTCAAAAAAGACATCTCCACATATCAAAGAACCATGAGGTACTCAATTATACAGGGTTCAAGATACCAGTACAGTTGCATATACATATTCACCATATCAGCCAATGTATTGGTCGTTTCAGTTGATAGATCAGTCATGTCTGCTGTAGCACTTTTCCAAAAAATATTAATACATGTCAGATAAAATATTTATCCAGTCGATATTTTGAATAATGTACTGATGTCAAGTGTATGCAAGTGTGCCTCAAAGCTTAAAAACTCAAACTTCAACCCTGACTCAAGCTTAAGCGCATAACAAGTTTGTGTTGACTTGAAACTCAACCAAGCAACGCCCAAAGAAAAATTTAGATTTTCATTTTTTTTTTTTTAGTAAAATGCAAGGGACTTGATTACCTGATGGAGAGTAAAAATACAGCGTGGTAAATACTAAAAACACAATTGAGTTGATTTTTTTTTTTTTTTTTTGAAGGCAAGTTCTCTAAAGGTGTATTTGGGTGACACCCCGAAATCATTTTAGTGAGGCCAGCAGACGCAATAGGACAATAGATGGTGTCACAATAGATGGTGTCACCGCCTGTCAGAATTTCTACTGATGGTTTGACTTATGTCCAGTGTTGTGGACCATCCAATTAACTGATGGGCCTGATCAGTGAAGGCCCTTTTAATTGATGGCAAACGAACAGATTGGAACCAGCATGCGTGACACACTCACGTGTGATCTACCACCTCCACCAAAAGATTTTATTGAAAAACAGCAAGAAATCCTTGGCATGACAGCCATGCAGGCAGAGATGAAATGACAAACAAGCCACTTTTGGGCATCATCCAAACCTAAGCAGTTGAGTCGATTTTTCTCAAAGAAAACCAAGTTTCCCTTTCAACCTGAGCCTCGATCAAGTTAGTTAACTGGCCTATTTTCAAATGCGGAATGGAGTTTTTTTTTCCTTTAGTTCCAGTGTGAACGCATATTATATAACTGTCGGGCACAACTAGGCATCCAGACAAGTGTAACAAAGGTTATTAGGGGCCATTTGGATGGAAATAAATGGGGGTAAATGAAGGGAATTGGGGGTAAATGGGATTTGAGGTGTGTTTGGATGGGAGTAAATGTATGTAAATGAAATGAAATGTGAGCAAATGGGCTTGTAAATGAAATCCTCTTTTTAAGAGAGGATTTGGAAGTAAATGGAGTGAAATGCCTTTTTTAGATTCCTTGGAAAGTCGCACAAGTAAACAAAGATGCCACAACGCACATATCCACCATACGCGTGGCACACTAATGATACTCCAAAACAATTCCATTATTGATTACGTCACTAAAATCATACTAAATAGAATGATCCAAACCATCCAAAAGTTGGTCATGTAAATGAATGGTTAAAGATGTTGGCAAGTTGCTTATTTGTGATCCTTATGTTTGTGGCCCACTCGAGGCTCAAATTCCTTCATTTTTAGATAAAGTATATATTTTAATGGGCTTGTTACAATCATTCTGTTAAATATGACATATGTGCAGTAATTTGGATATTAAAGCTTATTTGGGATATTACATATGTTCCTGTGAATATATTGGAAAATTCCAATGCATTTCCATTCCTCCCATTTACTTTCATCCAAACAAAAAAAAAAAATTTGATTTCAAATGCAATTCATTTACTCCCATCCAAACACATTTTAAAAAGCCATTTACTCCCAATTCATTTACCTCTATTTTCAAGTTCCCAAATGAGCCCTTAATGAATTGCTAGCAAGTCAATGAGCCTGCTAATCACATACATGTATGAGAAACAGCACCCGTACGCATTTTGATTGTGACATAGGCAATCAACCCAGGGGGTGGGGTAGCAACCTGCCCTTCGGCCCAAAGACAAATAACACCCTCCCTTGTGCATTCCTAAACAACACTCTGGATTGACAATATTATACCTCTCCAAATTCCCAAACCCCAACCCTAACGTTAAACTGTTACGTCTACCTTTTCTTCTTCGACCAACCAATTTTTCGAAAGATCAAAGAAGACATTAGGACTAATCCACTTCGAAGGGGATCGTACCTCCTAAATCTCAAAAGAGAATTGTTGTGGGAAGAATACCGTCTACTTTCATTAATAATTTTATTTAAGTACAAATTCGTAACCCATAGGCCACATCACCATAACTACCTACACAGACCATTCTCCCCACTAATAGGAAGCTAGCTCTGTCAACGTATGGAAAGGAGCTACTCGCACTTATCACCGTAGTTCAAAATACAGGCTGCATCTCTTGGGGTTGGAGATTCATAGTACAGACTGATCAAAAGAGTTTTAAGTTCTTGTTGGAACAATGAATTACTACCCTGGCACAACATAAGTGGCTGTCTAAATTGTTGGGTTATGATTTTATAACCGAATTAAAAAAGGGGCAGGAAAATCGAGTCGTTGATGCCTTATCCTGACGTGATGGGGAAACTGAGATGTTGGCCATCTCTATGCTGGTGTTTACGCGGCTAGATAAGTTGCGATTAGAGACTTCAAATGATCCTTATTTACAAGCTAGAATCAAGGAGTTAGAAGGCGGATATCTTAATTGACAAAGGTATACGTTAAGGGGAAGGACTGCTCTTTAGAAAAGAGAGAGAGGTGGTAGGGCCTACCTCAGCACTACAGAATCTTATTCTCATAGAGATGCATGAAACCCCCTCCTCAGGTCACTTGAGTTACCAAAAAACCCTTAAAAGGATCATGGATACGTTCTATTGGTCAGAGATGCACAAGGACATGCGATGGTTCGTGAAAGGATGCAACACTTGTCAAAGGCACAAGGCTAAAAATGTGGCTCCACCTGGTCTTCTCCAACTGTTACTGTTCCCAGAGTGAGTATGGACTGAAATCGCCATGGACTTCATTGATGGGTTGCCTCCATCCCATGGTAAGTTTGTCATCTTTGTAGTTGTAGACTGATTATCTAAGTATGCACACTTTGTCACTCCGACTCACCCATACACAGCGCTTGCCTGTAGCAAGAATTTTCGTTGAAAACATATTTAAGCTCCATGGAATGCCGGTTTCCATTATCAGTGATCGGGATTTGGCGTTCACTAGTCACTTCTGGAAGGAATTGTTTCGCTTACAGGGAACCTATCTTCAAATTAGTTCATCCTATCATCCCCAATCCAATGGCCAAATAGAAGTCCTGAACCGGTGTCTCAAGAAGTATCTCCGATGCTTCACAGATGCAAGACCCAAGGAGTGGGTCAGGTGGCTTTATTGGGCCGAATGGTGGTACAACACCACCTATTATTCAGCGACATGGATGACTCCTTATGAGGTGGCATATGGTGTACGCCCACCAAGCTTGGCCACACATTCCTGGAACCACAAAGGTACAAGCTGTAGAGACAGAATTACTAAAGAGGGATCAAGTTTTAAAGCTACTCAACGAGCATTTGGAATTAGCATAAGAATGGATGAAGAAGTACTCGGATCGCCATCGGACATGGCGAGAATTCTCAGTTGGAGATTGGGTCTACCTCAGATTACAACCTTATTGTCAAACTTTCTTAGGTCTAGTTGCGTACAAACTCGACCTTCCCCTTGGCTCCAAGATCCATCCCGTGTTCCATGTCTCATGCCTTGAGCAATCCTTGATCGTAGGATGGTTAAGTGCGGGAACCAAGCTATTACTGAAGTCTTGATTCAATGGCCACTTGATGGAAGGTTGACATGATCTAGAAGCACCAACTTGCTTAGTTGGGGTAGACTAGCTTACTTCAAACCGGGTTTGCCTGCGTGGTGCCGCCAACTTTTCCTCTTGGAGCGGAACCAATCCTATGGCAACAGACAACGACGTAGGATGGAACATTTGAACGTCGAGGCATATATCATCCTTCAATTCGCGGATGAAACAGCTCACTACTAGAAAGGCCTCGTTGAGCCCATCTATACGGTTAGCAAGCCTTTCAAACTGCGTACAAGGACCATTCTCCCCACTATTAGGTAATTACTCCTCTTCCCATGACTAGATAACTAACCTTACTATCCATTACTAGATAACCAACTCCACGACCCATGACCAATCCCCAATTACATGACATGTATCATAAACTCTCTCCTCTCTTCTCCCAAACCCTAAACCTAAACCTAAAATAAGGGTAAAAAGGTTGTTTCCATCATCAGCAGTAAACTAACAGATATGGGGTGGTAACCATAACAATGGCCGTGACGGCCACCACCATAACTGTTACGATGCGGGCCGCCCACAACGGCCATTACGGTCTTTTTTTCTTTTCTTTTTTTGAAAAGCAAAAAAAATGTATCAGCTCTGTAACAGACTGTTATGGGGTCATTCCGGCCGTCACAGGGCATACAGGTCATTTTTTCCATAACAGCCGTTACGACCTCATAACACATAACCGTTACCGACACATAACGGCCTTCTCGCCCATCACGTTCTGCCAGCAGATGCTAACGACATGGTGGTTCTTACTGAAAATGGAAAACGGAAAGGGTTCGTTGGGAATACTAAAAAGGGAGGGTGGTATTTGTCTTTGGGCCAAAATGGAGGATGCGATATCTCATAAACCCCTAAAAACAGTAGGCTTGGATCTGGGGGTCTTTTCTTCATCAGCGACAAGTTTCAAATTCATTTTCTTGGAAACGAATTACTCGGCAGACTATCCAAACACGTGTAGAAAGCAACATGAGCAGAAACCCTCATTCAAATCCAAAAACAATGGCTTCCAAACAATAGATCCAATCAACTACATTCAATAAATCAAAAGAAAATAGATAGAATCGATGCATCCAAGGACCCAACTGCAGCAGAACCACTTGAACTGCCTTATTACCAAAAGTTAAAAAGGGGGTGTATTTATCAGTCAAAGAGGGTGTCAACATCAATTCCATGCATCAACAAAACTACAAAAAGGGGATCTTGGTTTTTTCAGAAAAATTAAGATCCAGAACCAAAACCCTAGAAATTTCGCCAGAGAGTGCATCGTAGATGGTTGTCGAAGAGGTGTATCCGAGATCGATCTACATCTGATTGATAGAAGGGTTGTGCTGAAACGGAGATTTATAGATCTGGCTCTGACGATCGGGAGAGAGAGAGAGAGAGAGAGAGAGAGAGAGAGACGTACCTTGAGAGATGGAGAAGAGAAAACCTTTGGTAGAAGAGAGGGGGGCGAGAAAGGGGAAATTTCAGGAGCGACGAAACCCTAGCGGCTTTTCATTCTGACGAGATATTTATAGGGAATTTTACATAAAACTACCTACGTAATATAGAATTTACATTGCGGTATCTTTTTCAAAAAGTTTTCACTGTTTAGGTAATTATCATTGTAACGAAGATAGGTTGGCCAGCGATTTAAGGGGTATGCGGCTCGGATGGGCCCCACCGTGATGTTTATGTGATATCCGTCCCAACTACCAGGTGTGTCACCCCATTTTAGGCTTAGGGGTCCAAAATTGATCTCCATCTGTGATTCATGTGAACCACGCAATTAGAAATACTCCATAGTATAATGTTTAGTCTCTGAACTGTTTACCTTGGTGTGGCGCGCATAAATAATGGATTTGCTTATTTTTTAGCATCAGGCCTTAATTTTTGGTGTGGCATCTAATGGATGGAGTGGAATTGATATAATCATACGGGTGGGCCTGTAAAAGTAAATGGTAACTTCTTTATTCCAAACCTTTCCTTTGGTGCAGCCCACCTGAAGCACATATCAGCCTGATTGTGTTCGCCCAGGACTTAACATGGTATTGAACATTTAACAATAGGAGTGGATTTGGCATATCCATCTGGGTAGGCTGCTAGAAAATCAATGGTGAGCATCCTTATCCTCTCTGCTAGAGCTGAGCATGAGCCGAGCTCGGCCATGTTCGAGCGGTCACTGAATAGCCTGGCTTGTGTTCGGCCTGGCTCAACCATGGAGCTGGATTGACATGTTTTAGTTGGCTTGATCGAGTTTTTGAGCCAAGTTCAAGCTTGAAAAGAACAAAATTTTAAATAGGCCCAACTCAAAGCCAAGCCTGAAACTATTAAAAATCAAGCTGCCTAAAGCACTCACTTTTGATGTGGGACTAAGAAACATACTTTATCCAACCAAGTCAGCTGAGTTGAGCCAAATCGAGCTTCAATTGAGCCGCCGAGCCGAATCGAGCTTCCATCGAGATGGAGTGGATTTGATATAATCATTAGGGTGGAACCCGTAAAAATCAAGGGTAACTTATTTATTCCAAACCTTTTCCTTTGGTGCAGCCCACCTGAATCACATATCAGCTTGATTGTGTTGGCCCAGGACTTAACAGGGTATTGAACATTTAATGATCGGAGTGGATTTGACATATACATCGAGGTGGGCTGCTAGAAAATCAATGGTGAGCATCCTTCTCCTCTCAACTAGAGCTAAGCATGAGCCGAGCTCAATCAAGCTTAGCCATGTTCGAGCTAGGCTCGATCACTAAATAGCCTAGCTCAACCATCGAGCTGGACTGACATGTTTAAGTTAGCTCGATCGAGCTTTCGAGCCAAGTTCGAGCCGGAAAAGAACAAAATTTTAAATAGGCCTACCTCAAAGCCAAGTCTAAAAAACTATTAAAAATCAGGCAGCCCAAAAGCGGCCCAAAGCCCATTTACATCCCCCTGCTTACTTTTATATAAAGTTTCACCTCTCATTTCCTTGCTCACTTTCGATGTGGGACTAAAAAACATACTTTTCTAACGAAGTCAGCCGAGTTGAGCTTCGATCGAGCCGAGCCGAATCAAACTTGGCTTGAAAATCATTTCGAGCTTATAAAAATGGCTCGGCTTGGTTCGAACCCAACCTTCAAATTAAGCTAGTTCGAGCCGAGTTAAGCGAGCTAATCAAGCTAGCTTGGCTTGTGCACGACTCTACTCTTCTCTTAAAATAAGCCCACTAATAATTAAAAGGGAATTTTCAGTACAAATTAACACCCTTGATTTTTATCGGCCCCATCGTGATATATGTGTGAGATCACATTGTGATTTAAGATAATAGTGAAATTTCCAACCATCACTTTTACATAGCTCACTAGTAAAGTTGTACACAAGTCAAGTAAGCTCGAAAAACTCGCTTGAAAAATGCTCAACTTGACTCAGATCGAAAGTGAGTTTGAGCCGAGTCGAGTCAATTTTCTGGTGCTCGAATGTGTTCGAGCGAGCTTCGAGCAGGGCCATGCTTGATTTGACTCGACTCAGCTCAAAGTCATAGTATATATATAGTATAGCTAAAATGAAATATTTTCTTATTTGCCCGAGCACCGCCCTCTTTTCAAACACTAACCCTAACCCTAACCCTAACCCCCCCCCCCCCCCCCCCCCCCCCCCCCCTCTCTCTCTGAGCTCGATGGCCGGCCGGCCACCCCTTGCTTCCCTGTTCACTCCACGTCGGTCACTCACTAAGCTGCCCTGCCTTACTCGATCTCAGCCTGCCACTCCCTGATCTCAGCCTGCCCTGCCCGCCGACCACCCCCTGTTCTCACCCTTCTCCGCTCGACATCGGCCACCCCCTAATCTCACCCTATCTGCTCGATGCCGGCCACCCTTGATCTCGCCCTGCCCGCTCGACGTCAGCCACCCCATGATCTCAACCTGCCTGCTCGTCGACGCCGGTAAGCTCAACAAACCTTGCTCGAAAACACAAACTCAAACTCAAACTCACTCGGTCTACTGACCGAGTAGGGGCCTGCTCGACTTGGCAGAGTAGTGCGGAGTAATGAGCAGGGGGTTCGAATCGAACACCGAGCATGGGTGATGCTCGATTCGACTCAACTCGTGTACAACTTTGCTTGCTAGGATAATTATATGAAATCCACTCAAACTATTAATTGACACACTGAAATTTAGGCTTGAAATTGAAAAATAAGGCTCATATGTGATTAAGGTGGGCCATATTGAGGAAAATAATTCTTAGGGTGAGTATTACACTGTGTGTACTGCTTCAATCATGTGGCCCACTTGAATCACATGGAGCTTATTTTTGGAATGTAGGCCTAAGTTTTGAATCATAGATCTCAGGACCTCTAAACTCACATATTATATGGCCCACGTAAGTTTTGGAATAATGGGACTTTTAGTTGATCATTTCATCACGATGAGACCCATTAGGTGAATTGATTGGGTGGCATGTAGCTACATAGGTGGAGCCTATGAAAATAATGCCAATCATTCTATCTCAGCCTTTCTATTTTTCCCATGTGTGTCCTGTCTGTGTTTTGATGGTCATGGTTTTTGGGCTCTAATGTGAGCTGAAACAAATGATTTGAACCATAAATGGTCCATCCCCACTTTGGTGAAACAAATGATTTGAACCATAAATGGTCCATCCCCACTTTTGTCCACTTTAGCTTGGACCAATCTCCTTTTTGTAATTAACTATTATAGATAGTCCCACATAACCTTTGTTGCACAGAGTTGACCTGCGGAAGAGAGGTATGATGGTCTTCCGTAGGATATCTATGTGGTGTTGTGTTTTGAAGGTGGGCCTGGGAGATGTGAGATGGACCGCTACCTAAAACTCGCCAAGAATGGAAGATCACAACCGTTCAACCTCTGGGTCAAGGTCGTTCTTGACAGATGGCAGTTCACACCGATTATGACATGTTATCAGATGTGGGCAACACCCAGAACAAGTGATCCGAACCAGCTATTTGCTGGGCAGTTATTTGAACTAAACGTGGTCTGGAAACAGCATCGAATGGACTGATATTGAGCATCAGATGGCTGCATCCTAACAGATGTGCGAGGGTAAAAAGAAAAACTCCAACAGTCCACGCATTTATTGGTGAAATTGATGGTCAGGATGATCTTATGAACGTAGCCAGATGTTCATGACTCATGAGTCATGACCCCATGCAAGGCAAAAGTCATTAGGGAATGGATTAGCTGTTACCCGGTAACAGCTTAGTGGGTATTATCCTAACCGAGTGGGGCCCACCTTGATGTATTTTCTGTATATCCATGCTGTCCATCTGCTTTTTCATCTCATTTTAAGGATGCAATCCTAAACCTTAAGAAGACCTAAATCTCATGTGGACCATGCCACTAGAAATAGTGATGAATGACTAATAAAAACTTTTTTCTAGCCACGTAAATTTTGTATCAAGCTGATCATTATATTTTCCTTTCATCCAGATCTTCTTGACATTATCAACAGGTTGGATTGTAAATAGACATTACTAAAACCTTATGTTGGGCTATTTGGAATTTTTAATGTGAGGCACTCAATCACCACTGTTTCTTGTGGTGTGGTCCACCTCACATTTGGATCTGCAGATATTTTTGGACACTCTGTCCTAAAATGGGCTGGAGAAACAGATAGATGGCATGTATATATGAAGTATCATCAAGGTGGGCCCTACTGTAAGAGTAACACCCGAGTAACCCATACGTTGAAAGGTGTCTTTAATATGGTCTAGTGTAGTTCAGTAGACCGGAAACTCTCTGTGGAGTTGTCGGTCGACTGAGGTTTGGTTCCGATCGATCAGGAGTCTCTGTGACGAGTTCAGTCAATCCAACATTTAAAAATGTGGGTTTTGTTTCTTAATCTTATATGGAGGCATAAAAGGTACTTCTAAACACGAATAGGATCATTGTAGAGAGAGCTTATGCAATCTTTAGGGGTTTGCATTTCTTCCTGGTAAGTTGTTCCATCTCTTGTAATTTTTTTATTATAATAGATTATTTGTCACTTTGTACCGTCTTTTTTTCTTGCAAGGGTTTTTTCATATAAAATCTTTACATCTTATGTGGTTTGCTCGTATTTTTTCCTTCTCTGATATGTTGTTTTATTCATTATGAGGTTGCTTCCGCCCCCAATGACTTAAATCCTAATCAACTCTCAACTCGTTGGGCCTCGTCCTTTTTATCCTTACTGTTAGGTGTATGTTGCAACGCAGCAGTTTGAAGGGCTAGGATTGCCCCATGTAGCAATTTGAACCCCAAAGCTTGGTCCCACTTAAATGTGGTGGGCTCAGGTTTAAGTAAGCATTCTAAAAATCAGACTGATTTTCATACCTACCCAGGGATAGAGGTGGCAATGGGTTGATTTCAGTTCAGTTCAGCCCAAGCCCATCCCATTTAGGCAACCCAGCCCAATACCCTACGGCCCAAGCCCAAACCAATGCATTTAAGATTCATCAAACCCAATCCTAAGATTCCTAACCCAACCTAATCCACTTAATTATAGCTGACCAAGCTCAATTGACCTAACCTGACCCTGCGCAACCACGCTAAGTAATTTGTTTCAGATTTTGAGCCGGGTCGGGTTGGGTCATGTATTCTAGCCCATTGATGAAGGATGTGATTTGCTTGTAACTAGGGGTTATAGAATCTCCAGTAACCTTACGTGCCTTGATGATAATGCTTGTAACGTTTTTTCATTGGGCCACATTAGGGGTTATAAAGTAACCTTACGTGCCTTGATGATAATGCTTGTAACGTTTTTTTCATTGGGCCACATTAGGGGTTATAAAGAATTCTTGTTGACCCTTTCTACTTAAACCGGTCACATCTATTTCTCACCGATGGATTGAATTTGCTCCGCAAGGTGCAAAAGTGGCCCAGCTGGTCCAGCCAAGCCCATCTTCATCCGATGGGCTGTGGCTTGGGCGCAAGTACTGAGCCTCATGTTTAATCTGGCCAGGCCTGGTTTGGTTATGTACAAATACCAACATGACAGCCCAAGCCCTGGCCCAATTCATTTACAACCATTGAACAGGTACTTGGCTAGTGGGCTGGACCGGGCTTGGACGTCGATGCTTTGCAACCCAAATGGCCCAGGCCTCAGGCCTAGTATCTTGTTCCTAGTGGACATTGCGACCAGTGATGGGCAATGGGCCCCACATGTTTTTGACTTCTAGGATGCAGAGGCCGTATAAGTAGAGGATGGCCCACCACACATCAGACGAAGATAAATTTCGTCTAAGGGCGAAGTGGGCCTTTCACATTGATCCTTTCCTACAAGTCAGACTATCAAGTAATGGCAGTGCTCGGTTGGGATTGTCTGAATCTAAAGTGGCCAAACTTTTGGATATGGTCACTAAAATGGTGTGTCCCACCTAATGAGCGGCTTGGATCCTGCATACGTGTGAACTGTCCACATGTGTGACATGAGTCGACTGTGAAATTAAGATTATCATCCCTCGCATTCAAAGAATAAAAGGTAGGTGGACCACTAAACCAGTCCAATTGGCAGCTTCGCCTCATGTCCATCCTATGCAATGCATGTGTCTTTTTTTTATTTTATTTATCAGAACCATTCATCATCATCGAATCACAGAATCTCAATCGCCTAATAAGGTGGTCCCAAGACCACAAGAATGCCTATAATCAAACACATTGGCCACATGTGTGCTGGAGATGAGGCAGGCCACCCATATTATGTCTCATGCATGATCTAAATGTAAGACTCCTTTTTGGTGGGGTTACACGCGATGATGGGTTTTGATCTAACCGTTGGATTATTTAGATTGAGCGATTAAGTAGGCCTTATTATAGATGTGATCATTACATATAGGTTAGAGGGCAGGACGCTTGAACCGTAGTCCCTATGCACGTTTATTAAGATAAATATGAAAACTTATCATGTGAGACTTCAGAGGGGAGAAATTTACGTAAATTTCTCCCTTATCATGTGCGACCCTCTTTTTTATAAATATGTCTTAGTCATTGAGAGGCTTTTCCTAAGGAGGTAAGGTGCGAAAGACCAAGATCTCCTCTTTGTGACATCGCACCATCGAAATGTCATTCTAATCAAGTGCGTTTTTTAAAATTATAGTATTAAATCTCCATCATTGATGCACAGACAATCGATTTATTTCACTATTTAGATCATGGTAAAACGTTCCATATGAGTCTCCTACCGTTCGTCCAAGTCAACTCAAATTATATCGGACCTTCCCCAATGCCACTGAGTCAGAACTGAAAACAAGGGATGATGACTAAGTTGAGTCACAACTCAGCTCAGAACAAGTTGGTCTGAGACAAGGAGTCTTACAATCAGGTTTACACCTATCAAATCACAGATCTAACCTGACCCAACAATCCAACTGTGTTAGGGTTGAGTTGGGTACATTGGGTTGAGCCTGGATTGGGTCAAACAGACCCACCATCGGAGTCGTACCCCTATCCACCGTCCTTTGTCGACTCAGTGGCAGTTGCGTTTGCAAGCAAAACTCATCAGCTCTCTACATCCACAGTCACCTTTATAGCCGATCAACATAAAGGAAAGTTCGCCGAAGTTGATGGGCATCTATCCATTCATTCTTGCCTGGCCCACCATGATGAAGCTTATTCCATAACTTCTGGGCATGGGGCCCACCATGATGATTTAATGGCATCCAACCAAGGGTGGAATGGGCTGGGTAGCCCGCCTGGCCCAATAAGCCTGACCCAGCATTGGGCCGGACTTCAACCTACTAGCTCAGCCTATGGTCCAGGCTTGGGCCACAAATGCACGGCCCCATCAATTTTCAGGTCAGGCTTGGGCTCAAGTCGTTGAAGCCCAACCCAACCTAGCCAGACCTGACTTTATGTGTTGAATCCTACAAGTATGCTATTTCAATTGAACCCAACCATCTTGAATGTATACCATTGGTTTCATTCCTCTCAAATGTATACTTCTTTATGCTTGTGTAGCCCACTTGATCAATAAATACATTATAAACATTCAAGTAGGGAAATAGCGATTTCATCAGGTTTCCGGCTGGGCCTAGGCCTGACTGATTTTTCAGGCTTGTATTTGGGCATTGCTCCAGCCTTGGGTCTTAAGTGTCACAACCCAACCCACCTAGAAAGGTCTCCTGCCTATGAATTTGGGATGGGAAAAAAAATCAGGTCCATCCAACCATCATCATGTGGGCTGCCATTTGAATGGGAAGTTTTTGGATTGTTGTCCATTGTTTTATCTGGTGTGGCCCATGATGTTGGTTTCTGTGCCATCGACAGATATGATGATGGACTCGTCTGATTTTTGGGGTGTCCCACTTTCATCATTGGGTCACACTTCTCAATCAGTACAATGCCATACAACACCGTGGGTCCTACTAAAATATTATAGCGTAGTTGTTAGATTTGCTGTCATGTTTCTGTGATCTAAGCTGTTTATATGGAGGGCCTCACTGTTGATGGTGGTTGCCTTAAGAATCTTTAAGATGGGGAATCATAAAATTTAAATCAATGGCCCACAAAAGAAATCTTGAAAAGACTCCATGTTCGGAGGAAAAGAGTTAAGTGATCGAAGGGCTGAAAAGATTTCGATCTAAGGGCATTTTTGGGTACCCCATTCATTGTGAGGTCAATCATAATATATAAATAGATGGATCTTAAAACATACCTACATGCAACGTCACAATCTTAGTGTCTGATCGTATTGACGCGAATTGGTGGTGAGGAGCTCACCACCCACCTTGTAGTGAAATGATGTGCTAAGATTTGATTGGTGGACCTTGGATGTAGAATTTTAATATGTTGAGATTTGTGAATCTCAAATTATAAATAAACTATCACAAAAAATATAAGAAATTTGAAAATAATTTTCAATAATTAAGGACAAGTTGAAGCACGTGAAAACACGTTATCCTTAAAGCGTTATACGCCCCTTCTCAAAATAATTGAGATCGTTGACAGGTTATAGACAAATAACTTTCAGGATATGACAAGCTTGTGTGTGGTCCTGCATTCAGAAAATACGAAGGAACTACTAGTGAAACTCTGTAAACATAGTTATATTGGAAGATGAAAACCAAAAAGAAAAATCTCAAATGGAAGAGAGAAAGAGAAAGAAGATTGGTTCTGCTAGACCGAGTTAGACCATTGCACTGGTTTGATTCTTGTGGACCTTTTGGTCTTGGCAGTCTAGGGTTCGTATAGAACCTGCTGGCTTGAACAGAGATACTAAAAACTCACTGGTTTAGATTCAAGAATAAATTGCTTGTGCTCTTTTAAGTTGTTGTGTTGGAATGAACCAGCCAAGCTATGTTTATATAAGTAAGGGTGGATGGACGTTTTAGTTCAGAATCATAAAGCCATTAGACCGTTTCTGAATGTTGGGAGAAACTAGTTGTTATTTGGTAGTTTCTAACCGTTTTGCATGTGGGAGACTAGCTACATACTAGCCGTTTGGACACAGTGACTAACCGTTTTTTTATTGTTAGGCTAGCCACATGCAGTAGTTACTACATAGTTTAGATTGTTAATGCAAAAGTAATTACACTACGCATTCGTATCGAGTCCGTCTTCGAAACCACGCTTGTGCGCCCATGCATGTGATTGGAACACACAAGTTCCGGTACTCTTCTCTCCCACTAATGAAACCTTAAGGTAGTCAATACCTTATAATAAAACAAATTTTGTTCTTTCTTCTATCCTATATGGGACTATTCCCAAAGGTAAGAAAACCTTTTCACAAACACCTTGTATATAATATATTATTTTTATTTATTTAAAATATTTTCTCAAGTTCGAGTGCTAAGGAGACACACTAACCCCATTAGTGGGTGGGTGTATCGTGTGACTGACCATGTGGGTGTGTTGATAACAAGGTGGGTGCATTGCATGACTAATAAAAAAAAAATCAAATATTTTTTCATAACATAATATTGCAGAGTTAAAAGTACTAAATGATGCATTGGACGTGGGGATCAAGAAATCTGAACTGAAATTTCATACCTGGTTGAGATGTTATCTTTGTAGACCGAACGTCGTAGTCTTCCGAAGATGGGATGAATAAGCTTTAATGTGGGAAACAACCAAGTTTAAGTAGTTGATAGGGAAGAGTTTGAAACTCATCGAAGTTCCTCTCCCTAAAACCTCCATGCGAATTTTAACATTGCTAGCCCAATTAGGACACTGTGTGATATAGAGCGGGCCACAAGTCTATCATTGACACAACTAAATTGAAAGAAGTTCAAACTGGAGGCGAACATAATTCGTCAGATCTGGGCCTAGTCCTCCGTAGGGCATGACATAATTAGGCCTCGGGCATATCTAGTTCGAAGAAATTCATTTTAGATAGGGAGAAATTGTCATTTTAAGTGTGAACTGTAAATCGGCAATAACTTTTGATCAAGGTATCGTTACAAGACACACGACCTATGAATTTTTACTACAACAGGCCATCCTGATTCAACTAATTCCACAGCAGGTCGCTTTGGTCCGTTTCACAAGAATACGCTTCCTTCCAATTCAAGTATCTCCTTTGTTTTAAAGTTTTAGTATATGTAGTCTTCTTGGAAATTGATTTTAGTCATGCTAGGAATCATCCGACAATATTAAATTAGAATTTTTTCTCTTTTTTTTTGTAAAATTTACTATTTCAGGTAAATTCTAGTTTAATTGAATTAGTAATCTTAATAAGGGTTTTTGCTATTTTTTATTTTTTAAAAATTAATGTATGCTGTATTTTAAATAGTTTTAAAATGAAATGTGTTTCAAATTTTGGAATTGCCTCCATGTTTCTTCTTTGAAAATGTTTTTTTTTAGTGTGACTCTTTAGTCAAGCTTATAAGAAAGAATTTTTGCATAAGGCTTAAACCCCTTCTCAAGGGGCATGTGATTTTTTTTTTTTTGAGGGGGGGGGGGGGGGGGGGGGGGGGGAGTGTACCATGACATTAGCTTGAATTTATACCGTTGACCACACACGCAGTCGGGTCTGGGTTTATGTGCTAACTGAGAGTACACTTGCGCTAAGAATTTTTCGCGAGTATACTCGCATCGGTCTTTTTGCGCGGATTTTCAAACCAGAGAGATGTGTCTGTTCGAGTGGTCTGCTTCTATTGGGTTTAAACCTAAGAGACCTTACCTATTTGAAACGCTGCTTCAAGCACATAATCATGGTCAATAAATATACTTAATCTTTAATCCGTTTTCATTCATTACAAATAAAGTTTTCTCTCTGATTCTTCAAATTTTGACTTTAGTTATTATTTTGCCAACTGAGTTTTGCAAGCAAGTCAATTACTTCGGGTTTAAGTAGTGCACGCTAATTGGAGCCCGTGTACAACGAGTAAACCGTTAGGGACCGAACAATAGTCGTTGTATCCTGGAGGCCAACTGTCCAAGAAATCTTGTTGCATTTGGCCCAATGGGGCATATTTGGTTTAAAACCGAGTGACTCAGTCATACCTCGACTCAAACCACATAAGTCTTTCTTACTTATTCTAATTTCATTTTAATTTAATTTTATTTCTGTTTTTTATTTTCATCTACTATTTTTAGTTATTATATCAAACGATCTTGAAACTAAATCTTCTATTGTTGGAAATAGTAGATATTTATTTGTAATAACACTAATTCATGTAATAATTTACACACACTTGCACTCATATAAACCTGACAACACATGAAATATAACAGACACATTGACACATGATAGAAGGGCATCCTCACCTATCCACATGTAGGGCATGTTTGAATTTCGAGGACAAAATTCTTATATGGTGGTAGAATGTAATAACCAAGTATTTTGGTGCACATGCGTACATGTGCATGCGTATACACTTGCATTCATCTACGCATCCATGCATATATGCATCCATCAATTTATACAATATATGACAATTGATATGGATCAATTTATTAATGTGAACAATTAAATTATGATTATATGATTTTGGTTTATATGTTTGTGTATTTGTGTATGTATGTATATATGCACTTTCTTCACTCATACACTTAAAAACCACTCGTTTAACCATTAACTAGCTCAAATTTAATCATGCAGCATACACTAAACTCACCCATTCGCTCACTTGTACAGGAAATGTGATCACTTATTCATCCATTTATTTTTTAGTTTGTAATTCAATTTATTAGAATATTAATCTAGTTGTTTATACCACGATCTATCTATTTGATTTATCAATAAACACATCTTGCACCTACCAAGACACGAAAGTAACTGTACATTAACCTATATAGGGGAGTAGACACTTAACCATTTAATTAATTTATTTGTACCTTATCATCCAACTATACATCGTACTTGCATTTGTCAATTAAGCTGCTTAAATATAAAATAAACGGTCCACTTTGTGGATCATGGAGTATACTTCAAATCTAACGAGTAGTTTTCATATAAGATAACACACTCGTCACATGAGATCATGGAAGAGTGAAAACCATTAAAACTTTATTTTATGGCCACCATCAATGATTATGGGTCAATAGTAGGTTCATTAGATAGAGCATGTCAAGCTCAGCTGACACCTCAAGTTTCACTCCTATCAAACAATCTAAATGAGAGTTAATGAAATTAAAAAAAAAAAGGAGAGGGCGGGGGGATGATGGATACAGAGTCAAGTCGAGTAACGCACCAAAGAGTTACTTTAAAAAAACTAATCATAAAAAAAGGTGTAAACGTGGGTGTTGCTCATGCATATATTGTGGTCGAATCTAACCATCCATCTTTCAATCCTATTAACCATCCTCACCAGTTCATTATCAAAGGCCATCCATCTTAATCTATCGCCCCAACCACCCTTCAATCCTACCCATTCATTCATTCAATCATCTAAGATATTTATATGCCTCAACCATCTATCTAAACCAAGTCTTCATGTTAAACCACTCATTCACCTACATCTGATACTACATACTTGGGGACATCTCAACCCATTGCCCCAATCACATCTGTTTGTTGTAAATATTTCATATGATAATAATAAGATATCATTCAGTTCTTCTTATATTATTGAATTTCTTTTATTGTGACATAGTAGATTATGTCACGTAAATGTAGAATTCTTGAAAAGAATGAAATGAGTAAAATTGTTATCTGAAATCACAGTCAATAACTTCGAAAAATGTGATGTATATAATCCAAATTTGCTAGAAAATCGTTTAAACCTATTAATAAAATTTTTAAATTATTAGAATTAATATATAATGACTCATGTGATTTTAGAAATCACATGTCTAGAGGAGGCAAAAAATATTATGTAACGTTCGTAGATGACTATTCTAGATACATTAGAGTATACCTTCTAATAAACAAAGATGAAGTTTTAAAATCCTTCATTAAATATAAGGCAAAAGTTGAAAATTAACTTTATATGAACATTAGAAAACTTAGATCAGTAGAGGAGGATAGTATGAATATTTTCAGTTTTAAAAAATTTGTGAAAAGAATGGAATAATATATGAAACTATTACTCCATACACACCAAAATAAAATGGAATAACTGAATACAAAAATAGAACGTTAAAAGAAATGATGAATGCTGTCTAGAGGAGGTAAAATGTATTATGTAACGTTTATAGATGACTATTCTAAATACATTAGAGTATACCTTCTAATAAACAAGATGAAGCTTTAAAATCCTTCATTAAATATAAGGCAAAAGTTGAAAATCAACTTTGTATGAACATTAAAAAACTTAGATCAGTAGATGAGAATAGTATGAATATTTTCAGTTTTAAAAAATTTGTGCAAAGAATAGAATAATACTATGAAGCTATTGCTCCATACATACCAAAATAAAATAAAATGACTGAACGCAAAAATAGAACATGAAAAGAAATGATTAATGTCATGTTAAACAATTTTAGTTTGCCTTTGAATAATAGGGAGAAACCATACTATTTGCTCGTTATATCAAAATATGATACTCTATAAGTAGACTGGTAAAACACCATATGAATTGTGAAAAAATCATATCCCTGGCTACAAACACCTTAAAGTGTGGGGGTGTTTGAATAAAATAGGGTTACCTGAAACCAAAGAAAGCAAAAAGAAAATTAGGTTATAAAATAACTGATTGTGTATTTATGGGATATAGAGGAAACATTATAGCATATATATTTTTATTTTGAAATCTATGGATAACATTTTAGATCCAAGCATTATTATAAAAGTTAGAGATGCGAAATTTTTAAAACTTTTTTTCTTATGAAGCTTAGATCTATAAAAATAAAAGACATTAGTAGATTAAATATTGCTTCAACAAGTAGAAGCGTGGATATTAGTTGTGAAGTAAAACCAGAACATAAAAGGAGCACGAGAGCTCATAAAGAGACTAACCTAAGAGATGAGTTATTTACATTCTTATTATAAGATGATCCTAAGTCTCATTTAGAAGTCATTAACTCTCTTAATGCATCCTTCTGGAGAAAAAGCCATAAACGATGAATTAGATTTGATTATATTTAACAACACGTGTGAACTTGTAGATTTTCCTCCTGTGAACAAGCTTATAGGGTGTTTAAGAAGAATCTTAAACCAAATGGATCTATAAATAAATTGAAAGGTAGATTGGTCGCAAAATATTTTAAACAAAAAGAATTATACAGTTACTTTGATACCTACTCACATGTAACTAGAATTACAATGATCAGTGTATTAATTGCAATAGCATCCATATACAAGCTAGTAGTATATTAGATGAATGTTAAAACAATATTTCTATATGGAGAGTTACATGAGAAAATCTACATGGAATAACCTGATAGTTATATAACTCCTGAAAAAGAACACAAAGTATGTAAGCTAATTGAGTCTTTAGACTACTTGAAACAAGCTCTTAAACAGTGGAATGAGAAATTTAACAATGTCTTAAAATTAAATGGATATTTTGTTAATGATGTGGATAAATGTGTATATAACAAATTCTCTGGTAACGATTGAGTGATAATCTGCTTATATATAGACAATATACTTATATTTGAAACTAATGTTAAGTTAGTTAATTTAACTAATCAATTCTTGTCTTCTAACTTTGATATAAAAGACTTAGGAGGAGTAAGTATGATGTTAGGTATTCAGGTAATTAGAAAAGATAATAGTATTATTCTATCTCAATCTCACTACGTTGAGAAAATATTTAAAAAGTTTAATCACTTTGACTGCTTACCTGTTAGTGCACCTTATAATCATATTATGTATCTAAAAAAGAATACAGAAAGTAGTGTATCTCAGCTTGAGTATTCTCAAGTAATTGGTAGCCTAATGTATCTGATGAACTTGCACTAAGCCTGATATTGCATATGCAGTAGGTAAGCTAAGTAGATATACATATAATCATGGATATGATCATTGGAATGCATTGAATAGAGTACTAAGATATCTAAAAGGTACTATTACATACGACATTTGTTATGCATATTATGCTCATGTGTTAGAAGGATGTAGTGATGCTAATTGGTCGCTTGAGTCAAATAAAACAAAATTCATAAGTGGATATGTTTTCACTTTTGATGGTGATGCAATATCTTAGAAGTTTACTAAATAGACTAGTATTGCTCAGTCTACCATCGAGTCTGAGTTTGTCACTTTAGAAAAGATATTGTTGTATATAGCATTTCTTATACATGTTATCCTCAGTATTAGAAGGATATAGTGATGCCGATTGGATCACTGATTCAAATGAAACAAAGTTCATAGGTTGATATGTTTTTACTTTTGGTGATTGTATAATTCTTAGAATTCTACTAAACAGACTAGTATTACTCGGTCTACTATGGAGTCTGAGTTTGTCGCTTTAGAAAAGACAGGATCAGAAGCCGAATGACTTAAAAATTTGTTAATAGATATACCTCTGTGATCAAAACTTATGTCTGCTATATTTATTCACTGTGACAGTCAAGTAGCTATTGTCAAGGCCAAGAGTAAGATATAAAATGACAAAAGTAAACATATTAGACTGTGACATAATATTGTGAAACACATGTTCAATGATAAGTCATAGCTATTAACTTCGTGAGATCAGAAAAGAATCTGACAGATTCTTTGACCAAAGAACTATCTAAGGGATTAATTCATGGAAACATTGAAGAAAATGGGGTTAAGCCTAATCGAATGAGCTATCAATGTCGGCAACCCAACCTATACAAGTGAAAATCTCATGCAATAGGTTCAATGGGTAAACAATAAAACACTAGGAGACTAGAAAGCACTGTAAAGATTTTGAACTGACATGTGGACAGTGTAAGTAACAACATATGAGAGGATGAGTTTTTGAACTCTTAATAAATTTATGACCATATGTGGTGTGTATCCAGTTGTCGAGTATATTTGAATGAAATTCACCTATATGAGTGTGGAAGTGAGGCCGCTTCCTATGAGAATATATAAACAATTTCTCTAGAACACTCATGAAAATTTAAGTAAAGGTGCATGGCCAAAAGAGCATCAAACCGCAGAACCAGCTGTAGTAAAAAAGTTGTGTAAGTACCATGTCTGACCGTTTACACTAAATGGTCAGGATTTAAGACTGATAGTCACTTGATTCATGTAAACCCGTTTTGCTTACTCTAAATGCCGATCAAAGTCGGATAGACATCAACACTATTACACAACTCTTCTAACTGACATCAAAGTGTTTTAACTTTGAAACATGTAGGGGGTTGTTGTATTTTAAATAGTTTTAAAATGAAATGTATTTCAAAATTTGAAATTTCTTTCATGTTTTTCATTTGAAAATGTTTTGTTTTTAAGTGTAACTCTTTAGTCCCACATTGGAAAGGAATAGAGAAAAATTAAGCCTATAAGAAATGATTTTTGCTTGGGGTTTGAGCTCTTTCTCAGGTGCATGTGAATTTGGTCCGATGGAGGGCTATGACATTAGCTCGAATCTATGCAGTTGACCACATGCATGCGCGTCAACTCGAGACGGATCGTGGCTGTGGACATGCGCGCGCCCCGATCTGGTTCTATTTTCCTACTAGTATACTCGCGCCAATTTTTTGCCCGAATTTTTAAACCAGAGAGATGCGATATTCAGGTGGTTGCTCCTATTGAGTTCAAACCCAACAGACGTAACCAATTTAAAATGGTGCTTCAAGCACCTAATCATAGTCTATAAATAAACATAATCTTTAATCCGTTTTCATTCATTACAAAACAAAGTTTTCTCTTTGATTATTCAAAGTTCATATCTAGTTGCTATTTTGCCAACTGAGGTTTGCAAGCGAGTCAATCACTTTGGGTTTAAGTACTGCATGTTGGTTCGAGCCCATATACGGTGAGTGTACTGTTGGGACTGAGTAATAGTCGTTGTATCCTGAAGGCCAACTGTCGAAGAAATCATGTTGCATTTAGGACGCGGCTCAAGGAAGACATATTTGGTTTCAAGCTGAGTGATTTAGTCATGTCTCAATTCAAATCACATAAGTTTTTCTTACTTTTTTAATTTCATTTTAATTTAATTTTATTTCTGTTTTCGATTTTTCATCTATTATTTTCAACAATTATATCTAATAATGTTATCAGGTTGAGCATTATTGAATAATAAAATTTTGAATTTCTCTTTTTATTGCATGGATTAAAAAAAAAACTCTTCTAAATCTAAAGTTTTACATGCTTAAGGGACACTTTCCCTGCATTACAATATGTGTAACACAGCTGAAGCATTCCACCCTTATACAAATGTAGTTTAGTTACAAATTTAGTAGGATCCACCAGTATGCTTGATCATGATGTCCAAATCCTTAAAGATATTTAGAACATTGATCAATTAGGCTCACCTTAAAGAATTCCTACACTAGGGCAATAAATTGTAAAAATGAGCCTGAGCTTTCTAGAAGTTTTTCCATACGGATGAGGATTAGGTGGTGAGGAGATGTGGCGAGCTGTGCTGTCAGGGATGGGTGGAGCCTTTTTTGATGTTTTTTGGTCCAGTAGGTAGTCATTCATTCAGATAACATATACCCCATCAATCACATCTCCCATTGTCTTGTCCACCATGCGATCCAATATGTATATGACTATACCAATCAAATCCTGCTACGTTATTTCAAGGGTCATGAGTGATAAGCTACTCACCACCGCATCTGTGTCCTTTTGGTGACGTGTCAAAGCTCTTTAAAAAAGGCTCCTAGTTTCTACATGGAAAGATGCTAAAGGTGTGCCGACACGCACAGTCGCGGGGGAGCGGATTAGGTGAGACCCGGATCCAACAAGGTGGGTGAGACACTTAACGATGGGGCTCACAATGATATATGTACCTTAAATCCACACCATCCAATCATTTTAAAAACTCATTGAAGGGCATGGTAGAAAAAATGAAGCTGATTCAAATCCTAGGTGGACCACACCACAGGAAACAGTCTTGATTGAATCCCCACCATTAAAAACTTCATGGATTCCACTGAAATGTTTATTTTCCATCCAACCTGTTGATAAGGTCACAAACAGGTAGATGAGGATACCACACAAATATCATCTTGATCCAAAGCTTTTGCGGCCCACAAGAAGTTTTTAACGGTCAATCACCACCGTTTCCTCTACTATGGTCCATCTGGTATTTGTAATTGCTTCAATTTTTTGGATCATGCACTAAAATGAGCTTTCAATATGGATGGACGGTGTAGATGTAGCACATACATCACAGTGGCCCCCATAGTCAGGGCTCCCACCTACCTTCGGTGGATCCGGGGTCTCATCTAATCCGCGCCCTAATCGTGGTGGGAGCTGGGACCCACATATGCGAACACAAAAGAGAATTTCCCTGCAACAACGGTTGTAGGGACCCGGTGCTGCTAAAACCTCTGTGGGACCCACCGTGATATGTGTATGACATCCACTCCATCCATCATTTATGCCAGCGCACGTTATGACATGAGCCCAAAAAATCAGGCCAATTGAAACTGACCTGGGCCACACCTAAGAGAACGGTGGGGATGAGCACGCCCACCATCAATAAACCTTCCATCCAACTGATTCATAAGGAGATCACCGGACGCGGATTGCGTTCGACCACTGGTCGGACCTTTAAGCGTCCGACCAGATCAGTGTGCGGCCCACCCTGATTTATCCGTTTATCCATGCCGTTCATTCCTTTTACAATATCATTCTAGAATATTATCCTAAAATAGAGGCAGATCCAACGTTCAAGTGGGCCACACCAAATAGTGTACGGAATGTGGTGACGTCATCACTACACCAGCGCACACTATAATGATGCCGTCACCAGGTTCTGCTCACTATTTGGTGTGGCCCACTTGAGCGTTGGATATTCCTCGTTTATAGAGTCATTCTTTAAAATGATCTTAGAAAATGAATGGACGGCGTTGATAAACGGATACATAAGGGAGGGACCCCACACTGATCTGGTCGGACGCTTAAAGGTCCGACCAGTGGTCGGACGCAATCCGCGTCCGAGATCACCAGCATGGATGCATGATGAGGGGAAAAAAACAAAATATCAGCATCATACAACGCTTCGGTGGGCCCTAAGAAAGTTTAGATGGTAGGTGTCCCAAAGCTCCACCTTTTCCTATGGTATGGCCCACTTCAGCTTTGGAACGGCCTTATTTTTGGATTTACATCCTAAGATGATCTGACACAAATGGACAGCCTAGATGTCACACACACACACACACATATCATGGTGGGCCCACATAGCTTTTTGCTGCGTCCAGGGTAGAGGTTCACTAATCCCACACGTTTGTAATGCAGCTCCTCCACACACCAACATTGCCATCACTGCTTCAGGTGGGGTCCCCTCTAGAAGCCACAGGCTGGTCCACTCATCAGGTGGGCCACAATGCACAAAACAAATGGACCCTTTAGAAAACATTAGCCAAGTTCACTTCTCTGCTCACCCACCCACCCATTTGTTTCACTATGGACAACCCAATGAACGGACCAGCCTAATATTTGAAATCTGGCACCCACCAGCCACCAGGCGCAGTTCTTCTAATGGACGGCTAGGATCTTGGACAAACATGCTAGGTTGGCAGAAATGACAGGTTAGAAGAGCTACCTTGTACTCAATAACAACTAACCAAAGAGCAATCGACGTTGATGTTTTTGTTATTGCATGGAAGCAGTGGTTGAACGAATCAAACCCACAACTTGCAGCTAATCAACGGTTGGATGAAAAGAAAAGATGACAGGAGTCTCAGCCACCCCGATGGACGCAAGTTAGGCGGACGGCACGATTTGTTTGACTAAGACCAGATCAGCAGCCATTCAAATTGGGATTTGGACGGCATATGAAATTGAATTAGGTGCAGATAATGTAGGTTGATTTTCATGATAATGATGGTTCTTATCTACTACTATTACCGGTGCCGTGCACGTATCAGGGGGGGTGATTGGATGTGTGGGGCCCACGTGATCAGATGGCCCATTGGAAGATATTGATGGGTTGTGATTGAAAGTGTCCATGCAGGATCAACACAACCACCTACTTTGTTGTTTGGGACTGGGAAACAGTCCTGAAGTTGATAGGCAGTGATGTGAAACAACACGCAAGAGCCCTGAATCGGTCCCTACCACTCAAAACACCTGAATTTGGTGAATGTGTACGTGCGGCCCAGGCCTGTAATAAGGTGGGACCCATCATTGTGTGCCTAGTATGGGCAACGCTGATCAGAAGTGTGGGGCCCACGATATCAGATTGATGGGAATCGACTCAACCAATCCTTAAAGTTGATAGGTAGTGATGGTGAATCAATGCAACAAGAGCCTGAAAAGGTCCTACTCAAAAGAACTGGATGGGGGCACGTGCATGTTCTTGACCCGGGCCAGTATTTAGGTGGGACCCACCATTGATTACTTTGTATCAGCAACACTGATCAGAAAATCTGGGGCCCACAAGATCAGACTGATGGGTTGCTATTGAAATTGCCAATACAGGATCAACACCACCAGCTGCTGCGAACTTCATATGCCATGCTAATGAACCAATGCAACGACAGGCCCTGAAAGGTCCTGCTCAAACACCTGAATGTGGATAATCAGGTGGGACCCACTGGGTGACCCACTTGATGAGCCTGCAGATGATAGGACTGGCATTGTTTCTGGGACATGGCGCGCACACAAGGTGACCCACTTGATGAGCAGCCCAGATTTCAAATGCACGGTATGCTGCACGACGTGGGGCCGCAGGCAGCCCATGACATTTCTCATCCAACAAATACACCTGAAATCAAACTCCCAAGCATTTTTGAACAGGGCATTGCTAGTCATAGTTGGATCAGATACAGCTATTTATATATGCAAAGAATGCTGCTACAAGATCCCCACTGAAATGAAATGCTGTGTCTATTCATACGTGAATTCTCGTACCTGTTTTACACATGAAATTTAAATAACATAAAAGAGACTGTGCTTAGTTATGTACATCTGAGAACAAGCGTGGCCAGACGATCAATTCCCCTCCGGTGTATCAGGTCCGCGGACCGATCAGACCCATCCTGTTTATTCTCTTTCAATCAAGACCGCCACTGATCGATTCCTTTATGGTTGCTGAGTCAGCATTCTCTCTCTACGTGAAGTGAAGACCAGATATCAAACTTGAAAAGAAAAAGAAAATCTGATTTTAGTTTTCATGTATCATATGATCTCTGGAAGCAAATATTATCATGTACAAGATGGCTTCCGATGATATCCGATGAAACAGCTTCATGTGCTTGGTTGGCACCGCACCCAGCAGGAGAGAATACTGAATGAGCGGATGGCAATTTGCAAGTGGTATGTTGTCCCAAAACAAACAAACCCAAGTTGGGAATTCACCAGGAAGCCCGCTTATAGAGTGAGATTGAGCCATGTAATCTCTGTAAGAACATGTGCTTAGAGACTTCCCAACTCAATTCAAAGAGACCCTTCAAATGACACTCGAAGATGGGCTGTTCTTGGCGGTCTGGACGACGCGACTGCAAGGCCTTGGAGCAGTTTTATGACATCCACAGTATCGTCCAGATAGTATTTTGCTTTGCTCGGCTTCTGACCGACTGTGCAGGCGAAAACCTCGGCTGTTGCAGGCAAGGATGGGCTGTTGACAGTGCTTGCAATGCTCTCAAACATGTCCTCATCAGACCGGTCATCCCCAATACACAAGACGAAATCTGGGGGCTTCCCATTACTCAACATGGTCGAGATGAGATTTTCGACGACGACACCCTTGCTTATTCCCTGCCACATTGTCCAACGACTTATCAGTTTCTAAACTGCATCACAATCAAAATCAAGAAAATGCTACAAGATGGAGATTATTTTTACCTGTGGTTTCACTTCCACTATATGCTGGCCCCTTTTGACAACGACCGGCTCGTTTGCAAGCACGTTCTCGAGGTGATCGAGCAGTTCCTTTGCCTGGCATGAACCGAAATCCGGGTCTGCATCTTGATGGTGCCAAACAAGTGCGCTTTCTTTGTGCTCTATTGAAGAGCCATCAGTCGCCTCGGTGTAGAGTTTCATTACAGGTTCGGCAATATTCTTCCATTCGAAATCCGTTGCTATCGAACAGGACACCCATGGAGAATCCCTACTCCACCTATAACAGCAGAAACATCTATGTCCATCAATCAACCCAACAACCAAAAAAAAAAAACATGTACAGCAGCAGTTCTGTAACTGTTTACCACATATCATCAATTTTGAGGATCTCTCGAATAATTTATATTTGATCTTAGATGATTCATGATGGGTTTTGATATCATGCAAGGCCAGATTTCAGGGGATGCCCACAGTCCACACTACCCGATGAATTGCCTGGATCCTTGACACGAGTGACACCCAATCGCGGAAAGAGTAGCTATGATGCAGGCATTCTATCAAAGCCCATCATAGGTTGCACCCAACAAGGGTTTTCCAGATCCAGCAACATGTGTCATATGCCAACAATGTTCACTATCTTTTGGCCTTTCAAGGCAAGGCGACATATTGCAATAGGATACCAGGGAGTTTAGCAATTGGATCAGGGTCTTTTCATTAACAAAACATTTAAATGATGGGCCTAACCATGGTCATTCGATTGATGCATGTTCACTTGGTGGGGTATAAAGAAAAATGTGAATTTTGAACTTTAAAAAATAATAATAATAATAAAAAAACTTGCCTATTGAAGTATTTCAACCCTTTATTCAAAGGTCAGAGATACCACTCGTATTTAAAGAAAAAGAATCAAACAGTCATAGGATCGAAATATTCTAATGCAAGAGTTTCTATTTTTAGCCCTTATCCCCATCCCCAAGGTGAGGCCCATGATATAAACAGTTCAGATAATTGAATGATGATCCCAGATCCAGAGACTAAAGTCCCAACATATCCTATAGCAATAGGTTGGGATGTATTTAGCCAAAACTGTCGTTGTAGAAATGGTGTTTCCTCAGGCAGCCGGTTTGGATTGCTAGAAGAGGCATAGAGCAGCAAGCTGGTTTCCTCAGGTAACAGGTTTGGATTGCCCTGTTACATGATATCTTTAGATGCACCCGACAGTGTGAGCCCGGCCCTACATGATATCAAATGCCCAATGTTAACACTCACTACAGCTGCCAAATACACATCATCCTATTTTTTGGTTGTGTGATGACCTGAACCATGTATCCCGGGATTGCTGACATTGATTGGCAATTGCTTTGAATGTACTATGCTAGCCTTTATCATTGAACATGAGTCAATATCAATTCATCTCATGTTTATCCATTTGAACCTGTCAATAAAACAGGTAGGATCGCCAAACAGCACAACTTTTGTCTGTGGCCATTGATTATTGAACTTACTGAAGGAACAGATTTTGTCCTGTTCATGCATGCGACATGTATGGCAATGACATGGATGCATGACACCTCACATGCCACTAGAAGCAGTGGCCCAGCTCCACTGTCGGGATGAAAAGGAAAGGCGAATTTACCAGTCAAGAGCGGGTGCAAACAGCATTTTTTCTAAGGCAATTAAGATGTACTATACACCTTATCTATATTAGTCCTGTTATGTTGGAAATTGAAATGATATGACATGACAAATGTCGCCATTAAAGAAACAAATCATACACCTAACACTCCTCTTTTCTTGTTTGGGTTTATAACCCTCTCTCCGTGAGAAATGATCAGATAGAGCAACCATGTCACCAACTTCTGATCCCTGCCGACTAGTCCTATGAGCAGAGTATCCAATCAATGCAATAGGTGAGCCAGATTCTGACGATCACCTAATATGAAATTAGCTGGCCACGACAGCGACAACATCAAAATCAACGGACAACCAATGGTATCACTCAGTGTAATGGTGTGGACCACCCAACAAGTGGATTAGCCTGATTTACATATCAGGTGATCACCCTGGTGTGGCCAATCGTTTGCATGGAATGGATATTCTACACATGTAACATGTTGGTGGGAAAAAAAGAAAAGCTTTATCAAAACTTCTTATATAGCTGTTGTATCTGATCATTTTCCTCTCT
The DNA here is from genome assembly GCA_003013855.2 of Liriodendron chinense. Lineage (NCBI taxonomy): Eukaryota > Viridiplantae > Streptophyta > Magnoliopsida > Magnoliales > Magnoliaceae > Liriodendron > Liriodendron chinense. The sequence continues at coordinate 1,982,143 of ML058387.1, forward strand.
CTAGTCCATGGTGTGTTGTAAATGTCGTTACGTAAAGGTAACGATGGCAACCATTACACGTTATGGGGTTGTAAAGGCCATAACAGCCAGTACGGAAAAGATGACCCATAAAGGCCATTACAACCCCTGTAATGGCCAATTACGCCCCTTGTAATGGCACGTTACAAGGCCGATACAAGTTCTTTGTTTTTTTTTTTTTTAAAAAAAAAAATAAATAAAAAAGGTGACCGTAACTGCCAATATGGGGGTTGTAACAGCCATTATGACCTATATCGTAAAGGTAATGGCGGTGGCCATTATCGCCACCACTACCATTACAGAATCTCCTGTCCTATTTCTCATATGAGTATCATTTAAGAAATCTCTCCAACTAGATACAATTTTTTTTTCTGGAAAGATTCTCTAACTATATCCATTGCACTTATAAAGTCTTAAAAACCATATAAACATTCTTAGAAAATAGCCTCTATAAAATATCCTAACAGTTAATATTCCTATAGCATTTCCAAGATTTATGCAAAGGTCCATTTGGATATATGATCCTGCAGAATCCGCATTAAGCCTAATCCTGATTTTGGCTCAGATTGGCCTAGCCTCTACTAAATTGCAACTATTGAGTGTGTTTAGTTTCTTTTTTCTAAAACTTCCAAATTCACAATTATGTTGAGGACAGCACCCATAGGAATCTGACACATGGATTTAAGAAGTGTTTCAGGGTGTCAATTGCTGGGGGAATGAAACTGGTACAACTCACCCTGACTCAGTCTCATTCAATCCCATTTTGGTTATGAATTGTTGTAGTGAAACGTTTTATTTGGGACTGAAACTGATATGATTCGGATGACACTGGAGTCGTATTGGATCATTTTTCAAACCATGATCTGACATGGAGGTCATGAGTCCCCAATTCTAGGGGCACCCTTCCGCATGGACCCTAAACTATTCTAAGTTAGAGACCATAAATTATCCAAAACGAAACAAATGCTGTTTTTAGCATTCTCACTATGCATTTGGTTCATGGACATTTTTGCATCCAGAGCAGTAATCCGCAATTCAGGAATTCCAAAAATAACGAAATGTGGGCCTTTTTTTTGGGTTGAATTGGAAAGAAAGAGCTGTGTCGTATACATGGGTATCATTTCATGATTCCTGAAAATCCAATTAAAAATAGAAATCCCAAGAATTGCTAATTATTTTTTCATGCAGAGATTATAAATTATTAGAATTCAGAGAAGCCAAGTAGCATACCTCGTGAAGTAACCATGCTCAGCCGAAATTCCCAGCTTCTCACAAGGCGAAAACCACGTGCTCAATGAATCCTTCCCTCTGCCGCTAACGATGAAAACCACATTCTTCGGATCGCTGCATAATCCGTTCAGCACAGATATGACCTCGCCACTGGGTGTCTTGTCCACAGACGCCTGTGGCATCATGGTCCCATCGTAATCCAGTAAGATCAGACGGCTGTTTGTTTTCTTGTACGGCGATACAATGTGCTCAACCGACAGCTTCCTGAAATTGGGCCCCAACGCCACGACCCGGAAGCCCAATCCGAACCCGATGGGCCAGCACCGCCTCACAAAGTGGTCTCTACAAGCTCGTTCCAGGTCCTGATCGAAGCTGCGTGCCCAGTATGCAACGTCGTGGGAGCTGACGTACTTGTAATGCTTGTCATGGCGTATCTGCTTCTCCGTGTCCGGCATGGTGACCGCCAGATTCATAGCATCGGCCACCGCATCGATGTTCCACGGGTTGACACGGATAGCTCCGCTGAGGGACGGGGAGCACCCAATGAATTCAGACACCACGATCACACTCTTCTTTGGCGGGCCATCCTCACCAAATGCAGGGATCCCCTGGCGGCAGACTGTGTACTTGTACGGCACCAAATTCATCCCGTCCCGCACTGGATTCACAACACAGCACTCTGCGATCGTGTAGTAAGCGAACTTCTCGTGCGTCTGGACTGTCCGCTGGATGAGGACAATCGGGTTATACCCTGGGAACCCGAACGCCTCATTGATCCTCTCCGCCACCGCCCGTGTCTCATTCTCGACGTCCTGCACATCCGTCCCCTGGCTTCTCGCTGGATTCGTGATCTGCACCAAAACAACCTTCCCCTTCAAATCCGGCCGTTGCTCCAAAAGCCGGCCCATCGCCAGGAACTTCAAGCTAATCCCTTTAAACAAATCCATATCGTCGACACCCAACAGCACAATCTTCCCATCATACCTCTCCCGCAGCTCCCGGACCATATGGGTCGTATCGGGCATTGACAGCAAAGATTCAATCCGACCCATGTCAATTCCAATAGGCAAGATCTTAATACTCACAGTGCGTCCATAGTACTCCAATCCAATATACCCGCGCTTCGATTCGTAATCCAACCCCAGCATTCGACTGCAACATGAAAGGAAATGGCGGGCATAATCGAACGTATGGAATCCAATGAGGTCCGAATTCAACAGTGCCCGGAGGATCTCATCGCGGACAGGCAGCGTGCGGTAGATCTCCGATGATGGGAAGGGGCTATGCAGGAAAAACCCGAGCTTGACCCGACTGAACCGCTTCCTCAAGAAGCTCGGGAGGACCATCAGATGGTAGTCGTGGATCCACACGTAGTCATCGTCCGGGTTGATCACCTCCCTGATCTTGTCAGCGAAGACCTTATTGGCAGAGACGTAGGCCCGCCAGAGCGAGGGGTCGAAGCGGGCACTGCCTCGTGTGGGGGACAGCGGGAGCATGTAATGGAACAAGGGCCAGAGGTAGTGCTTGCAGAAGCCATGGTAGAATCTGTGGTAGATGTCAGGCGGGAGGAAGGTGGGGACGCAGCGAAATCTATCAAACAGTTGGCGTGCAACATCGTCGTGATCGGACGGGTGGATATCGAAGAGAGGGCCAAGGGAGCCAACGAAGATGAATTGGGTGCCGTCGGGGAAGCCGGATTTTAACTGGAGGACGAGAGCGTCGGGGTCGAATTCGAAGCGGGATTCAGGGTGGGGCCGGAGGGGGAGATGGTTGGAGACGAGGATGATGCGGCGGGCCGGGGACAGTGGAGGGGTAGGGTCAGAGAAATCGGAGATGATGCCGGGAGCGGTGACGACGCGAGGGAGGCGAAGGGAGGGGAGTTCTTGGGATGATGAGAGGTTGAGGAGGTTGGTGCAGGATTGGGTCAGCATTTCAAAGATTGGGGGTTAAATGTCAAAAATAGGGGGGGTGAAATGTCAGTTTTTTTGTTTTCTTTCTTTTTTTTATCGGTGGGTGTTGCAGATGAGGGGAATGGATATAGTGTAGAGAGATGGTTTTGAGATGGGAAGGAAGGAATAAGGGGTGGTTTTGTATAAATGGAGGATGTCCATATCAATGGTTTAGCCCCTTTTTTCAACTGTAATGGATTTTGGAGGGCTTCTGAGATTTTGAGAGAGAGAGAGAGAGGGGTTGGGATGGATGAGGGAGTGGGGTAAGGTAAGGAGGCTATATACCTTGTTTCGGGGTTTATTATGACCGGGTATTGCCGGTTTTATTGTTTTCTTTTTTTTCCTTTTCTTTTTATTGATGTAAAGAGGAGGAAATGACTGGAATGGGCTGGCTTTTGGGAGAAGCGATTTCTGACTCGGCTACTCGGAGCGTCTCGTCCGGTGCTGAGTCGAGTCGGGGGATGATCGTCCGAGTCGGGCGAGTCAGGGATGGAGATGCAACTTGCGTTGGGTTCAACCTGCACCTGACTAACCCAACCTGAGTTTGCATCTGGTTGGGTCGAGCTGTCCGGGTCCTTGGGTTGGGTTCGAGGTGAAAAATGTCAACCCAGTTTGAATCAGGGTTTGATAGGGTTAAGCTAATTTGGGAGGAGAAGGCCAAATGTATATGGAAGTAACTCATTATATCTGAGCCTAGTCCTACAGATGGCATGACGTGATTTGGCCCCAGGTTGCTCGTTTCGAACGAGATTCTCTCTCTTATACTTAGCAATGTGTGATTAGTTACCCCGTGTAAAAGAATTAAAGAGATTTAAATAGTTGAATATTCATATCTTTCACAATGCTAAAAACTAGGCAAATTACTTCTAAAAAACCTATAAAAATAGCAATTGAAAAAGAGTTTGAGGCTTCACGCCATTACAACCAAGCTTGGTTTTACTTTTTCATCCACAGTGAACAGATGTTCTTTTATTTTATTTTAATTTAGCCTCATCACTGCTAACAGCGTGGGACCCTTAGTTTTTAATCCTTAGTTTAACTCTTCACCTTTTATTCATGACATTCCTTAGTTTAGTTTTCATGCCACGTGCTAAGTGATTCCATCAGCTATCTCGTCACGAAGTATGACCCACACCAAATGACGAATGGATAGTCAAATCACGACCATCTTGCTATATGCTTGGTTTTGATCAAGACCACGAACATACTGTCACTTCACAAACCGTCTTGCCACAATGCCCAATTTCGATTGAGCAACAAATGGATTATTAAGGATCTACCCTCCATTAGCCATCTCGCCGCGACGCTTCGTTCCAATCGACTGATGAATAAATGTCAATCTCGCACATCACGATCGTCTTGATACGAAGTTCAGTCCTGATTGGGCAACGAACGGATCATCGTCACTTAAGTCAATTGTGAGTACCATTATTGTAAAAATCATTAATAGAATAATACTTTCGAATCTTATTCTCTTTCTTTAGTATTTTTTACTGTTAAACTTTAGTAGTGAATTACGCTGAAAGAACAAGTCCTTAAGTCCATAGACTCACATCTATTGTCATAAGGTAAAAAGAACTTATTCAGAAGGATTAGCCTCATTTCCTTTCACAAATCGCTCAAATGGAGCACAATATTGGTGGTTGAGAGGACTCTAGATCTTTGATCTAAGTCTCCAATATGTCCATCTCGATGAAGGGGACACTAACAATTCAATCAACCCTTGAGTCAAGTAGACTTTGGCACGCCCTCACATCATGCTCACACACGAAAACCCAATGCACACCCTCGCTCACACGTGCGACCTTATTTGATTGAATCGAGAGGAGAAAACATGCACGACCTATTAATCTATACCATAAATGGCCATTCAGGTCAACTGGCCTATAAAGTGGGTCATGCCCATCTGTGTTGCAAGAAAATGCATGCTTCCTGTTTAAAACTGCAATGTTTTGAAAAGAAAACTATTTTTAGTAATTAAAATTTTTGTCATATCTCTTCATTTTTAAAGCTTTAGATTTTCGTCTTTTTAGATATATGACTTTTTTATTTTTTTTGAAAACTTACTCTTTCAAATAAGTTATGTTGTGGGTAAATCCGAGCTGACCTCAGGTCATGAGGAAAGCCCATAGTCTAGCGGGCCCACGTACAGGTTCTCAAGCTCATGCATTAAATCTAACCCGAGACTAGGTGGGGGACAAGAGTCGAGGCTGACCTGAGACTAGGCTGAGGACGAGAACCGAGGCTAACTTGAGACTAGGCGGAGGACAAGAGCCGAGGCCGACCTAGGACTAGGCCGACGATAAGAGCCAAAGCCGACCTGAGACCTTTAGGACGACCTGAGGTCATTCACACAGGACGTCCTACGAAGTGAGGAGCTCAGGTGATGAGCTTTGCCCCTAGGCTGATCAGGCCCACGACCGCCATAAATGCGCGCAATAGATCAGGGACGAGTCCGAATAAACCGAACACATCTCCGGGAGTTACGACCATAACCCACGCAGTCGGAAATCACGTCGGCCATTACGGGCATAACATCTACGTTCAATGCCCTCTACAGCTCTCCGATTATCCTATAAATAGGAGACACTCCTACAGGCTAAGGTACGTTGAATTCTCCACCGAGAGACCTACTTCTCATCTCTCACACCCAACTGACTAAGGCATCGGAGGGCTAACGGCTGGACCCTAGCCACCCCTCTTAATTTTCCTTTGTGTTTTACAGGATCTAGCAGACCTCCAGTCTAAATCTAGATGGCACATCTGCAGGAGATCGGCGACATCCATCCATCCATCCAAGTTGGAGATCATCTCATCTTATCTGCTGACTAGTTGGAGGTCACGTCATCTCATTTGTTGACCATTTTTCAGCATTAACAGATTGTCATTGTCTATGGGAACCGACAAAGCTGTGTTCTCACCAATTCAGAGTTCATCACACAATTATAGTTTTTCCTCTCCCTGCCGAATGGCGCAGGAAGACCTGTCGAGCAAGTGCACTACCTTACAAATCTGATAGAGAGGCTTAAGAAAGAGCCCGGGAAGACCTGTCCAGAAGGACCGACGCAAGAAAACCTGCCCAAGAAGATCTGTTCGAGGTCATTCACATAGCACACGTAAGCAGCTGAAACCACGAAGCAAAGGTGGAGTTAAGCTGAGCTCATAGATCCGACAAGGGGAAAACATCTGCAAGGTCCTACCGTGACAAGGTCCTGCTAACGTCACGGATAACAAGCCGAGTTGATCCATCAAAGCCCAGAGGCCGAGGTGAGCTATTAGAGCCCATAGGCCAACAAGGCCGAGGTGAGCTATAAGAGCCCAGAGGCCGACGAGGTCGAGCTGAGCTATTAGAGCCCAGAGGGTGATGAGGTCGCGCTGAGCTATCAGAGCTCAGGGGTTGATGAGGTCGAGGTGAGCGATCAGAGCATAGAGGTTGATAAGGCCGAGCTGAGCTATAAGAGTACAAAGGCCGACGAGGCCGAGCTGAGTTATTAGAGTATAGAGGCCGACGAGGCCCCAAAGTCCTAAACTAAGAGTCGAAAGAGCGACTTGGGCAGTCGGGATAGCCTTAGACTAAGAGTCTGAAGACCAACCTAAGTAGTCAAGATTGTAATAACTCGGATCCTTACAATAATTTAAGTAATAAATTTATTAACTTTAAATTTCTGGAATAATTTAATTAGTAGTTTAATTGATTAATTAAGTAATTAAATAACTTAAATATTGATAAATTAATATTGAACAATTCGTAAGGAATTATAGTATGATCCCTTTATTAGAATTGCTCAACATGAACACTAGAACAGCGTAGAAGTGTCAGATTTCACATAAATTTACAATAATTAAGAAAAATGTCATTAGTTAAACTTAAGTTATATGACATTTTCAAATATCATTATTTCTAACAATCATTCTCGTACAAAACTCTATATACTAGTTCTAGGACACGATCTAACCGTACACATGGAATTTCAACCCTTCGATCATCCTACAAATGGCTTAATCAGAAATTGGACCATAGGTGGGCCATCTAACCTCGGATCGGCCTCGTTTTCGGTGTCATGCTCTAAAAACCCGTGGCCTACCTAATGATTGGAGTAGATTTTATATATACATCATGGTGGGACCCACGTGCACAGCGTGCACGTCACGCGTCCGGTCAACACGCGTTGACCGCGTATTGCAGAGACGGGCTTCCGTCTTCTTCTTCGTCCGCTGCGACAGCGTGCAGTGCTGTCCGGTTGGGTCTTCCACGTCGTCCATCAAGTGGACCCCAATGAAAAAATCCAAGCCGTCCATCGATTTTGTCTCTTCAACGTGTACCTTCCTCTCAAGTTTCTCTTCCATCAACCGAGCATCTACCCTTCTTCAAATCTCCGTTCAAATCAAGAAACTCCAAGATCCACAGATCTGCCGTGCATGGATGGGCCAGACCTCTTCCAGATCTCCGTGTGGACCCCACCTAGATGTACAATGAATCCCATGCGCAAAGAAATTCTAAAATACGGTTGGTCTCCTTCTCTAACTCAACCGAGGACTCCTCCCTACACACCCATCTACCCAACGGACGGTTGGGCTATAAGACCCCCCAGGCCGTGTTCTCCTTCTTCAGAGAACGCAAGAGAAAGAGAGAGAGAGAGAAGTTGCGAGAGAGAGAGAGAGTGAGGCGTTAGAGAGAGAGAGAAGGAGAGAGAGAGAGAGTGAGAGAAGGTGGTGTGGTGCCGTGACCCTGCTGTTGCTGCGCCGCAGCACTGCTGGATCCTGCTCCAGCTAAGAAAGAAGGAAGAAAGAAGAAAGAAGAAGAAAGAAAGAAAGAAGGAAGATAGAAGAAAGAAGAAGGAAGAAGAAAGAAGAAAGAAGAAGGGATCTCTTCTCAACTGAGTCAACTCGTTGAGTCGACTCAGTTCGGTCCTTTTCAAGTCTAAGGAAGTTGCATGTAAGTGATTCTTCACATGGTTTTCCGCTAACTTCTCCCAAATACTTCCTTCTAGTTGTTTTTCAAATTTGGGTTTGAGTTGTTTCAATTTTAAGTTATTCTCAAGTCTTTAGATTGATCCTAGGTAAGGGATTCTAGCTCTTGTTGTATTCTCCAATTCCATATCTACATTCTTTACTTTTCTTGTAGATCTTTCTCCACTTTTCTACGTAACCCTACGTAGAGGTTAAACATAAGTTGAATGCACTTCCTTCGAATTTGCCACCTAAGTTTCAAATATAAAAACCCTAGCTAAACGAAACGTAGATGCATAATACATTGTTGTTGGTACAAAACTTTATGTAACTTTATGTGACTTACCTCTTTAACAACTCTCTTAATTTATGATGAATAATTAGATGAAGAATTACTTAATTGAAGATGACACATGCATGGTGTGATTGAGTTTGAATGATGACATGCATTGTATGTTTGAATAGTGCTTTCATAACTCATGACATGTACATACACTGCGACAGAACATGAGCATGGTTGATTTGACTCCTGGCGTGCATGGTTGATTTGCCGCCTCGCTGTACCGGTTAGGTGAGCATGGTTGATTTGCGACAGGTTCCTAATGTTCAGTGGCAGTGAGTTCTGGTCGTTTTCCTTATTGAGCATGGTTGATTTGCTCGGTTGGATCAGTGGTGCATGGTTGATTTGCTCATTGGCTTGCATGATTGATTTGCCGCCTCGCTGTACCGGTTAGGTGAGCATAGTTGATTTGCGACAGGTTTTTAATGTTCAGTGGCAGCGAGTTCCTAGACGGTTGTGGCTCTCACACGTATCATAACATACATAACATCATGATAATCATGTTCCATTCATGATAAAACATAAAGTGTATTAATCATAACCTTATCCTCGTATATTTCATACAATCCTATCTGTTGATATTTTACATTTAATCTCTTATTAATTGGAATATTACCTGTGCTGGAAATGACCTCATTGGGCTTTAGCTCACCAAAATCACCACAGTTCCTGCAGGATTTCAGGAGGAAGGAGGAGCGGCTGAAGCAGAATATCTGGACGACTATTTTTATTAGAAGATTTATCCTTAGATTAGGTGGTTTAATTTACTTCTTTTTGAAGACGATTGAAACAGACTTTAATAGATTTAAATGTTTTGCAGAGTAGATGTAGTTGTTTGATTTAAATTACAATTTGAGATTTAAGTTATGATTAATAAAGTACTTTAATTTGGTAGTATTGTGGTATGTGGAATGGAATTTCTCTAAAGGTTATGATTGAATTAAATTCGCACTCTGGAACTCGGGCCTTGGGTAGTTGTACTCGAGTCTTGAATTTCAGGGCGTGACAAAGATAGCCTAAGACTAAGAGTCTGAAGACCAACATGGGCAGTTAGAATAGCCTAAGACCAAGAGTCGAAAGACCGACTTGGATAGTCGGAATGGACGAAAGAGTCGGACCAAAACACGAAATGTTTAGAATCAGATGGGAGATTCTCTCTTAGGTGGACATCTGTCTCACCTCGTCTGCTACCAAAAATCTTTAACAACAAGTTATATTCTAGTTGAATTAGGACTTTTGTTAGGGTTAGATTTTTTCTATGTAATTTCGAATTAGGGTGTAATTGAAAAAATAAATATTAGACATTATTCGAAAAAAATTGAGTTTTATCTCTTTTTACTTGTGGATTCAAGGTTTTGCCTAGTTGAGGAAGATGGTGATATTTCTCCTCCTTTTTACACCCTTCCTTACGTCAAGTTTTGGATGGCACCCAAGAAAGGCTTCCTCTAGTGAGAATGGGATGAATAAAAAATAAAGTTGACCTAAGAATTAATGGATATGATTACTGACGCAGGGAGGGCGTGGTAGGTCGATCACCGTCTCCCTAACCGAGTATTTCTTGAATCCACGAGAAGAAATAAAAGAATAAAAAGAGGAAATTAATTCTGAATAATGTTTTTTGATAATTGAATGAATAATAAACGGAATTACAATGCATATAAATAGGAAATTAAACCCTAAGTAAAGTATCAGACTCCAACTCAACTCAAACTCCTAGAAAACGCAACTTACTATTTATAGAAGTCGTTCAATCCTACTAGAACTCTTGGTTTTCATCCAAAAATAGAAAGTTATCAAACGGGCTCAACCAAGTTGTTCTACTAAATATTCTAAGCCCTTTCTATGTTGGACACTAACTCTAAAACCCTGTAGATTCAAAGTTATGATCGAATTAAAACTTACTATAAATAGTAAAACTGAAAATAAACTAGCCTAATGACCGTCGATACGGTCGAATCTCGCGATTCCGGCATGGGCAACCCAGCATAGCGGGGTTGGTTGGCTAAACTCGAGCTACCCCAAATTGATATATTATATGTCCCGAAACTCATTTCGGATTGCGAGATACGGCCGGTTTACGGTCCTGATGGTCCGGATCACTTTCGACTCCGACCGATCTTCTTTTGATCCATCTGGGCCATGAAATAATCAGCAACCCATTCTACATTAATTACTCATCCCAACTTAGGCGAACCACCTTAAGGGCTAGGGTTAGGCAATCAAGATTGCTCCAAGAGTTGGGCTTGGGATTGAATTATAAGCTTGATGTTCAAGCAAGCTAGGCCATGAATGATGATGAATAGCTCAGCATACCCGGCTCAACTTGTTGCCCTAGTGTTATACTATATAATGCATAGCTATTAAAAGTTTAAACTACAAAGTCGGTATAGTAATCTCCATACAACACAATGTAAAGAACTTTAGCACTCTGGTAAAATGTGGTGCATGATATAAAGGCACTCATAAAATATCTAAATTATAGACCTTAGTGTAAATAGTGAACAATACATTAATACACTTATTTAAACTCATGCTAATTAGGTAGGTTATACACTTGGCTGAAAAATAATTTTATTTGTCATAGGTGCCATGAAAAAAGCTCAATACTTGAAAATATATGATGATTCATATATAAAAATTCTATTAGGTGAGCCGCACTTAATTATCATATTTGGATTATTTGGATTGAGCAATTCGGTAAGCCTTTTGATAGTTGTAATCGGTATAGATAGCTTTGGGGTAGAACGTTTGAACTATGATTCTTATACACAATTATTTATATGGATATAAAAACCTATGATATGAAGACTTTAAAGGACTATAATACATGTCTTAATTTCCTCACCAATATGTTAGAAAATTCTAATTCTATTAAGTTTATAAGAAGGTAAGGTGCAGATGATGGATAGACTTTCAGCTTATTTACTATTCAAGTTACATCATAAGAATACACTTATTCATTATATGTTAAATATTTATATAATATTTATGTAACTTATCTTCAACTTATCCAGCTCAACTAAGATTACCATAATCCCGGTCGGCCCCTCACCGGGGGCCTCTTTAACCCATTAAGCTTGGGCTAGGCCAGGGCTTAACCTTAGCTCAATCTATCAGGATTACCTAATAATCATGGGGTGGGCCATAAGATGATTTGGAAGGTGTTTTTAGATGGTTGTATATCATTTTATATTGGTGGCCCACCTGATGATTAGATCGGCTGAATTAGTGGAGAGTCCTTTTTGTTCCTAGGATAACTCTCATTGACGGGTTGGATGCCATTTAAATAGCATGGTGGTCCCACCAACAGCTACTTTAATAAAATCTCCTTTCTCCAATAAGAACTAAGAGTTTTTCGGACTAAAATGGTGGCAGAGTGACAATCCTCTCTCTTTTTAGCAATTTTATAGGAAAAATGATCCAGTGCTCCACTCTTTGAGTAATTTTTAATACTCCAAGTTGTGCCCATGAATGGATCAAACTGAACAGTTGATTAGGTTTGGTACACCTTAATGGGCCACCATGCTCATCAGATGAAGCTGGTATCATCTCTGGTGGACATCTATTTTCTCAAGCCATGATCTTGATCATTTGTTTTATGGGCCATTGATCAGATGAATGGAATTGCACAAACTAATGGACGGTCCAAATTAATAGATTCCACTGTCCAGATTAATGGACACACTCTATAATTAGATAAAAATCAAAGACCATCAAACCAGACCACAGAAGGAAATTCAAGGGCAAAATGGGAAGTGTATGTGTTCACAGATTTTCGACTAAAGATGGAATGAATCACGTGCGGAAATTTCTCCGATTTTACGACAAGAACGGTCCTACCCAATTAGTGTCCTTTTAATTACAGAATCCTAATTACATTAGTACTGCCACTAGTACCATAAACTTACGGTACTTCACCATTTTCTGCTAATCTATCACACGTGTAATAAATCCCACCCGTACAAGAGATCTGTCCCAATACGTAGATTCTACGAACTGAAATTCATTCTGACTTACTCATCAGGTACGACACAGAGTAATATCATTTGTAGGCCGCACAAAATGAATCAACGTATATTTCTCGTCCACGTTTTAAATGCATCGTTCAATTTCAGTACTTACGTTTATAAAAATGGTGAAATATTTTGAAAGGTATGGAGTTTTTAAAATTGTGGAGAAGAAAGCTGCCGTATGGAAAGATTTCGGTACGACCGGATGTACCTGATAAGCGATTTACCGGCAAGTCATTTGGACAAGAAGGAAAAAAAACGTGGGTGTTTTCGTCATTAAATCTCATAATCAGCTCAGAGCGGTAATCTAACTGCCACGTGTCGGTCGTAAAATCGGATTTCTCTACAGCTGTAAAACGCTCCCCGGTCACGCGCCTGGATAAGCTCCAGCTGGCCCCGTGTTTTTAGATAACGATACATTTTCTCCATCCCAGTACTCATGCGTTGCTACTCGCGAGCGTAGGCATCTCCATCTTATTCTCTATACAAGGACCAATGTGGCACACATGTATAAAATCAAGACCGTTTATCATGTGGGACATTCACTATAAGTTATATATTGTTAATTTAGACCGGTTTTTTAAATATATGTAAGATCAATATGGACCATTATTCGAGTTTTTCAACCGTCTGTCTTTTAATATTCACTGTGATCTGCATCATGAACGTTCTAGATTTTTTTCTATTTTGTAGAATATACATGAATGTGCTAGCTAGCACAACAAAGGAACGGGCAGATCTACCACAAGCTTAGCGCGTGTGTAGAGAGTGGGATTCAAATGGCTACACGCGCGCTTTGAGAGACTTTTGCGTCTCCGTGTGAACTAGGTCTGCGACGTGTCGAGTTGGATCGCGAGGATTTGTTATAGACCGTTCGATCTCGTGTGGGTCTTGGTCTTCGACGGTGGGAAGGTGTGAAAGCTAAGCCGGCGCTTGACTTCTGACGTGGAATGTAGTAACTATGAACCTATCTTGTTGCTTCCTAGGACGACACGTAACCGCCTTCTTATGAGGACTTCTTTATCTGTGCCGCTGGAAAACTAGACTTTTGTACCCCTTTCATGACACGTCCAAGGATCTCGATGATCTGGATCGTCCATTTATCTGGGCCCATGTGAATGCTTTTTAATCTGTACTGACAAATAGGTTCGGTGAAAATGGACAGTTCATCAAAATGGACAGTTCATCGATATTCAACCTTTTTATTCAATCTACCGTTTTAAGTTACCATCCACGTAGCACACTATACAAGGTCAACATGTAGCGGCTATATAACATCCCAGCCGTTGAAATGACCGGTAACAATGATCTTCAAGGAGGGGACGACTTTTTCAACCGCTCAGATACACTTTGCACATTTGTTTCCCGTGGTATGGTCCATCTGAGATTTGGATCTGCTTCATTTTTTGGATCATAGCTTAAAATGAGCTTTAAATCCGGATGGACGGCGCGGATGTAACAAGGAACATACGTCAAGGTGGGCGAGGATTTCCCGTCGAAAGCCTTGCGAAGGAAGTTCCTGCACTGGGAAAAAGGTGGGGCCCAAAGTGATGTTTTTGATAAATCCACCCCGTCCATCCGTTTTGGGAGCTCATTTTAAGATCATGTAAAGAAAATTAACCGGATCCAAGACTCAAGTGGGTCTCACTAAAGGAAAAAGGTGGGTAAGTAAATTACGACATTTGAAACCTGCCTGGGTCCACAGTGATGATTATATGACATCCATACCGTTCATAACGTTGGGATGAACTGGAAACACAAATATTATCCTGATTCGAAACCTGTGGCTCCACAAATATTTCAACTGTAGATGTTCAATCCTCACGTTTTCGGCCCACTTGAGTCTTGGATCCGGTTCATTTTTGTTTTCATGTTCTAAAATGAGCTCCCAAAATGGATAGACGGAGTGGATTTATCAAAAACATCACTGTGGGCCCCACCTTGTTTCCCAGCGCAGGAAATTCCTGCGCAAGGCTTTCGCAGGAAATCCGCGCCCCGTCAAGGTAAGCCCCAGAGGTTAAGGGACCACCCGCCTCGGTGGATCGGGGGACCCAACGAAGCCGCGCCCCATTGAGCTGTCCGGTCAATGAGCCAACTAAGCGACCAAGGATGGTGGGGCCCACTAGATGGATGGATCCTTGATGGGGAGCCCACATGATAGTGTGGTCCGCAAGACACGGTCCCTTTTTCTTGTAATTTATGATGGTGATGGATGGATTGATGGCGTGCCACGTGAGCACACCATGCGTATGTAGGTGACGTGTCCGGTAGGAATTGAAGTACGTGGTCATGAGGACTTGTGGCATTGACCCGATGGGGGGGGCGGCGTGTCCGGTTGAAATAGTAGATAGTTATCCGAACCGTATTTGGTGGGACCCACAGAAACGAGTGGTGGGGTATGACGGTCCCACTTTATCCCAACCTCTCTCAAAAAGATTTTATTAAAAACTCCCCGAGACCGACCAAACGATGTGGGCCCCACCACCAAAAAGTTCCCTTCCTTCCTTCGTGACCAGCAAGAGTTTCCACTCCTCAGAGTAGCCGTCTCAAATCCCACCACCCTGCCAGGAGTACGTTGCAATATCACGGTGGCCGACACACCACCCACGTAAAATCTGGATGGTCCATTCATCAGGTAGGCGGCATTTAATTTGAATCTGGACCGTTGCGCTGTATCTTTCATCCGTCGATGCTTTTATTCACATCTCTCCATCTGATTAGTAGGTTCGTATGATTTTAATAACAACAGATAGTAGTAGAGGGGTGTACAAGTTGAACGGTCCGGATGCCTCATACACGTGCCGTATTTGATACGTGTTTAGAGAGTAGAATACATCCCGACGTACACGGAGCCGTATTAATCACCGACAGATTAGGTTTGCTAGAATACATCCCGACGTACTAATACAGAATGCGCTGGGACTTGATTTTTTCAATCTGTAGACGTATTTAAACGATCTAAACCGTTTAAATGATGGGAATTACCGTATATATGGGAAATGGAAAAAATAGAAACTGATTAGATGGTGTTATTTAAAATATTTATATAATTAGTATTTTCCTCTTAAATATAAATGATGGTCTGTATATCAATTGAAGTATGAAAGTTTTTGTTGTTATCTTTCATCGAAAGTGAGACCCACCATATGAACGGCTTGGGTTAATGATGTGGATAACTATCCAACGGATGAAGCCCCGACGTATCCTATTGTAATACACCGGGATGTATTCTAGAAACGTCGGCGACATGTTCCTCGCAATTTCGTGAGTTGAATAATACGCGCATCTAGTATATGCGATTTCTTCATTCTTTTTCGCTGGAGGGTTCTTCTGTTAATCTCAGCCGTTGGATTAAAACCTCTTAATCCCGGCAAAACGAGGATCTCCCCACTTGGATTTTTGTGAGTGGTTTGGAGATTCCGGTCTGACTTGAAGCTTATCTATTTCCGATAGGTAATCTAATCGTACGGTCATGTCACTAATATGGAGAGTGATCACATGAGTAGGAGCGTGCGGTAATTACCATACGTTAAGAGTTGTGTGGGGCCCACCATGACTTGAGAGTCCCATCCATCCATCCATCCACTAGATTCACCCTGCATCCCAAAATCCATCCTGATCTAGAGCTCAGGTGGCCCACAACAAGTGAATACATGGGTTTCAGGCATGATTGGATATTTCTCCGCAAGATGTGTCCCATATGTATTCTTGATAGGGATAATTCTCAGAATTTACGGTAAAAATGAGTAAGCACAGAAGTTGGACGGTTTGGATTCTACATAAACTTCATGGGTAGGACTCGTATATCTCGAACGTATATTGATTACCATATTTCGGAACCCACATCATCATTCCCTTCTTAAGCTGATCGCCAATAGGGAGCGGATTGACCTGTCTGGGTATGTGTGGGGCCCACATAGATGTCCTAAAAAATCCACTCCGTCCATCTGTTTTGAAAGACCAGAATAGGTTAGGATTCTTAAAATCATATAGATCCAAAACTCATGTGGGCCATACCACACGAAACAGTAGAGATTGAACGTATGGTGGTGACAGAAGTTTTGTATAAGAATGATATTTGTTCCTACAGTTTATCTGACAATGCACACTGTCCAAATTAAGCTCCGTCAAGTATGATCCACAAGTTACTAGATTGGACGATCCTGATCATCTAATTCGACCACTGAATTCTGATAGTTGAAAATAACTTTATACTGTCCATTTGATAGGGCCCATAATATGGACAGTACAGATTTCCATACATGCATGCCACTTTCTACGGAGCGTGAGTCACACCACCGCTTAAATTGGAGCGGATCAGATGTGTTCCCCGAGTATAACACCTTAGTCGGTTTTACCCCCAAACGTGGGCCTGTTGAGTGTGGGGCCAAGTCAACACTGAGCATAGTCGGGAGTTTGGATGGTCTGATGCTCGATATTCATGTGTTTTAGGACAAAAGCCATTGGACTGTTCTGTAAGCGGCCGGGCTCACGACGGTCAAAGTGACTGGCCACCTAATATTGGTCTGATCTATTCTATTTCTCGTTGAACTTTTTTTTGTTATGGACGGGTGTCCCGACCCAATATGACCGGGTCGCGAGCTTAAGTGCGGGGTTTCTTATTTTGAGTTGTAATATCCGGTTTTACTATATAAAAGGGTATAATTCGAGATTAGGCTATGAGATTAGGGTTTCTATACGTATAAGGTGAGAAAATGTGAGAGGATTAGCAAAAGGGTCATCTCTATGTATGGGAGCATAGAAGAAGGTAAGTGTATTGCTTGTAACTTCGTTCTTCTTCATAGTAGAGTTTTGCAACGTGGTTTTTTACCCTTGTTTGGGGTTTTTCCACATAAAATCTATCTTGTGGATTGTTGGTTTGTTTAAATTCATCTTCTAGTTATTATTACTTTCTGTTTATCGTTTGTGGGTGAGACAGGAGATTGGATCTCGGATCACCAGCGTTGTTGGCGTGCTGCACAACAAGGCCCACCTTGATGTATGTGTTATATATCTAATTATCCACGCCGTCCATCAGTTTTTCCGATCATTTTATGTTATATTCTCAAAAAATGAAGCATATCCAACTATGAACTGGACCGCACAGTAGGGATTGAATATCCACCATTAAAAACTTGTTGGGCCCACAAAAATTTGGGTCAAGCTGATTTTTGTGTTTTCTCTCCGTCCAGGTCTGTGCAACCTTAGCAACAGGTTGGATGAAAAATAAACATTACGGTAGGCCTCGAAAGTTATTAATGGTGAGCATTCAATAACCACTGTTTCCTGTGGTATGGTCCAATTAAGATTTGGATCTGCTTCATTTTTGGGACCATTCACTGAAAAGAGCTGAAAAAACTGATGGATGGCGTGGATATACAATATATACATCAAGGTGGGCCCCACCTTCAGGCAACACACCCACTTTGGGGTTAGAACTAATCAGACGTGTCAATCCAGAACATATCCATAGAGAAAGGATTAGCACAATCTCTCTACTGACATTGGGAACGTTTTGTTTTGTCGATGGGGAGTTATTTTATACTCTGGCTGCCTATGACGCTTGATACACAGGCTTGTAGAAATGGTACAGTGGCAGATATTAACTCAAATTAAACCGACTAAAAACTTTTCTAAGTTACCCTCTAAAAATAAGATTGGATTAACAATCCTAACTATAAGATTGGGCGTTGGATTGAATGGAAACTTGTTTCTTGAAATAAGACCGTTGGATATTTTTCATTTTTAATCGTCAATAAATGTCAAACAGTAAGCTTTTATTTCATCCAATTTAGGTGGTTTACTTTAAATTAATTGTATACCACATTTGCAATTTACCAATAATTTCCAACTGCCTGTGTATCATCCGTCGCACTCTGCCAGAGCATCGAAATATTTCTCTTTGTCGATAGACAGAGATGCCAATGCAACATACCAACGAATATTACTCGTTGACGTCGACTAATTCCACACGCATACGGCGTGTAGAGCTCCGCCCATCTGGATAAGGCACACGTGCCAATATATAACAAGTGTGCGAGATCTGATCTTTCCATATGGTTGGGCTCAACGGTTAGATCTTCAGGTGGGTCACAATGTACAAAGTAAACTCACGGTCAAAACCATTTCACCTGTCCATTTGTTTGTGCTATGTCGCCCACTTGATTTGTCAGATGTCTGGATTTTTAGGCCAGATGGAAAGCTGGGATTTGGCACATGTGTGTACGGTGGGTGGGCAGGGCTCCCACACGCGAGTGGAATTAGCAATCGCACGTTTTTTTTTTTGTTTTTGTGGTCCACTTATCCATGTTGTAAACAAGCACCCACACGGTTGGATAGTTATGTGTTGCCTTTTTAGTTAGGTGGATATGATGGCTTCTAGATGGCTGGACCATCTGTTTTCCAATTTAAAAAGTCAGTCTTTAATAAGTTCATACGTGCGCACAGTTATCTAATGCATACGCTACCACGTATACCATCGTGGCAGATATGTCCTATATCCAAGCCAACCATAAAAAGGGTACTACTCTTTAGATTCACTATACTAAAAATCACATCGTTTCATTAGTTAGATGGGCCACATTTAACTGAACAAATGTACGGTGGAAAATATCAGCCAAAGTTTTTTAACTCGTCCATTTATTTGTACTATCGTGGCACAAATGCTTAGTGGAAAATCTTCATCTTTTTAAAGTAGGATCTACATGATGTGATCTACATGATGGATGGACTGGATGTTTCACTTGTATGCCACACGAGCATATGCAATGCAGATTGCATCACTGTTTTGTACACGTGTGTGGGTCTAGCAAAGCTCGAAGAATTCTCATGGAAAGATACCCACTATTCATGTGACGTGGCAACTCATTTGGTTTCCTTTAGTTAATTAGTTGGTGGTAGATACAAACTTATTAGCTTTTGAGGAATGATTATATACACCCATATGCATGCTAAGCTTACGAAGCTGCACCTCTTTCCTGCCAACGTGTCACATATTCGTGACATCCTAGCCACACAAAAGGTGGGAACCATCGTTAAGATCAGCTGGTGCGAAAACCAGGATAAGGAACTGGTTAGGTGGTTAAGTACTTATGGAATTGTCGGCCATCCGTTGATTTTGATGATGGAACCGGCCTGGTTCTGGATTGTGTGGTCTTTATGATGGGGCCACCTTTTGAAGGGCTTGCATTTCCTGCACATGTGACACATTGGCTGGAGAAGCAGTGCAGCATGGTGGAGCTGCATGTCACTACTCCTGTTAGGTCTTGTTCGGGATGGAAATATTATTTCTCATGTTTGTTTTGAGAAATTCTATCGGTTGTTATAAAATAAAAGAAAGAGGAGAGGAAAAGATTTTTAATTGATTTTATCTTACCAACAAGGATAAGGCATGTTTATTTACAGATTAAGCTTAGCCTTCATATTAAAATCCTTTTTTGATATGGAATTAGATATTCAATACAAAGTAAAACTCCCTTATATGAACATTGGTTGTAATTTCAAGTTTCAAAGTATTTAAGAAGCAACGCGAGCCTGCACTTTAAGGGCACTTGATTAACAACTTAAATTAGATATCTGGTATTCACATATAAACCCATGCTCGTCATGTCTACTTAAAGTCCTATGGACATATCCAATTAAGTTGTAGATTAGGCTGAGTTTTTGTCCTTGTCCTTAACATTAAGGACTGGCCTGATGTATAAAGTGGATTTTATATAGAGAACATTGTGGGAACAATCTAGGTTTATGTGACCTTATCAAGGATGTCAAATACTGAAACATTATGGTGGGCCTTAAGAAGTTTTAATGATGGGCGTTTAGTCACAATTGTTTCCTATAGTACGGTCCACTTGAGATTTGGATATGTTTCATTTTTGTGCTCATACCCTAAAATGATTTATGAAAACCGATAGATGGCATGGATGTAGAATACATACAGCAAGGTGGCCACCACAGTGAGTGCTGCTGCATCTTGATGAGGTTGGAGCAGCAACTAATGAGATAAAGACAAATCCTTTCATTTTCATGGCAGTGCTGGAAAAGATTTGCGCCTAACCATGGTGTATTTGTTTCATCCATGCCGTCCATCCAATTCACTAGCTCATTGTAAGACACTAGCAAAAAAGGAAAAAAGAAAATAAAAAAAGCATATCCAAATATCAGGTGGATCATATTATGGAAACAGTGGTGGTTGAATGCCCAATGTTAAAAAGTTTATAAGGCCCACTGTAATGTTTAGTTGCCATCCCACTCGATGATTGAGTCATACAAACCTGCAGTAAGGGAAAACACAAATATCAACTTGATCAATCTTTCGTGGCCCCACCAAAGTTTTTAATGGTGGGCATTCAATCAATACTTTTTCCTATGGTGTGGTACACCTGATATTTGGATCTACCGTAGTTTTGGGCTCATGTATTAAAATGAGCTGGAAAAATGGATGAACCGCGCATATATCATAATGAGCTATAAAACTTTTCGAGCACCAATATGTGTGCATGCCGAGAGGTCACTACCAATCCAGTTCCGAGAAAAAAGGTGGCGTGTCTGGTGTCAGAGATCTACTTCCAACAGCTGCCGCATTGGGATTGTCTCTGGGTGTCAGAGATCAACTTTGGTTTCCTTGTCTCCTATCCCTGTGAGGTTGCCAAATAGATTCACCACTCAAGCATGAAATTGGAAATTTGATGTAATGTATAGCCCAAGCTGTGAGTCTTCTGCTGTTAGGGCGTGTTTGGCGCGTGGTATTAGAAGGGATGGGATAGTATTAGGTGGGATTAACATCATTTATTGCACAATGATTACATGTCGGGTAATCTCATGGTATTTCCATATCCAATCCCATGTTTGGGATCAGATACTTACCATGGGAAAACCATTGGATTAAGCAAAATCCCGTTTGGCGGACCATGGAATTGCAATTAAAGGACCAAATTCACAACGGATGTCCGTCACTTGAACATGTATATAACCATAGTATCATGTATAAAGGACTTATATGGATGGACGACATGGATAAAACACATGCATCAATGTGGGGCCCACGTGTGTGGGATTTTGAAATCCCATGGAAATCCCATATGAGATCCAGTGCAATTCCATCCCACCTAATCCCAAGCCTCCCATCCTTCCCAAACATCATATGGAATTTGCACGGAACCAAATGCAATTCCATCCCACTAAATCCCATCTAATACCATGCCCCAAACACCCCCTTAGCAATTCCTTTCTCTTCTCCCTATCGTCTTGTGGGTGTCTCCATCCTCTCTTCGCTTTTCTTGCTTTTCTTCCCTTTCTTTCTTTTTGTTCTTTAGGAGCATGCTCATTCTTATGTTGTATCCTTTTTCAGGCTATGTAGCGTTTCAAGTGTGGTACTGGCACCACTCAAGATGTCCTTTACTGTGGAGGCCCACCTTAATGTTATTCTATATCCATTCCGTCCATCTATTCTTTTCATATCATTTTAGTGCATGATTCTAAGCATGAAACAGATTCAAATCTCAAGTGGACCATAACATCGAAAATAATGATGACTGACCATTAAAAACTTCTTGAGAGCCATAAACATTTCGGATCATGGTGATATATATATTTCTTAATCTTCATCCACAATCGTATGATCTTATCAATAATTTAGATGGAAAATAAACATTAAGAAAACACTATGATAGGCCTTAAGAAGTTTTCAATGGTGGGGCATTCAATCATGGCTGTTTCTTATAATATGGTCTACCTAAGATTTGGATCTGCCTCATTTTTTGGTTCATGCACTGAAATGATACGAAAAATTGTTGGAAACGGACATCTCAAATCAATGCACACAGAGACAATCGGCCGGTCGGTGGGGGTGTCCAACCGCAGTGGAGGCCCAGGCAGCAATGCTGCTGTCCAGTTTTTATGCCATCCGGCCGGTAGGGGTGTCCGATCGGTCGGCAGTGTCCTAGTTCAACATGGTTTTTTGTGCGGTTTGCGCGCAAGAGGTTTCTAAATCCGTTTTTTCTTCCTATTTAAGGGGTATTACGAGATTGGAGGTTTCCAAGGTTGCAAAGGGAATTGAGGGAGCTTCTAGGTAAGAGAAAGAGCTTGGAGAAGAGGGTTTTCTTCTTGGGTAAGCTTGGGATTTCTCTTGTGGGCTTGTGTTTTGGGTCTTGGGTTCCATCTCTTGTAACTTCTGATACTATAGTGGATTGGTGTCGCTTTGTGCTGTAGTTTCTTACTCGTGAGGGGTTTTTCTACGTTAAATTCGGATTGTCTATGTGTGGGTGATTGCATGCATTGTGTGGCTTGTTTGATTGAATTTGTTGCTTGTGTTCGGCTTTGCTTCCGCTGCCGGCCTCTCCTATCCCAACAACTGGTATCAAAGCGATCGTTGGGGTGTAGCAGAAATTCAAATCTGAGATAAGAGCATGGCATCAGGCATGAGGTTCGACATAGAGAAGTATTCGGAAAAAAATAACTTTGAGCTTTGGAAGGTGAAGATGAAAGGCCTCTAATTCAGTAAGGATTGCAAGATGCTCTCCTTGGAGAGCGACCAGAAGCTATGAAAGAAGGAGAGTAGAAGAAGATCGATGAAAAGGCCACTGTCTCAATCCAGTTGTGCATGGCAGATGAGGTCCTATACAACGTCATGAAAAAGAAGACTGCAGCTGCAACATGGGCGAATTTAGAGAATATCTATGCGAAGAAATCTCTTGAAAATTGCATATACTTGAAGCTTCAGTTGTACAATTTGAGGATGATGGAAGGGGCCGATGTTGAGAGCCACATCAGTAATTTCAATAGGCTTATTTGCAAGTTGATGGATATAGATGAGCCGATGAAGGACGAGGATCAAGCGTTTATCCTGTTGAATTCTCTTCCAGAATCATATGAGTCGCTCAAGAACTCTTTGTGCGCAGGTAGGGAGACTATTGGCGTAGAAACCGTTATCTCAGCCCTTCAGGCGAAGGCAATGAGAAGGAAAAGCGGCGGCGTGGGTCCTTCTACTGATGAGGCACTGGTTATGAGTGGGAGGAATTCTGAGCAGGGTGGAGGATCTCCTTCATCGAGATCTAAATCAAAAGGCAAGTGGAGGTATAAGGTGAGATGCTGGAACTGTAGGGAAGAAGGACATGTGAAAAGGGATTGTTCGAATCCCGGGAAAAGGCAGGAGAGATCTGGAGATTCTTCTAGGGAAGGAACCAATACTATAGAGGACGGTGGTGACGGCTGTGATGTATTGACTGTATCCGGCATAGCAGCCTCTTGGTGGAGAGTGGCTCTTGGATTCAGGGGCATCATGTCATGTATGTCCTGACCGAAGTTCATTCATGTCATACAAGGAGTATGATGGTGGATCGGTGTTTGTGGGCGATGGCTACGCTCGCAATGTAGTAGGGATTGGTTCGGTGCGCATTAGGATGTTCGATGGAGTCGAACGGATCCTTGAAAGTGTGAAGCATGTCCCTGAGATGAAGAGGAATGTGATATCTCTTAGTTGCACTCGAGGCGAAAGGGTGCAGGTTCATCGGCTGCGATCGGTATTGTAAAGTGGTGATGAGAGCACGCGTGATAATCAAGGCACGAAGGTGCGATAATCTTTACAAGGTGATCGGGAGCACTATTCATGGTGGAGCTGCGGGATTGGCAGTGGGATCCACGGTTGCTCAAGTGTGGCAAGAGAAAAAGGGCCACATGGGAAGGGCCACATGGGAAGGGCAACAAGGTGTGTGAAGATGCAAGGATGAGGTCGATGGGGCATGAGAAGCGACGGGACTATAATGATGACGAAGTAGAGGTAGGGATTGTGTGTGGCAAGGTGGTGCATGATGATTTGAGTTGTGGTGGAGTTTGTTGAAAACGGACGTCTCAAATCAATGCACACAGAGACCACCTGGGCGGGCGGTGGGGGTGTCCGACCAGCCGGTCACAGTGGAGGCCCAGGCAGCAATGCTGCTGTCCAGTTTTTATGCCATCCGGCCGGCGACCGGCCGACGGCCGGCCGGTAGGGGTGTCCAACCGGTCGGATGATCGGTCGGCAGTGTCCTAGTGCAACACGGTTTCTTGCGCGGTTTGCGCGCAAGAGGTTTCTAAATTCATTTTTTCTTCCTATTTAAGGGATATTACGAGATTTGAGGTTTCCAAGGTGGCAAAGGGGATTGAATGGGCTTCTAGGTGAGAGAAAGAGCTTGGAGAAGAGGGTTTTCTTCTTGGGTAAGCTTAAGATTTCTCTTGTGGTCTTGGGTTTCATCTCCTGTAACTTCTGATATTATAGTGGATTGGTGTCGCTTTGTGCCGTGGTTTTTTACCCGTAAGGGGTTTTTCTACGTTAAATTCGGATTGTCTATGTGTGGGTGATTGCATGCATTGTGATTGCATGGTGTGGCTTGTTTGATTGAATTTGTTGCTTGTGTTCGGCTTTGCTTCCACTGTCGGCCCTCCTATCCCAACAAAAATGGATGGATGGTATGGATATAGGATGCATACATCAAGGTGGGCACATGGCAAGGGTTGCACCGTCTTGGATGAGGTGGGCAACACCTAATTACCTATGGAGAAAACGTAGGAAAGGAAATATCCTTTCTCGAAGGTCACAGTGAGAAAATGATAGGATGATTTTGATGGAACATTGGCAACTTAGGACATTCAATTTCCCTTCCTATTTCATAATTTCTTGAGAAACTTTATTTCATTTCCCACCATTTACAAGTCCTTTAAGCTTTTTTTACCTTCATCATGGTGAGTCACACATGATGAACCCATTTGATGAAATTAAGACACATACTGGGCACATACACCCAAACTTTGGTTAGCATACCATTCTTATTGTTCCCGTAGTGAGGCCCACATGAGTTGTGGATCTTATTTTTTTTCTCTAACCCATGTCTATAATTGAGGAGCTCATCTGATGGATGGAGTGGATTTCACATATACAACATGGTGGGCCTTAAATAGTTATAAGTGCTATCTGCCTTTAAGTACTCAGATGAGTACTACATTTGATTGTACAAGTTGAGCAAAAGTATAACTGTGTTGGAGTTTGATTGGATGAAAATCTGCCATTAAAAATTGATCTCCATAAGATATTTTGAAAAGTTGTTCATCATTTGTAATCATTTATTATCTAATTAAATCCTATCATGTTGTGTTTGCGCGCTTAACTTGATATAGGCAGGCTCGTACCCAATCCAACTCTACTGAGTCAGTATTGGTACATTGCCCCAGTGTATTCCCAGCTCTCAACCTCTATCATGGTAGGATTTAATTAGACCGCGGTCCCCATTAAAGATGAGCTCCATCACTTACCATACAATCAAATCCATCCACGTCATGAATAAAGGAAACTCGTAATGAATTGAATGATGGGGAGCTCATCACCCACCTCGGAAGTAAAACAATGTGGCGAGACTTGATTGACCGTGCCGTGTGCTATCACACTTGAGCTGATTACTTTGCTGAGAAACTTTGAAAAATAAAGACCTTAGCCCATTTCTAACAAGCCTAGGCGGCTCCACCAATCAAATCTCATCACATCCTTTCATGACTGAGGTGGGTGAGGTGGGTGGTGAGCTCCTTGTCACCCAACCTGCCTCCTGTTTTCAAGGCAGGGTAATGCAGCTAGTGCCACGTATATGAGGTGTCCATTTTGTTTATGCTGTGGCTAAGGATTAAGGAAGTATCACCGGCTGCCGAACAGTTGGGCCCACATGCTGAGATGGTCCTTGACTTGAATGGTCTGTATTAATCTTTTTTTTTACACAAGTCACACATACCCACATCAGAGCTGAAACTCATGATGTCAGTGTTGAAACACTCTTCTCTATCACCAAGCCATGGGTTGAAACCCAAATAATCTCATATTCTACAATCGAATTTAATAGATGATCTCATCCATTGATTTTTACAATTGAATATGAGCCATTGTAAATCATTTTTCATTTTTAACTAATAACCATCCATCAGAAGTTCTACCACTTACATAGATTCCTTATCATTGCAAGAACCAAGTGGGTCACTTAGTTAACAAATGTACGGTTGTGGAAAACTGTCGCAAGTTTGATCTATGTGGGGCCCACTTGGATTGGTGAGTGCCATCCCACCAGTCCATTAGATGCATCTCCTCAATGTTAGACCTAGATCCAAAAATCCAGCATGATCCATGACTCAGGTGGCCCCCCACCGAAGGTAGCAATGGAAGAGATCTGGTTCTCGAGATGAACGGTGAACATTTGACGGTAATCAGATGGACAATTGGCATTCCACGTGTAAATCATGGGTGGGCCCACACAGTTAGAACGTACGTGTGTGATCATTTCACTTAAGAAGACAACAATTCATAATTCATCCACAAGGATAAGCACTGATTCATTGTATTCTATTGATATGATGGGCTTTCCGATGGATGGCGAGACGTGGATTGCCGTCGACCTTGACTACAGGAAGTTCCTCCATACGGAAGCTAGGTTGGGCCCACCGCAATGTTTCTGTGGAATCCATCACGACCATCCATTTTGCTAACTCATTTTAGGACATGAGCCTAAAAATGAGACAGATCCAAAACTCAAGTGGGCCACATGACAGAAAACAGAGGGGATTAAACATCCACGGTTGAAACATTTATGGGCCATAGAAGTTTTGGATCATGATAATATTTTTATGTTTTTAGCTCATCCCATTTAAAATGACGTTATAAGCAGTTTAGATGGAATATAAACATCATGATGAACCTATGAAGGTTTCAACTGTTGGCATTTTTCTTCCTACTTTGCCCCCGAGGTGGGTGGGATTCCTAATTGTGGCGCACACCTTGGAGTATGTGCCTTATATTCATTTTATTCTTCTTTTTTTTTAAATTTAGGTAAAAATCTTAAAAATGAAGCAGATATAAATATCAGGTGGACCATAATAGAGGAAACAGTGCTAATCAATCATTAAAAACTTCTTATGGGCCACAAAAGTTTTGGATCTGATGCTTTTGTAGCCTCTTCATCCATATGATTTTGACCTTATTAATAGGTTGGATGGAAAATAAACATTCTGATGGCCCTAGGTAAGTTTTTAATGGTGAGGATTTAATTACAACTGTTTCCTGTGGTATGGTCCACCTAAGATTTGAATGTGCTTCAGTTTTTGAATCGTGCCTTCAAATAAGCTTTCAAAATGGATGAACCGTGTCGATGTAAGGAACATACATCAAAGTAGGCCCACAGTTAGGGATCCACCCACCCAAACCGCGCCCCTGTTAGTGACCCCACTAACAATCTAACATTGAGCTTACTGGTGGTGCTGGTCAAACCTCTATGGGCCCACCATGATGTATGTGTTTTATCTATGCCATTCATTCATTTAAAAAATAAGGTAGATTCAAAGCTCAGGTGGACCAAATCATAGGAAATAGTGGGGATTGAACTCCCATGGTTGATAACTTCTTGTGGGCTACATAAGTTTTGGATCAAGCTGATTTTTGTGTTTTAACTTCATCTAGTTTCATGTGACATTATGAATAGGTTGGATGGAAAATAAATATTGCGGCAGGAAGGTTTCAACAACGGAAATCATTACTCTTACTACTTCCTATGGTGTGGTTCACACGAGATTTGGATATGTATAATTTTTTTGGGCTCATGCCCTAACCTGGGATGACAAAACAAATAGATGGATATGGAAAAAACATAAATTATGGTGGGCCAAGAAATCTTTTTGAGCATCTATTGGGGTCATTCCACCCTAGGATCTTAGTGTTGAAACAATGTCTTTTTACCACTAGGCCACCCGGTCGGACCCAATCCAAGTCATGGTATCTCCATTTCTGATGGCGGCACCTAGCCCAACTAAATCTCATCACATCAGGACTCACCAAACTCCCTCATTTGACCTGGCACCCTGGTCACATGCGATATTGGTGTACCTAACTATCCAACGAGCTATCTCAGAAATGCACGTGCTGATGATCATGCGGTCCAAAATGAACGTGGCGTGATTAAGAGCCTGCCGGGAACGGTACGGATTATACGAAAATGGTGGACCCCACAGAACAAGACATGAGAAGTGGCCCACTACAAGCTACATCTGACATCAGCTTATTAACCAAACGAAACGAACGCCCGCTCCTTGTATTTGTTATTTCCAGTAGAGAAATGATAAGGAGATTCACGTGCCACACGTACACAAGATGTAGCCCACTTGTTAAGGGAGGCAGGTTAGGTGGATTCCTGACTGTGGGCCCACCTTGATGCATGTATCTTATATCCACGCCGTCCATCCGTTTTGACAGATCATTTCAGAGCGTGATCTAAAAAATGAGGCAGATCCAAATCTTATGTGGACCCCACAACAGGAAAGAGTGGTGATTGAATGCCCACCATTAAAAACTTATTGGGGGCCACAGGAATGTTAATTTTCCATCCAACCTGTTGATGATTTCACACAGGGATTAAGGACCACACAAATATCAGCTCGATACAAAACTTTTGTAACCCCTTAGAAGTTTTTAGTGGTGGCCATTCAATCACTACCGTTTCCTGTGATGTGGTCCACCTGAGATTTGGATCTGCTGCATCTTTTGGATCATGCCTTAAAATGACCTGGCGAAATGGATGGACGGCATGGATATAAGGCACATGCATCACAGTACCCTACTGTCGGGGATCCACCCAAGCCGTGTCCCTTGTTAAGTGGGCCCTGCAATAAGCATGCAATGGTCTGATAACCGTACTAGGTCCACTCATCACGTGGGTCACATGTGTGTGTGGTGAGAAATAGACCATTGGCCATCTCTTCCTCAGCCATCCATTTTTATGATGCAGGCGTGGCGCACGTGACGACTGTGGGCTTTCACTTTAGTCGTGACTCATCCGACTCGACTCTTTTCTTGTTTTTTTGTGGGGTAGTACACCCACCGACCTTGTTAGTTACACTGCAATGGTAAACACCCCACTTTAGGACTTGATACCATGACCTCAGTGTTGAAATGAGGCTATCTTCACTCGGTCAACCACTCATCCTAGTTGACTTAGACTATGAGATTAGATCTAATTCGAGTGGGTCAGAGTTGAAAATAGGGGTGACTCAGCAATAATCACATAGAATTAACCTCGACTTGGCTGAGTCACGACTCGACTTAGCCAAATGAGTCAGTCCGAGTTGCCTAGTCTTAAAAAGCATGTGTGCTGTCTGTCACACGAGTGTCATTGTCTCGGAGTACCATCTCTTTCTAGCATATATATATATATATATATATAGAGAGAGAGAGAGAGAGAGAGAGAGAGAGAGGAATGCCCGTATGCGCACCAATTCTCACTAGGACTCTTGAGCACTTTTTGAAAGGTCATCACACGTGATGTGAGCCCTGAATCTAAACCGTTCATGTGATACAGCACTCCAAAAAACTCTCAAGACCCAACTTTCAACCTGATCCAAAGCTCGGGGGAGCCGTTGTAGAGAGAGAGAGAGAGAGAGAGAGGGAAGAAGTTGTTTCCTTTTGAGAGAGAAATCAAAGGGAAGAAGTTGTTTCCTTTTTCATAGTCCACTAAAGTTATGAATCAGGTTAAAAGTTGGGCAGGTGGTTTTTTTGAGTGCGTCGTCACATGGACGGTTCATATTTGTGAAAAAGTGCTCACGAGTTCTTGTAAGAACTGTGCCGAGGTCACGCCAAGTTACAACCGTATCCAAAACTCATGTGAGCCTCA
This sequence comes from Liriodendron chinense, assembly GCA_003013855.2. NCBI lineage: Eukaryota > Viridiplantae > Streptophyta > Magnoliopsida > Magnoliales > Magnoliaceae > Liriodendron > Liriodendron chinense. Next base: position 2,012,306 of record ML058387.1, read on the forward strand.
ACAAGTGCTTTTAGATGTTGTAGACATTATTTTACCCTCTTTCAATTGGTATGGCCCCAAAGGCATTTTGAAAAGTTGTCCAATCCCTCATAGCCATTTGTCATCTAATCAAATCTTGTCATGTTGTGCCTATACTAGATTTGATTGCCTATACTAGACTTGATATAGGCAGGGAATACCCAATCCAAGTCCACTGAGTAAATACTGGTACACTGCCCCAGCCTGCACCTAGCTCTCCACCTCTATCATGGTAGGATTTAATTGGACAGTGGGCCCCCATCAAAGATGAGCTCCATCTCTTACCGTACAATCAAATCTTACCACATCAAGAGCGGAGGAAACTTGATATAAACAGATTTTGGTTAATTCACATGTCGGTCTCCAAGGACATGAATTGAATTATGAGGAGCTTATCACCCACTTTAGAAGTAAAACAATGTGGCGATGTTTGATTGACAGATTTTGGTTCATTCACATGTTGGTCTACCAAGGACATGAATTGAATGATGAGGAGCTTATCACCAACCTTGGAAGTAAAACAATGTGGCCAGATTTGATTGACAGTGCCGTACGCCATTGCATTTGAGTCAATTACTTACTTTGCTTAAGAACTTTAAAAAAAGACCTTAGCCCATCTTTAACAAACATAGGCTCCAATCAAATCTCATCACATCATTTCATAACCAAGGTAGGTGAGGTGGGTGGTGAGCTCCTTCTCACCCAATCTGCCTCCTGTTTTCAGGACAGGGTAATGCAGCTAGTGCCACGTATATGACGTGTCCATTTTGTTTCAGTTGTGGCTTAGGAAGTATCATTGGCCCCTGAAAATTGGGCCCACATGCTGAGATGGTCCTTGATTTGAATGGTCCATATTAATCCTTTTTATACACAGTAACATACACACCACATCGGCACTCAAACTCATGATTTTAGTGTTGAAACACACTTTGTCTACTATGGAAACCCAAATAATCTCATATTCTACAATGGAATTTAATAGACAATCTTATCTATTGATTTCTAGGATTGAATATGAGCCATTGAAAATCATTTTTCATTTTTAACTGAGAACTATCCATCAGAAGTTCTACCACTTACATAGATTCCTTATCTCAAGACCCAAGTGGGTCCCTTAGGTGAGCCACAATTAACAAATGTAAGGTTGTGGAAAACTGTTCCAAGTTTGATCTATGTGGGGCTCACTGTTATTGGTGAGTGCCATGCCACCAGTGCATTAGATGCATCTCCCCAATGTTAGACCTAGATCCAAAAATCCAGCATGATCTGTGACTCAGGTGGGCCCCACTGAAGGTAACGATGGAAGAGATCTGGGAGGAGATGCTCACCACGGAAACTATTGATGGGAGGGACATAGCAAAACTCAAGCATTCCAAACTTAGGTGGCCCACCCACCTAAAGATATAGGTTTTTGCACATTGCTACTTATGTTGTGTCCCTGTTGGGAAAAACCGGTAGTGGAAGCAAAGCCGAACACCACAACAGAATATGAAATCAAACAAGCAATACAATGCAATCAAACCCACATGTGATCAACCACATAGGAACAATAAGATTTTACGTGGAAAAATCCCCTTAATGGTTAAAAAACCATGGCACAAAGTGATCCACTATGATTAATAGAAGATTATAAAAATGAACAACTCACAAGTAAGGAAACCCAAAAGAAAACCCAAGCTCTCTCTCTATCTCAAAACGCTCTCCTCTTATCCTAATATATGTATTAGGGAACCTTAGACGCCTTAGGATACCATCTAAGTCCAGATGTATGCCATATATATAACAAATAACTCAAAAATAGAAACAACTTACATAGAACCACATAACTTCATAAAACACCGCTTATACAGTCGATCAGTCGAACCCCATTGGTTGATCGATCAAGTATAGCAAAAACAGTTTGGAGAAAAAACTTCCAAATTCAACCTATTCGCCTCCACAGCCAATCAATCCACCTCCAGAGCCAATTGTGTTTCCTAGACTATAATTCGACTAGTCTGTCAGACTAATCCAATCGGAATCGTGAACATTTGAAGGTAATCAAATGGACTATTGGCATTCCACGTGTAAATCATGGGTGGGCCCACATAGTTAGAACGTACGTGTGTGATAATTTCACTTAAGAAGACAACAATGCATAACTCATCCAAAATGATTATTCATCCGTAAGGATAGGCACTAATTCATTGTATTCTATATATACATGTGGGCCCACTTTAAGCATTGTGGACTATTGATTTAATGGGCTTCCTGATGGATGGCGGGACGTGAATTGCCGCTGACTTTGACTACAGGAAATTACTCCCTATGGAAGTTAGGTTGGGCCCACCATAATATTTGTGTGGAATCCATCTTGACCATCCGTTTTGCTAACTCATTTTAAGACATGAGCCTAAAAATGAGAATTATAAAAAATTCAAGTGGGCCACATGACAGAAAACAGAGGGGATTAAACGTCTACGGTTGAAACATTCATGGGGCATAGAGAAAATGATGTTATGAACGGTTTGAATGGAATTTAAACATCAAGATGGACCTAGGAAGCTTTTCAAGGTTTTGGCATTTTTCTTCCCACTTTTTTTTGCCGTGGCCCACTTGTATATTGAGGGACTTTAACACTCCCCTCGCACGTGTGGGGTGGAACTCCGCACGGGTAAGGGTGGAGGGATAATCACAACTCACATCATAAACGGCCCCTCATGGGAGAATATATTATCGGTGGCATATTTGCTACTTTCGGGATTTGAACATAGGACCTTTCGCTCTGATATCATGTCAAACAACCACTTTCTCTAAAAGCTCGAACTGTTAGAGGATGGCGTATATATCAATATATATCGAGGGACTTTAACAATGTATATCAAGGGACTCTAACACTCCCCCGCACATGCGGGGTGGAACTTCCGCACGGGAACATATTGGAGGGACACTCACACCATAAAATAGGCCGAGCTTGCCCCCTGTGGGAGAATATATTAATCGGTGGCATATTTGCTACTTCCGAGATTTGAACACAGGACCTTCCGCTCTGATACCATGTCAAACAGCCACTTTCTCGAAAAGCTCGAACTTTTAGAGGATGGCGTATCAATGTATATTAAGGGACTCTAAGTGTTAAAGTCCCTCGATATATATTGATACGCCATCCTCTAACAGTTCGAGCTTTTAGAAGATGGCGTATCAATATATATCGAGGGACTTTAACATTTATGAATAGGTTGGATGGCAAATAAACATCACAGCCGGCTATAGAAAGGTTTCAATGGTGGAAATCATTACTCTCACTACTTCCTATGGTGTGGTCCGCTCAAGCTTTGGATTTGTGTAAAAAAAAATTTTGAGCTCATGCCTTAAATTGAGATAGCAAAATAAATGGACAACATGGGGAAAAAACATACATCATGGTGGGGCCCACAAAGTGTTGATCTAGGATCTCAGTGTTGAAACAATGTTTAGTCTGCCCATGTAGTGGGACCTCAATCCGAATCCCTACAGCAGCAAGTGCCTCAATTAAATCTAACCACATCAAGCCTCACCAAACTCCCTCACTCCAATCTAGTACCTTGGTCACATGCCACATTGGTGTACCTAAATACCCAATGAGCTGCCTCATAAACGCATGTGCTAATGATCATGTGGTCCAAATGAACGTGACGTGATAAAGAGCCTATCGTGCACTGTACGGCTTATACAAAAATGGTGGTTCCCACATAACAAGGCATGAGAAGTAGCCCAGTACAAGCAATATAAGCTTACTAACCAAACGAAAGTCCCCAGCAGGTGGGTGGGTCCATCGGGTAACTAACCATGTGGGTGCGTTGCATGACTAACAAAAAAAAAAAAAAAAAAAAAAAAAAACCCCAAAAGCCCCCCATGAACCACGCTTTTCCTTCATTAGGTACTACTAAGGAACGCACGTTTCTTGCATTTGCTATTTCCAGTAGGGAAATGATAAGGAGGTTCACGTGGCACACATGCACAAGATGTATGCCACTTGTTAAGCCACGCGGCTTAGGTGGATCCCTGCTTATATCCATGCTGTCCATCCGTTTTGCCATCTCATTTTAGGACATGATTCCAAAAATTCAACGGATCCAAATCTCAGGTGGACCACACCATAGGAAACTGTAGTGATTAAACACCGACCATTAAAAACTTCTAAGGGGACACAAAAGTATTGGGTCAACCTGACATGTGTGTGGTCCCTTCATCCAGGTCTGTGTGAAATCATCAACAGGTTGGATGGAAAATTAACATTCCTGTGGCTGGCCCTCAATAAGTTTTTAATGGTGCGCATCCAATCACTACTCTTTCCAGTGGTGTGGTCCACATTATATTTGGATTTGTTTCGTTTTTTAGATCATGCCCTGAAATGATACGTTAAAAGAGATGGATAGTGTGGATATAAGGAACGTATATCACATTATGATGCAGGCGTACGTGACGACTGTGGGCCTTCACGATTTCTCGACAAGACCGCAAGAGCATGTTTATTGCGGAAATCAGCATGAGGTTTTTAAGACTCGGGCGAGTCGTGACTCATCCGCGTTGACGCGTGGATACTCATATAGAATTAACCGGACTTGGCTGAGTCATGACTCGACTCAGCCAAATGAGTCAGTCCGAGTTGCCTAGTCTTAAAAAAGCACGTGTGCTGTCGGTCATACGAGTGTCATTGTCTCCATAGCACCTCTTTCTAGTGCGTGTGTAGGGAAACGGTACTAAGCGCTCGACCTCATGGGAAGTTCCCATGAGGTCGAGCTGTGTGGGTCCACTGTGGTGTGTAATGAGCATCCAAACCATCAGTCAGATGCACCATTCTGTGTTGAGCCATGGGCCAAAAATTCAGGCGAATCCATGACTTGGGTAGGTCATACCATGGACAAAAGTTAAGAGTGGATATCCACCCATTGAAACCTTTATGATTGTTTATACGATTCATTGAGATGTGGTTGATAAATCTAGCCCATCCATTATGTGTCCTACTTAAACAAGATGTCACACCTACTTTCAACTGTATCTAAAACTCAAGTGGGCCCCAATAAGTGCTTTTAGAGATTGTAGACATGAGTTTACACTCTTTCGTTTGAAATGGCAACTTGAGTTCCGGATAGAGAAAGTTGAAGTTCAAGAGAAGAAATAAATACAAAATCTATTTGATTGGTAAGAAACACACCGTCCAGAATATGGCAGTGGGAGTATCTTTGAAGTCTTCCTTTGCAAGGCCAGATAACAAATCTCAAATCTTGAGCTTGCGGTTAGCCAAATAATAAGAATCTCATTCTCCTTCTTAATTCAGCTGCCAGACGTATGCATGATTAAGTTGGATGTCGAAAAAAATACAATATCTATTTGATTGGAAAGAAACACACCGTCCAGAATATGGCAGTGGGAGTATCATTGAAGGCTTCCTTTGCAAGGCCAGAGTCACAAATCTTGAGCTTGCAATTAACCAAATAATAAGAATCTCATTCCCCTTCCTAAGTCAGCTGCTAGATGTATACATGATTAGTTGGATATGAAAATCTTAATCGATCGTATGAAAGATCATGAAGTTTTCAATGGGTGGATATCCACTCTTGACTGTTGTCTACGGTGTGGCCCACCCAAGTCATGGATTGTCTTGAGTTTTAGGCCCATATCCTACCACGGAACGGTGCATCTGACTGATGGTGTGGATGCTTATCACACATTACAGTGGAGCCCACACAACTCAACCTCATGGGAATTGTGATTGCATATATATATATATATATATATATATATATATATATATATATATATATTTGGGGGGCTGATATTGCATGGGGTGGGCTGGATTTTTAACATGCACCTTTATGTGGTAGGTAGGGTAGCGTTTGGCATGACACTTGCTCGAAAATGAATAAAAAGAAAATTGCATTTCTTGGATGAGATGGACAACCAAAATTAAAATTTTTGGAATATTTCATGATGTAAATGTGCGGGGAATGATCACGTACGATTCGGACCTATCGTAATTATAATACTACGTTAGAGATGTATGGGGCCCACTGTGACCTGTGAGTGACATCCAACCCTTCATTAGATTAACCCCCCGATGCTAGGCCTAGATCACAAAATCCAGCTTGACGGAAACGATGAGGTACATATGGGTAGGAAATGCCCACCTCATCAGAATGGAAGGATACTCGGAAGATGAAGCCATTCCAAAATTTAGTTAGGCCACACGCACAAGATGTACGGTTTGGATTTGAAGTACACGTCACGGGTGGGCCCCATGTAGCTCGAACGTATGGTAATTTTCCATATGGGTGAATGCACTGTAATATCTTGCCTCAACCGCTTCTTATATTCCAAATGTGAAATTTCCACATGCTTTGAAAAGTATGCACTGCCAAACGGTGATATGATATCTACGTTGGTTTTCAATCACTAAAATATCTACACCGTGGAACATGTCGTGTGATGATTCACGGCAGCAAATGATCCTGGTCATCAATAGGTGGAAATTTGCCTATTGCATATTGACCGTTGGTGAGGCTTTTCATGCCCATTAATTAAAAAAGTCCCACAGTCAGTGGCTAGGATCATCCAACTGGTATGATTTTCAGAACAAATGTGCCATGCAAGGTCCCAGAAAATGAAGGTTCCAGATCTTATACATGCGAACGGCACTTGTGAATAATGAATGCTGGATAAGGGGGTGCACTTTAAGGTAATGGTACCACCGTAAGCAATGATGGTTCATGGATGTTGTGGGGCCCACATGACAAGTTCATGAAATCCAAGCCCTTCGAAAGGTGTGCCCCCACCATTATGATTCAGACGGGAAGCGGATTGCCTGTGATGTGTGGGGTCCGCAGAGATGTCCGTGACAAATCTACTCCGTCCATCTATTTTGAAAGACTACAGTAGGACAGTATTTTAAAAATCAGGAAGATCCAATACTTAGGTGGGACACACCAAACCAAACAGTGGGAACAGAAACATCCACCGTTTAAACCTTCCTGGAGCTGACCATGATGTTTATATATCATCCAAACCGTTCATAGGGTTATTACCACTTAGATAAACTATAGGCATGAAAAATTATCCTGACACAAAACTTCTGTCACCTCCAGGCGTTCAATCTCCACTGTTTCGTGTGGTATGGCCTACGGTGAGTTTTATATCTGCCTGAGCTTTACAATCCTGTCCTGTTGGGGTCATGCAAAACAGATGGACGGAGTGGATTTGTCACGGACATCGCTATGGGCCCACAGAGCCTCCTGTGCCCGGGGTCATAGGACAATCTGCCTTCCGGTCAGACGCGCCGGACATCCGGCCGGTCCCAACCATCGTGTGGACCACACCATGAAAAAAAAAAAAAAAACCCTCCAAAATATGAGTGGTGAGGCCCAAAAGATGATTGGTTGGCCTGGTTTTTGGAGAGTCCAGGAACACGGCGAATCTCACCTACCAATTGAATTTAGGGATTTTTAGGCATTTGTATATATATTTTTTATTATGGTGTGGCCCACCTGATGACTGGATTGGCCAGATTTTAGACATACGTCTACACAGTCGTGGGGCTCACCTTTTTGATGGGTTAGATGTCATATACACACACCACACGGGTCCCACAACAGCCTGGTACCATCTAGAAGTGCTGTATCCTCCTGTGCCTTTTTCAATTTAAGTGTGACATGTTGCCATCCAAATCCAAAGTCCCTTTCTGTGCACCAATTTATATATTAAATCTGCAATGTTTGGTATAAAATATTGTGGGCCACGGAGATATTAGGACTTTCGAACCGTCGAGATCAAATCCTTCATTCCATAACCGATCAAATGTGCGGTGGAGATTGCTTTGAAATTATCATCGTTTTTTTTTTGTTAGTTATGATCATCATATTTGATCATGGATGGTGATGTTAAATAGAATTAGAATACAATAACAATGCATGACTGAATTGAATTACAAACATTTCATTTAAAGGCACAGCCTTACACATCCATTTTGAAAATTTGAATTTTCAAAAGTCCTATTTTGAAATGCATGTTGAGTAGAAATTTTTTGCTCGAATAACCCTTGGAGAATCACATGATGTGATGTGTGTGCAAAATCTGAACCATCCACTAGGATGATTCACCTCATGAAACCCTGAGGCCTAAAAATAAGCTTGATTAAAAATTTAGATGAGCCTTGGTAAAAAGAATTTTTTTCTTTTGATTCTCATTGAGGTTCACTTAAGTTGTAGAACAACGTAATTTTTTGCCTGACCCTAGAGCCAAATTAGATGAAGGGATTGTTTGACTTAAATTGTATAAGTACATCATGTGAGATAGTTCTCAAAGGGTTCTCATCATAATTGACTCCAGCTCACCAAGTTTGTGTGGTAGATAGGGTGCCCATACTTTTGTCACTAGACCTTTTTTCCTCACATTTTTCTAAAGGTTTTGACCTATCAATCCTTTCATTTGGCTTAAAGACAAGTAATGCATTTCCCCCATACATTTTCTTCAAATAACAACATTTTTTTTAACGTGGTGTAAAGCCACTATATTTGGTATGGAAAACTGCATTGACGGTGACAATTAAAAGAAATTTCTTTTCAAAAATTAAATATTTCGTTGGAAAGCTATCAACCAACTTCATATACTAACCAACACCAAAGGTCATTGGCCTTAAATTTTATATTTAAGTTTAAGGTTAAATTTTATTATTTTTTTAAGTTATGATCTCTTCTATATATTTATATTCATACCTTTGAGATAGTAGTAGTTTGAGTGAAGATAATCTTGTTTTAATATTGAAGTCAATGTATTGAATCCCAAGATAGGGGGTGGCTAACATTACAAGGTGACTGACAGTGTGGGTGAGTACTAACAGCAGGATGTATGAACTAACCACCCCCTTCTATGCATTCAGCCACCGCTAAGATAGAATTGGGTTGCCTTAGTTTGATCCGATGAGCTTACCCAGGTCAATTTGGTGCAAACTGGCTTAAGTTAAATTTCTCTCCTCTCTTTTTTTAATTTCTTTTAAAAATACCATTTTCACCTCAAAATCTTACATTTAGGTTATTGAAACCTATAAGGATGATTTAGGAGCCTCCTAAGAATTTATTTTGTCAGCGAATATTTTGAACGGTGTATTTTCTTAACAAATCAATTGATATTTTCAACATTTCAGCACAATAAATTGATATTTATTGCATTTCGAGGTCACATATTAACAATATTAATATTATTATAGTTATTATTTTTTGTTTTTTTTAAAAAAAATTTCCTACATATATTTAATTTTTGAAATAAAAATGGTGGTGATTCGAGCCCAACCGCGACCCATCTGATACAACTCAACCTAGGACAGAACGAGTCTGCCCGAGTCTCACTGGGTTTCAAAACTATAGCCATGCATGCATAGCATCTTATCCGTGAAAAATAACAATCCCATGATGAGGATCGCATCGTGTAGAGATGGGGCACATACACTCATTAGGTGATCCACACCATAGAAATAAAATGGACGATGTTAATCTGTGGTCCATTTAATGAATGGACCGAACTTATTCTTACACTGGCGATGCTCTTGATGGCCCCGAGAATGAGGATTGCGCTTCTCCATGAAAAATCCAAACCATTGACCATGCCCAAAATATCTTTTTGTTTTAGACGTGTGGCCTAGAAATAGACGGTTAAGAAGCGGAACACGTGAATTTTTTGGATTCTATTGAAAAAGAGTCTTGAGATCGGTGGCCAGCATCTTCCAATTAGCGAATTTTTTTGACATGGTAGATCCATGGTGGGACAGGACAGATGGAAGGTCTGGATTATGAACCGTGGGACCCACTTGTGAGAAGTAGAAACCCGAGTATACTTTCCAGAAACCCGAGTATAGTCTTCCTCTTTTTTTTAAGTGGGAAGGCTTTTGCTGCGATTGTGGATTTGTGGTACGAGTCGGTGGCCCATAATCCACGGTAGTCTGAATTTTCAAAGCATGTACGGAAAAGCGACTTTTCAAATTGCTACAGTCTGTGTTAGTTTTGCGCCACTTAAAAAATGGTGGTGACTCGTCAAACGTAAACATGGCATAGTGTTTCGCCAATCTAGACCGTCCAAATCGTTGATCCAACTGTAGATGGTGCATGAATGAAATTTTTTTATTGAGAAAATAATAATAACCTTTTGGTTTTTTGCCTTTTGATTTTGGACAACTCCCTACTTACTTTTAACCATCCATTTGATAGGCACTAATTTGATAATTAGGACTGATTGGTCATTGTAATTTCAGAGATAGTCTCCATCCACAATGGGACCCACAATCTGTATGGTCTGGATATCTGTAGGCCAGTGCCACACTTTAGGAGAATGAGTCACCATCATTTAAATGATGCAAAACTGACATAAGAGTCTATAACTTTTCGCCAGAGACATGGGTTGAACAAACTCCCAACGTTGGTTATTGCGTGCTTCCTACACAGCTTTTTAAACAACGGTGAATGATCTTGTTGTAGACACTGTATAGATCAAGGCCTATCCAGACCGTCAGAACTGTGGATTTCCACGGTTGATGGAGCATTCCCTGAACATTACACCGACCAGATGATCAAGAACTTCTGTCAAAATAAATGATTGAAATGAAAAAAAGGCCAGCACTGCCGATTAATGATCCATATCGGACGGTTAAGATTGTAATGGTAAGTTTGATGCTTATCTCTGATCTGCTTACAATGGGACATGAATTGGGCAGTCTGGATTGGTCCACATTGAAATGGATGTCGTAAGAGCCACCACTGTTTACAAAATGGTGATAAACGCGCATTGTAGTAAACGTCAAATTCTCTTTGGATAAGAACCAGAATGCTTCTGGGTCCAGAACAAACATTTATGTGCCCCCTGATGTACCTCCGGAGGAATGGACAGTACCCTGTCCACATGTCATTTCTGCATACGTGGAAAATATGGACTAGATCGAAACCGTCCATTTGATTTTTCAAGTAGTGATTAGATCATAACCCTTCGATAAGTGGAATACATACAGCAAGCTAGTAGGCAAGTCATCAGCGGTTCCAATTTAGTGAGGAAACGTCCATTATTAGATGGTTAGGATAGTTCAATCAAAGATTTTTTTTTTATTAGCATCAGGCAATCAACTACAGGGCACAAAGGATAAACGGTTCAGATCATCTTACACATGTGCCAAGTGTATGGTATATGATCTAGAGGGATGAAAATGCTACCCCTCAATGGATGAGCTGCCTAGTATCTATATTTTGCAAGTATAGTTGTCCAATTAATTGTCCACCCATAGAAACTGAACGATGGGCCCCACTAGCTTGCATTTTGCTTCCTCACTAGGGCTCTCAACAGGAAGGGCCGAGATCTGTCCAAGGCCAGCCGCAAAGTAAGACCAAGGCCTGGGCCCAGCTCAGGACTATGAAAGGCCAGAACAAACAGCCTTATGCCTGGCTACTGATGGTTACACTAGCCTGAGACCCTGTCCAACCACAACCACACGCTCTGTGAGCAGAGTTGGGCTGTTCATCAGGTGGTCACTGTCATGGTATACAGCAAAGATGCCCTTGAAATACCAAAGAGGGCTAGCTCATAGCAGGCTATATATAGAAAGAGACGTTTGACACCTAAATATTATTTTGAGTTAAATCCTAGTTTGCATTGTGTGTTTCAATGTAATTTCATAAATATAATTTTTATACCCCACTTGTTAAATTAAGTGGTACAAACCCATTCAGCGAAAATCAATGGGCAAGTCAACCAACTAATATTGGGAGAAAACTCCTTTTGTAGCATCCAAACGGGCCCTTATAGTTTGATTGCTTTCAAATCTAGCCGAAAAGTTTGATGAAGTAACAACATAATTGCAATTTGGAGCCGACTAGAAACAACGGCACATTTCCACTTAACATCCTGTGTCCAATTGCAGTCGAGGAGAATTAACCGAAATAGCATCGGAGGTGATGAGAAGAGCCGATTCACCTAGTTGGGCTCGCAACCGTTTTGATACAAATCCTGAAAACACATGAAAACGGCAAGAGCAGGCCATATCATGACTTGGGCTAACCACATGGTGTTTCCAAATATGGCCGCCATCCGCAATACACATCAAGAAACAATTCATTCAATGGTCCATGAATCATGAACCCACTTCATATGTGGGCAATATTTCGCCTTAACAAGCAGCTTAGGGAAATCCATAGCTTAGTTCTAAAACTCACCAACTCGACTCGATACTAGGTAAGTCAACTCGACCTGAGCCAGATTTCAAGCCGAGTTGCCGATAAACTCAGTTGGGCAGCTTGACTTGGTCCGAACCCAACAAGACTTGCAGAGTCATCCCTAAAGAATCAAACTCATGTCAGTGCATTAACAGAGAAACAATTGTTACCAGCGTTCCACAGGCATTAGCTGTGCTTTTCTATGGACAAGCCTAAACATTTATCACACCACCTGTATTCATCAACTTAAGACTCGTTCTAGTCTTTGAGTCAACACAACCTGACTGGAGAATGAGTCGAGTTCAAGTTTTCAGAACTATAACTAATCAGTGACTCAACTCAAAACTCAGCTGAGTCAACTCGAATTGCAAGATTTCGAGCGGAGTTACCATGAAACTCAGTTGTAAGCCTGATTCAAGCAATGAATCAGCATGGCTTGTCAAGTCAACTCAATGACCCGGTCGACTTGTATTATTACCTATGTATGATTACCGAAAATATTTAATAAATAATATTAATTAAATTATTATATATCGAGTAGAGCCAAGAAAAGACTCGTGGCTTCGCCCCACGAAAAGCTTTCTTTTGCTTCTCACACCATTCCAGCTATAAACAATTAGAGCTGTTAATGGGGCCTGCCCAAGCCCACCAAAATCAAATTTCCTAATAGGCTGTCCAACCAGTTCAAAATCCAGTCCCAAAGTGACCCAGGGCTGGCCTTTGTCAGCCCAAAGCATCAAATGATCATGTTTTGGACTAAGAAGACCTTGTATTAACAAATATATTCAACAATGTCAGCTGCATGAGAAACCATGTTACATGCACTAGTATTAGCTTGTGGCTATTTTTGGATGCGCGATTGGATTTAATTGCATCGGAATTGAATTGCGAGTATTGAGTTTAATCAAGGGGAAGGGCAAAATTAATGATGCTTCTAAGTATCCCACAAATTACAGTTTTGTTTCTTTCATGTCCAACTTGAATGTAACTTAATTGCAATTTGGAGGGCAGACCCTCAATATGGAGGGTGGTGGAAACTGCAATTTAGACGGTTTCTACTTATTTTAGACTAGTAATCACATTTTGCCAATCCCAAATGGACAGGACAAGCCTATGACAATGACAAATTGCAATTTGACTCGATTGTGCATCCAAACACACCCTACATCCACCTTTGACTGAAAAAAAAAAGAGCTATTAAGAAAATGTAGGTCTTTACACTCTATTGCACTTTGCTGATAGATGGCACGCAAGATGTCTACAATTTGAAGTTCTGCTACTGCCAAAATACACTGGTGATGGCGTTCCAATATCCAGCCAACTGTAAAAAAGAAATAAAAAGAAAAAAAAAACATTGATGTGTTTAGCTACCTCTCTTTTGAAGAATGACAACGCCAATGCTTTCAAGAAAGCACATAATGTTCGATTGGGCATTTGCATGTTCCAATAATCTGTGCATGTGGGGCCCACCTTCTAAGCTCCATGGCGCTAGGAGTCAACAAATATCTGTGACCATTTGATGGGGAGATATTTTGGGCATGGCTATCCAATCACAGGTCCCAACTAGGAGTGGCAACGGGCTGGGCCAGGTTAATGCCAGGCACGGCTGAATACTTAACACCACGGGCCTAGCAAAGCAGGCTGTGCCAGAAATTTCGTTGGGCCCTGACCAACCCAGCCCATGATAAAATACCTATTTACCGCTTGAATGTTCCTATCTACCCTTGATCAAGTGGGCCACACATCCACAAAGGAATAGACACTTCAGAGGAATGAAACCAATGGTCTAAATTCAATATGGATGGTTACCCAACTGAGGATTGGAACAGCTTATTTATAGGAAATAACGAGTGCATGTAAATTCAGGCCGGGCTAAAATGACACGAGCCCAAGCCCGGCTGGAAATTGATTGGGCCATTCATGTGAGGCCCAAGCCAGCCCACGGGCCAAGCTAGTGGGTTTGGGCTGGGCTCATCAGGTCGAGCGCGCTACCCAACCCACTGCCATCCTTAGGATCCCCAGGACAACTGGCTGAGGTTTCCAAAAGGTAGGACCCACATGTTATGTTCTTTCAAAGGTTAATGAGAAATTTTATTAAGATGGAGCAATAATGGTATAATACCTCTGTCAAACAAAAGAATGTGGCTTCTTTAAATTGTTAATGGTATAATATCTCCTTTTGTTTTAAGCACTTACCTGGGCCAGAATACCATTTCCCGTGTGACCCTCGATCACCAACCCTGCTGTGAGACCGATCATTGCCCATGCTCCATTAATTGCTTCAATCTGGCGTTGTCTCTAACCTCGCATTATTCGGTCAGATTCGTGAGTGATAAAAGAAAAGCTAAAGAAACCTTCATGCTTCTGCTAGTAACGAAAATGAGTTTTTGGTGATTACTACTAGAGAAACCTGGATTCTACATCGGCATTAACAAAGAGATGCATTGTAACAAAAATGACTTTTCAATGATTACTACTAGAGAAACCTGGATTCTACATGGGCATTAATAAAGAGATGCATTGTAGCTTCTAATCTTTTCATGGTGGAATGGAAGAATATTGCAACTTCAATTCAATAATGAGGCGCGCTAATATGCCGCTCTGCTCATAGTCGTTGAAATTACCATCCGGGTCCCTCACTGCACACATGGTGAACATGTGTCATGATCAGGACGCTTGATCTGTGGGCTACCATGTGACTAGGAGATACCTTGAAAGCAAAGAAATCAGACTGAGGCAGCCATCCGAGTAGCGTCGTGCAAAATGGTTAGCTCAAAACCAGCAAGCATCCACACTCATCCAACACAGCTCATCGATTGGATGTCCCAATAATTGTGATCTTTTGACATATCGCCCATCCATGGGTGGCCCACCAGATCAACCGTCCTAATCACCACAAGTGTTTGCCACATGTAGTGTGGGGAGAGAGCATCATAATACTTTCATGATATGAGCTGTGTGTTAGCACTCCTCTACAATAATACAAGGACCATGCAGGTAATAAGGCTCATGTTGGAAAAATCGGAGTCAACAAACTCAAGAAACTAAACCAGGTATAGAAATTCTCCACCCACTCAGATTAGCAGAACAAGAGAATCATACATGCCAGTGTGGCAGACGGGTGCAATATCAAAACCGTTCATTAGGTGGATCTGATCTTACAGATCTTCTCACCCGAAATAAAGCTAGTTCAATTAATAGGTGGGCCACTATATCAGAAACAGGTGCGTGGGTTAGAAAACTTCAGCCAAGTTTTTGTCAGCCACACATTCGTTTTCATAAAATATGGCTCATCTGAATGGTGGATTGATCTGATACTTAGGCTAGGGCATCTACAGAGCGGTACCCCTCTTATGAATGGAATGGATCTTATTCCTATGTGCAATGCTGGCACACTTTGGTGCGTGCACATGAGCTGCCTTATACACATGTGGGCTTAGCAAAGCTCTTATTGCAATAGCATTAGACTTCTCTCTCAGTCCCTGGATATCCCATTTCTAAAGGAGACCTTAGATTATCTCTATATAGGAGAATCCTCACCATTGCCTTGATGGATCTCCTGTCACCTTGGGACCTTTTTAATAACTTCCTTTGTTATAAATAAAAAAGGTGATAAACAGATGCTAAAGAAACTTAAAAAAAGGGGGATTACAGAGATGACATCGGATGCAGGGAGATAGTGGACGGAAGTGCGACGGCGTAAACAGGGGCACTTTAAAACATTTGGGCAGTTCATGCTTTCAGAACTGCAAAATCGGGATTAGAGAGATGACATCGGATGCAGGGAGAGAGTGGATAGCGTAAATATCTGATGGAGAGTCGATTGATCATTTATTCATTCATTGCAATTATGCAAGATGAATTTGGGAGCATTTCTTCACTGTGTTTTGTACCGAATGGATGATGCCGAGAACTATGTTTAATCTTTTATGGGCTTAGCATTGGGGTGGGGTGGGTGGGGCAATGTGGTGTCTATTAATCATGGCTATTTTTGGGTAATTTGGGGGCTAGAAATGATCGTTGTTTTTCATAATAGGGATGTTTCAGTTGAGGATTGTGTTCGTAAGATTAAGCATAGCATTTTGGGATGGGCTCCATATGTAAAGTCAATAAACACTCTCCATCTCTGTTCAGTGTTTAATTTGTAATTATTGTTCAGTTTGTTTTTGTTTTGTATTCTTTGCTCACGTCTTGCAAGTTTTTTTTTCTCCAAAAAAATAAAAATAAAAATAAAAAGGTGATAAGATGGAGTGTACACTTCGACGGTCTCATTAAAGCTTGGACTTACTAGACTCTTTTTCTTCCCCACCCAAGATGGGTAAAAAACCAAGGTACTAGTATGGATGAGATCCTGGAAGAGGTGAGTCAACTTGGGTGAGTGTGAATTGGATTGGCTTCGCCGACATTCTCCTACAAATCCTGGACCATGAAGTGGCATTTTTCCTCCACTTACACAACTACCACATGTAAGGATTGAAACACACACCATAGATAGTACATTCAAAGTTGGAACTGTGACTTCTAGAAAAGAAACAAAACTATACTATAAACCAACCAACACCTCATTGAGAAACTTCAAGAATCTAATTTAACATGCGGAACTCATTTGTCTTTTTTCAAATAAAGAATCCTGAAATTTATTATATATGCAACTTTGAGAGAAAAATGTGTTCTATTTAATTTCTGTGGATGGAAAGAAATACGACGAAGGGATCTATATTAAATTGTGTTCCACTTACTTTGAACTTCTCTTTGGCCTTAATTTCTTGCATTTGTTTGGCAGCTAACCGCTTTGCCTCTAAAGGATCAACCATCATCACCTCGCTATTTGAACTTCTTTTACCTGGTGCTACCTGTACAAATGCAAAAAGACCATGGTGCCACTTCAAATAAGGGGAAAAGATGAGAGAAAAAATAAGTTGTAACAGACCTTCCTATAATTCTAGCAATTAAAAGAAAGTAAACCTTAAATCATGGTTTAAAGACTTGGCAACTCA
The DNA here is from genome assembly GCA_003013855.2 of Liriodendron chinense. NCBI lineage: Eukaryota > Viridiplantae > Streptophyta > Magnoliopsida > Magnoliales > Magnoliaceae > Liriodendron > Liriodendron chinense. The sequence continues at coordinate 2,029,524 of ML058387.1, forward strand.
ACCCAACTCATTTGACCCTGAGTCAAGTCAAGACCCGCCTGAGTTGGGGCTGAATTAGCCCAAGTATCACTCAGGGGGGCTAACTTGTGGTATCGAACTGGATCGGGTTGGACCAGGTCTGAATCGACTCAGACGAGTCACATCAGACTCGCCAATGACTTAACCCCTAGCATATAGTAACACTGTATTAAGAGAGAGTCATTAAGTCATGATAAAGCATGTATTAAGAGAGCATCTGACACTTTCTTTAAATTCGTCACCTGTGAAAATGGTAAACATTTGAAGCCATAATGCTTAGGACTTTCGCCAATTACTCGCATTTGATGCATCTCTGTGAGAGCTAGCTATTCTAACTCCTGTTAGATCTTAAAAGGGACTGTGAGACAATAGGGCTGGGCTGGGCTGGGCTTGGGCTAGGCCAGGGACAGCTAGATCCTGCTCATTTACTTTCTAGGCCTAAATTGAGGCTCATGCACAGGTCCATCCAGTGTGCCAAAATTAGGCCTGGACCTACCCATAAAAGGACCTCGACCTTTGGGCCCCCATGCTTTAAATATTGATTACATTGGACGATATATTGTTTTTCCCACATGTGCGATATGATACATGATTGGAATACATATATTACAATATATCAAAGATAGTATTGTCAATGTTTGCCATCTACACTCATAGTAATAAATTTGCAATGTTTCAATTGGAACCTGTAATCGAAAAGTGTAAATTAGGAAAAAGCCAAGAAAAAGACCACATTTGCAACTGGGTTTTAACAATTCCACTTGAGCAGTTTCGCACCAAAACATGGATTTGTTGGAGAAATCACGACTGGAGAGTGATTCTGTGCTGGAACCCCAAAGGTGAGAAAAATGCATTTTTTCAACAGATTAATAGAGAAACATTTTCAAATCCATGTCTATGCATGACTTTGATGAATTGGAAGGAATTTCAAGCAAGAAATTTGGATCTCCGAGGTGAAAAATGGAAGAAATTGGGGAAATCTGATTTTCGTTAGTTTTTACCCTTTCAGATTCCATGCCTATTGTTTTGAGTTCTACTGCTTATTTTGTATGACATTTGAAGGATATGAACTCACTTTGGATATAATTGTATCATTAATGGCCAGCAGCACATGTTTTATCCCTTAAAAAAAGTCAAACTATTATGTGTAGTTGTTTTTTTCCCCCTCCCTTTCTTGGTGATGTTTTGAGTTTGGAGTGTGTAATCATGTTTCTTGTAACATCTCCTGAAGTTGCAGTGAAAAATTCCACCATTTTCTTCAACTTTCCCTCAAAGTGTGTAACTTAATGCAATATCAATGAATTCCCAATATATTTTGTTATATTTCCCATTCTTGAAGGTGTGCTATCACTTATGATAGTGATTTTGAAAACATAAAATTTTTTCAGATTTGGACTTGGATCTAGCCAACTTATTCATCTGCTCTTAATATTGAGCCCAGCCTAGCCAGACTGATGGGCCAAACATCGAGGATCAAGCTCATCCAATTGCATGCTAGGCCGACTGGGCAGCCTAGGCTGCCTAGCACGTAAATAACCCTAGTTTTGGACCTCCTTGAGGTGTACATGCAGCATCAAAAGGTGAAATATGACATGATTATCTCTCATCCAAGCCCCATGGGACCCTAATGTGGGCGGGGTGTGTTGTGGGATTGAGCATCGTCTCTCCCACGGATAAATGATCCGAATCCATGGATCTATAAGGACTCCTCAACCTGTCTTCGTCGAATCCACGACGGGATACTCGAATCCACGAGCCTATCTTCGAATCCACGAAGAAAAACGAGAGTATAAACTCAATTTCATTAAGCAAAATAATAAAGCTAATTACAAAAACGAATTTAATAAACTTAAATAGAAATAAACTAACCGTAAACCCTAACTTGCGTGATAAGAAAAGACTCCTAAGTGAAATAGGAAAGAAAATCAGAAAAATCTGCACAAACTGTATAACGCATGTTGGGCGTCGTCTTCCTTCTACTGGTATGAGCAATCCACATAATTGATTGCCACAAAACTTTGTGGTTTTGCTGACATTGATGTACTCTTCAACATGATTGGCTCAGATTCTTCATATCAGTAGTGGTGGGCCACTTGGACCATCTCCAAGTTAAGTCGGTGGAATTCGGAACTTTTTGGACAGTTCGTACTATTTTAGACGCCACGGTCAATCCGTAGCTTGGATCGACGTGAAACTTATTAGGTTTACTCGGCGTCAAGCAACTCTACAAAATGGACGGAACAGATCATCATAAATGACCAAGATGGGCCCCACGAATTGGGCCAAATCCAAAAATGGGAATAACAATTTCCTGTGTTGGTTGAAACTCCAAAATCGGAAATTTCTTAGTTTCCTCTTGTTTTTCTTCCGGTCCAACTCCTCCAAGAAGATCGTCGATGCTCCCCCTTGAGCATGGAGTTCTCTCCCTACATCAGACTCTTCCACTTGAAGAAAACTCGACCTCAAGTTTTGCCTCATGTCATGATGGACATTCGCTTTCATCTTCTTCCATGGCCTCGACTTGAGAATAATACTTGGACATGATTGGGGATACTTGTTCTCGGCCATTCCCTGACATAACGCAGCAAACATCGGCGTCTTCTTCTCAGTAGGAACAAGGAATATTGCAAATGGATCTGCTTTACCAACTGTGCTATTGAAGATTAACTCTATTGGAGAAAAATTAGCCTCTGACACATTCATAAACTCCTGCCAATCTAGATCTACAATTTCTGGAGCGGCAACATGATCATTTTCCTTGTTCACCACATCTGGGATATCATCTTCCTCCATCTTCTCAAAACCTTGAATATTTTCTGAGACGATGGTGGGTGGTACCTCCTGCCCTCCCTCTATAGCTTCTACCTCTACTGATTCAGTAGGTCCTTCGAGAGGGGTTCCCGTATATGCATGAATCACATCTACTTCAAAAGTTTCAAGAAGGATTTTCGTGTCTGCGGGAACGTCATATGTATGTGACTGATAGCGGTTGGGAGTCGGTTGCGACACTGTCTCCCCCAGATCTTCTTCGTCGGCTAGGAAACGGGACAACAGTCGTCATTTCATCCGCTGCCACGAGCGAATTGGAGGCCTTCCTTCTTGCTTCCGACGCATCTTTATGTCTTCCATCCACCAATCCCAAGCGCCATCATCTAGCCTAGGGAATTTGTTGAGATGTCTAGTTGGAGACCACCATAGGACCTGGGACACTATTCTTCCCACAGCAGAGTTCGCTTATAATTCTTCAATGAACAGGTCCATAAGAATGAGTCCATTTGAAATTGTTTCAGGTCTTAGATGCCGAGCCCCCATAGATTTGATCCCCATAGCTACCCTACAGCGTCCTTCAGAGTTAGGAGAGTCATTTGCCCAGCATATACATGTATTGCATAGTGAGATTATGAGGAAGATTAATTCAAGTAATGAACATTATAAACTCTCTGCTAACACTCATAGGAGATTTAGGGAATGTCAACCTAGAGATGACGTTATGGTTCGTATTAAGTCTGATCGGTTTCCACCTAGATCCGTGAAGAAGCTTCATGCCTGTAGCATAGGCCCACATAAAATTATGAAAAAGTTGGGGTCTAATGCTTATGTTGTTGATATCCCTCCTAACATGGGCATCAGTTCCACATTTAATGTGGAATATCTAGTTCCCTATCACGAGCCATTACCTCTATCCACCGCTTCCTCTGTGTCTTCCCAGACCTCTTTTATATATGGACCTTGGCCATAGCCTGACCTCCCTATACCCATCTTACCATCTCTTCCATCTGCACCGAGAAGAGACGAGATAAATGAAATTTTGGACTCCGAGTTGGTTTCTACTTGCTCAGGGGTTTATCATAATTCCTAATCAAATGGAGGAACAAGCCTATTGCAGATGACTCTTGAATTACCGAGACAGAGCTACAGTGTATCGATCCAGACATGCTTGAGCGATACAGGAGTTCCCTTTCGCTAGTGGCGAATTCTTCCCACCCGGGGAGAATTGATGCAGACATCAGTGGGCACCCTTTAGAGTGTACCAGAGAAGGCGACGTCGCAGATGAGCTGATGTGGATGGACGTTGGGCCCATTGGACCTATTTTCTAACGTGTTACGAGTACGCGAGTTACAGGATTGCGCATGAGCATCATGACCGCAGGACTGTGGAACGGATTTACTTTAGGCGCTTTTCTGTTTATTTTCTTATTTCTAAGCGTTTTACTATCATTGTTTAGTTTAGGCGTTTGTTTGTTATTTTTTTAGTTTTCAGGCATTTTAGTGCACTTTTTATTTTTGTAGCTTATATATACTTTGTAAGAAACCCTAATTCGTTATTATTGAATGAATAAAAAATTTGGCTGCTTTTCTTCCTCTTATTTCAAGAGATTAGGGTTTCAGGATTGACCCTTGGGTATTGAGGATTTCACCCCGGTTTCCATATTTTTCTCGTCTTTATTTCTTCAAAGTGCAGGGAAGGTATGATTTTTCTATTTTCATCATCTGTGCTATCCTTCATCTTGAACCTGTTGCTTTCCCATCACATTCGTTCTTCTCTGAATCTACCCCTTTTGGTATGATTGGACAAGAGGGATACCTAGCCATGAGAACTGTATCCAAACTTGACTGTGGACTGGTCTATGCTAGATCTGGGATATCCTCATATCCCTAGATCCTCCCTATCTTACGGTTTTACATGATTCTTATGCTAAGGGGTATGATCTGGACAGACGGATCCCATCTCTGTGTTGAGGTTTGTTAGTTTCCTTTGAGCGAAAATAGTTAGTTGTTAATTTTATTATTTGAATATCTTCCAACTGAATATACACACATTTAGGGTTAGGTCATTGCATGCCTCTGCATCAGACCCTCTGCTACTAGGATCTCCTTGGGAGACCTTTGTTATTACCCCAAAATAATTTTAGGACTTTCCATTTATTGAGTGCATATCGCAGACTAGCATTGTTGAAGGGATTACCTAGGAAAGCTACTTCAAGAATTTCTCAAATGGAGCATGAAAACACCTAGAATATGGACTTAAAAATGGAAGATATAGCAATTTCCAGTCTCCATATTTACCGAGTAATGTATTTGAAGGAAGGTAAAAAAGCCTTCATAATAATGCACGGCACATTACATCAAACACATCATTAGGCTCAGCGTTGGGCATATTTCCATCTGCAACCAGCTATAAACAGCATACAAGCTAATAACTTCATCTTAGACGCCCATCTGTGATATGAAAATTTATGAAGGTACAATCAGTTCTACCAAGACCTGGGACTAATTAGCAAGGGACCAGCTTTCTGATGTTAGTCGAATAACTTTCACTATATGAAATAGATGAAATGGGCGATAGTTCCATTGGATCTTTGATAGGAGGCAGTACATGATCCTCGCCTCATGGATATGCTTAGTATACTTGGTTTCAGTTTATACAAGTGGGGCCCATGGCTTGGTGATCTAGACTGTTGATATGATGAATGATGATCCCCACCACAGATAAATGCCCCAGAGTATCCTCTAGTTGACATTCCTAACCCTTCTATTGGTGGCCTGCAATTGGAGTCTAGACCATGAAGCATAAATAGAACCAGTCCATGTTCAACTGAAAAAAGGGCAAAACAGCACAGGGCTAGGATCTTCTAGTCTAGGAGATTTGTAGTTAACGGGCCATCAATGGCGGGGGGACCCATTAGACCAATGATCTAGATCATTGAACCATGGGCCCCACCTATACAAACTGAAAACTGAGGATGCCATGCATATCTTTAGGTTGAGGATCATACAATTCACTCTAAGAGTCCCATGGGATCTTTAGTAAACTTATTTTGTAGTCAATGCATCATCCACATACCTACAAAATCTTGATCATATTCAAACCAAAAATATCGGCATTATATGTGGAAGCCTTAATGCATACATTAGCTTTGGCCAAAACTCGAAATGTTGGGCGGTTGCTTCTTTGGATACTTATACTGATATCACGTTTACTTTGCAATCCCCATCTGGCAAGAAAAGAAAAGAAAAAATCATTAGAAGTTCAAGCCAGTATCCAATAGATGAGGAAGAGAAAAAGTAAGTTGATATCTAGATTTCAAACATATAAAGGTGAGATGTAGAAGGAATCAATGTCTCAAAATAATTTTGGTGAAGATTTTCCAGATGGAATCTTCCAAAGAATTGTTCGAGGTGTGCTTCGAGCAATGCATCGGAACATGTTCTCACTTTGGTTTTTCTTGCCAGGGATGAACCAAACAGCACCTAAATGCATATTTTTCCACCAAACATCATCTACATTTTGTACTTCCCTCATCAAGATGCATACTTTTCAAGGTGTTCAACAATTCCTAATGATTGTAACCAAGACTCCAGAAGATGATGGACTCTGATTGAGCAAGAAATATGGAAATTGCTCCTCAATAGAGACCATTATGTATATTCCCAGCTTCTCCTCATCAACATGTAATCTTTCCATGATTTTCAATCACCCTTTCTGATTATTCCCAAGACCCATAAGAGGGCAGAACTTTATGGTGCTAGAAATTCAGAAACCCAGCCTTTCCTACCAATCAACAAAGGAAAGGACTGTGGCTAAAAATTCCAATAAATACTATTCATAAACTCTTCTCATGTGCAATCTTTCCATGATTTTCAATCATCCCATGTGATTATAGCCGAGACTCTGAAGAGGGTAGAGCATAATTGCTCAATAAATTCAACAACAGATCCTTTTGATCAATCAACCTACAAAAGAACCAGAAAAAAATAAATCAAATGCTATTTGCATTCCTCGACTTTCAATGGTAACTAATTGTTTGAGGTCCAATTCATCTAAATTCCTCGCGCAGGAAGAACCCATCATCTAAGAGGGATTCAGAGCCGAGTATCATCACCCATAACAGTCTAAACAGCTGAAGTGGTTCAGTGACTGAGGGTCTTTGTCGCCCTTGATATGACTGGGGATCATTTTGTACAAGAGCATGTGGAACTCGGAGCCTGAATCAAGGACTACCGCCCATCAGCATTTAGCAACTCAGGTGGCCCAGAATCTAAAGGGCCTCAACCTCCTGACAAGGGAAAAGCAACAGACCTCCGATCCCTCTCATCCACATCAGCACTCAGTGACACAATCAGATCACACACCCAATTGACATGAGCAGTGAGTCAACACAACAGTGATAAATTAATGCAAACAACAACAGAACAAATTAAATGCACTGGCCATGGCTTTTCTCAGCAGTACAGATCAAAGCAAAGATCAAGGGAGGTCAAGTAGGCTACAAGAATAATATTTCAGGCTTTTTTTTTTTGTAATATTGGTTTGGAGGGTATGGTGGCCATTTTCCATGGTTTAATACAAGTTAATTTTGTTAGTAGTTGATTTGATTAGTTAGGAGATCTGTTCAGGTTAGTTGCAGTCATGGTGTGCCGTAATGGCGTTAAGGGGCCGTAAAGGCCATTACATAAAGGTAACGGTGGTAACCATTAAACACCATGGGGTCATAATGATCATAACAGTTGTTATGGAAAAAATGACCCTTAACTGTCATTACGGCTCTCGTAACACTCCCCGTAAAGGCTGTAATGGCCTGGTAATGGTCTGTTGCTGGGGTAGATATAGGTTTTTTTGGATCTTTTTCAATTAAAAAAGAGAACGTAACGGCCGTTACAACCTGTATTGTAAAGTTGACAGTAGTGGCTGTTACGGCCACTGTTACCATTATGGAATACCTTAAGCACACTAATCACAAGGCTAGTTACTTGCATTAGGTAACTACTGAGTTCCTTTTGCTTGTAGTGGGGTTTCTGAATGGAATTTTGAGAAATTGAAGAGGGATTTGAGAGAGGAGCTTGTTCTAGCCATTTCATTGTCTTCTTGGGTGGGTTTTGGGAGTGTTTGCACATCCTATTTGAGCTGAGAGAGAGAGAGAGAGAGAGAGAGAGAGAGAGAGAGAGAGAGAGAGAGAGAGAGAGAGAGAGAGAGCCTCTGGAGGGTTCCTTCCCAAGGGCTTCACCTCCCTCTGTTTCCCTCGAGTCCTTGGAATCTCATGTTCGCCAGTCATTCAGCAAGTTCTGGCTAGCCGGCGTGCAACTGACCATCCTTGTTTCTCTTCTTGTACTTCCCAGCTGAAGCAAGCCTCTACCCCTGTGGATAACCTGGCTTAGCTCAGCTATAAAAAGCGGCAGACCCTCCACTCATATATAAACCTGCCTTCTGACAGGGTGTTTGCGGTTCATATAAAAAGCCCAGACACTGAGCACTCTTGCAACTAACCCCTTATTCACGGAAAAAACCCCCATACTATACCCGCACTGAACACTAATGATTATATGAAACACAAAACGACCACACATCCAATCAGGCAAAAAAAAAATTAAAAAAAAAAAATCAACCAAATACTACCAATATTTCATTAATTCTCCTCATAAAAATCCAATCTTTCTATAATATTCAATCATAACATAGCATTAAAACCAACACCCAGAAGAGGGTATACCCCAATCATGCAAAAACTTCAAGATTCAGCAGTCTTCTATCAGAATTCTACCTAATGTTATCTACATTCCACAAATCCTCTTCATATCTTTCGATGATTTTCGACCACATATTATAATTGTGAACAAGACCCAGAAGAAGGTTGATCCTAACCATGCAAAAGAACCCAAAATTCAATACTCTTTTATCCAAATTCAATAAAATGCCACCTACGTTTTATAAACATACTCATAAAGACCCAATCTTTCCAAGCTTTTCAATCATAACTTGTGATTAGAGGCAACACCCAGAAGATGGTAGATTCCAATCATGCCAAAAATCCAGAAATCGATACCCCTCGACCGATGGGCAGCTGCGGATAATCCCAAAGAGCCAATTACAGGAAGAAGAAGAAGAAGAAGCAGAGGTTTACCTGGGATTGGAGATAGAGTGCTTCTGAGGAGAACTGAAGATAAGGAAGGCGCCATTACTGGAGAAAGAATAGGAGTTCATCTCTCTCTCTCTCTCTCTCTCTCTCTCTCTACTTGTACTGATTCATCGCTTCCATCAGTTTATGTGGAAAGCTGCTTGCGTCCTGCCCCCGCCTGGACGGACTCGGACCAAGCAGGGGTTCTGTGGGGCCCACCGTGACGTATGGGTTTCATCCATTCCGTCCATCCATTTTTAAAGATAATTTTAGTAAATGAAATCAAAACTTAGGCAGATCCAAGCTTCAAGTGGACCATACCAGAGGAACCAGCTGTGATAATGATGCTTACCACTGAAACCTTCCTAGGGTCCACCGTGATGTTTATTTTCCATCCAATCTGTTCATAAGTAAAAAAATAAAAATAAAAAAACATGGATGAAGGTAAACCAAAACTTTCAGATTGATCCAATACTTCTGTCGCCCAAAGAATTTCTTAATGGGTAGAGTTCAACCCCCACTTTGTGGTCCAGTTAGATCTTGATCTACCTCAGTTTTTAGTATAACACCCTAAAATGATATGAAAAAATGGATTAACGGAGTGGATAAAACCAATATGTCAATTTAGGACCCACACAGTCCCTGCATGGACTGAGTCGGTCTGGGCCGGACAGAACACAATCCGCTTCCAAATTTGTGCAGCGCATTTCCCATATCTTTGCGAAGTATACGCGCGTTTTCAATTCTCGCAAGTGGAACATATTCTATCATAATCTAGACCGTTCATTTATTGCTTCTCACCACGGATAGAGAATCCAATAAAAATACTTCTTGATTGGAAGATTTTTCAAACTAACATTAGGATCTATTAATATTGAATGTAAACCGTTGATTAATTTCTTTTATTAAGCAGTGGGCCACTGATATAGGCATAGACATTATCTTATTGAAAGTATTTCTAATATCTGATCCATCCACATGAGTAAATATTGTACTAATGGTTTGGATTGCCTAAAAATGGGCCCCTGCTGTTAGGTTGGACTTGGAGGTTTGATCCTGGGGCACCATAGGGTGGAAACCCGTCCAGTCATCACGTGTACCAATAGAGTATGATGAATGGGTCCCATTTGTGAACCTTCTATTGTTTTCATGTAGGGGTGGCCCACCTTATGGTGTGAAGTTGGGAATTTCCACTCATTGGGTGGGCCACACACGCACCCGAACTCATTCCATTATCTGTATATGGATTTTATCATATAGCCCACGGAATGAGCGGATTAGCCTGACTCACATACCAGGAGGCCATGATTTGTCCACGTTTTGGATGGATCAGATATTCTACATGTGCTTAGGGATGTCAATGGGCTGGGTTAGCCCACCTTGGGTCTGACTTGGGCTGCAGTATTAGGCCCAGGGTAGGCTCGTCCTAAATGTTAACCAGCAACAGCTTAGTGGGTGTTACTAGAGCCGAGCACAAATCAAGCTGGCTCGGATTCGGCTTGATTTGAAGGGAGGGTTTGAATAGAGCCGAGCGAATTTTCCTAACTCGCTTTATAGTTCGAGGCGCACATGAGTATGCCTAAGTTTAGCTCAATTCAATTTAGCTATATATATATATATATATATATATATATATATATATATAAACTTAAAATCTAAAAGTTTAAAACTTTAAAACCATCCCCATTTTGAATGAGCGCCTCTTTCCCCAGAACTCTAACTCCATTTGTCCAACCACCGCTACCCGGCCAGCCACCCACCGGCCACCTCTCTCTCTCTCTCCAATCCGTCTGGCAGGGCGGTGAGCCGGTGACTACTATCTCTCCCTCTTTATCACTCTCTCTCTTTCTAGTCAGTCTAGTGACAGTTGTCGTCCAATAATCTCTCAATCTCTCTCTCTCTCTCTCTCTCTCTATTTCTCTCTGAATTTTTTTTAACACGTCAAATTTGTGTCCAAGCTCGTCCCTCATATCGAATTCAACTCAAAAGGCTCAAGCATAAATTCAGTTCGAAGCTCAACCGAGCCAGCTTGAACATAAAAGTCCAGCTTAATGGCCAAGCCAAGCCGAACACAAGCCAGGCTATTCAGTGACCAAGCCTATCTTGAACATGGCTGAGCTCTGCTTGGCTTAGCTCGTGCCCATGTCTAGGTGTTACCCCTACCGTGGGGGGCCTACCTTAATGTATTTGTTGTATATTTATGCCGCCTGTATGTTTTCCATCTCATTTTAGGAAGCGATGCAAAATTATAAGAAGATCCAAATCTTAGGTGGTCCATACCAACAGAGAAAGAGTGATGAATAGCAATTAAAAACATTCGTTACGCTACAAAAAGCTTTGGATAAATGTGATCTTTTTAATTTACCTTCATCCTGAGCTTCTTACATAGTCAACACGTTCGATTGCAAATAAACATTAAGAAAATGTTACAATGGGCCACTTTGGAATTTTTAATGGTGAGGCACTCAATCAACACTATTTCATGTGGTGTGAGTCCATATGAGATTTGGATCTCTATAAATTTTGTTATTCCATCCTAAAATGATCCATGGAAACAGATGGACGACGTGGATATACAGAAAATCATCAATCTGGGCCCCACGGTAGGAGTAACACCAACTAAGCTGTTACGCCAGTTAACATCCCCACCCAGCCCCCCCCCTCTCTCTCTCTCTCTCTCGATCTCGACAAATCCAGGCGACTCTCTGGAATAACCCACGCGCCCTTGCGGCCATTGCAACAGCAGGAGGTTCGCCAATAGCTGAGAGACTGGACGTCTGTTTTAATCGGTTTTCCATTTTTCCCATCTCTATCCTCCCGAAAGCTCCTCTTTTTCTCTCTACCACAGTCTCGCCGATCGCTGCCCATTTGTACGTCTCTCTCTCTCTCTCTCTCTCTCTCTCTCTCTCTCTCTGCCGTTGGATTTATGATTGGTTTTTAAAAATGGGAACTAACCGTCCGTGGCGTGGCCTACCTCTTGGAGGGTCCTATCCATCACGGGCCCATGATTCATTGATCCAGACCGTCTGTATGTTGGTGGGAACCTTGGATGCACCATTCCCTAAAAATTCAAACAGCCGTTTTCCTGACTTTTCAATTTGTTGCCTGTGAATAGACGATCAAGAACTAAAGCAATGGCCCACACTCCATTGAAGAAGGCTAGGCGTTGGGGCTTAGATCTTTCCATGTGGGAGATTTTTGCGGCTCCAATGCTCCGTTGAGGGCTTTCAATGCAATACACGAGTTTTTAATTTTGAAAAAGTTGCATCCATGTTTTGGCAATCCTGACTGTTGATGTTGGTGTGGCCCACCGTGAATGGTCTCTGAGATTGGAGCATCCTAGCCGTCTGTCTCCTTTGTTTTTATCCTTCCTCCTTTCAATGATGGCGTTTCTTCTTCTTGTGAATTGACAGTCTCCTTTTCTTCGACCTTTCTCAAGCACGGTTTTCATCAATCTACAGAAGCATGAGGAGAAGGCCTGGAATTTCCGGCTTGCAGACAGCAGCAGCAGCAAGGGTATGACTGCAAATTGACATTTCTAACTGACCTGTTTGATCTGCAGAAACCCAATATCTGCTTTTGAGAATTGAAATGGCGTCATCAACTTCACTATTTCAATTCCCAGAGTGGAAAATTCAGCATATGTGAATCGGCCAGGGTGGGTGTAATTCGTGGGTCCTGCCAGATTCCTGTTCCAATGGACTCATTCTTCTTTTTTGAATTTTCAGGATCAATATCGATTGCTTGGAGAAAATGTGGCCAAGATCAGAACAGATTTGATGAAAGAACAGCTTGCGACGTTTCGTTCTCAATTGGAAGATTTCGCTCGCAAGCACAAGGTAATGAATATCTTTTTAATGTGCATTATCATTAGCTTGAATCTGATTTTTATGGATGGGAACTATGTGATTATCAAGCTGAGGTGTACAAGTGGGTGCCATGGATCAACAGTCCAAATGATTGATCTGAAGGGCCACACCGAGGATGGGTATGCAACCTCCTTGTCACGGACCAGATCTTTCAGAGGATAAATAGCAATGTAGCCAGTTTGTGACTTTCTTGTAGATTAGATCTATGTAAATTGTGTGTTGTGAATTTCGAATAGAATTGAATTAAGTAGTGCAGACAGAGATTGGTCTAGAATTGAATAGATTACTATGGAGATCTCCGAGGATGGGTATGCCACTTCCTTGTCACGGACCAGATCTGTAGTAGGATAAATAGGGACATAGTCGGTTTGTGATTTTCTTTTACATTAGTTAGAGGCTATGTAAATAGTGTGTAGAGAATTTCAGAGAATTATCCAGAGGCCTAGAATTGAATCAAGTAGTGTGGAGATTGGGCTAGAATTTAATAGATTAGTACAGAGATCTCTGAGGATGGGTATGCCACCTCCTTGTCACGGACCAGATCTGTACGAGGATAAATAGGGATGTAGTCGGTTTGTGATTTTCTTGTACATTAGAGGCTATGTACACAGTGTGTAGAGAATTCTCCAGAGGCCTAGAATTGAATCAAGTAGTGCGGAGATTGAGCTAGAATTTAATATGTTAGTACGAAGATCTCTGAGGATGGGTATGCCACCTTGTCATGGACCAGATCTGTAGGAGGATAAATAGGGACATAGTCAGTTTGTGATTTTCTTATACCCAAGCGGCTATGTAAATATCGTGTAGAGAATTTCAGAGAATTTTTTATGACGTCAGGGTGTCTACGCCCCATTTTAAGGCGAGGCTATTCCCTTTGCATGCACACAATCACCTGCAAACCATGTGCATCAGGTAATCCTGGGGGAGGGGAATCAAACTCACGTCTGTGGGGATTTCAGAGAATTCTCCAGAGGCCTAGAATCGAATAAAGTAGTGCGGAGATCGAGCTAGAATTTAATAAATTAATACAGAGATCTCTGAGGATGGGTATGCCACCTCCTTGTCATGGACCAGAATTGTAGGAGGATAAATAGGGACATGGTCAGTTTGTGATTTTTCTTGTACATTAGAGGTGTGCAAATAGTGTGTAGAGAATTTCAGAGAATTCTCTAGATGCCTAGAATTGAATAAAGTAGTGCGGAGATCGGGCTATAATTTAATAGATTAGTACAGAGATCTTTTGAATGTTCTAGTATCCTCTAGGGGGGGTTAGTAGAGAGAATAACGTAGAATATTCTTATGTAAAGGCAGTTAAATTTGCTAATACTGTCTCTGTCTGTCTCTCTCTCTCTCTTTGAGGCGTAGTGTGGGTTGTATTCTTTAGTGTGCTTTGCATGATTTTTTAATAAATTGTTGTTATCTCTCAAAAAAAAAAAAAAAGAAAAAAAAAGAAAAAGGAAAAGGAAAAAAGGTGTAGAATATTCTAGAAGGCTTCTAGAATGTTTGCTGCCTGTTGGATGATCACCCCATCACCTCATCCTAGCTATCCATGTAGAGTAGCTAGAATGTTCTTGAGTCTATATATTGAGGGCTCGTCATCTGTATTGTGTGAGCTCAATATCAATATTGTATTGGCCGATATGGTCGTATCATTTTTGTATTGGTTGGATATGATATGTGATGCATCTTTGAACCGGCTTGGCCCTAAATAAATGGCATGTATCGGCTTGTATCAGGTGATACAGGCCATATCAACATCAATACAGGCCATAAAGGCCCAAATTTAAAAATCTTTTTCAAGAGTTTTCTCATTTTCCTCTTCAATTTTGTTTCAACCATGGAGGAAGCTTAAAATAATTTTTTAGACTATAGACGTACTGTATATTTTTAATCCACAACGTTAGCTGGAAAGCCCAGTGAGTAACCCAATACGGTTCACATGCATTTCAATTAAACAGGATAAACACATGCCATCAAATATAGGTAACATATAATTAATGCAATAATGAATGAAATGATGCATCAAGTGGGCATATATTCAGTCTTCCACTTGCTTCGATTGGATCCCATCAATCGGCTCCCCCTTCCTTGTAGGGCGGACTTCCACATATTAGTGGGCTTCCAGGATGGTCCCTGGGTAACCGGGTACTTAAGTACCTACCGGTCTTCCAGAGTCGAACTCCAGGCACAATAATTCATAATGCATGCAATAATTTACAGCCATACAATAATTCACGTCCGTACATTTCATCTCTCATTTTGATAGGCAATCTTTCATGACATTTATAAATAGAAATTATTTAAATAATATTTAAACAAGCATAAATTAATCAATATCACATATTGCATCCATCACACAACTTACTTAATTAAAATGACTAGGAAACGTGTTGGGATGTACTCACCTGTTGATAGTGGCGATTACTTTGTTAATTGTGTCACGTCCTGGGTAGAATCGGTCCTGAATCTACAATAAATGTAATTTATATTTATAAACCACCAATCTAACCTTAATATATTTATTTTCAATTTGGATTATACTTTATTGAGTTTTGGTTCCTTAATGGACGGTCCAGATTTGATTATTGTGACCCACGTTTCCAAAAGGAATGGCCCCTTTTACAATTTTCTGATGGTACGGCCCACTTGACTGGTGGGTCATCCTATTCTTGGTCACAAGTTCCCCAATGGTACACTACCAAATATGATTGATTATATTTTGCAAGGATTTTGTCGTAGGATATCCTAAAATGGTCCATTTATGATAATCCATACCGTGCCTCCCCACTATTTCACTTGGCATGGCCCACCTGGAACTCTGATTGGGCTGATTTTTGGTCACAAGACTAATAATTCATTACTCCAGAGATTGGGTGGATCGGATTTTTCAAAAACTACACAGTGGGGCCCACAAGCTCCTAACCAGTGGACAGGTGTTGTCCCCACTGTTTATCTAGGTATGGCCCACTGGAATATCCTGTACGGGCCACTTTTGGTCCTTAACTAGAAAACTTATTTATTAAGATATTGGACGGATTAGATTTCTTAAAATGTCATCAAATGGGTCCCAAAAGTGGACAGCAATCCAAAATCGAACTGCCTCAACCATGTGTGTTGTTATCATTAATATTTTAAGTGGTGTGGGCCACCTGAGATTCGGATTTATCTGATTTTTGGACCCAAGCTGTAAAACATTATACTAAAACATATGGTCGACTTGGATCTACTGATTTCATCTCAGTGGGGTCCATGAGTGGACCGCTGTCCACGCCCAGAATTTCTACCTCTTTAAATTTCATTTTTATTTTATAAGTTTTCACCATTAGTTTGTTTCAGATGGTGTGGCCCATTCGGACCTCAGTTTGGGTCCAAATTCGGAGCCCCATCCTAAAATGAAATAGAGAATTAAATGGGCGGAGTGGACGTACAAAATACATCAAGGTGGGTCCCATGAGTGGGGCCCCCACGTCACCCTTGTTTGAAGTCCAACGCTGGACGTTCCAGCGTCAGAGACGCTGGACGTCCAGCCACTTTTTCCTTTTTCTTTTTCTTTTTATTATTATTATTATTATTATTATTATTATTATTATAACTATTAAAAAGTGTATGTGGGGTCTACGAGAGATCTGGTCCGACCATTGGGTCGGCCACCTCATTGTGGCCCAATAATGGTTTGGAATAGAATAATTTATCAGAATTAATTTACTAATTAAATAAAACAATAACAAAACAAATTTTAAAGGCTATCATTCATTCAATTGATGTGGCCCATCTGAAGGTCCATTCGATCTGAATTTTGTGGCCCATGTACATTTTGGCCATATGGTCATTATGACCCATCCAGATCGATTCCTGGCCCACCCAAATGGTCCCCATCAATCGTGATCACCTATTCAAGGGTTAAGATAAAGATAAGGTCCCTAGATCCGTACAATGAACGGACGGACGATCCGACCCGTTCATTGGCTGGATCTGGCCTACTTAAATAAAATAAAAAGAACACCTACTTGATCTAGCCGCAAGATCCCTCTATTCCTCCTTCCTTCTCTCCTTTCCTTTCCTTTCTTTTACGATGGATGAAAACCATCTCGTTCTTTCTCTTTTTAAAGAGACGTTTGTTGGAAATTTGTTGCGGATAAGATGGGTTGGTTGAGATAAGATAAGATTAATTTTGAATTTCAAAATTCGTATTTAAAGCAAAAAAAGAAAATTAAATTCTTGTTAGTGATAGGACTCGATACCTGGTCTTCCCTCTCGCTTAAGAGGGCTTTAACCAATCAGTCCATGCTTTTCTTTTCTTTATCATCTTAAATTTATTTAGCTAAACCCATTTTTGCTCCTAAAAGAAAATTTTTCCTACCGAAATTTTAGGGTCGTTACACGTAGCCCTATTTTGGGCATCAACGCACTAGATATGTGTGGGATTCGATGAATCAAAGTGGATTTCACCATGACAAGAAAATCGGGAAAGGGTAATTATCACTTATTTTAATTGTCTTTTAGTTGTATTTCAATGTGATAGACCCTAACCAAACAAATCATGCTTGATTTGTGCTCAATTATGCCAATTTGGTTGAGTTTCAACAGGTCAAGCTGACAGACAACATTCTTATCAAATAATGGTGTAACACATCATTACATACTTGTACAAAAATACAAAAAAAGAAGGGAAAAAGAGATAGATTCTTGAATTTCTCATTTTCCCCCCTTTATGATATTTTCCTTAATTCTTTGGCCTAAAAAAATTTCAATTGATAATGTCTGATACTCATATTTGTTTACGGCCAGGCTGATGTGCTCCTTGATACTGATATTTAGAACCATGATACAAGCCTTCTTCTTGTGTGCTCTCCTCTTCCAGGTAGCTTAGTGACGTGGGTTGTTGAGTCTCGTATGACGCTCTAAATGATGCGTTTAGTCAAATGGCACTCTGCTCAATGCAAATATATTAACTACCAAGCACAACATTAAGCAATACTCCATAGGGTCCTGTTTAGAATTTAAATTAGAGATGGAAAGAATTGTAAAGCGACTCAAAATTGTTAAACTTAGATGAATAGTAAATGCTGGATTTTCTTTCACTGCAACTAAATGCTCTCTATGTCATGATCTGTTCACCTATTTATGTTGTTAATTGCTCATTAATAAAATAGAGAGAGTTGCAAATCGTCTTCTGTTCTTTATATTTTAGAGCTCACTATGTTTTGCTTGTTTCTATAGAATGCCATATTGTTTCTTTTTGAGGGATAAAAATCAAATTTATTAAATGAAAGAAAAATGGAACAAAGGCACAAAACAGAAGAAGCAGAAGACCCCAAAAAAACTACAGCAGATATAGAGCAACAAAAATGAACAAACACCAACAGAGCCCAGCTACTAATCCTTTTTTTTTTTTTTTTAAGGATAACAGATAAATGTTATTAATGAACTGCCAAGAAGCGGGAAGAAATACAACCCCAAAAACAAGTTACAAACTGGACATGACTGCCACTACCTCAGTGTTTACATTTTTTTACCCTCGATACACACTCTAATACATCCCTTTTTGATTTCCACACTACCTCTTCCTCAGATCCTTGCTTGCAATGGAAGCAAAGCCTATTTCGAGTACGGCAAATATTCCATAGGCTGCTGCCATGGTGACCAAATGCCAAGCTGCTTCCTCATCCTTAGAAAAATGCATACCACGCCAAGTCCATAATAACTCTTTGGCACAACCCAATCCCACCGTCGATAACAAGCTCAGGACTGCCCACTTACATCTTTGCAATGGGGCCCACCTCCCTGTAGCTTCTCTTGGGATATGCTCAAATGAGATTGGATGGCCCCTGCACCTCTTGTAATCCTCGAAAGGGAGAAACCATATCGATTTCTAATGGTTATAGAATCAAATTGAGGTGTACTTAACTATATACAAAATTTTACAACTATGGCTAAATTCATGTAAAGAAAATAGGGAATTGATGTTGACACACACCTTATTGATAAAAATACCTTCTGAAAGACAACAATACAAATTAGAAAAGGGTCGTTGTACCTATTATTCAGGGTGGGTTTAAATAGTGGCTCCATTTAAATATTGTGTATACTGGTCTTTCGATGATTATATTGAATAAGTATTTATCTGGTCCAGTGCAGAATGACATTCGTAAGAACCCTGCATTCAGATCACAATTCCATGAGATGTGTGCTAAAGTTGGAGTGGATCCCCTGGCTTCGAACAAGGGGTTTTGGGCAGAGTTGTTAGGGATTGGCGACTTCTACTACGAACTCGGTTGGTATCGGTTTTCCGTGTTCCGGAGACTTATCTTATTTTGAATTTTTATTTTTATAAATATCTTCACCTTTCATGCTGTGGATGTATAACCTACGATATGATTGTTTGAGAAAGTTGTCCATATGCTGTAGAGAAATTAATGAATGAAAAACTGAATATGTCCAAGATGTTTTGATACTATGCTATTATTTTAATTACTTAGTTAACTCTGCTTCCTTGTGACTGCAGTCCTTACTTAAGGGTGTTGCATTTAGTTGTTTAAGAGGAATGAAAAACTGAATAAATCCAAGGAAGTTGTTTTGATGTTATGCTCTTACTGTAATTACTTAGTTAACTTTGCTTCCTTGTGACTGCTTGCTTAAGCGTGGTGCATTTAGTCTTTTAAGAGGATTATGTTTCTTTATACCTAGTGCCTTTTGTATAGAGCTTTTGTTTTAGAGATGCACATCATTTCTCAATCATGAACCATTTTATTTGCCAAACATAACAACCCATGTGATAGAAGGATGCCTTTAGCGTTTCCTTCATGTGATAGCTTAATCTCAAGTTTGTTGTTGTTGAGTATCTACACGTCTCTCTTCTTTTTTCATCAAGTGGACGTCTCTCTTCTTTTTTCATCAAGTGGCAACAAACTAGAAATACAAAAAGCATTTACATTGTAGTGTTGTCACCCCAAAGATTAGTATAACATTCAAAACCATCGTTACAGTGCTTAGCAACTTCCACATTAGAAATGAAAAATTGAAAATGCAGCACTTGGCCCATAGGGTTCATGAGAGCAGTTGAATGGATTTATTGGAAGTCCTAAGGCAATTCCAAGAGGGATGATTGACTTATTTTAACTCTCTTGTAGCATGCAAGGAATCACCTTTGATCCAAATTGTGCTAGAGATGAGCTTGACACCTTTCCATAAGTGGGCACCTTGGCATCAATATTATTGTCCATTTCAATTGGCTCTGCAAATGCTAAAGCATCAAAGACTGGCTTGTCCAAATTGGGCTTGAGAAATAAGTCAGGAGCCCCCCTTATAGAAAGCAGCATCACCCTCTCCACTTTAAGAAGGTTAAGAAATTTCCCACTAAATTTTGTTGTACAAAGGAACAACAAATAACAAATGGTCCACTAATTTCTCATCCCTTAGGCATGTGATGCAACTGCTCATGCTGAACGGCCTCCTCTTCCTTAAATTGTCAATTATGAGCACATTGTTTTTTTCTGACCAACCATGCAAAAGCAAGGATATGGGGAGGACATTTATATTTCCATATAGGATGCATGGCTTCTGGTGCAGCACAGGGATCATGCCCAGCAACAACCTAATAGGACTTGACTGAGAAGCAGCTCAACCTATCGATGTTCCAAGTCTACTTATCTAGGTTGGTGATCACCCTAGATTGTTGAATGAGCCCCATATGTGAAGGCTTTAATCTCTTTTTTCTGAAAGACATATGGAATCTTAGAGATCACAGCACATTCCCACCGAAGAATGACGCAGCGTGAGATTGGACCATCTCCTTCAAATGCCTACTTGAATAATCTAGGAAGACCATGTAAAAAAGGCTGCTCACACACCATCCATCCATCTAGAAATTGAACTTGGAGCCTTCCCACGACTAATGGAGATCTCCCCATGAAAGAGTTTAACATTTTAAACACCGGTTTCCACAACCTAGATACGTTGTATTGAACTGAAGATCAAGGAAACCACAACCTCCGTTCCTCTCCGCTGAACCTCTATAACCTTTTTCCTAGAATGGTCATGTTCATGGACTTGAGATTCCTGATTTCCAAACTTCCATCTTCCCTGGGCTTGCACACCTTGTCCCAACTAACCAAGTGGAACTTGTTTTTTTTTTTGTTTTTTTTATTTTTTTATATTATTTTCTGAGCGTTGCCAAAGAATCCCTCTAATTCTTTCCAATCTATGAATGAAATGATTCTGCCCTGAGGATAGATATCGACTTCCTTCCACCTTGATAGTTTCTGTTCTATTTCCACCACCACATTCCATGTGTTTGGCTGACTTTTCGATGCAGAGAGGGAGGCCCAAATAAGATGATAGTAGATTTCTTGGCTTACAACTGATCCTTCGTTTCACTGAGTTTCGGACCCCCAATAATTTGCGTTTTTTGGATGTTAATCTTTTATCCCGACACCCCCTTGAAGCGCATAACATTTTATGAAGATTTCCAATTTGGCTCATACCTGCCTTGCAAAACAAGTGTCATTGGCAAATTGCAAATGAGAAATCTGGAGGTCAATCCCAAAGCCACTGATGAGATTGTTGCTGCTTGTGCAATCCAACATTTTTCTTAGAGCCTTTGCCACAATCACACAAAGAAATGTGTATATAGGATTCCCTTGCCTCAATCTTCTAGAGCTTTAAGAAAGCCTTTGTGCAAGCCATTAGGTTGGACTTATGCATTCCCATGTCCACCTACGCCACTTTGAACCGAAACCCAACTGATTTAGCATGCACCATAGGAAAATTCCAATCCACACAGTTGTAAGCCCTTTTCAAGTCTAGTTTACAAATGATCCTTGTCTTCCTTGCTTTATACCTGGTTGATACATTCATGAGCTACGAGGGTCCTATCTAGAATTTATGACGCGGACACAAAAGCATTCAAGGTGTACCAACGAAGAAAGCGCCAACCACAAGCACCATCATTGTGGATAGGTGACTATTAAGGAGCTGAAGACCCTCCACATGTGATCAGACATATAGAAGGCCCCACTTAGGGAAGACACATGTGAAGGAAGAAAGGAGAACAAGATCGAAGAACTGAAGATTTCGGGCGCCCATCGGGCGCTCGACCACTGTCTTCGGGCGCCCGAACTTTGTCTTCCGAGCGCTTGAACCTCTCTGGAGGTTTTCAGACGACTTCGGGCGGCACTTCGGGCGCCCGACTGAGCGCCCGAACTTTCCCGCACTTTTGATTATTTACGCGTTTTGCTTAGTTTTATGGGTATTTTAGTACTTTTATGTCTTTAATTGGTTATTTAAGAGGGTTAAAGCCCTAAACTCGAATTTAACTTTGATTATTGATTAATGAAAAGCCTCTTGGAGCTTCTCTCTTCCTCTTTCTCTCTCATGGTGATATTTCTTCTTCCTTGATCCCTCTTTCTTCTATTTGCTTCTTATGCCCCTCCTATACTTCTTCCAGGTAATTCTATCTATCCCTAACCTATTTGTTTCGCTAACCTCAATCCCCAAAATCTGATTTTGATCATAAACCCTAAGTTTTCAGATTTTTTTCAAATCCCTAATCCAAATCCCTTGATTTCCTGGATTAGAGATTCCTCTTAATTGATTGGGTTATAGCCATGCAAGATCGGGAGGTTCCATCCCTCGCCGGATCCAACCATATAGTGATACTTGAATCTCATACTTCATGGTTGTGATGAATGGCCTGTTCCATTGCATGTTCCTTGTGATCTTTTTAGTTCATGATGATTACTGCTAGATTTTATATTGTCATTGTCTTTTAATTCCCCTGATTTAATTGTGTTCATGAGCATGCATCATAATTAGGGCATCCTACATCAATTTATCTCCCAAAAACAAAGGCTCCTTGAGTTTCCAATATGATACCTCCCAACACCTTAAGAACTCTTGATGCAAGTACTTGAGTAAGAATCTCACAAGGGCCGAAAAGGTTCTTGCAGGCTTCTTGATTGAAAACATAAGCTGTAAATAGAAGGAATTTTTGGAGCAATTGGCCTATTGATGCTATCACCAATCTGGGTGAGTGGGTGCAGGAGGCTTATAAAGCAGGGCAGACTGCTGGTGCTTCCAGTCAGAAAGTTGTCTGCGTGTATTCCAGGAAAGGGGGTATTGGAGATGCCCTTTTTGACGAAAACGGTAAGGTGTGTCTTACCTTTTGGGATCCCTCAAAAGTGTTCAAGTTTGCATGCAGAAGCGATCACCATCTAAAAGTCTTTCAGCTTGTTCGGGATTATTTTCCTGACGAGGAAATTAGAGCTGAAAGCTCATCCGTGGATATTCTAAGCTGGGGGAAAGGGGTAATCATGTCTTTGTAATTCCATTTCTCTTTGTAATGTTAATATAAAATTATTGTTATCTTATGAAAAAAAAAATCTTACTAGGGCCCCAATGGGCCGGATGTCATTTGCAACTTTCTTAGGTTAATGAGGTAAATGACACCCGAAAATCAGTTATTTATATGAAAAAAAAGGTATCCCAGAAATAAAATGTAGTTATAATCAAACATAAATAATTAATCCAAGATACAGAAAAGCAAAGCAAGAGCTAGTTGTATCATCCCCTGCAACCTCGAAGATAATGCCTTAGCACGCTCTTGTGTAGAGTGAAGGAAAACAAAGGGCGCTGACTTTAAAGTAAAAAACTGGGGCATAGGAAAGGTGCCAAATCCCAAAAAGGTCCAAAATACGACTAAGAGTATAAACATAGGAAGGAATGGTGTGAGGAATAGTAGAGGGTAAATCCTAGTGGGTGGAGATCATAGTAGACAATATAGCTGTATTATTGGACCACAAAATAAAGAGGACATGCACTCGGATATCTTCAACAATAGCCCTCAAAAGAGTCTTCTTGTTTCCTTTTGAGAGAAAATATGAGCATTTCTTTCACTTCACACATGCCAAACAAGTGCAAGATATATATAAAGGAATGGTGTGAGGAATAGTAGAGGGTAAATCCTAGTGGGTGGAGATCATAGTAGACAATATAGCTGTATTATTGGACCACAAAATAAAGAGGACATGCACTCGGATATCTTCAACAATAGCCCTCAAAAGAGTCTTCTTGTTTCCTTTTGAGAGAAAATATGAGCATTTCTTTCACTTCACACATGCCAAACAAGTGCAAGATATATATATATATATATATATATATATATATATATATATATATATATATATATATATATATATATATATATATATATATATATATGTTGTGGGGGAATTCCGAATTGGTCTTGCCCATAGGAAAACAAGCCCAGGAGCCCAAGTACAAGTCCTCGGCCTCAGCCACCGAGCAGAGGTGGAACAGGGCCAAGCCGATAATTTGACTGACTCCTTAGGTAGGAGCAAGCAGCCTGATCAGAAGGGCCATTTACGTAGGACAAATGGTCCCCTTAGCTCGGAGGCAAGTTGCCGAGCTGATCCGCCAGAGCGCGGGGCTTGGCATGAGAGGACTCGACCCCCTTGAGAATGAGCTACAACCCGGGCAGAGAGCCCAAAGGGAGGAGCTCGGGCCTCAAGCTCCACATCCCGATCAGACTAGGCTAATCCTCGCCAAGGGCAAAGTGAGAAATCCGGGATACAGATCTTGTTAAAGCCCCCCCCCCCCCCGACGTGACACGTGGAGGTTGACAGACCCCACGCCTAATGATTACGGCTGCAAGCCTAGTGTGTTAGGCTATGACTGACAGAACTAGGGACTGCCTCCACGCCTCCATGATTAATGCAACAAACTGGCATGTTAGGGTGGACTTGTCAGAACTGAAGCTAGTCACCATACCCTATAAATACCGTCATAGAACCAAACAAAGGTATGCGCGAAATCTACCTTTACAACCTTGACGTCAGAGCTCAGCGGACCTAACTTAGGCTTCGGAGGGTCTACAGCCGCGTAGCGGCACCCCCCATTGCCTACATCCTCTTGTCGAAGGCTGCTGCGTATAGGATATCGGCTGAGCTTTCGGTGTCGACCAACACCCGATGCAACTTGTGGTTGGCCACGATTATGGCGACCACCAAGGCTGCGTCGTGAGGGTGTTGGATCCCCCTCACGTCATCTTCTGTGAAAGAGATGGGGCACGGTTCCATTCTGGGCTCTTTCTCAAGTCAGCTGGTGAGGTTCACTTGGTGGACTTCGTCGGTGAACCGGGCACTTCGGGCATGAGCTCGGCGTGCTCTAGTCAAGTCTCCTCCACCAGTGGGTCCACCGAAGATGGTCCAAATTTCCCCCATTGGCTCATTGTTGCTGGGTTCTTCTCGCCACTCTCGCCGAGGAGGTGATCGGTCCTCATGACGCTTGGCAACGTACTCGCTCTAGTAGCCCCTCTGGATGAGGGACTCGATTTCTTCCCTCAGGTCGAAGTAGTTGGCCGTGTTGTGGCCGTGATCTTGGTGGAAGTGATAGTACCTCGACCTGTCTTTCTTTTCCAGATCAGACCTCAGCTTGTGCAGCCACTTCAGGATTCTCTTATTTTTTACATCCACGAGCACTTGCTTGGCGGAGGTGTTCAACGGAGTATACCGATGAAACTGGCTCTCTAGGGCGTGAGGAGCCCGGGGAGCTCCACCCCTGTTATCTTCCCTTTTTTGTTTGGAGTCGGAGCTGGATCCCTCCTTAGCCTCCCTGCTCTTCTTGTCCTTGGCCAAGTTGCTCTCGCCCTTCGCGTCTTTGTGGGCGCTGAGCAACTCTTCGGCGTTGGAGTATTTCTGGGCCCGGTTCAGCAGGTTTGACAGCGTTGCCGGGGGATTCTTACCGAGCGAGAAGAGGAACTTCCCGTCTCAGCCCAACTATCATAGACGCGAGGGCGACCTGGTCGGAGTAGTCCTCCACCTAGATGGCCTCAGTATTGAATCAGATAATGTAGTCTTTTAGGGACTCATTGTGCTTCTGTCTCAGCATAAGCAGATGAGTCGTCGGCTTTCGGATGTCCTTGCTCTCGACGAATTAGGTGGCAAAGACTCTGTTGAGTTGGACAAACGAGCTGATGGACTTCGGCTTTAGGTTTCTGAACCACTTTCGAGTTGCCCCTAGTGAATGTCAGGGACAAGGCCCTACACATCACGGGTCCGGAAGCGCCGTGGAGCTCCATCCATGCTTGGAATGACTCTAGGTGCTCAGCTGGATCGCCTGTGCTCGAGTAGGGGGTTATTTGGGGCATCTTGAATCCAGCTGGTAGCTGTGTTGCATGATGTCGTCGGTAAATGGCGGCTCAGCCTGCTCAAGGAGGGCATCCATAAATACCACCTTATCAATATCTCGGTAGGCTCGCTGAATATCATCGAGCTTACCCCAGATCTCTCTGATGTTTGCCCCCTAGGGGACCTCGTTTTCTGCCACTTCCGGTGCTTTGCACTTCCGAGCCTGGCGCCTCTCATCAACCGTGTGGCGCAGGTCGGACTCATCGAGTTCTATGGCCGTTTGCGTCCGAGCAGGGACCTGCTCGGCTGACGCGATCTTCTTCAGCCCGGGGCTGCTTCGTGTGTTGTCTTTGGCGCAATTGCTGAGGGTGCCTCTGGAGGGTTGGCCAATTGCGGTGCATGCTGCCCCTGCATTATCCTGGTGAGGCAAACCACATGCTCGATCATATCTCCGACTCGTTCCTTAAGGGTAACGAGTCGGGCCTTTCGATTTCGCGACCTTTGCTAGCCTGAAGCCTGCGACTGTTTCTGAGAGTGAGACTGGTCGTGCTGGGAAGGCGCCTGCTGGGCCTGCCCTTCCTCGTTTGGAGCGTGCTGGGAGGACTCGGCTGCAACAGGTGTCTTTCCTTTCTTCTTCGCCATGAGGGGGGAGTAGAAGATGGACTGGGATTGAGTGTAGAGCTCAAGCGGTGAGAACGTAGCTAGTCAATCCCACAGACAACGCCAATTTGTTATTGCCCGAATTCAGTCAACTAATGAGGTTGGAGTAGTGTTGAAATGGCTTGGAGGTTCGTGATCGTCCTTCACTCACAACCCCTGCAAGATGAAGAGGATGTAGGCAATGGGGGGTGCCGCTGGGCGGCTGTAGACCCTCCGAAACCTAATTCGGGTCGGCTGAGCTCGGACAACAAGGTTGTAAGGGTGGATTTCGCGTATACCTTCGTTTGGTGTCTGTGACGGTATTTATAGGGTGTGGTGACTGGCTTCAGTTCCGACGAGTCCATCCGGACATGCCAACCAATTGCGTTAATCATGGAGGCGTGGGAGCAGTCCCTAGTTCTGTCAGTCCTAGCCTGACACACTAGGCCTGTGGCCGTAATTATTACGTGTGGGGTCTGTCAACCTCCACGTGTCACGTTGGGGGGCCTTTAACAGGATATGCCAGATTTCTCGCGTCGCCCTGGTCTGATTAGGATGTGGAGCTTGGGGCCAAGCCTCGAGCTCCTTCCTTTGGGCTCTTCGCCCGGGTTGTAGCTCTTTCTCGGGGCGTCGAGTCCTCTAATGTTGAGCCCTTCGCTTTGGTGGATCAGCTCAACAGCTTGCCTTTGGGTTGGGGGGACCGTTTGTCCTACGTAGATGGCCCTTCTAACCGGGCTGCTCGCTCCTACCTATGGAGTTAGTCGATCTATCGGCTCGGCCGCGTTCTACCTCTCCTCGGTGGCTGGGGTCGAGGACTTGTACTTGGACTCCTGGGCCTGTTTTCCTGTGGGCAAGACCAGTTCGGAATTCCCCCACAGCAATGAGAGAGAGAGAGAGAGAGAGAGAGAGAGCTTGACATGCAAATTTTTCCGTAGCTAAAGAACATAGGAACATTTAAAAAAGAGATGCTCACTTGACTCAATCATCATATAGGATAGAAAATGCACTTTGTATTAGAAGAGAGAATGTCAAAGTCACACTGTTTGTCCTTGGTCTTGAGTCTCCCAAGGAAAGCCAACCAAGCTAAGATAGAGTGCCTCGGGATATCTCCCTTAAACCAAGTCCTGATCAGACCAAGGTACAGGGATGGAAGCTGCTCGGACAAGCAATAATATGGATGAAAAAATGGGCCTGCCATCAATGTCAGGCTTCTAAACAATCTCCTCTTTCACTTGATAAATTTTAATCTCATTGATTTCATTGAAAATTTGGGTTAGAACCACTGATGTAGAAAAGGGGAGGACCAATTACCATCTTGAATGAAGGTACTGACCATGGTATTTTTCCTAATGCTAAGTGTTCCCTTCCCCAAGTGTAGGGTTACAATGTGGTAATAATTTGGTAGAGACCGAGATCGTTCTCAGGGACTTACTTAGGAATTCATAAAACCACTTCCAATATTCTCTAATTGAGGCCAACTAAACAGATTTTAGTAATTTAATATAGATAGGAATTTGAAACTAAAAGTGAATGTAATTAATATAAAAGAGCACTAAGGGTTCAAGGATCCACTTGTAGCAATCCTTGATGCATAATTCGTTGTGGTTTCCCAATTACACAACTAGATTCAAAATCAAATCCTATCTAGCCGGATGATACAGCGGTTAATTCAGCAAAACAGTCCAATTCCCTCAATTCAGGTTAGGACTTGAGCACACTCAATTGCATAGGTCAATCCTAGTTCCAATAGGTTAAGATCATAACCATAATAATCATCAAACCCTGTCACAAAGTTTAACTATATCATGATTTGAACTTCATTCAAATCACATGCACAAGCAACTCATAAATCAGACTTCTAAAAAAAGGTAGAACTTTTGGTTTGAAGTTCCTACATGAAAAACCAAGTCTAGAGTGTCTTGAATCCGATTCCTCGGATCGTGTAGGTCTAAAACTTTGCAAAACAATTAAGAAACTAAGAGAATCCTCTCAAACATCCACTGGTCATCATAAGATTAAGGAAAACTACTTAGAACTTCATTCAAACTTAATAAACCATTGTTCAACATTAAGAATTCAACTTGAAGCCATATAAAACGAATTAAAATATCTTAGATTTACGACAAGCTTCACTTCTTAGCCTTAGCTAAGAGGTTTAGCTGATCATAATCAAAGGAAACATGAAATCAACTAAAAACATAAAGGAAACTAGAAAGCAAACTAGAAGGAGTTGTAGAACTCCAAATCCGTCCTTCTCCGCCTCCCACCGTAGTAGTTCTCTTCTAGGATGCCTTAGGAATAAGGTAGAGGAGTCCTTTTATAGATTTTGGGCTCCGGTTGTAAAGAATCTTCGAGAAAATCCGCAAAAATAGTGTTTTCCGTAGCAAATTTTGGAGCTTCATGCACAAGCTCTGTTGTGTAGACAACCGGTCGGACGACCGGTCTGAGTCCATGGTCGACCGGTCGTAAAAGGCCAAAAACAGTCCAGAGAGTTTTCGGAAAATTCAATCCGCATTTTTTATTCAACGACCGGTCTAATGACCGGTCTGAGTGGTGGACGACTGGTCGGACGACCGGTCGTATTTCATCGATTTTGGTCCAGCAAGGTTTGGCAGCAAGGGGCCTCCTTGTTGAGTGTTCCGACCGGTCGTGGGTCTTGGCCGACCGGTCAGCAGACCGGTCTACAGTGCAGTTTTCTGCACTTCTTCCCTTTTCTCCCTTGCTTCTTTCTTTCTCTTTTGGTACTTGGTCATTTGATCTTCAATGTGTACAGAGTGACCTTTTAAGCATTGAATTAGTGAAGTCCCCTTCTCGTTCCTACAATCACATAACATGCATTAGAATAGTCTCTAAACATGAAAACCATGCATAGTTAGTGATGAAATAGGGTTAGAATATACACATTTAAGAGCTCCACACTATAGGACATAGGCAACTCTTCGACCAAAGTGATTGAAGAGACTGCCATT
This sequence comes from Liriodendron chinense, assembly GCA_003013855.2. NCBI lineage: Eukaryota > Viridiplantae > Streptophyta > Magnoliopsida > Magnoliales > Magnoliaceae > Liriodendron > Liriodendron chinense. Next base: position 2,059,058 of record ML058387.1, read on the forward strand.
CTCCAGCCAGGGGTATTACAAAAAATTGATGGTTGAACCATTGCCAACAAGGAATTTTTTGTTAGCCAAAGCAAGAGGACGAACCAGGAGGATGCTCCTCTAGGCCCTTGAAGCATTTGAATGAACTTTCAAGGACCAAATGGATCTCCCACGAATGTACTTTGCTTGTATCCAAGACTTCACAAACTTTGCTCTGTAGGAGGGTTTGAAGACTCTTGCAATCACATGAAATCTTTATTTTGGTCTTCTAGGAGAGTTTGGGTAGTATTAGACATCTTTTACTATTTTTGCGAAGTTTACTATATTTGGAAAGTTATGTACCTAGCGGCTAGCGCTTATATATTAAGGGCATTGTAAACAAAATTCATCCATTATTATTGATTTTATTATCTTTTTAGAGTTTTTTTTTAATTTTTTCTTTTAAAATTTTTTATACCTTGTGGATTTGAGGATTTTTATACCTCTTCCTCCCCTTTTCACCATGCGCCCGCTTTGTCACAATCCTCGTCCGATCCATATTATTGCAATGCAAACTGAGTTTTACTTAATATGATATGGGAAGCAAGGATGGCATTTGGTCCTCCCGGCTGTTTGGTGGGCAACGTGGGCTGAGAGAAATAGACTAGCTCGGTTGTGGTGCTGATAGCTTATGCCACGGCCTTTATCTCCAAATGGGCCTTCTTGTTGAAGAATTTTGATTTTTATTAGTTGGGTTTTTAGGCTTTCTTTGAGGTTTCCCCCTCTCGTATTCTTTCCCGCTTGCTATTGCTGGTGGCTCTTTAATAAAGTTTCCATTATCATTCAAAAAAAAAAAGTGTATGGTTGTCTGTATAAATTTCACAAAAGATGTTAGTTTGGTATATTTTAAAATCCATCATTTCTAATAAGTGGAACTTGTCCATGGCTGTACTAAGATGAACATGTCCATGGCTAGGCAGGGGTGCAGATTGTTGACATCTGCTTGGCTACTAGATCGCACAATGGAGGTCTAATCGATTTGCAGGAACTCCGCAATCGACTCTGCCAAAGGCGAAAGGCTGCCCATGACTCGGTTTCTGAAGACGACTGCTTGCGCGCCATCAGCAAGCTGAAGGTATTTCCTTGACTGTATATTTTGTCCCAGGAGGATTGCCAATCCCACAAGCGTGCATAAAGCAGCCATCAACATGCAAGAGGTGCCAATGTGGTAAACAGGTGAAAGATACAAGAAGTCCATCAGGCTGGTCTTGCCGTTTAGATGCCATGGCCCAGAAATAGGGCCAGTCTGCATATATGGTGGATGGAGTTCACAAAACAAATGGAAAGCTAAACAAGGACTGAGTTTTGGGCCATGGTATGTATGTTGAGGGGCCGGCCTGATGGACGGCATGGATGTCACATCTGTATGCCGTGTTGACATGTGGTGGTGCATATATGTGCCCCTGGTATTCATATCTATAAAAGGATGTATGTGTTCAAACCTTCTAAACTCAAGATTATTTTTCTGGGCTGACGTTTTTCATGTGTAGTGACTCTGTGATGCTTGATCTTTGGATCTTCCAGGCATTAGGTAGTGGCTTTGAGGTGATCTCCGTTGGAAAGAAAAAGCTTGTCCGCTCTGTTCCAACCGAGTTGAACAAAGACCACAACGAAATTTTGGAGCTGGCTCAGGTTCATTTGTTGATTCCAATTAGAGGTTTTCCAGCCTAATGACCATACAAGTGGGGCCCATATACGGCAATCTAGGTCCTTTGCGTTGTGGGCTCCATCAAGGGATGGGTCATGCTGAAGAATCTACCCACTCAGATGATTCTAGCCATCTGATTTGCATCTTGCAAATGGGCATTAGAAAAAGATATGACCCACATTTAGCGGGAAAGAAAGTCTTACCAATCTGATATTTAGGATAATCAGATCACAATCTCGGAGCTTGGCCCTTCCATTATGGATCTGGTTCACAAAAAAAATAAATAAATAAATAAAGGCCCTTGTGTATGGTTATGTGCCAACCAAAAACTCAATGCTGCATTGAAATTTTGTGGGGTGCTAATCATGACATCTTTCTACTAGCAATGAAAAATCTTGTATGTATTTATACAATCTCGTCCCTTGTTCTGAGGCTTGCTTCCACCTGCTCAGGCCCACGGCTACGTGACTGTTGAAGAGGTTGAGAAGCAGCTTTCGTGGTCATCCGGCCGTGCTATCGATGCCCTTGAAGCTCTGCTCAAGGTATGTGTTTGTTTTTTTTTTTCTTTTTTGGTTTTTTTTTTTGTTTTTTAAATAAAAATCTGAAGTCATTGCTGGTTGTGTTTGTTTATGAACTCTTGAATAAAAACAGGAAGGCCTGTCAATGATTGACGACGGTCACAGAGATGGGAGACGCAGGTACTGGTTTCCTTGTGTGGCATCTGCTTCCGCTGCTGCTGGAAGCTGATACGACCCAATGCTTCTGGTAAGAATAACAAATTGGAATTTCCAAGTGTGGTCTGTGGATTTGAATTGTTGTTGTGATCATGGCCATAGGCAATCCAAGGTGGGGCAGTGGATGGACCGTCCAGATCCAGTATTGTATGCCCATATATGTACAGTAAGACAGGAGTTGCATCATACTCTGTGCATCCTCTTGCATTTATCACGGTTTGATGCAATTACAGAATATTTACGTGATATGTCATGGTTCTAAAATACAGTGATTCGATTTGAAACTTGGCTGAGTCAACTCGGTTTGATGAGATTTTGAGACTGAGTCACTAGGAAACTCGTTGGGAAGCTTGGGTCGGCTCGGCTTGTTGATTGGTGCTCAAACCCTTTCATCAGGTGGGCCGCACCGTGTTACTGCACTGGCCGAAAGTCTGAACTAACCGATCATTTGGCAGGCTGCATGTTTGCATGAAATGTGGGCCCCACTGAATCCTTTTTGACCATCCGCTTGTACACACACGGTCCACCTGATGATTGGGCTGGTCATCTTTTCGGTCCATACATAGAACGCAGCTGATTAACATTCGGGATCTTGCAACATGTCCCATTGGCATGGGTGCGGAGAAATTGTATGCCGGGGCGAAGAATGCTGAATGTTGGACAGGTCTGCTGCTTAGGTGGGCCACAATGTGCTGAATAGGAATTTATGTTTGAAAGAAAGTGACCAATGTGCAGAATAGATTGTACATGTGTGGTCCATCAAATGAGCAGGTTGATCTGATATTCAGGGCATGGAACTTTACAGTGGGAGCTGCCTAAATAGTGGTCTGGATCTAACACTTCCTTGGGACTTTCATTCGCGTTTCTCTGTGCGTTGATATGGTGGGCCTCACCATGGATAGTAGATGCCCCAAGATTTCCCTAACATGAATGCTACAAACACTCGCTTGTGTAGTACATGCAATCCATGCAAGCAGTGGGCCCCACCATGAAAATCACCTGATGCGTGTGGCCCATCTAATGAGTGGACCGGCCTAAAGTGGGCCTTCTGCTGAGCCTTCAGATGAAGGGCACTGATGCTCCATTCTTCCACTACACAAATAAAAAAAGAAAATGAAAATCAAGCAATGAAACGGCCCTAAGCATCTGTAAGTGTATCTATCTGTCCGGAATGATCCTGTTCATCCATTTTTGCATGACAATTAGGGCTCGTTTGGATCATAAGTTACTTTAGATTAGCTACTTATTTCACAAGTAGCTTATCTTGGTTTCTACTTATTCATTCCAGAAGTATGTTTGGTAACCAACATACTAATCAACCACATAGTAGAAAAGCATGTTTGGTTTCCAGCATAATAAGCAATTATCCCTTGAGTTTGTTTGGTTTCCCTCACATCCACCATCCATGGTGTGGGCCATCCATTATGAGGGCCCACCTTGGATGTTGGTCATTCATCACTATGGCCCGACCTTTAATGTGTACTACTCATTATGTAGGGCCGCCTTTAATGTTGGTCATCCATCAAGTAGAGCCCACCATCAATGTTATTGTCCATCATGTAAGGCCTACCTTCAATATCCACTGCTCATCATGTGGGCTGTCCATCATGAAGGGCCCACCTTGGATAGGGCTGACCTTTTTGTGGACCGTCCATCATGTGGGGCTCACCATTATTTATTGCCCATCATGTAGAGTCACCTTTGATGTGGACTATCCATCATTTGGGCCCCACCTTCAATGTTGGTTGCCCACCGTGTAGGGCTTGCCTTGAATGTAGGTCATAAGGGCTGACTTTTCATGTGGATAGTCTATCATGTGGGGCCACCTCAATATAGGCCATCCATCATGTGGAGCCCAACTTCAATGTCCACTGCCCATCATGTAGAGCCCACCTTTGATGTGGACCAGTCCATCATGTGGGCCCCACCTTCGAAGTAGGTCATCCATTGTATCAACCTGCTTTGGATGTGGACTTTTTATCATTATGGGCTGACCTTTGATGTGCACCAATTCATATGTGGGCCCACATTAATATGAGGTAATCCATCACGTAGAGCCCACCTTTTATGTAGACCAACTACCGTGTGAGCCCCACTTTCAATGTGGACAGTCCACCCCGTGGGGCCTCCTTTGACTATGGACCGTGAGAGAGAACCTCCTATAAGGACATGGATCGATAGAGAGAAGTAGAAAACTTGTAAGTCAAAAGGCTAAAAAAGATTACTTATTAAGATGAGTAGCTTTTGGCACATAAGCTACTTTTACATTGATCTTACCAAACTTCCTTATCTCAAATAAGTTACTTTGGTGTATCCAAACGTGCCATTACTGACAGCTTGGATCCACCAATCAATATGATATTTTCCAGCCAGGCTATGGGGATTGTACTAAAGTCGGTGGACGGTCCAAATAGGTGATGTGAATTCGAACTTTCAAATGGAAGGTGCACAGAAATGTTTCTATACGCTTAGCCTGTTGGATCATTTTCGGAAAGTGAAGATAGGACAGAACCTAACAATTAGGGCTGAAAGTTGGGTGGGTTCAACCTGACCGACCCAGTGACCGACCCGACATTGGGTTGGGCTTGGGCAAGAAGTATCGAACCCGATCTTGAGCTTGGGCTATGAAAACATCAACTCGATGAAGTTTGGGTCGGGCTTGGGTTGAGGTCTCGGGTTGCCCGACCCAACCCGAACCCGATCTATATACAAGTTACTTATACTTTTATTATACTTTAGTGAAGTAAACTTATAATGTTTACTTGTATTTTAACTTATTTGTTTAGGAAAAGTGAAGTTCTTTACATAAATAAGTACATATATAATTAATAAAGCCATATGTACAAAAAATAAGACATGTATTGAAACATAATAGACTAATGTAACAATGAAAATATTAGCACTGTATCAACCCGACCAACCTGATCAACCCGACCGAGCCCGCTTGGGTTGGGCTTGGGTTGAGAATTCCCAACCCGAGGTTGGGTTGGGTTGGGTTAGGGTTGAGGTATAGGAACCTTGGGTTGGGTTAGGGTTCAGCACCAACCCAACCCAACCCGCCTAACTTTCAGCCATACTAACAATGTACTAAAAGGTCCAGACACATGGGCCACATGGGCCAAAATTCCCACATAAAAGTCTCTGGTAAAATTATAAATGTTATGTGGTACTACCAATTTCTTGGTATGTCTTTTTCAGTAGTTAAGAGTCGTCCCTTGTAATATAAAAGGCCCATGTTTAAGAGGTGGTAAGCCTGTTTGGTCCACTGGATTAAATGGTATGGAATTGCATTAGATGAAATTAACACCATTATTACACAATAATTTTATCTAGGGAAATACCATGGCATTTTAATGATCCAATCCCTATGTTTGGGATCGGATTCTTCCTTAAAAACAGTGTTAAGCAAAACCCCTGTTTGGTGGACCATAGAATTGTAGTCAATGGACTAGGTTTACGACTGATGTCGGTCACTTGCACAGATATACAACTTGAATGTTATGTATAAAGGATGCATATGTATGGGTCCATCATGGATAAAACACATACATCAATGTCGAGCAATTCCATTTTAGAAATCCTGCATGGGAACAAAGGCAGTTCATTCCACCTAGTTCCTTCACATTGTTTTCAAGTGTTCATTGGAATTTGCACGGAACCAAATGCAATTCCATCCCACTTAATCCCTCTTGAGCCACGTACCAAACAGGCTAGAGAGAACCCATGTACCAAACAAGCAAGAGAGAGAGAGAGAGAGAGAGAGAGAGAGTTTATTTCCAATTTCCTTTAAATTATAAAAGCTACGTGTATAATTCTTTGCAACATATTAGGTATTTTTCAATGACAATGACAACTATACTGTGACAAATGTTGAAAAAACCCACATGTGATCGATGTACTAAAAGAAAACCACAAAAAAAGGGTTAAATTAAAGGCCAAAAGGCCAAACCAAAATAAGAAACAAGATGAAAAGAGATTCATGTGGTTTGACAATATACCTACTTCACACTAGCAACACAATTTTCTCCACTAAAAGCAAGAGAAATAAAAATATAAGATTCACACATCTCTCTCTCTCTCTCTCTCTCTCTCTCTCTCTCTCTCTCTCCATTTGTATAAGAAATATCTCACTCAAAGGAAGAATGATAATAGAATAATGTTCTTTACCTTCGAACCACACCACAAAAGAGAGCACATGGAGAAAACAGAAATGACGCTCCACCTTATGTAGCCTTACATACATATACACTCAAGAGGAAAGTTGGAGGGTGGTGGACATTTTCCATTTGGAAATGTCTTACTTCAGGACTTGAGGATGTCCACCGCCTTAACAATAAATATCATCGAGATTTTGAAAATCTCGCAACTAAATGAGCCATCTTAGCTATTTTATTAGCAAGTTGATGTTGGGCCGTTGCGGAAGCAATCATAGAGTTCAATCAAATAAGCAATAAATAAATGCAAACAAAGTAATCAGAGAACACATAAATTTTATGTGGAAAACTCTTGTGGGAAAAAACCACGACACAAAGTGACAATAATCCATTATGAAACGAATTACATAAGATGGAAATCCGAACTTAAAGTAACGAGAAACCCCAGCCTCCTTATTCACAAATCCTAGAAACATTTTGGAACTCCTTGGAATACTCTAATCCTGCATTACACCCCACATATATAGTGTTACATTCAGAATTAGAAAAAAAAAAAAAAACAAAACGCACACTTACGCAAAATAGCGCGCATCGTCGATCGATCGATCGACATCAATTGATGATCCCTCAATTGCTCGACACTAACATGCGTGAAACAATCTAGAGAGTTTGCGAGAAATTCTAACTAGTTTTGATCGCTTGAGCCCTAGGCGTCAATCGACCAACTAGTACAAGAGTATCCAGAAACTAAACTATCTTATTCAGGGTATTTTTTTATCAATTGACCACAGTGGTCGATCGACCGATAACCCCTAAAATTGAAAATTTAAGGCTCCTCTCAACACTTGAAACATGCTTCTAAAATAAACACAACCCATGTCCACAATCAGCCCAAAAGAAGAAGAAGATGATGATGATGATGATGATGATTATGGCTATATTATAGTTATGTTTTACATTCATCGCAAATGTGTGGAGCCCAAGAATTGTAATAGGGCCCACCATTGTGTGCATGAGCCACCCCCATGAGACATGTCCAACCGGCTGAATGACTGATTTACCATTAACCAGTCGACATTTTCCATCCCATGTGATAATGCATATAACACCAAACCCCTCCCAAAGACTGGAATCTTACAGAAAAGTCAGCCAATTTCGTTCATCAAGTGAGCCATACCTATATTTATTTATTATATCAATGGCAACCCATTATTTTCGTATGGTGTGGCCCATCTAACGAGTGAATAGGAATAATTTTTGCACAAGATGGGTTCTTATGATTGAGTTGGATTTTCCACACTCATGATAGGTTGGAACTCATCCCTTGGATGGTAACATTTGGTAAAATCAAGGACCTGAATTAGTGAGTAGAACACCCAATTGCTTGTGGGGCCACCATGTTCACCATGTTATATATATGTAAAATCAACTTCATCCTCATATTCCATTCTCAATCTTGGCCCTGAGGCAATCATAATAATAATAATAATCAAGAAAAAGAAAAAAAGAACAGAAGTAAAATTCACAACTCAGATGGGCCACACTACAAGGATGATAAGGATGGGATGGCAACCATAATTTTACTTGTGGGGCCACCATGGTGTGCATCTTTCATCAGCCCCATTAATCAGTTGTAACTCACCAGGATAAACTGGAAAAAAAAAAAAAAAAAAAAAGCCCGATCCAAATATCAAGCAACTCAATTTAAAGGTTTTAGGAGCAAATTAGTCACATTGCTTCCCTCAGTGTGGATTGTTAGGGTTTTCTAACAAGGTGTTCTTTTGTATGTATGGTTGAAATAAGGGCTTATTTGGCACCTTATAATTGGAGTGCTTTGGAACTTAATTCACAATTACACTGGAATCCTTGTGAATTAAAATCTTCAATTGCTTTTGGCAGCTTGTAATTGAAATCCACTAGAATCCAAATATTGTTTATTTGTATTTGAATGCCTATAATTTAAATGCATTGGTTTTCTTTAGTATATTCTCATGAACTTGAATTTGATTAACTAAATCAGCTTTAATATCTCAAATTAGTATATATATATATATATATTTGATATTTGACATGATAATTGTAATAAACCTATTGGTACACACACATAGATGCTCACCAGCACACTATTTTTCGCGAGAACTTATGAATACTTTTTGAGAACTCATCCCACGTTATCATATGAGCCCAAAATCTAAACAATCCGCGTGATGCAGCACCCCATGAAACCTTCGGGGCCTAACTTTTACCTTGATCCAAAACTTTGGTAGGCCATAACAAAAGGAAACTTTGATTTGCCTCTCTTTTTGTCATGGCCCACTGGAGTTTTGGATTAGTTTGAAAGTTGGGCCCAAGAGGTTTCATGGGGTACCGCATCACATGGATCTTTCGGAATTTGAGCCCATGACATGCATGCAAAGGTGCGCAAGTGCAGAGGCGAGCATGACTCTCTCTCTCTCTCTCTCTCTCTCTCTCTGCGTGCATGTGTGTTCACTAAAATTGAGGAAATTTTGAGCTTGGGTGAGCCACAAACCTAAGGATCCCAAACGAGTAACTCACAAACATTTTTAACTGTCCATTTAGATTGCCAACGTTTTGACAGTTCAACCATTCTATTGGTGTGATTTTAATGATGCAATCGATGATTGAATTATTTTAAGTATAATCAATGTGCCAAGTGTACCGTAGATTAGTAGCCTATGACACCTTTGTTACTCCTGTGGCAATTCTACCATTATAAAGGAAGATATAAAAAAAAAAAAAAAAAAAGCTTATGGATTTCAAAGCATACGGGTTTGTAGAGTGCGTTTCAACACCGAGATCATGGGTTTAAGTGCCCATGTGAATATGTGTGGATATATGGTAAAAAAATAAAATCAAAATCAAAACATATAAAAAAAAAAAAACGTGTTTTCATTTACCTCCAATTTTATTAGGCTAAATACTAGATTGTCGTACATTAAATGCTCGTAAAACACCCAACTACTTGGGGTCCACCACGCTGTAATATAAAAAAATCCAGGCTGGTAAAAAACATTATGGCCATTCATACAGAATATAACTAAACCTTATGTGCCCACGCCAACAATAACAAGGTAAAATTGGGATCCCTACTTATAACTCAGTGTTAGACGCATTGTGTTTGGACACTAAAGTCATGGGTTTGAGTGACTGTGTGTAGGTGTGTTATAAAACGAAAAGGAGATAGTTACTCTAAAGAAGTGCCGTCCATGTGGTTGGCTGGGGTTTTCATCTGGTTTCAACACTGCAGTTTTGGTATTGATTCACAGCGTGGGGGTGGCTAACATTGCAATGTGACTACCAGTGTGAGTGTGTACTAACAGTAGGATGTGTATACTAAAAGAAAAAAATTATAGTTAGTGTCCCATCACCGTTGTTTCATGTGTTGTGGCCCATCTGAGTTTCAGATGTGAGTGGAGCTGATATTAGCCTTTTGACTTTACATCTTGGATAGAACCTCGTAGAGGGAGTGGATTTTACATATACAATATATGGTGGGACCCACATAAAGATGCCGTTTGGGACGGCCGTTACTGTCCCATCCCAATGCATTCAATGCCCTTTCCTCCAATGGGAATCCATGTCCCGTTGATGGGAAGTCTGAGTGATAAACTAATTCAATAATAGTACACCGCACATGCTGCCGTTGCACATGAAAGTTTCGTGCAGGTAATTGCGTCAGAGACTCTTGTGTACGTTGCACCAGAGGCTTATGATAGTTCACCATCTTTTTCAATCCCATGGGTGGGGGTATATCGGAGTGCATATATCAAGAGTAAAACTTGAAGCCACAATACTATGGAGTAAAACTCACATCATTACTTTTTTTTTCTTCTTATTAATGAATATTGTCAATTGTCAAATTACTAAAATCCTTGGCATGAATGGGCCAACATGGGTTAACATGGCATAATTTAGTAGGCCCTATCATGATGTACGTGTTATATTTACATGATCCATTCATCTTGTGTGACCATTTTATGCAATGACATAAAAAAAAAAAAAAAAATTAATGTAGATACAAATCTACAATGAACCACACCACAACTAACCGTAGGAATTGAACGTTTGCTACTGAAAACTTTTGGTGATCCTAAGAAGTGTTAGATATTCTACAAATTTTAAGACATGTTCTGCAATGATATTGCAAAATACATAAACTATGTGAATAAAACACATATGAACAAAATTATATTATGTGTTTTAACCAAAGAAAATACTTTAGATGTCCATAGTGAAATATTGCATACTAAGATTCTCAATTTTACTTTGAATTCAGTTGTAATGGTAATTATTACTTTTTTTTTTACAACATATTACACCACAGTATTATTGTGATTTAACGTGATCTAAGTACGCCCTTAATGCCCATTTAATGGATAATTAAAAGTAGAAGTGAACTATTGTAAATCAATGGCAAGATTAGATGGTTTCTATCATTTGACCGGTGTGATTTTTTTTATATATTTTATTTTGTTATGCTCCATTCACAGATGAGTTCGAACTTGAACTTTGTACAACTACACCATGTGTACGGTGGATGAAAAAAGCAGGTCCATCAGGTGGACCACCCCTTGTTGGGCCTCGATCGAAAAAATCAGGCTGATTCCACACTTGCCTAGTTTAAATTAATCTAATGGGCCTTTATCTAAAAAAATCAGGCTGATTTAACACTTGCCTAGTTTAAATTAATCTAAAAACCAATGATTTGTCGTACAAGCCACTTGAATTTTAGAATATAGGGTTTCTGTGTAGCGTTGGGTTGAAGCCCACGATACAACATGGATAGTTGATGTACCCATCGCAAATGTTTGCTATAGCGTGCCTACCTGATTTCTGGATCTCGATGACTTTTGTCAGCAGTAGATGGAAAGGGTGGATTTATGAAAGTTCCACCCCAAGGGCTTGTTTGGCCTGCAGGGTGAGACTAACACCATTATTGCACAATGATTGTATGTTTGGAAATGCCATAGTATTTTGACCATAGAATCCGCACTGTCGGGGTGCTAGATTCTTCCTCAAGCAAAAATATGGTGTTAAGTAAAACCTTATTTGGCTTGCAATGGATTTGTAATCAATGGACCAGATTTATAATTGATGTCGGTCGACACTTACATACGACACTTGCATACGCATACAACTCAAATGTTAAGTGTAAAGGATGTATATGAACCAAATGCTATTCCGATCCATCTAATCTCAATCCTACCTGTGCGTCCAACTTTCACATGGAATTTGTACAAGGCCAAATGCAATTCCATCCCCCTCCCAAGCCAACACACCTAATATGATGCAGGGAGGAGTGTGATAGGTCAATCACTGTCTTCCCATCTAATAAATACCTTGAATGCATAAGGTGTTCTTGAGTCCATGAAAAGAATAAAGGAAATCATTCTTAAAAACTTCATAATAATTGATTGAATTTAATAAATCGTCCCTACAATACTTTAAATAATAAACTAAACTCTGTGAAGAAGTATTAGACTCCAACTATAACTAAAACTCTTAGAAAACCCGACTTAATATAAATAGTAAACTTACTATTTATAGAAGTCCCTCATTCTTACTAAAACTCTTGGTTATCAGCTAAAAATAGAAAGTTTCCAAATCGGCCCTAACCAACGTTCTACTAAATTTTCTAAGCCATTTCCATGTCGGGAACGACTTATAAGACCCCACGGATCAAAAGATATGATCAAAACAAAACTTACTATTTATAGTAAAATCAAACTAAAACTAGGCTAATGACCAACAATCAAGTCGAATCTTGTAAATCCGGCATGGGCAACCCGACATAGCGGGTTGGTTGGCTTTACTAGCTTGAGCTACCCCAAAATTATATATTATACGTCCAGAAACTCATTTCAGATTGTGAAATACGATTGTTTTATGGTCTTGATGGTCCGGATCACGTTTGACCTCGATCAATCTTCCTCTGTTCCATCTTAGCCATGAAATCATCAGCGACCTGCTCAACATCATAATAGGCCTCAATTGTGAGGTAGGTGCCTAAGTGAGGTCACCTTTAAGAAACTATTTCTCATGATGTGGCCCACTTGAAACTAGGACCTACCTACATTTTGAGCTTGCCTCTTAAAGCTATTTGTTAAAATGGATGGATGGTGCGGATAAAACACATATATCAAGGTGGGCTCTACATAGCCCCTGCTAGCATGAAGACGTAATCCACATCCAAAAGTTTTCAGAGTTGGTGTTACTATCCCATTGTCTCTTCTAGTGTGGCCTATTTAAGTCTATATATTTTTGGGCTCTAGGTTGAAAAAGAGTCTTAATCCTTTGCTCATGCCGAGAACCTATACTACTCCCCTCTCTGATTGGTCCAACTTAGTTGAATTGTGTCAGAGCCGGATCCTCTGCTCTAACATAGTCCAGCTCACCAATCAGAGAGGTGAAAAACAAGATTTCTCTATTTGGTATGAGCAAAGGATCTAGATTCGTCAAAAAATGATTTAGAAAATTAGATGGGCCAGCCGTCTAGGCATATCTGTGGAGGGGCCCACCGTGATGTATTTGTTTATCCACTCGGTCCATCACTTTTCTAAGCTCATTTTAAGGCATCAACCCAAGAATGAGGCAAATCCAACGCCCAAGTGGACCACACCAAATAGTAAGCTTGGGCTGCATTAAATGCAGGTTGTGTTAAAAGTAAGAGTCATCTATGGTGTGGTCCACCTAAGCGTTGGATCTGCCTCATTCTTAGGCTCATGCCTTAAACTGATCTTAGAAAAGTGATAGACTGAGTGGATAAACAAATGGATACATCACGGTGGGCCCCTCCACAGATCTGCCATGGCCATGCTCTGAAAGCTTTTATAGCATAAATGTCCGCACTGGTCTGAATGCTTTTCATTCAATGCTGCTTTCGGACGTGGATTCCCTGCTAAAGCCTTTGCATGAAGTTCTTGCGTCGGAATCCTAGGTGGGGCCCACTATAATGTTTGTGAGAAATCTACTCTTTGCGTCCATTTTGTAAACTCATTTTACGACGTGCGAGAAAAAAAAAATTAGCCGGATCCAAGACTCAAGTGAGACGCACTAAAGGAAAAAGGTGGGTAGCGAAATCCCAACCATTGAAACCTTCCTGGGGTCCATAGAGATGTTATATGCCATCCATACCGTTCATAACGTCATTCATACCTGGGATGAACTGAAAACACAAATATTAGCCTAATTCAAAACTTTTGTGGCCCCACGAATATTTCGACTGTGGACATTCAATCCTCACTTTTTCTGCCCACTTGAGTCTTGGATCCAGCTCATTTTTGGGATCATATCCTAAAATGAATTCACAAAATGGATGGACGGAGTGAATTTCTAACAAACATCACAATAGGCCCCACTTAGGTTCCTGCCTTTTGCAGGAAATCAGCATCCATTGTTTTTATTGGGAGCGGATTAGGTGACGTGGTAGCTTTTCATTTTCTTGCAGATATTTGTAAGTGTGGGCCCAGCTACTTTCACGGTCAAGCGTATGTGCTCGAATTAGGTACTACCCCCACCAGGACTACACGAGGAGACGGACGCTTACGTGACATGTTGTCATTGGTCGATGCAGCGGGTCCCACACCTCGAGGCACACTGTGTCAGCCAATGGCGACCAACCACGTAGGTGTCCATCTCCTCATGCGTCTTGGTGGGGGTAGGACCTGATCCGAGCCCCAAGCATATAGTGTTGGACCCTTCTCTAACATGAATCTAGACATCCGTGCACCAGTGATATTCTACCACATCAGGAGTGACACATTGGCAACACGTGATCCGCTCCCCAATGTGTGTTTGATTTCCATTTACATAAATGCATGCAAATGTGTAATTATTCATTTACCATGTAATTCCCATACTTGTTAACAATGGCATTTTTGTTTTTTGTGCACTATAATCGGGGAAGGTGCAAATTTTTTTTGTGGGGCCCACTATGATACATGTGGCTTATCCCCATTGTCCATTCATTTTATAAGGTAATTTTAGGCATTGACTCAAAATTGAGGCAAATTCAAAGCTCAAGTGGACCACACCACATGAAATAGTGGTTTGAATATATATCATAAAAAATCATTTATGGACCATGATTTCAAATTGTGTGGGCCACTTGAACTTTAGATATACCTCATTTTTGAAGTCATCCTCTAAAATATTATGTTAAACCAGATGGACCGCATGGATATGTGACAAAGATCACAATGGGCCCTATGAATATAAAGAATAAATACTCTTGTATCAAGTGGAAAAAACTCGTAATCAGTTACCTCCTTGCTTTGCATGTATTTACACCACGTAGATGAAAATCAAGCATGCTCTTAGTGTTCCCTTGATGGACATTAATTGCGTCCTTCGTAAGTATGGCTGATCTATGGAGGGCCCACCATGATGTATTTGTTTATTTACGCCTTTTCATCACTTTTCTAATATCACTTTAAGGCATGGGCCCAATAATATGGCATATCGCTAACGTGGATTATAAATAGCATGGGATATACTTTTGCGTTTAATGCAACCCAAGCTTATTATTTGGTGTGGTACACTTGAGTGTCAGATCCGGCCTCATTTTCAGTCCCATGTCTTAAAATGATATTAGAAAAGGGATGGGCGGCACCGATAAACAGATACATCATGGTGGCCTGTCCATAGTGATGGGATGTACCCAAATTATAGCATTAGTGCCTGGTAAAATGATTCAATAATTGCACGTCTCCTTTCAATCGTTGTATATGGAAATTTTTGCTTGGTACTCCTCTGTTAGTTCACCATCATTTTCAATATAATATTATTGGGAATCTCTGAATGGGGGATTGTGTCCGACCGTCCAACCAGGGATTTCTTTGGGGCATCCTGATGTATCCGTTTATCCACGCCCTCCATCCATTTTTTTCATATCATTTTAAGGAATGATCCAAAAAATAGGCAGATACAATGTTAAAACAGACTACACATAGATGACTCTTGCATTTAATACATCCCAAGTTCGCTATTTGGTATGGTTCACTTGAGCGTTGTAACTGTCTTATTTTTTGGTCTATGCCTTAAGATGATACTGAGAAAATGGATGGACAGTGTAGATAAATAGATACATCACGGTGGACCCCACTAGGAGCCACTAGTCTAACAGATTATTGTCCGAGTGGGGTTTGGACGCAATCCGCTTCCCTCTTGATGAACCATATCTCGAAAATCACACTGCTCAAGCAATCTTAACCATCCGATTAGTGTCCATCTATAACGGATAATTAAAAGTAGAAGTGGGTTATTATTATTATTATTATTATTATTATTATGCTCCATTCTCAATTGAGTCCGCAGGTAGGAACCAGGACTTTGTACAGATATGCCACGTGTATGGTGGATACTTGCATAACGTACCACGTCCACTAGGTGGACCGTGCTTTTTTGGCCTTGATAAAAAAATAAAAAAAAAATTAAAAAAAAAAAGAAAATCAAGGTGGTTTAAAACTCACCCCGTTTTAGAGTGCTGATATTTTGGTGAAGTCTTTTCATCCTTACAAAGCAAGTCAGATTGGATGGAAATATGAGCACCACGATGGGCCCTACACAAAAATCATGGTGAATGTCCCCCCAAATGTTTCCTATGGTGTGGCAGCTCTGAATCATCATGAATTTTTGCGTACAAGGGTTAGTCTGTTTCTTTCTAAAACGGTGGTAAGGCTATCATAGCAGGCCGCCTTCGAACAGAATGCAACCCAGTGTCGTCAGCAGCACAATTAGTAAGAGTGCTCCAAGTTGCATTGAAAAACTTGGAGAGTGCAAATGATCAATCTGGACTGTCTATCTTTAAGAATCACACAGATCAATAGTTTCCAAATGGACGGTCATGATCATTCGTTAAATAACTGGTTCAATCAATAAATCGAGCCATATATTATTCCTGATCCATCGTGGATTGTTCATGGGTCTAACAAATCACTTTGATCAGGAAAATCCTAACCATTCTATCTATGGCTTGGAAAATGGATGATTGAATTGTTCCTTTCTTTTTGCATTGGCCGAATAAAATATGCATATGGACCTAACAGACGGCCCAGATTAATGAATCAGATTATCCCAATTGTTACAATGCATTCAAGAGGAATGTAAGACATGGACCATTTCTAAATTATAATTTTTAGAGGGTTGGCTGTCTGAATATTGGCTATAAATAGCTCATAACTCCATGAACACCTAACATTGGTCTAACCACACCCTCTTGCATGGCTCTCCATCAACCCCATGTTGTCATCTTTCCATTCATGGCCAAGGGCCACACCATTCCCTTACTAGATCTCTCCATGGCCCTCTCACGCATGGGCCTCAAGATTACCATCATCACCACCCCATCAAACTCCCCCTTCATCATCCAAACCATCTCCAAACACCCTCACATTCATGTGGCCCACCTCGAGTTCCCGCCAGTCGAAGGCCTCCTGAAGGGCTGTGAGAACACCGACCAACTCCCCTCCATGGATCTCTACCTTCCATTCCTGCGGGCCACCACGCTCCTGAAGTGGCCCTTCGAACAGCTCCTGCGCAAAATGTCCGACGCCCATGACTTGCCCATCTGCGTGATCGCCGACTTCTTTTTGGGACCGGTGGTCTCCGCCTGCGGCGAGTTCGACATCCCCAGGCTGGTATTCCATGGCATGGGAGTGTTCGTGATGGTGGCATGCAAGTCCATTTGTGTGAATGCACCGCATCGGCATGTGACCGCCAAGTCGGAACCTTTTAATGTGCCGGGAATTCCCGATTCCATTCAATTGACCGAAGCAGATATCCCGAAGATGATCAAAACAAACAGTGATCCGCTCTTCCAATTGATGATGGAGATTGGCAGACACGAACGTGAGACTTGGGGGGTGGTTGTTAATAGCTACATTGAATTGGAGGGCCAGTTTGTGGATTCTCTAGAATCCTTCTATAAAAATGGGGCCAAGGCATGGTGCATTGGCCCCATTTTTTTGTACGGTGAAAAGGAAAGTGATAGTAATCAATGTGGTGGTACATCTCATGAATATCAATGTACCATTACCATGATTACAAGCGAAGGGAGCAGTAAAGATAGTCTTTCAACGGCACAAAAGCCGATACATCCGACCATCACTTTTATTGATTGGCTAAACATGCATGTCGCTTCGACTGCATCAGTGATCTATGTGTCCTTCGGCACGCAGACTCACATCTCCAACCCGCAGCTCGATGAGATCGGGCACGGGCTGGAGATGTGTGGTCACCCATTCATATGGGTGATAAGATCTAGGTCATGGACCCCACCCGACGGGATGGAGGAGAGGATCACTGGGAGGGGGTTGATTATAAAAGAGTGGGCCCCACAACAGCGTATCCTGGCCCACCCTGTGATCGGCGGGTTCTTGAGCCACTGTGGTTGGAATTCAGTGCTGGAGAGCTTGTCTATGGGGGTCCCAATCTTGGCATGGCCGATGATCGCGGAGCAGCATTTGAATGCAAAGTTTGTGGTGGAGGTGGTGGGAGCAGGCGAGAGAATCAGGCAGGACGTGGTGGCTGGGGAGGGGATCCCCGTTGGGCGGGCCGCCATCTGCGAGAGCGTCAGAGATCTAATGGGAGGAGAGAAGGGGAGAAGGCTGAGAGAGAGGGCCATGGAGCTGAGTCAGATGGCTAAAGGTGCCGTTCATGAAGGTGGGTCATCACACAAGGGCTTGACTGAGATGATTGAAAAACTACTTAGTCGTGCAAAGCAGTGTTGAGTTTATAGGTGAGAATACACACGTGCCAACATGGCCATGTGCGAGATCCAGGTCATCCATCTGGTGGGCCCCACTCCGTATGTGTCATGGCTAAAGAATCAGTCTCATCTAGTGCATGGGATGGGCCATGCGTGTACAGAGGAGATTCATGGTTCATATTTAATGCATGTGTAGCCCACACGATGGCCTGATCAGCAGCATGTATGGTAAGGACAACCTGATGAACAGCCTGGATCTCACACACTTGCTACGTTGGCATGTGTGGGGGAGTTGAATTATAATGGTTGATACGGTGATGCCGCGTAGCATGGGAAATATTGTAACTCAGCTTCTATATAGAGACGAAAGTTGGTTAATCAGACGTTGCTAACATTCAAATGCTGCTTATGTTGTACTTTTAAGTTATTTTAAAAATAAATTAGTGTTTCAGAATTTCTGTCAGGTCGGGCCATGGTCATGCCTTTGGGTGTGTGCATGTGTGATGTCTTGGATGTATCTGTTTATATAACTTTGAAGGGTTGTATACCTTTATTTTTCGAACCTGAGAGTCGCACCATTTAAGTTTAAACCCAATAGTCACGACTCTTTTTGAAAGGGTGTCTACTCAAAAGTCTATAAATAGAACTTTCTCATTTGATTTTGAAACATATGGAAAAATATTTTTAAAAATGGTTTAAGTTTTTTCTTGTTCGGATTAAGACTATAAGTGGTTCAAGCTCATGTATAATGAGATTGCACCGCTGAAATCGAGTGATAGTTGTTTTATTCTGGAGGTTGATTGTTCGAAAAATCTTGTTGCACTCAGGGACATAATTTAAAGAAGGCAAATTCAATTTCAAGTTGCCTCGATTTCTACAAACTAATAAGTTTTCTCATTTTCTTATTTTAATTCTATTTAGTCCAAATAGTTTTCCAAACATCTAACTCCAACAATCTTGAAATCAAATTTTGATTGGAAAATTATTTGAAATATAATAACATAGTTGAGTGCAATGTGACCACACATGCATAGGTTTAGTGTGAAAATGTTCACATGTATATGGATATAGGTTGTCTATTGATTGTTACAAGTTTCATAGTTGTCTGCATGTGTGCCTGCACATAAGTGCTTACATATACAACATATTTATATAGGATGATTCTGTACGTGTGCCTCCAAACACACTGTTTGGATACATGACATGCATCTCACGGATAGGCCAGACCATCCATCCTGCCATCAAATTGGAGGGTACAGAATTGATCTTTATATAGTATTAAAAAAATAATAATAATAAAAGGAAGGTGGGGCTGTCTGTGAAAGTTAACGTATAGAAAATGTAAAAAATCAGGTTGACATGGGTATTACGTTTATCTCACGTATAAGTAAAAAAGTTACTTATAATTGATCATAAACCAAACTTACTTTTCTCAAATAAGTTACTTATCTATTGCTGTAAGTAGAAAAAGTAACTTATTTGGTGGTATACAAGCGCGCCCTTAATCCCTCCAACCAAGGCTTCAAATCCACCGTCATGTCAGATTCCAGCAGCATTATCCTACACAAAATGGTTCAGATTTTTTTCGCAGGCATGGATGATTCTTGGAACCACATATTTACTTACAGGCGTGGCAATGAAAAGGCTTGAAAAGATGGAAAAATGTGAGTTAAAAGAATTCAGATTGTCTGCTTGGATTCAACAGGATTTTCCCATTTGCTGATGCCTGATTGGTCCAGCCCAGCATATGTTAGCACTAACTGCATTAAATGCAGCAGTGGTGACAACATCAGTGCTTAGCTGGACCAATCAGGTGGTCAGCAAACAGTGGGAGCCTTGCCTCGTTGGCAGACTCTGTGGAGTTTGAGTAGAGGGTCTTGGTTTTGAAACCCATCCTGGGTGAAAATCCACACTGCTGACAGCGCCAATGGGTGCGTTGCATGACTGACTGGGTGGATGAGTTGCATGACTGACCAAAAAAATAAGGTGGTCAGCAAGTACTATCATTTTTCACCTTGTACACATTGGAATGTAGAACTTATTCTATGGGTATTAACATGGTGAACCATAGCCCAAAAAAGTCATGTTGGCTTAACGGTGCTAGCCATTCAAATGGAGGATAATAACTAATACACACACACACACACACACCCACACCCACTTATGAAAATTTGAAATTGTGGGGGTGTAATTGGATGCTGTAATGGGAGATTCCGAGCAGGTCCCTGACAGTGATATGGAAGACGTGCAACTGTCGATATTTGGCTTACTTACAGTCATATATCATATCAAGTAGGGATCGAAGCTTGTGAAGGCGAACAATTATATATGCTCGTCGATGATGGTTGAGGACAATTCCAGTGTGTTCATTCCCAGCAGAGCGCTCAACCTCCGCAGAGTATTCATCTTCAGCAACGCTCACCCTTCACAAAGCGCTTATCCTCAACAACGTTCATTCGTAGAGCGCTCATCCTCAGCATCACTCATCCACAGCAGAGCGCTCATCCTCAGCAGCGCTCATGATCAACAAAGAGCTCATCCTCAGCAAAGCGCTCATCCGTAGCAACGCTAATCCGCAAAGTGCTCATCCTCAGCAGAGCGCTCATCATTAGTGGAGCGCTCATCCGCAGCAGAGCATTCATCCTCTACAGAGTGCTCATCCTCAGCAGCACTCATCCTCAGACAGCCTCAACCAAACGGCCTCATCCAGAAGGCCTTATCTTAACCTTATTATGATCCTAAAGTATGATCCTAAAATGATAAACATTATCCAACCTTATTATGATCATAACGTGATAAACATTATTCATCTAATAATTATCTATAAAAGGCCCCCGTAGTCTCTCCGGGTAAGCAATTCACCATTACACACAAACTCTAAAGAATCCATTCTCTTTTCAATATCCGTACTGACTTAAGCATCAGAAGGCCCACCGCCGGCACAACTGGCACCCCCCTGATCTCTTTTGGTGATTGCAGGTCACTCCATCTACTCCGTTCATCCTCAAATGGAGATCAGACGACGAAGATTCAAAATTGGTCCTTGATCAACATCTGTTGTCCATTTTTAACGTTAACAAATGCACTTAGAGATAAGATGTCTTAAACTAACAATGCTACGAGGGGGAGAGACTAATGTAATTGAAAAATCTAACCAATTGTCTATTAAAATAGTCAAATCAACAGTTATCATATGAATGGTTTGATAAAAAGAAAATCGCCAGTAGCCTGAATTCAACAAATGATTGTTTGATTAGGGGATTTGTAGGTAATGTTCTATAATAAAGGTCGGGTTTCTGATGAGTAGACTTCTACACCTATGGGGCCCACTATTTAATGAACAAACCGTCGGTTAAGATACTTAATCATGAATGAATCACTAATAAACAATTTGGCTAGCCTTTCATCTATCAAAGAATATGATTGTAATACACATGTACTCCATGTTAGTTTTGATGTGTTCACATGACAGATTACTTCAGCCTCTTTGTATTACAGATACAATATGCATGCCTGGTTTTATTGCTAATTGAATGATAAGAATGCAGTAGGGGCTGATAAAGTTGGTTGTATTAAGAGCTATTTCTACAACAACTATCAGAATAAAAGAATGATGGATGGTATTTATTGTATAATGGAGTCATAGCCTTTGACTATGTTAGGTTGGAAAAGACTTTGGTATGTGCTAGCTTGAGATATGAATTGTTAAGGAGGTTATGACTGACCAACAAAGACTTTATAACTTATTAATGTTACAAGGTGGAGGGTTGTTGATAATGGCCTTGATTGTCAGCTAAATATGTTGGCTGCTAATACCTCATAGGCTGATGAACAAAAGGAGGAATTCGCCCAAGGCAATGATCATTAGTTGATCCGAAAGAATGATCAACCATATTGGGACTGAGACATGGCTTAGACTCCTATGAAAGGCAACAATGGAGAATTTTTTTGCAATGGGTGAAAGCATGATTGAGCGATGCCATGTGGAAATAAAAGACCCACGGGTCTTAAACTTCTTTTCTTGTAAAAGAAGTAATGTCAGTATCTAAATATTTTGAGTAAATGACTATCTAAAAGATTAGTCAATAATACATCGAATGAAATGGGATTGAGCCTAATATATGAGCTGCTAATGTTGGTAATACAACGTATACGAGTAGAGATTCCATGAGATATGTCCAATGGGTAAACAACAAGACACGAGGTAGATGATTGCACTAATATAAATGAGCCCCTTCTATGGTTTAGCAATGCGAGCAACAACGAAGAATAATGAGTTTTTGAACTCTTAATGAATCCATAACCATATATTTAGTGGTGTATCCAGTTGTTGTATACACTTGATAGAATTCACCTATATGGGCGTGGAGGTAGATGTCGATTCTTATGAGAATCTAAGCAAATTCTCTACAACACTCATGAAATCCAGATAATGGTATATGACCGAAAGCACCGAACCACAAAATCACTTGTAGTGAAAAAATTGTGTAAGTACTTGCGATTTACACTAAAATAAGTTAGGTTCAAGACTATGATGCCACCTAATTCCTGTAAGCATGTCTTGCTTACTCTAATGTCGGTTCAAGTTTATAATGACACTAACACTATTACACAATTGTTCCATCTTAACCCGAAATGTCATAAATTTTGAAACATGTAGGAGATTGTTGTATTTTAAGTTATTTTAAAAATAAATTAGTGTTTCAAAATTTTCATCAGGCCGAGCCATGGTCATGGCTACGGGTGTGTGCATGCATGCACGGGTGGATGTGTCTTTTCATATAACTCTGAAGGGTTGTATCCCTTTGCCTTTTGTTTTGAAAGGTTATGTCTTTTCAGACCCAAGAGTCGCACCATTTGGGTTTAAACCCAATAGTCACAACCCTTTTTTAAAAAGGTGTCCACTCAAAGTTTATAAATAAACTTTTCTCATCTGGTTATGAAATATCTGAAAAAATATTTTCAAGAATGGTCCAAATGTTTTCTTGTTCCGCTTAAGATTACAAGTGGTTTGAGCCGGGTGATAGTCGTTGTATCTTAGAGGTCGATTGACCGGAGAATCCTGTTGCACTTGGGACGCACTTGGGACGCGGTCCAAGAAGGGCAAATTCGATTTTAAGCTGAGTGATTGAAAATCATACTTTGACTTCTACAAACCTAATAGTTTTCTCATTTTCTTATTTTAAATTTGTTTAGTCCAAATAGTTTTCCAAACACCTAACCCCAATGGCTTATATTTCGTGTGTATGGGAATCTTCCATGCACATAGTTGCATTTGGACTACACCTATCTGGACAGTAAGTACATTAGGTCCACTTTGCCTTAAAAAAAACCATGCTGATCAGATGATCCGAGCCGTCCAGTCGGCCGCATGTAAAAATGGTTGCAAGAGATGGTTTGTTCAAGATAGGTCCATTGGTGGATATTTAGAACCCTCCGATTGCTGTGATTTCTACATGATAGAGAAAGAAGAGGGGACTGGACCTGATGGACGGTTTTGATAGGTGATGCCACTGCTAACTAGTCCAAATGCAACTATTAACAAGGTTCCCATCAAATTTCAGAAACTCGAAAAAACTCGACTGGACTTGATCGAGTTGAGTTGACTCAACCAGATGTCACCAAGGCTCGAGAAAAACACGGTCCGGCTGACTCGGCCATAACTTGAGAAAGCTTGACTCAGCATAACTCAACATTATTTAATTTCTTAAATATTAAATAATATTAACAAAAACTTAAAAAAGAATTTGGAGGAGAAACACTGCTCGAGTTTCCGAGCCGAGTCAGACTCAAAAAGATAGGTAGTGTAGCTAAAATGGAATTTGTGTGTGTGTGTGTGTGTGTGTGTGTGTGTGTGTGTGCATACATGTGGCACATCCTATGTGGACATTGATCGGAACCGCACGTTCAATGGGCTCCACCTTCAATTGACACTTAACGAAAAGTTACCTTGAGCGGACGAACTTCTTTCAAAACCGTTCCTTTTAGTGTCCCATTTGTAGACCAAAAATTAGAGGGTTAGATCATCAAACGATTGGGATTTTGCAAGCAATGCTCTCCGCTCTGCATCCCCATTGTAATAGTTGTACTCCATATTGTACTCTAACCACAACCACACATGGCCCGGATTTTAAGAGAGCATGTTCATATCAGAGGACCCACTTAATTGAGGGTCTGGATTTTGTGTGCATGTGCCATGCTGGCAAATGTACTATAGCTCACCTCTTCAATGAACTCTTGGGGAGGAATGGGGGTGGCTGACATTGCTGTGTGACTAACAGCCGGGGTGGGTGTACTAATAATCTGACTTTGCCCGTGTTGAAGTTGGGTTTTATAACCACTTTCTTCCCTACTGGCCATTTTATGGCCACCAATTGGACGTTTATGATCATCTCATCGGTATGCTTTTCCATACTTTCTCTATTCGACAATGGAGCCCATGATTTGGACAGTCTAGAAAAATTAAAACCTGGCCCAGACCAGCTGGTTGGACCGGTTTGGACTCGAACATGTGGCCTATCAGGGCCAGGAACTGCTTCTGGATTTGGACTGCCCATCTCACACAGGTCTTCTGGTCCAAGCTTTGAAGTGTTCGACCCAGGGGTGGTTTGGATCGAGATTGTCAGCCTATGCGAGAGAGTGATGCGAGATCATTAGCCACACCACATGGTCCATCATAGAAAGACCAAAAAAGGCTGGACCAGTTGGATGATACTAACCACTCT
The DNA here is from genome assembly GCA_003013855.2 of Liriodendron chinense. Lineage (NCBI taxonomy): Eukaryota > Viridiplantae > Streptophyta > Magnoliopsida > Magnoliales > Magnoliaceae > Liriodendron > Liriodendron chinense. Next base: position 2,084,065 of record ML058387.1, read on the forward strand.
AATAAATGGATTTCGAGAGAGAAGAATAGACCAACATTCTTAAAAACTTCAATAGAAGCCCTCCATTCGAACAAATTAGGATCATCAAGTTATGGACCATACATGATGAGGCCCACCAACAAGTGAACAATGTCAGACTTGTGCCAAACGCAACCACAGAGTGTTTTCTCTTCCATGAATACAGCCACAATGGCTTCTTCGGATGGGATGTGGCTCCCATAAAATTAGATTGGACACCTGTATGTTTCATTTGGCAAGAGGTCCTTGTAACGAACATCCTGTGGTTGAAAATCAGGTGGGATGCGTGATAGACTGTCACCTTGAAATGCACAGTGGGGGATGAAAATGGATATAACAGGACAATTCACTATAGCTAGGATCATCCATTCAGCAACAGTGTTATGGCAGCTCATGTTTGGAGATTCTTCAACAGCTTTGTTTTATGTATGTTTCATTCAGCAGCAACCCTGTTTGCCATGTTTGGCTAGTTAGGGTAAACCAGTTTCCTTATTTAATCCTTTGGGAAATCTGGCTAGAACGGAATGCTGGTCTCAAAAGCAGGGGTAGTTAGGTTGCAAAAGGAATGTAATTCCTTGGAGGTTTTGGTGGTCTTCTTTGGGTGTTGCTATTAACCAGGTTGAGCAAAAGAAGGCCTCGTTTAGGCATTCTTTTGGGTGGGTTGAAGGCAGATAGTGCATCGAAATCCAACTGGGCTTTGGAGGGAGCGGTGGGCATCGTAGGGATCAGCAGGGGAAGATGATTTTTGCATTCCATCACTATTATGGGGTGGTTTCTAACATGGTGAACAGAAATGAGACAAATTTTCGATGGTCTTCATTGTTGTGAAAGTACAGAGATTCATCAAGGGTAGCTCAAAGCCATTCAAAGTGGTGGGGGAACAACTTACAGTATGTTTTCGATGGTCTTCATTGTTGAGAAAATACAGAGATTCATCAACTTACAGTATGTTTTGACTCCTCAATGGAAGGTGTTGGAGCGGTGGAGAAAATTCAAATCCGACTGGATTCTTTCTTCGCAATGGAAGGTGTTGGAGCGGTGGAGAAAATCCAAATCCGACTGGATTCTATCTTTGCAATGGAAGGTGTTGGATGGGCGGAGAAAATTAACATCTGGCAGGATTCTATCTTGCTGTCTTACCCATGTGCATAGAGAAAGCAATGAAGTGGCTGATCTACAGCCATATCACTCATGATATATCTACCAGGCACGATGCAAAGGGAGTGAAAGTGCACCAAACTGGCCTAAGCCGGCCCACTCAGGGCATGGACAAGATTTATGAGGTCCAATAGCTAATCAGGTAGGACCCTTGCTTGATCACAAGGATCCAGTGGGACCGCTTGGCCAGATCCAACCAATTTAACACTACTGGGGCTGGGTGCTTAGACAGTGGGGGTTCAATCAGGCCTAGGGATATCAATGCAATGCACTGGCAACATGCATCAGATTCAGCAAACATCTACTTGCAAAAGATTAGAAGTCTCATTTTATCATTGTAAACCACAACAACCCAACCCCAACCCCAATTACAGTAAGTATCAAAGAACAAAAAAATGCTAAGCATATCAGAATCAATTGATCTATGGCTGTTCATGCTCGTGTTTCCAGTACAGCTGCCTGGACAGTAAAGAAAGAAGTTTGTGTTGGTACCCAAGGGGAATGCTATTCATAGAGGTGCATCTGCTCTACAACTTCCAATTCATTGGGCTGACCTGATAGTGTCATAGCCCAAAAATCTCCACCATGTCCACTTAGGTGTGACACCATGTACTGTGATTTTAGACTGTTGGTTATCCTCTTTCATAGTCCTTTCTCAATATGCATTTGACACACCTGTCCCAAAATGTGGACTTGCCTGGTTTTTGGGCTAGAACACATTCACCATCAGACGTGCTTGATGAATGGCTCAGATCACACACACATGCATCCCACGTTGGCATGTGTAGGCCATTTGTAAGACATTTTGAAGACCAACCCCTGCAGGTAGCATTCCTCAACTAAGAATTGAACAGGACTGGGGATGAATAAAAACAGGAAGAACCAACAGTGGATAGAACGGATTTGACTGACAACAAGAAAGAGAAAAGAAGACCCAACTCTTTCAAGAGAAGAATATCAACAGAATCTACATTCACTTACAGGGGCTTCCCTTCAAGGCTCATAACACTCGCCCTTTCAACCTTCCGGCACTGGGCAGGTGTCCAACCCTAATGCATTGTGTTGCCACTTCAGTCCTATCTTCTAAATAAACAGTAGCTAACCCCTGGCATATGCCGACTTTCCTAATAAAAAAGATACCAGAGCAGCCCTTATCCCGAAGTCACAGGATAATTTGGCCTAGAGACTCCGGCAACACAAGGACCTTCAAATAGATGTGGGTCCTATTGGAAGCATAAATTCAACTTTGAAAAGAGAGATTATAAGGTCTTTTGATTAAAACCTTATGACAATAAATAAAATACGGTTCCTTAAAACAAATATATAAATTTTCAGCCAAAGCACAACAGAGCTCATACCCAACAAAAGTAAGCATAATAGCAAAATGTCCTAGCATAATTTTTTTTTTCTTTTTATTTAAAAATAATAATAAAAATATTATTAGAGGAAAAGACAAGGAATGGTCATGTTTCTACATGGGAGAAGAGCCCCTACACATCAAGTAGGATAGATTCTCTAAAAGGATGAGAAGGAACCAATTTGTGAAAAACTCCCGAATTTCCTCAATCTTGATGACAGGTGGAGATCGACGATTGAAGACAGCTAGCTTGAAGATCAACAGTTGAAAGAGGCATTGTGTGTGGCTGCTGGATCACCGCGGCATGCAGTTCTTATCCTCATAATAGATTTTTTCTTATTATGGTATTTATATCTTAATAGGATACTTTACAATTGCGGTTTTATGCCCGATGCCACGAATAAACCAGCCTCTTTCTGTTAATTCTCCTGCATGACCAGCTGCGTGGGAGACTCGTTCAGCTTAGTTTTAGTGTATAACTAAATGGGGACATTTGGCCAAACTTACGTGCACACACACACACACACGTGCCAACAAATCCAATCTGCAACGGTAACTCAGCGCGGACCTCACCCGCCTTAAATCATTGGAGGAAGTATGTTCCTCTCAATTATACTTTGGAGCAAAGGACCAACAACCAATGGTCACTGTCATCATCTTAGCCTTTGTCCAAGCAATTTGGGGGTTGGCTCTTAAATGGTAGATTGGCAGAAGCTTCTGATTGATCTTCCACTAGACATCCACCTTCCTCTTTTATCTAGTCTCTAGGAACAGGGCCATGACTGACGTTCACCGAATGTAGGGACCACCAAAATGATTTGTTTTAATTAAACAGATGGTTAAGGAAAAACGAAGCGAAGGATCAGAATTATTGAAGAAAAATGACCAAAGATGGGATTGGATAGGACATTTATCTCCCAAACTGGGCAAATGTGGGGCATGGCAATCAACGGACCATATCGCCACACTACGGGGCCGCTTGTTAAGGCCTGATGAGACTATACAATCTATCCTAGAATTTTGGAGAATAAGACTCTACTTGAACATGGGACTGAAATTTCCAATTCCATTTAACAAAAAGTAAAGAAATAAAAGAAGCTGTCAACCATTCCATCCAACCCATATAGATCATACCATGCCTCATTCTCTCCAAATTGAGAAATTGACGAATTCCATCCAAACGGTTGAAACCCAAAACTGCATTTTACTCAATCTATATTATACAAGATTCAAAACCACAAGAGTTACAGATCTTACAGGGAATTGAAGCGGACCCAACGCCGTTCTGATCCAAGACGCATCACCCGCCCAGGACGACACTGGTGCGGCAGATCGGGCACGCGGGCACCCTCGCGAGCCATGTGTCGACACAGGCCGCATGAAAGGCGTGGCTACAGCCGGGAAGAAGCCGGCAGCGGTCGCCCTCGCAGAAGCCTTCAAGGCAGACGGCACAGTCGGAGGAAGGGCCGGCAACGTGGTGGAAACAGGGAAGGTCGTTGATGGCCTTTGGGGAGAGGCCGGACGGGAGATCGGAGCGGTCGGGGGGGTGGAGGTGGTGGAGGGGGCGGCGGCTGTGGCTACGACGGCGGAGGGCACCGCTGGCGACACAGATGTGGAGGAGGAGGAGGGCGGCGATGACGACGAAGAGGAAGAAGAGGGAGATAGAGAGGGCCATGACTAGGACTTGGAGGAAGAACGACAGCAATCTAGGGGTTGAGGTTTTTGCTGTTGGTGAAGACATTGGAAGATGATGACCATGCGATGATGGTGATGGGATAGATGAGAGACGATGGGCCATGTTTGGACGGTCGGGATTGAATTCGATGAGAAGAGGACCATCAGCTTCTTCGTCGTTCGTCGTCGACATCTCTCCCTCTCCCTCTCCCTCTCCCTCTCCCTCAGAGATGGAGAACAGAGAAGGAGAGAGAATGGGGTGGAGAAGATAAAGAAGACGTGTCTATATTGTCCTCGGCCCGATGAGATGATGCGTAAAATACGAAATTGTCCTCGGGCGTTAGGTTTCAACAAGCGGGGCCCGCCGTTTTGGGGGATGATGTCATGTAGATGGTTGTGGATGAGAACGGATTGCGTACTGAGTAAACTATGTAGGCTCACACGTGGTGTATGTGTCTTATCCACACCGTCAATCCGTTTTTTCAGATTATTTTAGGTCACGATACCAAAATTGAAGCGTATCCAAAGGTCAAGTGGACCACACTACAAGGAACAGTGTGAATAATGATGTCCACCGTTGAAACCTTCCTACGGACCAAAATGATGTTTATTTTGTAATCCAACCCGTTCATAAGGTCACAGAGACACGGATGAATTTCAAACACAAATACCAGCTTGATCCAAAACTTCTAAGTCCCAATGGAGTTTTTAACGGTAGGCGTTTAATTCCCACTGTTTCCTTTGGTGTAGTCCAATTGATCTTTGGATATGCTTCAAATTTGTCTTAACGCTCTAAAATGATATGTAAAAACGGATGGACGGTGTGGATAATATATTACATGATAGTAGACCCCACAGAGTTTACTCACTACGCTTACGCAATACCCTCCCATTCGAGACGTAGATCAGGTGGCGGTGTTGCCCATTCCACCTCCAGTTGCTTTGTGATGTACGTAATTTGTGTATTTTATATCAACGCCGTCTATCTGTCTTGAACCCACATTTTAGGGCATGATTAGAAAAATGAAGAAGATCCGAAGTTCAAGTGGACCACACCACAGGAAATAAAGGTGATGGAATGTCCACCATTAAAAACTCCACGGAGACTACAAAAGTTTTGGATCAGAGTGATATTTTTGTTTTCCCTTCATTCACGGCGGGTGTCATTATCCCCACTTTTTTCCTGTGGTGTGATGGCCTTGAGCTTTGTATCTACTTCAGATTTGGGTCTAAGCTCTAAAATATGTTTTAAAAACTGATGAACGGCATGGATATAAAATATATGCATAAGGTTGCCCCACAGCAACTAACACATTAACACACCACGGCTGACAGTGGTGTTGGCCTAACCGGAATGGTTGTGCGTCGCGGCCCCAACAACACAGATATCCCTGGTGACTGGACTCTGTGGGACCCACCGTGATTTATGTGTCATATGAACGCCGTCCATCTATTTTTTTTTTTTCAGTTCTTTTTTATGGCATTAGCTCAAAATTGAAGCACATCCAAAGCTCAAGCAAACCGCACCATAGAAAACAAGGGTGATTGAATGCACACCATTAAAAACTTCATAGGCCCACTGTAATGTTTATTTTCCATCCAAATTGTTTATAAGGTCGAAGAACCCTGGAAAATACAAATATCAACTTATTCCAAAACTTCTATGGCCTCTAAGGATTTTTCAACCGTAGGTATTCAATCCCCACTCTTTCCTGTGGTATGGTCTATTGAAAAATCCTTTGGATATACTTCAAAATTTGGCTCATTCCCTGAATTGATGTGGAAAAACAGATGGACGGAGTGGATAAAACACATACTTCACAGTGGGCCACACATAGTCGGGGTAACCAGGGATGTTGCGGTGACCGGGTCTACAGACACTTCGCGACCCCTGGTGGATAATCCGGGTGGGCTTCGGTGGATCCCCGGATCTACCGAGGTGGGTGGGATCCCTGACCGTGGGACCCACCTTGATGTATGTACCTTATATCCATGCCGTCCATCCATTTTTTAAACTCATTTTAGGGCATGATTCAAAAAATTAAGTAGATCCAAATCTCAGATGGACCATAATACAGGAAACCGTGGTAATCAACTATTAAAAGCTTCTCATTCGCCATAAAAGTTTTGGATCAAGCTGATATTTCTGTGGTCTCTTAATCCAGGTTTTTGTGACCTTATCAATAAGTTGGATGGAAAATAAACATGAATTTGGTTCCCACGAAGTTTTTAATGGTGGGGATTCAATCATGACTGTTTCTTGTGGTAGGTCCACCTAAGATTTGGATTTGCTTCATTTTTCGGATCATGTCCAAAAATTACCTTTCAAAATGGATGGATGTTGTGATATAAGTAACATAACTCACAGTGGGCCCCACACTTAGGGATCCACTCAAACCGCGCTCGGATAAATCCTCTTTAGGGGCGGCCAAGTATAGAACGGAAGGGCACATTATCCTTAAGCTTTTAGTAGAGAAAAGTGGCCTAAAATCTCATTGATCCAGGCCCTTTATTTGATGGGCCCTAACGTAGATTGATCAACCTGAAAGCAACACTCTAGATTACGAGCCCACACCCATCCGATATTTGGTATATTTTCGAACGAATCTAGACCGCTGCTTTATTTTCCTTAAGGGCGCGGATTTCCTGCGAAAGCCTTGTGCAGGAAGTTCCTGCATTGGTAACCAAGGTGGGGCCCACAGTGATGGTTTTTGATAAATTCACCCCGTCCATCCGTTTTGGAAGCTCATTTTAGGATATGAAAACAAAAATGAACCGGATCCAAGACTCAACTGGGCCTCACTAAAGGAAAATGTGGGTAGGTAAATTACTACCATTGAAACCTCCCTGGGGTCTACAGTGATGTTTATATGACATCCATACCGTTCATAACGTCACTACTACTGGGATGAACTGGAAACACAAATATTATCCTGATTCGAAACTCCTATGGCTCCACAAATCTTTCAACTGTCGAAGTTCAATCCTCACGTTTTCGGCCCAGTAAAGTATTGGATCCGGTTCATTTTTGTTCTCATGTCCTAAAATGAGCTCCCAAAACGGATGGACGAGGTGGATTTATCAAAAACATTACTGTGGGCCCCACCTTGGTTCCCAGTGCAGGAACTTCCTGCGCAAGGCTTTCGCAGGAAATCCGCGCCCCAGGCCGATCATATGAGACTAATAATGAGGTGGGCCCAATAGAGTTTACTCCGCACGATAAGAGCGTGCGGGGTAACTCCGCTTACATCCAGCATATGTCGCTGCCCAGTGGAGCTCATATTTTGAGCGGTACGATAATCGGAGCCGTCCATGTTTTGGAATCAAAGTTTGACCAAATTTATAATTTTGACGATGAAGATATATACATGAATTTAAAATAATGGAGAAAGATCTCCAATGACTTCACTCAAATCTAAAAATCAGATCTTAGGATCCTCACTTACAAGTGATTATGGGGAAACAGCCTACAAACGGTAGAAACGAAGATATGGACGGTTAAAATCATCGTACCACTCACCATTTGGGCTCTAGAAGGCTGCGAAACATGCTCAATAGCAGTCGCGACAGACGTAAAAACAAATATCTCAGTCCCAAGTTTGAAAAAGCATATCCTGTCCCGAGGAAGAATCTTCCTCCAGCTAGGACATACAAAATGGGGGTCGGATTGCCCCCTTCCTCAGTCTATACCGAGCTGTGGAGGGCCCACCGCTATGTATATGTTTATCCACTCCGTTCATTCCATTTCTAAGATCAGACCTACCACATGAGACCAAGAATAAGACAGAGATAACGGTCAAATCGGCCACACAAAAATGAGTCATGCATTTAATGCTTGATGCATTTAATGCAACCCTATCTCAGTATTTGGTTTGGTCCACTTTTGATGCATTTGACTCCGCACGCTCTTATCGTGCGGAGTAAACTCTGTTGGGCCTAGTTGGGCCCACCTAGAATATAAGTGCTTTATCTATTCCGTCCATATGTTTTTCCATCTCATTTTAGGGGTTGAGCCTAAAATTTAAGCATATCAAAATCTAAAGTGGACCATGCCATAGGAAACAGTGGGAATAATGATTTTCACCATTGAAACCTTTCCAAGCCCCACAGTGGTGTTTATTTGTCCTCCAACCTATTCATAAGATCACATGGATATGGATGAAGGGAAAAAACAAATATCAACTTGATCTAAAACTTCTATGTCCCCCAAGAATTTTTCAATGGTAGACGTTAATATACTTCATTTTTTTTCCACCATACTTAGAATTATCCGTTACGATGGATGGACGGAGTGGATCAAATAAGAAAATCACGGTTAGCGTGCGAAGTTACTACGCAGTCCGCTTCCGAAGATGAGGCGGTTTGGGTAATTACTCGGTGGGATTTGTACTGCTGTAGCCTTTGTTGTGGTTAGTTTTACTAAAAGTTCAATTTCTCGTCTGGCATATCTTGCGGAGCGGATTGCTGCTAAGTAACTCCCCCACACTAGCGTGGGGAGTAAACTCTGTGGGGCCCATAGTGATTTACGTGTTTTATCCACTCCGTCAAACCATCTTAACAGAAAATTTTAGGTATGGTGTCAAAAAATGAGGCATATCAAAATCTCAAGTGGACCACACCACAAGAAAAGTGTGAATTGAATGTCTACCATTGAAAATTTTTTGAGGACACAGAAGTTTTGGATCAAGCTGATATTTGTGTTTTCCCTTCATCCATATCCATGTGATCTTATGAACAGTTTGGATGACAAATAAACATCACTGTAGGGCCTGGTAAGGTTTCAACTGTGGAAATCATTATTCCCACGGTTTCTGTGGCATGGTCCACTTGAGATTTGGATATGCTTAAATTTTGAGCTCAACCACTAAAATGAGCTGAAAACACATATGGACGAAATAGGTAAAGCACATACATTCTAGGTGGGCCCAACTAAGTTTACTCCACACGATAAGAACGTGCGGAGTAACGACGAGTAAATATAGCCGCGCCTCAGGGCTATTGCAGACAAAATTCCTAACTCAAATACACTATAAAAGTAACTTTATGGGCCCACCATGGATATATGTGTATTATCCACGCCATCCATCCTTTTTTATAGATCATTTTAAGGATGATCCCATAATTGCAGCTTATCCGAAAGCTCAAGTGGACCACACCACAGGAAACAGTGGGAATAATGATGTCCACAATTGAAACCTTTATTGGGCCTGTTTATTTATCATCCAACTTGTTCATAAGGTCACATAGACATGGATGAAGAAAAAAATAAATAAATATCATCTTGGTATAGACTTCTGTGGCCCTAAGAAGTTTTCAACTGTAAGCATTCAATTCCCATTGCTTCCTATGGTATGGTCTACGTACTTTAGCTTTTGATATGGTTAATTTCCGAAAGCATACCATAAATGAGCTGACACAAAACGGACGGATGGCATGGATAAGGCCCCGAACATCACGGTGGGCCCCCAAAGAATTTACTTAGTACGCTATAACTCAGTACAAATCCGCTTGGGACGTGGATTGTGTAATACCCGGGCCGTCTCAAGCTCGGCACGGGCAGGGGCTTTCAGTGGCCACCGTGATGTATGCATTTCATCCACACCGTCCATCCATTTTTCCATATCATTTTAGTGTACAAGCCCGAAAATGAAGCAGATCCAAAGCTCAAGTGGGCCACACCTCTGGAAGCAGCGGTGATAATGAGATCGATGTAGTCATATACATGGTCCGTTGAATTTAGTCACGTAACTTGTCCTGCGCTTTGGTGTATTTTTATTTATTTTGGAAAATGCTGGGGTGACGTGAGATCTACTTCTCTTGTGTAAACGATTTCATGTGCATCAGATCCACCGTCCACCTGGTGCATCACTTCATGGTTGGCCTTGAACCCAACATGACCCAATACAAAACTCTCGTGGGCCTCACCAGGAAAACAGTGCAAATCATGCCTAAAACCTCTAATTTTAGTAGCGTGGCCTCCTAAATTTCGGAACATTATGATTTTTTTTTTGGAAATTCGCTTCTTGGTGGTGATTAGTCTTAGATAAACGGATTGGATGGTATATATAAACCAAGGTGGGTCCCACACTCAACCAATGGTAGCCGTCCCATCCCAACGCCAACGTGGGGATCTCATGCAGCTGATGGACGGGGTAGATCTCATGCACGAAAACGCCCACGGGGTAGATCTCATGCACGATTTTAAGATCCAGGTCCACCAGATGAACCGTCTTGATTTACTCCAGACGTAACTGAATATTTCATGACTGAAGCAAAGATGTTTTTCCTGATTCGATGCGCCTGTGGCAACACCGGTCAGTCCCGTTGACCCCTCAGCCGAGACATATCGAACAGGACAGATGGACGGTCAGATGAATTTATTTAACGTCTATGATTTTTGGACATAACTATTAAATAATAGTTATATATATATATGGACGTGTGGATCTCGAGGTGACTAAAAGTCCTACTGTGATATATATATTTTACATCCACGCCTTCATCCGTTTTTTCAGCTCACTTCAGGGCATGATCCAAAAAATGAAGCAGGTCCAAATCTCTGGTGGACCACACCTCAAGAAACAGTGATGATTGAACACCCACCATTGAAAACCTCTTCAGTTACACGAAAGTTTTGTATCTAACTGATAATTTGTTTTCTCTTCATCCACCACGTCTGAGTGATCTTATCAGTGGGTTGGATGGCAAATAAACATTGCAGTCGGCCCTAGGAAGTTTTTAACGGTAGGCATTCCATCACCATCATGTGGTATGGCCCACTTAGAGATTTGGATATGGGGCGCGTGTGGATCCTTGACTGTGGAGCCCACCATAATATATTTGGCATACATCCGTGACGTCCATCTGTTTTGACAGCTCATTTTAGAGCATGATCCAAATCTTAAGTGGACCACACGATAGGAACATTGGTGATTAAATACTCACCATTGAAAACTTCTTAGCAACCACCCGAATGTTTATTTGCCATCCAAACTTGATGATAAAGTCACAAAGAACTGGATGAAGGGAACACATAAACATCAGCTTGATACAAAACTTTTATGGCCCATTAAAAGTTCTTGATCGTCGATCACTACTATTTCCTAGACTGTAGTGACTGTGGTCCACCTGAGATCACTATTATTTCATTTTTGGGATCATGCCTTAAAATGAGCTTTCAAAATAGATGGATGTAAGGCACATACATCATGGTAGGTCCACAGTCAGGGTGAATCCCCGGTCCACTGATTTTAGATCCGCTTCATTTTTAGGTCATGCCCTAAAAGAGCAGGCAGAATCATACATCACGGTGGTCAAACAATCAAGTATCCACCGAATCTGCGTCTTATATTTTTTTGCCCCAGACCCAACCTGCTGCGATTTTAGCTGGACCCCACATATTTAATAAGGGGCAGATCCAATGCAAGGCTTTGTACGATTAAAAAATAAAATAGATGCGAAGGTAACATCAACCATTGAATTCAAATCCTATCATGCACTCAATTAAATGCTCTCAATCTCCTGAGTTGGGCCTGTCTACCATATTAAAGAAGTTTTAAATATCATTCCTGTCCTCCCAAACCTTACCTACACATCTAAACGATTATACCCATTTTAGGAATTCCAGACCCAACTTATGAGATTCTTGGGACAGATCTAGGTCAGATATGGCCAGGTTTAGGTGAAACCAAGGTGTAACAATAGTTAACCCCACATGATGCATGGCTAAAATCCTATGGCATGTCTGCCTTAAAGGCATTGTTCACATGTGGATGACTAAACTTAATATTAACATTATTAGAAAGGTAATTTTTTGGATGCTTTTTTTTTTTTTTTTTATGAAGAGACAAGAATAAGCACGCATATCAGTTTCAGGTGAACTTTCACATTCATACATTTCTTTCTGCCAATATATCACATTCGGTCTTGCCAACTTTCACATGCATCCACTAATTAATTTGAAACTTAGTATGTTAGTTAACTACCTTACTAGGCCTAACTTAGGCTTACTTAGGTTGGGTCCATCCATTTAATAGCCGAGGAAAGGTGAGATCAATGGGTCCATGGTGAATTCATTTTAGGTTGGCTGAAATTAGACCCACTTAAAAACTAAGGAAATGTGAGGTCAATGGGTCCATGGCGAGTTTATTTTAGGTTGGCCGAAATTAGACCTATTAAAAGGTATGGAAAGGTGAGGCCAATAGGTCCAGGATGAGTTCATTTTAGGTTGACTGAAATTAGACCCATTTAAAAGCTGAGGAAAGTTGAGGTTAATGGGTCTATGGTAAGTTCATTTTAGGTTGGCTGAAATTAGAACCATTCAAAAGGTGAGGAAAGGTGAGGTCAATGGGTCCATGGTGAGGTCATTTTAGGCTGGCTGAAATTAAACTCATTTAACAGTTAAGGAAAGGTGAGGTCAATCATAGGTGGTCTTAAAACTGATTAATTAACCACTCAGGACTGATTAATTTAATAAACATGCATATTGACATATAATTCTTTTTTTTGTTTTTTTGTTTTTTTGTCTAATGACTCATCTGGTTGACCTAGCTAACCCATTTACAACCTCAAATGAAATGGCTTGATCGAGGTAGAAGATCCTTAGCACCATTGAGTCATGCTCTATGAATTTGTTTTAGTGATTTGCCATCTAATACTAGGGCTGTTCAAAAAATCGACTCAACCGATAAAACCGACCGAATCGGACCGAACCGATTGATTTCAGTCGGTTTTCGAATCTATTTCGGGTCGGGTCGGTTTTTTAATATAAAAAATCGAGAGTGTCGGTTTGTAAAAATTATAAACCGTTTTCAACCGAACCGAACCGATATATATGTGTGTGTGTGTGTGTGTGTGTGTGTGTGTGTGTGAGAGAGAGAGAGAGAGAGAGAGAGAGAGAGAGAGAGAAGTTGAGGTTAGCCCTACTTCAATATTTACATGAAATCCACTAACCATTAAGGTGCCACCCCAAGTTAGGCCCAAGATTGAAATATCATCTTTATCTGTAATTCAAGTGGGCAACACCAAGAAAAAGAGTTTGGAGGATAATGTGGCATAGTACACTATTTCTAATTGTGTGGTCCACCTGTATCAAAGATGACTGCTGGTTTTTCATATTTAGGCCTAAAATTGGGTTAGTCACCTGCTAGTTGTAGTGGATTTTTAAAATGCATGATAGTGGGGCCTATTTAAACTACATTACCAATTACCTCATGTCAAGTAAAAGAATTTTACGTAGACACCGACTTTGCAGCATAGTGAGGGTGCGAATTAGGGTAACAGTTCAGTGGGTGTTATCCTAACTATGTGGAACCACCTTGATGTATGTTTTGTATATCCATTCCATTCATCTGTTTTCATTTATCGTTTTAGGACATGGTTCCAAACCTCGAGAAGATCCAAATCTCAAGTAAACAATACCATTGGAAACAATGATGAATAACTATTAGAAGCATTTTATGGGCCATAAAAGTTTTAGATTGAGGCCTAAACCGATAAAACCAACAAAACCGAACCGACCCGAGTTTATCCGGTTCGGTTCGATTGGTGATGATTCATCGGTTCGGTTCGGTTAGTTAAATATTCAAAACCGACTAAGTCGGTTCGGTTGGATATTTTCCCTCAAAACCGAACCGACCGAACCGTGCACAGCCCTATCTAATACTGACATGTATCCTTTTTTTCTTTCTCGTAGCAATAAAAAAGCTTAATAATGCGTGCTAGGATATGCATGTAACATTTACTAAGTCGATCAATTACACCATTTCATGTAGGACATGAATTCAAAATCGATATTGATACAAAACTCAAGTGGACCACACAATAAGGAATAGTGAGAATGACAATGATACCATTGAAGCCATCGTAGGGCTCATTGTGACATTTCTAAGATATCAACTCGTTCACAAGGTGATTACATCCTTAGATCAAGTAAAAAACCAAACATCAACCTTATCAGATCTTTTGCCGCCTTAGGAAGGTTTAAATGGCTTGCGTCTCGTTCCCCACTGAATGCATTTAGGATCACGTCCTAATATGAGTTGGCACAAATGATAACATCGTTCCCAACAACATGAGAAGTTGAGATCCTAACTCATTGATAGATGGTAATCAACCCATGTAATAGATTAATAGATACAGTTAGATTATAATCTACCCATGTAATAATTTATTACTTTGTGCTTGCTTTTATTACCAGTTTCAAGCTTGAATGAATGAGGGTTGAGTTAAGTTGGGGGCCAATGTAAAACTCGTGCCATAACTTTCACTAAGAAAGTTGGACAATTGAATTCGTGACCCCTTAGTAGAGGAGAATGGCCAAATAGGATTCATGCAGCTGATTTCAATTGATTAAGATAAGGCTTAAGAATCTTAGATAATGATACTGATGATGATGAGAAGCTGAGATTCTTCATGCATTGTTCCACATTGGTGTTTGTGCCTGCGTGTAGATATGGATGGCTTAACACGTGTGTTAGATTAGCAAACCCTAAACAAAAGCTCAATGACAAATCTGCTTCTCCACATTTTCTCAGGTTGGAAATTTCGGGAGTGATTTTTAGATTTAGACATTTCTCTTGTGATGTTATCAGAAAAAAATCCCTGCTGAAAAATATAGAATAGAATATATTATAAATATTTATAACAGATAAATAAATAATTTTAAAATTTAAATATATACATATAAAAGGAATTCTTCAATTTCTAAATATTTTTTCATGTTAAATTTGCAAAAAGTATCAGATCTACTGAAATTTCAAAAATATTGCGATATTATGGTGATGATATCATTTGGTCAAATTTTCATGAAAATATCGTGAGAATTTCAAAATCTCCTTAGATATTTGCCAATGGAAGGGCCCTCCACCTATTTCAAAAGTGTACGATGAGACTTTAAGAAATGAGCATGCGTGAAATAGTCAATTGAATCTAAAACTTTTGTGGTCCACCTGAGATTTTATCTATTTCAATTTTGGGATCATGCCTTAAAATGAGCGAACAATATGGATGTAAGGCATATACATCATGGTGGGTCCACAGTCAAGGATTCATCCGGGTGAATCCCCGGTCCACCGATTTTAGATCCGCTTCATTTTTAGGTCATGCCCTAAAATGAGCCGGCAGAATCATACATCACGGTGGTCCAACAATCAAGGATCCACCGAATCCGCGTCTTATATTTTTTTGCCCCAGGCCCAACCTGCTGCGATTTTAGCTGGACCCCACATATTTAATAAGGGGCAGATCCAATGCAAGGCTTTGTACGATTAAAAAATAAAATAAATGCAAAGGTAACATCAACAGTTGAATTCAAATCCTAGCCTGCACTCAATTAATGCTCTCAATCTCCTGAGTTGGGCCTGTCTACTATATAAAAGAAGTTCTAAATATCAATTTTGTCGTCCCAAACCTTACCTCCATCTAAACGATTATACCCATTTTAGGAATTCCAGACCCAACTCAGGAGATTCATGGGACAGATCTAGGTCAGATGTGGCCAGGTCTAGGTGGAGCCAAGGTGTAACAATAGTTAACCCCACATGATGCATGGCTAAAATCCTATGGCATGTATGCCATAAAGGCATTGTTCACGTGGACGACTAAACTTAATATTAACATTATTTAGAAAGGTATTTTTTTCGACCTTTTTTTTTTTTTTGTTTTTTTTCCCGATTGTCCTTCATTCTTGGTGAGTAAGATCGTATAAACGGTTTAGATCATTGAAACATATCCCCCTCCTGTACGGAATTTGCATGTCAGCAAACAGCCAAATAGGAAGTTTGGTAATGATATGGATATTGACACGCAGCATAATACAGCACATGTGCGAGCTGGGTAGCAGTGGGTCCTTGAAGATGAGTGTGTGTGAAAAAACAAGGATGGTCCCATCATTATGCGGCCCACCCTATAAATAATTTGTTTAAAAGAAATCATCAATGGTAAGAATTAAATGTACGCGTGTGGCCCACCATATGAATTGATGGTCCTGATTTTTTCTGCCAACATTCATCTTCATGGTGGAGGCCACCTTATTCAACGGTCAGATTTCCTAAAACCTGGAAGGTTGGCACGTGTGCTGCGTTTTATGTCATGTCCAAGTACTTTCCTGGGAGTTATATCATACTCAGGAATGATATGACGCTTAATACGCAGGCACTTTGAAATTGTTCGCATAGCATGCATTAAGTCAAATAATACCGGTTAAATTTTGGGACCCACCATAGCTAGCTTACAATCCCAAAACTATATTGGTTAAACAATCCTGACCTCTGATTCGTGAACACTTGTTTGTTTAAATAGGACCGTGGCTTTGTTTCATTTTGAACCGTCCAATAAATGCCCACGAATATGATAGTTAGTCAATCAAATAATTTTAATTTTTGGTTCATGCTACATCTAGATCAGGAATTATATGCCATGTATGCAATTTCCTAGTAATTTTTATGTGTATGAGTATCAACTGTCACGCTCCACCAGAGCATCAAAGTTGGCATTTCTTTGCAACCCACGTGCATATCAATAATAGCTAAAGAAGGTACGAAACGCATCTTATTGTCAAAGTTGGAGAAAAGGGACTCCCGGTGGACCACACCATATACGGGCCATGGGATGGACGGACGTGGATTAGCTACCGACGGCTTCAGCAGCTATCTCCCTACTGAAGCAACATCACCAAGTTATGTGGGCCTCACCATGATGTATGTGTTGTATCCACACCGTCCATCCATTTGGAGAGATCATTTTAGGGCATGAGCCAAAGAACTGATCCAAATCTCAAGTGGACCTCACCACAAAACAGTGGAGATTGAAGGCCTACCACTAAAATTTTCTCAGGGGCCACAGAAGTTTTCGATCAAGCTGATATTTGTGTTTTTCCTTTG
This sequence comes from Liriodendron chinense, assembly GCA_003013855.2. Taxonomy (NCBI): domain Eukaryota; kingdom Viridiplantae; phylum Streptophyta; class Magnoliopsida; order Magnoliales; family Magnoliaceae; genus Liriodendron; species Liriodendron chinense. The sequence goes on from ML058387.1 coordinate 2,101,153, forward strand.
TCCATGTCTGTGTGAACTTATGAACAGGCTGGATCTGAAATCAACATCATGGTGGGCCCTAGGAAGGTTTCAAAGGTGGACGTTACTCCCCACTGTTTTATGCGGTGGTGTGGATACAACACATGATGGCCCCCACAGAACCTGGTGATGTCACTTTAGTAGGAGATAGCTAATGAAGGCGACGGGACATCACATTGATTGGATAATATTTACCATTTGATTGATGGGCTAAGTTTGTCTTAACCACTCATATGTAGGTCCCAATATTAGACTGCTACAATGTCCAGCTTGGGTTAACCAACGGTCTCGATTAATGGCCCAGCTGGCCCAATGGTAGACGCTCTGCGAACGTAAAGTCCAGGGTTCAAGTGCCCATGTAAGGTGTGTTAGAAAAAAGAAAAAGAAAAAAAAAACACCAAAAAAGAAGAAGAAGAAGAAGAAGAAGAAGAAGAGAAGAGAGAACTTGGGTTAACCCCAACTCGAGTGCCATTGGCTCAACTATAACTAGAGCTGTACACAAGCCTGAGCTGAACCAAGCTTTGCACTAGTTCGGCTTGGTTTAGTTAGCGGGAGACCTAGGCTCGCACTTGGCTTGGTCATCGAGCCCGATTGGTAGGCTTGGCTTGATTTTGTTGAGCTTTCGAGCCATATTCGAGCCTGTTTTAGTTTATTCAAGCTTCAAGCTTTCAAGCCGAGCTTTCGAGCCACTATCAAGCTTGGGCGTTGCCCAGGGCTGGAGAGAGGTTGGCTGTCGAACAAGGTTAGGCACTGCTGGAATGGCTAGGCGATGAGCAGAGAGAGAGAGAGAGAGAGAGAGAGAGGAAATGAGAAGATACAGTGGAGGTGAGAGGGATTAGAGGGTTGTGGTCCTTATGGAGGCTGAAATGTGGTCAGGCAGCCGCAGGTGAGGGTGCGGCTATTAGGGTTTTTTTTTTAAAACATTTTTATATATTATATAATAATATTAATATATGATATATTTTAAATACCGAGCTTGCACACAAGCCGAGCTGAATCAAGCCCGGTTCAATCCGAGCTTGAATTGAGCTCAGGCTAGGCTCAAGTTTGGTTTGAATTTTCAACGAGCCCATAAATTAGGTTCAGCTTAGCTTATTCAACCCTACGAGCTGATCGAGCTTTTCGAGCTAGCTTGATTCGTGTACAACTCTAACTAGAACTTTAGGTCTGGTCAAATTAGGATTATTGGATGCTTGTTATTAGAATACATTGAATCCAAATCACATGGTAAATAGGAATCAATGCAAATTGGCATCCTTAATTGTTTTTAGTTGTTTGTAATTAAAATACACTAGAATTCAAAAATTGTGTTTGGATACCTATATTTGAAATACGCTAAGTAAATTGATTTAATACCCCAGATTAATATATGTGACAATTTTTTTAAAAGATGAGATTTTATTAAAAGAAAAGGAAACAAAACTGCAACAGACCGAGAAAAAAAAAAGACTCACAACAGCCAAACAGGCCCACGCCTGGCGAAGCCCAAAAAGTATGTCCGTCTCGGAAAAAGACTAAAATCCTGAAAAGAAAAGCCCAGCCGAAGAGACACTCATATTTCTGAAACACCCCCAGAAAGCAGAGAGGAGAACAATCCTTCATTTCCTTCTCCCAAGCGCTCTTCCTGGTTAACCATGTAAATTGAGGGGGAGATCTTCTACCGACTTTGGCATTGTCCAATAAACACCAAAATCCAGCAAACTGCAGGATGCTCTACCAAATATCAGCTGCGAACAGGCAATGGATGAACAAATGATCCACCATTTCTTCCTCACATGAGCAAAGAAAGAGAGGTTTTGTCCTTCCAAATATATGTGACATTTGACAAAATAATTGTAATAATCCTATTAAAATATATACTTTTGTCGATGATATAAAAACTCTGAGCGTTAGGTGGGTCATAAAAGTGGGTCCAGTAAAAAGAAAAAATCCAATAGTTTCTAGCATTTGCATCCATTCTTAGCCTTTTGAGAGGAGTCAAATTCAAATGATTTTACCGCATTCCATTTCATATTGATTCCAATATCATTATTTACCATCAGCCAAATGACCCTTTTTGCCCATGCTTACAACTAGTTAACATCAACCAAGCCCTCAGCCAGCCTGACCCTAGTTTGGGTTGAGCTTGGTTAAGGCCCTGGGCAACCTAACCCTAGAACTCTATATAACTTTAGGTCTAGTCGGGTTGGGTCACTTGGGGTCGGTTGAAAATTTTCAGCTTGACCCAGGTTGAGTTGTGCTGGTTGAGGCCTCTGGCAACCCAACCCAACCCAACCCAAATTGGACTGTCTAACATAATAATACAAGCAATCAGAGCCAAAATTTCCACCCAATTAATGAGAAAAACCAGCTAAATAAAACAACTCACTTCTCTTGATTTATCATTTTAATAAAAAATGAATTGTTTTGGGTTAAAATTTTAACCAAGTGAAAAAAAAAAAAAAAAAAAAAAAAAAAAAAAAAAAAAAAAAAAAAAAACATTTTCATGTCCACTGCATTTACCAAACAGGGTTAATTTTTGAATAATTGGTTGAAAAATTCGCTTTAACTGATTATTCTTTTATCCAAACAGTCAATTAGGGTGAAGTTTTTACACAAAATAAAGGGTAATTTTTACCCAACCCGGCTCGACCCGACCAACTTAACTTAATCACCCGAACCCAACTTGAGTTGGGTTAGAATTTGGTATTCAATATGTTGGGTTGGCTTAGGTCACTTGGTTCAGGTTGGACTAACTCCTCATGAGGTCAGGTTGGGCTTGGGTTGACCCTCAAAACAACCGGACCCATGTGAGTCGCATCCCTAACTAAGATTGTCTACTTGAAGGAAGCATTGTTTGGTGAAGAATGTATCCCAAAAACTAATCCGGCGAGTGGGCCTGTGAAAGTGCATCCAAACACAAACAAACAGGGGTTTGGATTAAAATCGCATTTCGCCATCAAATACATCTTTTGAGGGAGTGTCCAAACAGGCTTCAAACACCTTCAGCTTTCTTTTGATCCCCAGTTCTCTGCAGTTCCTTCCCACAGCACACACGGCACTCATTTTCCACGATCGGAACCATTGATTTAGCAGGCCATTCTGTGAACCACTCTGATCACCCACCCAGTCTTGGGTTCCCAACATGTGCATGAGATCTAATAAGTCTAGCACTGGCCCAAAAATCACCACAATCTGCTATCCAGTGGACCGCACATGTACATCGAAAATGGACCATCTGCCAATTCTGTTAATGGTCCAGTTCTCTTGACATGTGCTGCGAACCTGCTCAGAATACCAGCCTGATTTTTCCGCAGGGCATCCAAACTAAATGGCCCACCTGATGAGCATCTTGTATCTTGCAGAGTGTGGGAGCCATGTTGGCATTGTGACCCATGAATGCCTTAGGCAAGTCAAGATACTGGGACCCATTGGCTTGATCCAGATTTAAATTATGTACTTATCAATACAAATCAGTAAATACATGCTATATAATGTCCATCGAAATCATACAAGTTATGTTGGCGGTAAGAATCTTACAATGGATTGGCGATTCCGAAGGCATTCTGCTTTGAGAAATCAATCACCCTGAAATGGAGAAAACAATACATGAGTGAGGATTTTTTTCACAGCCAGTTGCATGTCAAAAACAATCCTGGAAATACCATGTCTAGTATAAAGATAATTTCCAAATAAATTTTTTCTTAGGGTGTGATTGGTTGCACCAAATATCATGAAATTTCATGAGACATGATTAATCAGTCTAATTTGGTGCAACCAAACACACTCTTACATGATTCTATTTAACTCGTTCTTCAGGAAACTAAAAACCCAACTATCCATAATTTGAATTAACATATCGATTCATGATCCGATACCAATTTTTCTCACCTTATATGTGGGCCCTCCTATAAACAACTAAAACAGTAGGATATGAGGAATCCACCATAGATTGCAACATTGCCCAAAAATTATCATGAGTGGATAATCGAAGCCATACAATGAAGGCCACGTGAAAGTGAACAGTAGGAGTATTACCGTCCATTCTGCAGACCTTTTGAATGGTTGCAATCATCCAATCAGGTAACATGGGGACCCTGCGCAATCCACAGTGGACCCTTCCTACCCAATGAATCCAGAAACCACTAGGCACCCACTTATAAATTCTCGCCGTAACAAGGTAAGAAGCCTTTGTACTGACCGTGGCTCTCATATAATTACCAAAGCAGCAAAACAGGAAACAATGCATGCATAATGGAAGCTGATTAGCCTGGGTACGGGTACTATAGGCTTGACTCTTGACAGCCTTTGTAACAAGGTAAGAAGCCTTTGTACTGACCGTGGCTCTCATATAATTACCAAAGCAGCAAAACAGGAAACAATGCATGCATAATGGAAGCTGATTAGCCTGGGTACGGGTACTATAGGCTTGATTCATTGACAGCCCTAGCTTCCAGTTTGTACAAAGGGGGCTAATGGTCCACTTATCCAAAAAATTAATATTTCCTGGCTGCAGTGTAGATGGCCGACGCATCAAAAAATACTCCAAATGGAAAAATCTTAACCCTTCAATAGGTGTCCCAGAAAATAGATGGTTGAGAAACAAAATACGGCACAGTTCAAATCCAAAAGGGTAAAGCCCAAATATTCTACATCTAGGATATTCCAATCTAGACAATGTTTGGTACACAGGCCGCCCAGGATGGGGCCCATCATATCAATGTTCTGGTCCAAGGAAGAGCTGGGTATTTTAGCATTCCCCAGTCCAGCAGTGGACCATTGATGGTTGTTCCTCGATCAAGAAGAACCTTAAATTTCAGCTCCATAGGCATCTCAATAGGCATGCAATCAGTTGCATGATGAACAACCCACCATCCACACCATTCATAACTTCAATCACATGCACATAATCAAGTACTACATGAGGTTACAAGTTAAATTCATCAATCAAGGATTTCAACATCGAAGGATTACAAACCATATAAAAATGCAGAGAAACAAGCATGACATGAAGTGTTTTATGAGCAAATATAGATGAGTGAGCTCAGTGGCAATGACTACCGACTGACAGGCTAGAAAGACCAAAACAAGCAGAAACATACCATCGTGCCCTTTTCTCTCATAAACAGCTTTTGGTAGTTTTAACACATAATCTAGATTTCTTATGATTGGTCGATGAATCATGATCGTTCATCTGATGGACCAAATGTTAATGTCCTCAAAGCTTCTTCTTCTTTTTTATGAATAAACATAAGGTGAGTGAGCTTGGTAGCAATGGAAACTGATTGATACGGTAGAAGAAAGGAAAAACAACCTTTCTGCCCTTTTTTAATCTCATTAACAGCTTTTGGTAGTTTATGCACGATCTGGATTTGTTAGGAATGGTCAGTAAATCATGATCATCCAGCTGATGGACCAAAGCTTAATGTCCTCAGAGCTTCTTCTTCTTCAAATGATAGGGTAGAAGAACCAAATGAATGGAAACATAACTTTTGTGCCCTTTTTTCCTATTTCATAAACAGCTTTCAATAGAAACTACACAATCTAGATTTGTTATGAATGATCAGTGAATCACGTTCATCCATCTGATGGACTAACTCTCTGACTACTTTCTCTCACATCCTTCAAAGGCTTTAATTTTGCAGGCTGAATGCCAGTCGTTGGATCTGAGTACAGATCCTACTAGTTGGATGAGGAGTGCGTCTTACAAACGGCATTCTGTTCTACTCCATTTCTTTTCAATTTATTACTTTGGCAAATAAAGAAAAGAGGATTTTTTTTTTTATTGGCTCTGCTTGGTAGCGCTGAGGTGAAACATTATTAAAAATAAAAATAAAAAAATTCAGTCCTTGAATGAGAGAAATCAAAGCAGCATTAGAAAATCAAATAAAACTTGCAGCCAGAAATGAAAATACTCGAAGTTCTACTTATCCAAGGATATATTCTAACATACATCAACAAACCCATAAGATAACAGAAGAAAGAAACAAAGCAAGATACAAACTACCTAAGATTGATATACAACAAACTCTATCCCAACACCCATTTGCAGCTTATAAGTTAAAGACCCACATAAAAAGATCAAAGGCTGTAACTAACCGTTCCTTCTGTCAGCATTCCTTTGAACAGTTGGAGACATGATTGCTTCAGTTCTCAAAGATGAACTTCCACTTCCATTGTTCCTACTACGTGGCTTCCTCGATAGAAGCTCTGCAATCTGCAATTGGGTGTTTGCTATTATTTCTGTCCGCTTAAGCTCCATCTCACTCCTTTTGATATCTGCCTCCACTCTTAGACGTTCTGTGTCCTTGTACATCTCCATTCGTGCCTGCTCAATCTTCAAAATTGAGTCCGCTAGCATTCTGATGCTCTCTGCCACATCACTGCTCAAGCTCTTCTTGCGCTTGAATGGATGTTTTACAGGCTCATCACCAGCGGCATCAGGGATCTTGCTCTTTGGGGTACTAACATCACTACCTGTGCCCCTACTCTCTTTCCTATTGTTAGGCAATGTGTTAGAGCCGTCATCTCGATTGCTGTCCTGCATTTGTCCCTCTGCCTCCACATCAGCCACATCGCAGATTTGGGTCTTCCCAGCCTCGGACGCCCGTCTCAAAACATGTTCTGAAGTATCCATTTCTGCCTTTGGCATACCTTGTGGGATTGACTCTGCTGCTCCATTCACGCAAATGGCTGGCTCACCCTTTGATTGAGGACCATGCACCCCTTTCAACAAACTATCCATACGAGCATAGAACTGCCAAGGAGAACCTGATGACTCCATTCGATATCGCTTCTTCATTGATTCGATCTTGTTCTTACACTGGTTAGGTGTTTTTGAGGCCTTGGTCCCATCATTCCGATCCGACACCTGATGCGCGATATCGTCCCAATCGCTTCCCTTGAGCTTTGCGCGGTTCCTAATCAACCACTTCGATTCGTATGCTTCCAACAAGCTCAAAACACCCCCTTCACTCCACTCATCCCTCTTACTCTTATCGGGCAGTTTTGACGCTCCGATTTCTCTGGGACCCATTTCAGACAGCGCCAATTGGAGGTGGCCAGAGGACTGATACTCGGCTGCAAGGGCTCTTCCCTGCTTCTGATCGATCGGGAGATGATTCCCGCCTTGAACGCTATTGACAGAACTCATACTTTAAAGCAAAAATAACTATTTGGAGCTTGTGAACTGGTGATCATGCGAGAACAAGCTAGAGTTTCGGCTTCAGCAATCCTACCTTGAGAATTCTAGATGATTTTATTTTTTCAAAAGATTACCATTTGAGTCAGCAGCCATGTAGAAATTATAGTAATTTGTTATATGGTAATCAAAATGTCATGGAAAAGACTATCCAGAACCTGAGAACTGTTGATCATGCTAGAAAAAGTCATTGTTTCGACGTAAGGAATCCGATATCTGGAGCTCTCATGGATTTTTTTTTCCCTTCAGAAACCGTCACCTGGGTCAGAATTTTTTAGGCAGTTTTAGCTCTAAGTTGTATTTTAATAGATCAAAATGCAGCAAAAAAAGGCTAATCAGAACCAATAAATAAATAAATCCCAACGGGCAGTTCAACTAGCTCCCACGTTTGATTTTTATACAGAAAATCCATCTCTTGGGGTCCTTATTCATGCCTCAGTGGTAGACTCACATGAGTTTCAACACAAGGTCATGGGTTCTCCCACTGTGGTGTGAGTGCATGTGTGAAAAAAAAAATAGAGCCATGAAAAAAATCATTTGGGCTTGAAAATGGAAATTCTGTTATTGAAAACCTGGCATCCGGATTTTTTGATCCCATTTTTCAGGAAATTCACATCTAGCTCAGTGAATTTGAAGCAATTCCAGCGAAAACTGTAATTTAACAGATTGGAAATCTGTGAGAAATACTATCCAGCCCGAAAATCATCGAACATGCTAGAGAAAGGCATTTTTTTATTAACAGAAATCCAACGAAAGAAACTTTTGATGCTCTTTTCAGAAAATTACTATATGGGTTAGTGAATTTGAAGCATTTATAGCCTAAAACATTAATTTAATAGATAAAATTGCATAAAAAAAGCACTTTCTGTCATTGGAAACCTGGCAACTACGTAATTTCGATGATTTTTCATAAAATTCCCTTCTGGGTCAGTGAATTTAAAGAAATTCTAGCTAAAACTCGTAATTCAATATATCAAAATGCACAAAAAAAAAAAAAAACCCAGAGCCTGAAAACCGTCGATCGAGCTAGAAAAAAAGGCGTCCTTTTTCACGTCAAAATCCGATTTTCTGAAGTTTTAAATGATCGTATACGAAAATCTGAATTTGGGTTATCGAATTCGAAGCAATCTGAGCTCTAATTTGTAATTTAACAGACCAAAATTACGAAGAAAAAAGAAACAATTGGAAAAATTCAAGGAATGGAGAGAGAGAGAGATATGGGAGTTGAGAATTCTTACAGGGGTTCGCAGGGATTCGGTTCTGTGTCTGATTTTAATTTCTTTAGGATCAGATTCCTCACATTTTTCTCTTGTGATGAGATTTTTGGCGTTGGGAGGACAGACAAAGTAAAGGGATGAAAAAAATGCGAAAAGCGATTCGCGCGAGGATGTATGGATTTTACGAAGTACTCGTGTCACGCATGCTGACGTGTCACACTCTACTAAGATCCCTTGCACGTACCAGATGGGGCGCACAATACGAAAATATGCTGCGTCGATTTGAGGTCGGACCAAATCATCAACGGTCTAAAACAGCTGTTTAATGCAGCTGCATAAAACACCCAAGCACTGTGGGGTCCACAGTGTCGAATATGTAACATCTACTCCGTCGATCAGGTTTTATCCTGGATTCTAGACCCTGGGACAAAAAATTAGGAAGATCCACAACTCTGATCAGCCACACTGTAGGGAACAATAAGGATGGTATGCCAATCATAGCTCTGTGTTTGGACCCACCATGATGTGTACCTTTCATCAAAACCGTTAATCGTGTGTAAATCAGTAGGACTGAAGTGAAAGTACAAAAATTAGCCCGATGCCAAACTCAGGCTGGCCACACCCTTTTCTAGCAATGTTTACACTTCTCCATAGGTCTGTGGGCCATCGGAGTTTTATATCGGAATGATATTTTGCATGTACGGTTATAATAAGGGTTTTCAACTGATGCACGGAGTGGATTCATATATATAAAAAAAAAACTTTGTGGGCCCCACAGAGCTTGGGAATTTTAAGTGCTAAGTAAAACAGGTGTGGGAGACGATTCCTGTCCATACGTGTACATTGGAAGAGTGCGGTCCATCTGATGAACGGGATCCAATCAGCCTAATTGGCGTGGAGAAATCTGATCCGTGCAAAAGGTGGGCCCGCCGTGATGATAACTTCGAACGGAAATCAGGTAGATCCACTAAGTGGGTGGGCCTACACCAATCCAGTGATGATGTGAGTTGTGTCCCACTATATAAGTGGATGGACCTAACCACGTGATCATTGGTGCTAATAGCCAAAGAGGAATGCATTTGCAACCGTCCATCAGCACGCACCCCACACGTGCCAATGGCATCCGAGTTCTAATCAAGCCGTTCACCAGGTGGGTATAAGGTGATGGTTTGTTTAGACAGAAATACGGCTTCATCACGAGTTTTGTGGGCCGTTCCTGTTAGAAAGAAATGGACGGTCAGAAAAATAAATAAGCATTTCTCAGCCTAGACGTACATAGTGGCACACGTGGCGGGTTCTTGCTGATTGTTTCTCTGGACAAATATCCTACTGCTAGTCTGCGACACTAGTCAGGTAGGCCACCCATGTGTGAGAGAATGGACGGGTGTGGGAGCTCCAGCTCCTGTTGAACGGTCTTGTTACATAACACGTGTGGCCAGCGAGATTAACGATCGAAGCTGCGTGTAGAACGTATGGAGTCGCGATACGTGGACGCATGGCAGACGTCAGATGACGAAAGACGCCTGTCAGAGCGCAATATCGAACGAACGAGAGCTTGCACCAGATCCTAGAAATCGAAGATTCTGACAAGTGAGAAGAAGGATACAGTACCCACAGTTGTATAGTAACTCCAGTAAAGCCTTTAGCCCTCCATACAAGAGGCATAAGAGAATATGAATTTGGACCGTCCATCTAGTGAGACATACAGTAGATGGTTCATATTTCAAACCATACTGGTTGTAAGATACCAACCATCACTTTTTATGCCCACCACTTGTCAACCATCTATAGTATTTACATTACCTTTTGAAGGAAACCGTTCGGATGGACAGGATTCTGGTAGCTTTTCCTTGATCTTAGGTACACCCATTGTAGGTCCCACTAGATTGACGGTCTAGATCTACATATTTATGTGCCACGTGTAAGGTGGAGTGAGGTCAATTGGGAAATCAGATGGGCACTGGATCATTTTTATTTCAATGGTGGGTAAGAAGGAAAGTGGAAGGCAATCAAAGCCGTATAATCTGGAAAAGGAGTGGATGGATGGAAAGTGGTCACGAGCTCCTTATCTTAATACGCTTGCGCAAAAAGAAGACGCATCATAAAATCAGGTGTTACCCGGGTAACACCAAAAGTGGGTGTTACCTTTACCGTGTGGGGCCCACTTTGATGAATCTGTTGTATATCCATACCGTTCATCCGTTTTTTCAGATCATTTTAGAATGTTATCACAAAGATTAAGCAGATCCAAATTTCCGGTGGACCATACAACTAAAAAACGTAATGAATGGCTATTAAAAGCTTTTTATAGGCCACAAAAGTTTTGAATCAAGCTGATCTTTGTATATTCCCTTCATCCAGGTCAGATTGACCTTATCAACGGTTTGGATGGAAAATAAACATTACGAATTTCCTTACGATGAACCCTATAAAGTTTTTAATGGTGTTTGTTCAATCACCACTTTTTTCCTGTGGTGTGGTCCATCTGAGATTTGGATCTGCTTAATATTTGGGAGAATGTTCTAAAATAGGATGTAAAAACGGATGGACGGCTTGGATATACAATAAATAATCAAGGTGGTCCCATGGTAAGGGATAACACCGACCCACTAAGGTGTTACCCAGGTAACACCAAATCCGCTCCCCATAAACAGTGCAGCGATCTGGATGTTTTGTGGGACCCACCGGGATGGGCTGTAGTGGCAGTTACTGTGGACCACTGAAGATTTTCATTTTTCATGGTATATGGTGCAGTTCCGGAGGATTTTTGGGATGTAACTCATCAACGGTAGGGACCATTGAATTTATGATCAAGATCATCAACACAGTCCAACCCCACCCTCTTTACATGTACATGTCCATGCCATTCTAATCCTATGTTAAGCTGTCCATCCCTTGGAAGCAAATGCAAATACTTTCCTGTTACATCCATTGCTTCTCAAGTATGTGCAACTGTCTTGTCCACGTAAATTGGTTGGTTCTCCAATTTGCATTTTAAGGGAATGGATTAGGTGAGACCTTGGATCCACTGAGGTGGGTGGGACCCCGACTGTGGGTGTCATAGTGATGTATGTGCCTTAAATACACACCTTCCAACCATTTTGAAATCTCATTTTAGGGATTTATCCACATACATCACAGTAGGCGCCACAGTCAGGGGGTACCACCCACCTCAGTGGATACCAAGTCTCACCTAATCCGCTTCCCACATTTTAAATAGAATATCTATTTAAATATTTCTATAAAATGTCTTTTTTTTTTCTTTTTCCTTTTTTTGCTTAGTGTGGCCCCACATGAACAATAGATGGATTATACTTATTTGTTTTACCAATTATCACATAATGTAAAATAAATATGTAATGATTATAAATTACTTTACATATGTCTAAATAGTATGTGCATTGAATCATCGATTTTGTGTTTGGTTTATTTATGATAAAATTTATCATCAAAATAATTGACTCCAATAAAATTTACTTGTCCGTTTACATTCAACCACCGTTCTTGTATTTGATTTGGTGGTGGAAAATAATAGTTGGACAAGCAAACAAGCCTTTAGGAAAATTCAAGTGGAAAATAGAAATTTTATCAAATTTTAAGTTACGCACAGGAACTACCAGATTTTTCGAGGCTCAACCCTCTGCCAACCCTATGCCAACTATATACTAACATAAAACTCCATTTTGAAATATGTATTAAAAAAAAACATATAATTGATTAAAAGTTTAAAGTTATGTGTATTTTAGAGAGAAAAAAAACCCTCATTTTTTTGGCAATTGAATTAAACGTGTTTCTTCAATAATTTTTTTAATATGGACAATCACATGCAAAATGGAATATGGTGAGGCCACTCAATCAAGAATGGCTCTAAATCATCACAAAATGCTTGTAATGGGTCCACGACGATCCAAGCCAATCAGACAGTCATGGGAGGCGTTTCTAGTCAAATTTGGTTCTCACATGAGCTTAAATGGATCCTCACCAAGTCCAACAGTTTAGATCATCTATGATCGCACCAAATGAGGCCCATTTTCAATATAAACTATTATGGCATCTATAAGGGAAAATTCAAAAGAGTGAAAAAATTACCTCAATAGGAAGTATGAGGGGCAAGTGAGGTTGAGGTGGAAGAAGAGAGGAGATAGAGATGAGGAAGAAGAAGAAAAGATGAGGAAAAAAGAAAGGGAAATTGAGAAGAAAATGGGAAAAGAGGAAAGATGGAGGGGAGAAAAATGGCAGAGATGGGCAACCATAGCTACCCTTACGTAAGAAAATGAAGGGAGAATGCAGTGACCGCTGGGCATTGGTACATTGGCATAAATCCAATTTCCATTGCTAGAAATTAGATTCCTACCAATACATGCTGGTCATAACTTCATTGATAATAGACCTTGCACGAGTCATTGGCATGTGAGCACATATTATCAAGTACATGTGCATTCTAGGGCACTTAGAAAGGTTATTAAATCATATTGAGCATCATGTGATACTTTTCAAAATTATGAAAACTAGGGATGAATAAAAACCTTGATAAAAATACTGATCAGTACTCCAACAAGTTTGCAAATAAAAGGGCCCCTAGAAAATCATGAAAAATAGCATCCCTACTAGAGTTATTTTTAAATAAAAAGTTCAAAAAAAAAAAAAAAACTCAATAAATGAACTTTCGAATAAAACAAGTTTTCTAAAAAAATCTCTTGGAGGGCGTTTGGCATCTCTACTCTAATTCAATAAAAGCTTTTTGAATAAGAGCAACCTTAATAAGCTCTTTTTGTTATAGCTCTTGTTTTAAATAAGCCAATTTGATAAAATCTATGAAAAAAGCTCTTATTTAAAAAAATCATGTTCAGTAAAACTTTCAAATAAGAGCTTTTTTAAGTGTAGTTGATGTCATTTTTAAAGATTGCAACAACTTAAACATAAGAGCAATCCAAATGCTTGTTTGGGTGGATCGTCCATCATGTAGGGCCTAACATTAATGCTAATTGTCCTTTATGTGAGGCCCCTCAATTTCTGTTACCAATCACCATCACGTGGACTCCACATTTGATGTGTTCATAGTATAGGCCCTACCTTTGAAGTGTATTGTCCATCATGTGGGGCCTAGTTTTGATATACCATTCATCGTGTGAGGTGCACCTTCTATATGGATCATCCATCATACGACCCACTTTGGATATGGGTCATCCATCATGAGAGACCTTGGATGTGGACAATCCATTAGGTGGGGCCCACTTGATGTCAATTGTCCATTATGAGGGGCCACACTTTTATGTGAGTCATCCATCATGTGAAGCCCACTCCAACCATTATGTGGGCCCACCTTGATGTGGCTCATTCTTTGTGTGGGGGCCCACCTTTATTATGGGTTGTTAATCTTGTGAGCCCATCTTTGATATCAACTGACCATCATGTGGACCCACCTTCAATGACCATCATCTACTATGTGGATCCCACCTTTGACGTGGACTGCCATTTAAATGGGACCTACTTGATGTGCATGTTTCGTCAAGTTGGGCCATACTTTGATGTGGGCTATCTATCATGCGGGGCCTACCTTTGATGTGAATCTTTCATTACGTGGGCCCACCTTGATGTGGAGCCCCACTTCAATGTGAGTCATTCATTATGAGGGGCCCATCTTCGATGTCCACCATCCATCATGTGGGCCCTCCCTTTGTTGTGGACCACTATCATGTGGGGCCCACATCATGTAGGTAGTCCATCATGTGGGACCCATTTGATGTCCACCATCCATCATGTAGGTCCCACCTTGGCTGTGGACTGTCTATCATGTCGGGTCCAACCTTCAATATGGGTCATTCATCATGTAGGCCCACCTTTAATGTCAACCTTCCATCATGTGGTTCCACATTCAATATCCAATATCCATCACTTGGATCCTACCTTTGATGTGGACCATCCATCATGTGGGTCCCACCTTTGTTGTGGACCATCTATCATGTGGGGCCCATTTGATGTGGATAGTCCATCATGTGGGAGCCACCTTTGATGTCCACCATCCATCATGTAGGTCCCACCTTTGCTATGGACCATCCATCATGTGGGGCCCAACCTTCAATATGAGTCATTCATCACATGGTCCCACATTTAATGTCAATCTTCCATCATGTGGTCCACATTCAATGTCCACCATCCATCATGTGGGTCCCACCTTTGATATGAACCGCCCCCCACTTGATGTGGATAGTCTATCCATCATGTGGGACCCACCTTTAGTGTTCACCGTCAATCATGTGGGGCCCAACTTCAATATGGGTTGTTCATCATGTAGGCCTACCTTTGATGTCAACCTTCCATCATGTGATCCCACCTTCAATGTCCCCCATTCATCATGTAGGTCCCACCTTTGATGTGGGCATTCATCATGTGGGGCCCACCTTTGATGTGACCATGTATTATGTGGGCCCACCTTAATGTGGAAACCCACCTTCAATATGGATTGTTCATCATGTGGGCCCACCTTACAAATATTCTAAAGAAGAGAAGAGGGTAAGATGAGAATTACTTAAAAAGTTCAAGGACAAACTTATCCAAAAATTAATTAAAAATGTCTACCCGCTTATGCTAAATAAGCTCTTAAAAAAAAAAGCGACCTCCCTATCACTTATTATTTAAGAAGCTTTTTTGCAAGTTTCTAAAAAAATAAGCTCTAAAATAAAAGCTTTACTAAACTGGTTTATTTTTATAATAAGCAAATAAGCTCTTATTAATAGATTTGACAAACGCCCTCAAGTGCTTTCCCCAAGTGATGATTATGGTTTTCAGATAATTCAAAAACAAATGCACCCGATGCCCGAGGCAATAGAAAGTCTTCTATACTTCCAAGTGGGCACCAACACTACAAAAAATTTAAATTTAGTTTTTTATTATTTATTTATTATTTTCTTATTTCATCAAAGTCTTGTGCAGCGAAGCAATTGACCTAAACTTTCATGTCAATTTGGTTGCTTCTATAAGCAAAATAACAAGAGTTGTATTTGAACCACATCCTGGTTAGAGCAATTGCCCTTTACTAGGTAGAAATGCCTACTACAATCTAAGTGTTAAAATTAGAAGTTTGCATAGTGAGAGAGGTAACTCGGGTGTACCTAGCCAAGAGCACATGTTAATTAAGTCTAATAGTTACGGAGCAATAATTGAACCCTCACAAGGTGGCAAAGCACAAGGCAATAATCTACTTTGATGACCAAACTTATATAGGCATTCCTAAGGCAATTGCAAAGTAAGGGCATACTTTTTTTAATTCAGTCATAGTATCAAATCCTCCTAAGGCCGCAAAGCGCAGGGACAACTACCTCATCAAAATCTAGAATCTCAAATTTTCCTCAAACAAATACTGATCATGATAGGAGGGTTATGGTTGCATCGCTATAAAGCTGCAAAATGTAGGGGTGATCACCCACTCTTGTCACCCTTTAGTACTCTTAGGTTCCTTCGTTGTCAAGCGATCGTTTGACATAGACACTTTCATTGAAATGAGCTTGAGTACTACACTTGACCAAGGTGTGGGGCTTCTATTGCTTTGGCATTCGGTTGTATGTAACCTCTATAAAAGATGTGCATATATAGACACCACACCGAAATGGGGAGATCGCTTGTACGAGATCTAGTTCTGAACCAAAGCCTAGAGCTGAAACCTTAGCCTGAATCTTTATCCAAAACCAAAAACCAAATAACAGAAATAAAGCTATAAAAGGATGGGTATAAATGATAATAAGAGCTATAATTACCATGGGAATGGTTAGTGCTCAAATGAATACCGTGTGGCGTGGCGTGGGAGCAACAATTGTATATTTTGCTTTTCGAATAACAATGGGAAGGTCAAGGCCGGCTTGACAACAGTATAGACAAAACATCCCATGGTGGAGGTCTAAAAGTTGCAGAAGATTCCCGGCATTTGTAGTTATGATGGAAAAGATTCATGTATTCTTTTCCATCATCAAATTGAAGCACTTTTAATAGTTTTTCTAAACTGAGTTTTTTACATTTTTTTAAAGGTTTGAATAACAACTGTAACTTGGTTTTACTTTTCAATAAGAGACATATAAATTACAAAATAACAATAAAGCAGATGAAATATCTAAATTGATTCACCACTAATAGAGCACCACTAAGCCGAGCTTTGATGCAATGAAGCACCATTAGCGGCACACCACTACTGTGCGGAGGAGCGCGGCTCTCGCATGGTTGGTGCACCGTGTTGTGTGGCAATGTGCCATTGTTGGTCTGCATTGGAACGAGAAAGGGGTAATGGGAGAGAGAGACCGCTGTCAGGCTGCAGTGCACCATTGTTGGCTGGTGTTGGGCCTGAAATTCAAGCTCATACTTAGGAATGAGCTAATATGAGGTCCAATAAATAAATGGAGTCTGCTTGGGTTTACCTACTGGCACAAACTCGGCTGGTATACAGCTTGCCAGCCCATTCATAATCTGGTTTGCTTGGTCCAAAAAGAATCCGGCGGGCTAAGTTGGGTCGACCTAGGTCTGATCCGTTAATCTCTATGTCGAGTTGAGGTGTGGTTTTAATAAAGAAATTTGAAAGGGTTCGAATTGAGCTGGGCCGTCCATGGCTATCCAAACCAGCAGGTACTAAATGGACCCTACCTAATTTAATGGGTCCAATTCCCATTTTTGGATCCGTTTAAGAAAATTAGTTGGGTTTGGGTCTCACCTTTTTCGACTTGGTTAAAAAATCAAGTCTAGTCAGTCGGGTTCAGGTTGCGCCCATCAACTTGGACCTTATTAAAATTGGGTTGGGTTTGGGTCAGATTGAGCTAATTTTAATTGTAAAATTATATATATTAAATATAAAGTGATTATTCTAATAATGAAACGAGGTTTTGTAATACCATGCATGTATCAAAATTGTATATATGTGTGTGATCCAATCCATCAACCAAGAGGCCGGACCATGTCTTATTGGTCCTCAAACTAGCTTGAAACTTAGATTGAAAGACCTAATAAGTATTAAACCCCATCAGATTTAAATCTTTAAGAGCAAAACTTAGACTCGTAAGGAACACAACTGAAAAAAGATTCGAACCCAGTTAGGCTGTATACGGGTACCATAAGACCCAACCTGAACCCAAATTGTAAACGGCCTATTTGAGCATGGCTCAATGGGCCAATTTTTGGTTGGTCTGAGCTAGATTAATTTTGAAATTTGAGTGTAGGATGTGGTCCGTTTTATAAATGTTTATGGATCTAGACTTAACTCAACAGGTCCAAATTCAGATCTAAATCCATTTATTATTCAATTACCTAACCTAATAGGTCCAAATTTAAATCAAAATTATTTATTATGAAGTTAAATTCAATGATCTAAGCCATGTGTCACATGAACAAAATGATGTGGGTAGGCCCCACTCCATTACAATGTTGCCAAATAGCAAAACCCTATTTCTTCCAATCAAAACAAAAAAATCATACAATAATAAACAAATGAAACCACTCTTTGGATTTTTCTTAACAGAAATGAAAATAAACAAAGAAAAAATAAAAGCAAAAGGACAACGCATAGTCGTTAGAACGGGCTAGACGGCTGTGTTTTTATGCCCCCATTTCTTAAAAGGCATGGTGATTCATCCACCGTTGATTTGTTGGCCACCAATTGGACAGCCAGAATCATCCATTCAATGCCATATTCTTGGATAACCTCCATCAACAATGCCCCACTGTTTGATTGGCCCTGATTGACTTAGATGCATGATACTTGTGGGATCGATGAGTCACCACCGTTTAAGAAACAGTGCAATGTGGGGTGATGTATATGAAATGTTCACATGCAGGGAGGTGACAACAACATGAGAGTAGGGTTAGGTGATACACCATCACACCTCAACTGCTCTCGTGAGCCACATCAATGTGGCCATAAAACAACGGTCCCCATTTCATAAAAGCACACGTACCCCCACCCCCACATACATCCATATGCACCTTAAAGGAAAAGGCCCTTTGCAATAACTCCAACAGCCTGGAAATACAGATACCATGTTTGCCAGCTTCATCTCCAACACCCATATTCAAAAAATCACAAGAAAACAAAACCCACCACGTCATGGCATTCAACGTTCGGATTCTATTAATCTGTGTCTTCTTCCACATTATAAGGACTCTTAGTCCCAAGTTTGGCACACGTGTGTGAGCTGGCCTCAGTTTTATTTTTATTTTTTTAAATCAAGGGTATCTGAGACGTGGGACCCACATTGTGGTTGTCTCATGCATGTGCCATGATGATACGTGTATTTATGTGCAGATGGTCTGCCTTTGTGTGGGCATAAAGGAATGTTTTGCATGGCTGCGTTGGACCGAAAGGAACGTTCAGCACCTAGAAATTGATATGTGGAAGTGGTACGGTAGATCCAGATCGTACATCTTGTTGGTCTTTGTTATGAACATACAAGTTTGATTTTGGTGATTTTTTTTTTTTTTTTTTTTCATTTTTACACACTCACACCCACACACACAACATGGGCACTTCAACCTATGAACAGTGTTGAAACACACTCTTTCTACCACTGGGCCACTGAGCCATGATTTGGATGATCGTACCCACACAAAAATGGCTTTTAGATCGACGGCTGAGATGGAAATGGATTCAGTAAGAGAAAATTACGGATAGGGACCTTGTCTTTGTTTGATTTTCAATGAAAGGGTCATCCACAGACAGTACCCCTGATAGATGGAACATATTCAAATAAACAACTAGTTTCCTCAGTAACTGCTCAGACCCGAGAAAGGAAGAAGAACAGACACAAACATATCTATGAAAGAGAACATTTGAATTTAAAAAAAAAAATAATAATAATAATAACATATAATCCACAGCAGAATTTTAGAAAAAAATGCAAATATCTCTATTGGGTTTTCTTTCAAGAGAGAGCAAAAAAAAGAATTTTTATGTAGGGCCCCTCACCTTTAGGCAAGTTTCCAAATAACCTCCTTTGTTTTCAGTATTCTTAAACAAGCTCTTAGCTTTTCCGTGCCGAATAAACTTTATCATCAAAGAACTGTGATGAAAATCAATGACCAAGTTCGCTTGAACGATTAAGAATTGTAAAATGATGTTTTTTTTTTCCCTTCACTGGATAAAGAAGCAAGTACATGAATTTTTATATTATGCAAGGGCAAAAACATCCTTTTAAACTTCTTAACGGTCGAAGCTATCATGGATACTGATTTAAATAGAGATTGTCTGGCACCCTTTAAAATTCAGGATTTTGGATCGGTAGGGAATTGAAATCAAGGATTTTAGCCATTATGTAAAATTTAGAAAAAACAAAAGTTCATTATGTAAAATTTAGAAAAAACCAAAGTTGCAAAATTCAGGATTTTCAATCCCCTTGGATTATAATAATCATCTCATGCTCCTCTCTTCAAGCCATTTACACTTATTCAAGCTATTGGATAGTTTCACTTACATTCATAGTATGATTATGAGATGCTAAAAAATCAAGCCTATGTAATTATTATGCAAACCATCAATAGAAAATATTATCCAAAAGGAAATATGAAATTTTGTTCCAATCATGTGAAATTAGTGGCTCTTTTTATGGGCCACCTAAGCTTAAAATTGCTTTATTTTTTAGGACAATGTTTTTTTTTTTTTAATGGGTTAGTTTGCACACCCCATTGTTAGTACACCCACCCCTATTAGTCACATCACAATGTTAGCCACCCCACTATGGGAATCGATACCATGACCTCAGTATTGAAAGGCCATCTTCACTCAGTCTGTCATTTGAGCTATACAGCTGGGTGTGGATAATATTATCTTAAGATAACATTGCCCATTATAAAGACAATATTATCTTATAATGGACTTAGTACAATGAATGTCTCATATGTTGTAAACATATGTCACATTGAAACATATATGACTTTACAATATATGAGACCATTTAACCCATCATATTCATTATCATGGGGATATAAACAAAATAATTAAAAAAAAAAAAATTTAGTCAAAATTCAAGCTCACAAATATAATTTCTAAAATTTATGATTTTGAAAATCCATGCTCCCCTATCAAATATGAAATAACCATAGAAAAGGTAAGGGGTTATTTAGGAATACTGTTATTTGAAAGTATTCCACCTAAAAGAATACTAATAACAATGAGCAATTTTCGTACCCCTTTTGATTTTATCACACCCATTTTCCCATTTTGGGAAGAGGAATTCTAGGAAAGCATACTGTTTGAATTCCCAAATGGAGAAATGGGTGTTTTCCAAATCAAAGGAGTGTACACATATCAGACCAATCTTAAATAAACCATGATTCCAAGGAAATATAATCTCAAACAGTTTCAAGAATCAGAACAAAATAATAATAATCACACCCAAATCCTCTGATAAAATCAATAAATTTCCCATTCCAAACATCCTAAACCAAATGCCATTTTCAGCACTGTTTTTCCCCTTCTCTTCCACAACCTTCCATCAAAATTCAAGAATATGAGAGCTTGTAATCTAACAATTTCAATATTCAAGGAGAGAAAAACAGAAAGACACTTGAATTTAAAACAGAGAAGAAGAAATAAAAACAGAACAAATGATATTACTCTCACGCATTCGAATTTGATTTGCGACAAGAACATTTTACAACAAAATTCAAAGGACTTTGTATTGGTTTTTCTTTCCATTTTCTTTTCTTCCTTACTTTTTCCTTCAAAATTCAAGAATCTAAGATCAGACCTGAGGTGTGGAAGATGAATGCACTACCTTATTCTGTCTCCCGACAAGCCAAAGCAGCGTTCGCCTCGCAAATGAAGGTGGGTTTGGCTGAGACTCCAGGCTATTGCAGCTCCCAACTTCCAAATCGAATGCCAATTCGCTTCCTCGGCTCCCCCAATCAGAGACATCGATCTCAGAGACTGCCCGACTACTTTCAGTCTTCGGCTTCAATTCATCGGCTCGATCCAATGGCAATCGGAACGAGACGGCCCGCCTTGATGAATCCACCTCTGCGGATGGAAGCTTCTCGTTCTTGGACCGGAGCCAGATCTTTGAAATTGAGAAGCTCTCTTTGTTCCTCCTCCCAACTACAGCTGCATTGCTAACACTCCCAGCCACATGAATCTCACTACTTCTAGTGCCATCAAACCCCTTAAACCCGTCTCGACTTGAATGACCTCCACATTCAGACATGGCGAGCCGGTGGCCCGGCGTCAACGGCAGAGAAGCCTTCTTATTCCCTTGCTTCCGGACAGGAGGCTTGATGGCGACTTGCAACTGAGAGCTTTCATCCAAAACATATTCAAAAGACCCCATGGAAAAACACCTCCTCTCATCCAAATTACAATTCCTACTAGTACTACCACTTCCCCCCTTCGCCTCCGCCACCAGCGTCGACACTCCGGAACTTTCCGAGTTTAACCAGGACGACCTTTGCATCCAAAACCTCCGAACGCGGCTCATCTTTCACTACAATTTCACAAGGCTTCTGAACAACATCAGTACAAGAAGACCCAAATTCACCTTCCCCAAGAAAACCCAATTGGGCATTTTCGGCGCCGGCGCCAGCGGCAGTCTCCCTTTCCAATCCGATCTCTCTCGAGCTCTCGCTCCCTGACTCGAGAACAAGAACGACAGGCGAACGGGCATTGTTCGACGAGAATTCAGGCAGCAAGCTGCCCCTACAAAGAGGGCAGGTGGAGTGCGACAAGAGCCATGTATCAATGCACTCAAGATGGAAGGCATGGCTGCATTTGGGCAGCAATCTGAGCTTGTCATCAGCTTCAAACTCACACAAACAGACAGCACAATCAAATGGGTTTTTCAGGCCTATGATGGCCTTGTAGAGGAAGACAGGAAGGGTGTCTATAAATGACTGATCTACCCCTGCATCATGTAGGTGGAAGAGCTGCTGCAGCTGCCCTTGAAGGGCAGTTACATTGTCCAAGTCATCTGGGACTCTGTTGGAAGGCCTGAAGAGGAATCTTACAAGGAGGTGGAGAAGACCAGATATGAAGAAGATGACTGCTAGAATTACTATTATGAGCAAGATGCTTGGGCTGATCTTATTGTTGTCTGGATTGAGATTGTTTGGAATGGGTGGTGATGGGATTGGAGAGATGGAGTGGAGAGAGTCTTTTTGTATGGATTTGAGAAGAACCCAATTCATTTTTGCTAAGGAAGAATCAAGAAAACTCACCAGAACTGAAGGTTTGGATCTGAATCAGCTCTTCTAACCCCCAAAACCATGCTTTTTTGCGAAGAAAACAAGCTTGTGATAGAAACCCAGATGGATTTAGCTTCTTGTGTTATGGTGTGATGTAAGATCAGCTGCCATTTGATAAGGACTTGTGTTTTTTTTTTTTTTTTTTCTTTTTCTTTTTTCTATTCTTTTTACTATTGAGGAGAGTAAAATAACATCGGAAGAGAGAGGAACTCTTTAAGTCAATGGAGAGAGACAGAGAGAGAGAGTTCAAACTTGGTGAGACACTCCTGTGATAGTTCACCACCATTTTATAAATGTTTATGAATTATCCTCCTGACGTAAAGTTATATAGAGTTTGGACCATCCATATTGTGGGACACGTTATCTCTGTACACTGATGAAGAAATCCTAACCATACAATTTATGATTATCAGATAAATGGTTAGAAGTAAAACACAAAGGGTCCATTTGGGTAGGTACCGGCCGGCCTAATCAGGATTAAGTCAAATTTTGATTTTGGTGGTCTCATGCTCTCCACGTTGTTATCGGATTACCTCTAACTCTTCTTCCTGTGGTCCTCACCTAAGTGGGTCCTCAGTATTATGTCCGAGAAAAATCCACCTCATTCCATAGGTTTGGCCAGCTCATATCATGACATGAGCTAAAAAAAGAGGATGCAGGCTGTGTGCTCCCCACATAAGATGAACTTAGTGTTGGGAAAATCGGCAACAGAAGTAAGCCAAACACAACAGCGGAATATTCGAATCAAACAAGTAACATAATGCAATCATACCCACACACAATCAACCATATAGAGACAATTCAATTTTACATGAAAAAACCTATCAAGGAGTAAAAGCTAGTGGCACAAAGCAATCCACTATAAATAAAAGAAAATTATAAAGATAATAGCTCACAAGTAAGGAAACCCAAAAGAAAACTCAGCTTTCTTTCTCTCAAAAGACTCTCCCCTCACCCTAATACACTTAGAAAACCTTGAACACCTTAGGATACCATCTAAGTCCGGATTTATGTCATATATATAGCAAACAATCCAAAAATAAAAACAACTTATGCAAAACCGCGTAACTGTATAAGACACCGCGTATACACTCGACTGGTTAGACCCCACTGGCTGACTGATAGGATATAGAAAAAACAGTCCAAAGAGGAAACTACTAAATTCGACTTGTCTCGCCTCAACAACCGACTGGTCGACTGACCGGTTTAAAACACCCAAAATTGTCCAAAGACTTTTTTATGCTTCTAGGCCGAAATTAGACTGGTCGGGCCGATCGGTCTAAGCACCCAATTGCTACACAGTTTGAAGGCTCCTCTAACACTCAGTCCTAGCAGGGGCTTTATGGGACCCACCATCATGTATGGGTTTTATCTCTACTGTCTGTCCATTTTTTTCATATCATTTTATGGTATAATGGGCTAATGTATGTGTTTTCCCTTTGTCAAGGTCTTTATGACCTTGTGAACAAGTTGGATGACATATAAATTAATATCATGATAGCCCTAAGAAGGTTTCAACTATTGAGGTGTTATTATCACCATTGCTTCCAATAGTATGGCCCATGTGAGCCTTGGACTTGCTTCATTTTTAGGCTCAAACTTTAAGATGACAAGGAAAAATTGGATGGATGGCATGGATAAAACCCATACATCACAGTTCCCTACATATCTCTACTTTACATACATGTTCCCCTCTTTTAAATGATAATGTAGACTATTTTCCATACATACAATGTTCAAATATACTAAAGTCTACAAATTTAAAGGAAGGAATCAAAGATCGTTCAGAAAGTACCTTCATGCTCCGCTCGCTCATGTAGCCTAAGCGTGCATGCCACATACATGCAGACGTGGAATCTACTACAATCATTACAGCTCCACCTACTTAAGTGCTCCCAATCATCTTGTAAATATTACCATGCCCCTGTCTCTTCATAATCACAAGGGTTCCCTTTGAAACTTTACAGAACTGGTCAAAACTGGTGAATTTGTACCTTAATGCTTCAAGTGCACCAAGGGAGATCAGATTATTCCTTAACCTAGGAACGTGCCTCACTTTTGTCAAGATCCGTTCGATCCCATCGAACATCTTAATGTGCACAGTACTAATCCCCACATTCCTACATGCGTAGTCATCGCTTAGAAATACTGAGCCTCCCTCGTACTCCATGTAGGAAGTAAAGACGTTCCTATTTGGCACAAGTGATACGAAGCCCCGGAATCCATGATCCACTCATCACAGATAAATCCAGCCTTTGATACTGTCAAGACCTCGCACACATCACTACCACCTTCCTTAGCTTCAACGGTATTGGTTTCCCTAAAAGAATCACCTGACTTCTCCTTCTTATATTTAGGACTATTGCAGCTCTTCTTCATGTGCCCAACTTGGCCACATCCCCAAAACTTTAACTTGCCTTTATCCTTACCCTTCGATTTGGATCGAGAACGCGACGATCCTTCACCTTGCTCAGAATTCCTTCATCTCATAAAAAGTTCTTTGGAGGAGGAATTAGTATCATCATTTTTCTGTCTCATTGCCTTCGATTGAAGGGCTGAGACAACGATTTCGACACTAATAGTGTTCCTACCCGCGCACAACGAGTCTTTGAGTGACTCATATGAACTAGGAATTGAGTTCAACAAAATCAAGGCTTGATACTCGTCCTTCATCTGCTTACCAAAATCGAGCAGATTTATGTCATATACATAGCAAACAACTCAAAAATAAAAACAACTTGTGCAGAACCACGTAACTGCGTAAGACACCGTGTATACACTCAACCGGTCAGACCCCATTGGTTGACCGGTCAAGTATGGCAAAAATAGTCTAGAGAGGAAACTACTAAATTCAGCCTGTCTCGCTTCAACAGCCGACTGGTCGGAGCACACCTCAGACCAGTTGGCTGACCGGTCTAAAACACCCAAAATTATCCAGAGACCTTGCTATGCTTCTGAGCCGAAATTAGATCGATCGGGCGGACCAGTCTAAGCACCTAATTCCTACAGAGTTTGAAGGCTCCTCTAACACTCAGTCTTGGCGGGGGCTTTATGGGACCCACCATCATGTATGGGTTTTATCTTCACTTTCTGTCCATTTTTTTTCATATCATTTTATGGTATAATGGGCTAATGTATGTGTTTTCCTTTTGTCAGGTCTTTATGACCTTGTGAACAAGATATATATATATATATATATATATATATATATATATATATATATATATATATATATATATATATATATATATATATATATATATATATCGTGATAGCCTTAAGAAGGTTTCAACTATTGAGGTGTTATTATCACAATTGCTTTCAGCAATATGACCCACGTGAGCCTTAGATAGCCCTAAGAAGGTTTCAACTATTGAGGTGTTATTATCACCATTGCTTTCAACAGTATGGCCCACGTGTGCCTTGGATTTGCTTTATTTTTGGGCTAAAACTCTAAGATGGCAGATGGCAGGGAAAAATTGGATAGTTAGCATGGATAAAACCCATACACCACAGTTCCCCACATATCCCTGCTAAGATTAAGTCGATCCATGGTGGGCAGGATGCTACGTGCTAACTAATGACTGAGGTGTATTGAAAAACTCAAGACACAACACATGAAGCAAATGGATTTAATGCACATTGTTGAACCATCGTGGTGCCACAAAATTTTTGGATGGGCTAATATTTTTGTGTTTTCATTTCATCATGTGGAAATGATCTTATGAACATTGTAGATCACATATAAACACCATGGTGGACCCAAGGAAGGCTTCAACATAAGGCATTTTTCGGCCCACTTTTTATTGTCCTGTGGCCCACTGGAGTTTTGGATTTACCTCATCTTCGAATTTAAGTCCTAACATGAGCTAGCAAAAGGATGGATGGGGTAGATTTCTTCCCAACAATATGGTGGGTCCCACACGTGGAGCCTACCTTGACATATTTATTATATATCCAGGTCATCCATACATTTTTCCAGATCATTCTACGTCATGGCCTAAAAAATAAAGCAGATCCAAATCACAGGTGAACCACACCACTAGGAAAGGAACAGTGGTGATTGACCATTAAAAACTTGTGGGTCATAATTTTTTTGATCAAGCTGATACTTGTGTTTTTTTACCTTCATTCAGGTCTTTGTGACCTTATCATTAGGTTGGATGGCAAATAAACATTAAGGTAGATCCCAGAAAGTTTTAATGGTGGGCGTTCAAGCACCACTGTTTTCTATGGTATGGTCCACCTGAGATTTGGATCTGCTTCATTTTTGGCCTTATCCCCTAAAATGTACCGGCAAAACAGATGGACGGCATGGATATATAATAAATACAATAAGGTGGCCCCATGGTCAGGGCGTGCTACAGTGACTCTTTCCTGCCCATGAATGCCGGTAGCTGTGGTTCTCACATTGAGCAATAAATCTCACATTGAAGGGCTGGGTCCACCAAAATCCAATGATTACTTTCACCATCTCAGTAAAAATTTTGGTGGTCCACCATCAAAAGCTGTTTCATCAATTTGGATGGTCAGATTGCGGTACAAGTATTTCATGATGGACGGTTGAGGAGTCACCACCATATGTATAAATGGCAGTGGACTATTATGGTAGTGCTATTCAAAAAAGAGGCAGACGAAGGTAATAAATCCATGCAGCAGACCGAGTAAATGGCGCAACCCTCTGTAATAATTTAAAAATGCAGATAGATGGTGAATCTACACACTACAGAGCCCGAGGGGCCATGACCACTTGCACAAATCCAGAGCCGTTGGTTGACTTCTAGAACCCCATGCAGCAACTCCAATGCCCCACCATTCAATTCTCCATGAAAAATGGGAAAGCTACTCGCGCGAGTACGATCTGAATTCTACTGGCCTTTCACGTGCCACGAGACACGTGTGTGAAATCTATTCCGTTCTTCTGAGATGTCCTGTCTTCTATGTACGGATCCTGAAAATGGGGCTTCTAAACTAATCAGGTGGGGTATACTTGTAAGTTGAACAAGGACCGTTGTTGGCTTTTTTTCATTCAGGGTGTCCAGATAATAGACAGACCGTGATTTTTTCTGTCTGGGTTCAACGAAGATGTGGATTGCCTGGTAGATTCCCCAGACTTTCACACGTGTGCTTTGTCCCCACGTGTGGAGACTAGTAAGATTCTAGCCATACTCGCATTTTTAGATATGTCAGGGTCCATTATAATATGCAGGTCGCCGGTCCACCTGGTTGGAAAAATGACCGTCCATCAAGTAAATAACTTCCAACCTTTAAAACATGTGCGACATCTAACCCATTCAATGGGTTGTTTCCAATACAAGGATTAGTTTTGGCAAAAACCATCTATATCCACTCATCAATTGGACCGAACTTGTATTTTCTATTCATCAACAGCTAGAAATTGTTTTCTACTTTATGACTTCCATGCTTAGTGGGTGGGACTGATTTTTGCATTGTAAGATCCTCAGGGTGTTGTAAACCTATTGGAAGGGTTGGATTTTGTATGAACTTAGTAGGTTGGAAGTCATTTTCTGGGTGGACCGTACCTTGTGGTTCAATCGGTTGGACTTGAAACCTTCCCCCATAACAGTAGACTCTCATCAGTGCAGCCGTAAATCAGGGGAGTTATTTGATACTCTGGCAGTGTGCGACGATTGACACGCAGGCATTGTAAAATTGCAAACGTGGCATATGATAACTCACGGACACTTATTCGATATATTTCATTTTAACCGTTGAATAAATGTCCACCAATCCGATATTCATGTACTCAAATAAACGTAATATTTAGTTCACGATATATCTAAACTGAGACCTATAATTGGACAGTTCAATTTGAATTAGTTGTATCCTACGTATGCACTTCCTGACTAATTTCTAAGCGAATGTGTATCAAGCATCACGCTCTGCCAGAGTATCAAATATTCATCTCTACGTACATTCACGCTGGTTAGTTTGTACACACCAATTACCAATTTTTGGGAACTGAAATAAACAATTCTGGTTGAATGTGTACCATCTCATTGACTGTAGTACTGTGGGCCATTGACCAAAATTCTAGAATCTTCCAATCGTGAAGATCTTCATAGTGGACATCATCATATGGATATCTCATCAGATCAACGGTTTGGATCAAACATGATACCAGATCCAACGGACATCTTACATACTCACACTTCCTATAAAATGGGTATTTGCAAATAAAAAAGGTGGGTGTAGATATCACTTTCCATGACATGAAATTCGGTACAAGGTTGATAATTGGAAAATTTTCTAAAACTGTTGTGTTGTTGCTCTCTAGACATTATAAAATAAAGAAAGAGATGTGACAAAATACAAACTGGAGAGAGTGATTTTGAGGATATTTTGGGAAGTCTGTGATGAGTTGCATTGGATGCTGTGGTGGGGCATTGAAAATGGTGGGCCTTTAATTGTGATGTGTGACTGTGCACCATTTCAATCTACCGGTTTTGATGCATTGCACCCAAGTGTGCTGTAGCTAGAATACATGTGAGGTTCCCATGTGTATACACGGTATGGATCTCAAATCCAAACCACCCACATGGTGTGGCCCACTGTAGATTGGTAATGTGATTGAAATCAGAGCGATTAGACGGTCCAGACCTCTGATTAATGGACAGATTTATTTGTTGAATGTGGACCGTTCGTTACTTTCATTTTAAAAGTGGATTGGATGGGTATCATTAATTAGATCTGTTAGTATCATTCTTTCAGTGTATTTTTTGGGTTGTAATCCATCCATGGTTGGTCCTGCCAAATGCGTGGTCCGGATTTGAGGTACATGACACGCGTACGTAGGGAGCGCTGTTTGTATCACAGCGGTGGCAATTGTGGATGCTACATCGTAGCCGTTCATTGGACTGAAGGTTCAGTGGATTCGCTCTCACTTTTCGTGCCTCAAAAAGTGGGCCACAGGACTCAACTAAAAGGTTGAATTTTCTTTTATTAGATTGGATGACTTTTGGGGGTTGAATTTACCTTTTGGGTTGAACGGATCAAAAGACACCAGCCTATCGCTCTGCAGCGCTGTATAATCAGCTCGCTACAACGCAGTGTGTGGGGTCTACTGTGATGTGGGGACCACATCCAATCCGTCAATATGTTGTTCCCTTTATAGTTCACCTTGGCTTTCAAAAGTAGGCTCAATCTAAAACACAGGTTCGTCCCACCATAGGAAACAGATGGGAAGGGGATCCCACCATTAAAAGCTTCTAGATAAGTTACGGTCCAAATTTTTTTTCATATACCATCCAATCCATTTGTAAGATGCATCCAACCAGAAAGAACGAAACCAAAAAATTAGGTCCAACTTAAAATTAAGTTGAGTCCACAACACATGATTTTAGATGTTTCAGGCATGAATTTACATGATGTGCTACTCTTTAATTTTGGATCAGCTTCCTTTTCTTGTGTTCGAGAAGAAAGTGAGTGGGCCCACATGATGGACGGATTGGATTTCATGAAAACATCACGGTGGGCCCCGTATACCACGCTGAAGAAGAATGTTATTCTAAAAACATTGGAGCGGCCAGTCTTCAAAATGCCATTATGTTGGAGTACATTGTCCAAAAGGGATGGGCCCACATTCTATCAATTGGGTCGTCGACTCTGTGGCAGCGGAATCTGTCAGGTCCCGGTAATACCGAGTTCGGTCAAGCTGTGACCATGGGCCCACCTTGATGTATATTTTTATATCCAAGCCGTCCATCCATTTTATAAGATCTTTTTAGGGCATGAACCAGATCCAAATCTCAGGTGGACCACACCACAGGAAACATATGTGATTGAACGCTCACCATTAAAAACTTTATAAGGCCCACCATAATGTTTATTTTCCATCCAACCTGTTTATAAAGTCACACAGAACTTGATGAAGGAAAAAAAACAAATATCCAATTGATCCAAATCTTTTGTGGCCGACAAGAAGTTTTTAATGGTCGACCACCACTGTTTCCTGTTGTGTGGTCCACATGAGATCTGGATCTGCTTCAATTTTTTATTCAATGCTCTAAAATAATCTTTCAAAACGAATGGACGGCGTGGATATACAACATATTCATTAAGGTAGGCCCCAGAATCACGGCCTTACTGAACTATGTGTTACCCTGACCTGACCGAATCCGCTCCGGCCTTTGTCGTGTTTTTAGGTATTGCTGCGTTGAGTGGTACTTCTTTTTTCGAGAAATCATTACATACACGCACTTTACGTGAACTTCCACATGCAGGCCTGGGAGGCGGATTGCGTAGTGAGTTAGCGTGCGGAGTCAACTCTGTGGGGCCCACCGTGATTTACGTATTTATCCACTCCGTCCATCCATCTTGATAGAAATTTTTAGGTATATGGTGCCAAAAAATGAATTATATCAAAATCTAAAGTGGCCCACACCACAGGAAAAGTGTGAACTAAATGTCTACCATTGAAAAATTCTTGGAGGACACCGAAGTATTGGATCAAGCTGATATTTGTGTTTTCCCTTCATCCATATCCATGTGATCTTATGAACAGGTTAGATGACAAATAAACATCAATGTAGGGCCTGGGAAGGTTTCAACGGTGGAAATCATTATTCCCACTATTTCCCGTGGCATGGTCCACTTGAGATTTGAATATGCTTAAATTTTGGGCTCAACCCCTAAAATGAGATGGAAAAATACATGGACGGAATAGATAAAGCACATACATTCTAGGTGTGCCCAACAGAGTTTACTCCGATTCCGCAGGCCTATCTTCTCTGCCAACGTGTAATGTCCCATGCGTGGCCGTGGAAAAAGATGGGTCCCACCATGGAGATAACCAACACGGAACATCAGGCTGGTTAAATGATTAGTGGGCCACACCTGTAAGTTGACTCCGAAGCATCGGTCATCAATAGCCGGCCGGCCTGATTTTCCCTCAACGTTATCTCCACCATGGAAATGCACCACATTTTCCACGGCCTGGATATGCCCCACACGTGATGTATGTATGTGATTATTTTCTTTTTCTTTTTTTACATACACTCCTTTCTCTCTCCAGCAGATGTGTCACATAGGTACGAAATACCCACCGTGAAGAAGATCACTTTGCATGAGATCAGGTCGATCCGAACATTAGGTGGGCCACGATCAACCATCAATCACAATCAACGGTGATAGAATGGTGTGGTCCACTACCTACACCAGCTAAAAGGACATCAATCACTAGTTGATTTCTCCTACGGTCTGATCAGGGTCGCATTATGATCTAAAATGTCTGTGTGGTTTATGAAGGGGAATGATCATATTGGTTTGAACTTTTGATAATTACCATCTGTTTGGGCTGGTGGGGCCCACCAATGATCTGTACATGAAATCCAACCGTTAATCTGGTGAACTGCCTCATGTTCACCGTACAGCCTACCCCAAAAATCATCTTGATCCAAAGCTCAAGTGGGTCGTGTTCACCGTACGGCCCACCCCACAAATCATATTGATTCAAAGCTCAGGTGGGTCTTTTCATTCTCACGGGGGAAAACTTGATGAATGGGCTGGATGGAATATACACAACACCATGGACCCCACATTCCATCTGGAAGTTTCTATGGTGAGCAATGATCCCAACGTCCCCCAATCGTTCCCTTTCATGAGGTCCACCTTAGTCATGGATCCAGCTAGAATTTTGGCACGTAGACCAAACTTGGGGGCTTGCACTAATGGATGGTACTCACACATCATGGTGGGCCCCACAGATCTGGGGCTCTCTCTGTCCTCTCGTATGAACATCATGTAATAAATGTATATATATATATATATATATATATATATATATATATATATATATAGTGTGATTGATACCTTTTTAAAAAAATAAATAATTTTTTTTCTACCAAATAAAGATATTTTATAGATTTTTATAGATTAATATCGGTGAGTCCTTGGCGCCATCCGGAAGAGAGAAATCAACTCATCCAACTTACCTACCTTAACAACTTCTGTCCAACCCATGTAATCTTTTCAAACCGTTGAATTTGGTCGAGTAGTTGCCAGCGTCCAAAATGTAAATTAAAAAAATTAAAAAAAGAAAAGAAAAAGAAAAAAAAAAGAGAAGATGTCTTAGAGCAGGTAACCGTCACATGAAAGTTGGCATGATGAATCTAGGCCAACCATCTAGATGGTTTGGATTATATTTACTATGCAATTTTCAACCAAAGGCAATATTGGACAGGACCCCAACAGATGTACGGATCAGATTCTCCTCACAGCCATACACGTATCAGGCGTTGGATGATGGAAGTCCAGTTCCAAATCCAGCGCGACAGATCAGCGTTGGCGCACCAAGGTGAAATGTGAATAGGGAGTAAAAATCGGAATCGGATTGCGTGCGGAGTAACTCCGCACGCTCTTATCGTGCGGAGTAAACTCAGTTGGGCCCACCTAGAATGTATGTGATTTATCTATTCCGTCCATATGTTTTTCCATCTCATTTTAGTGGTTGAACCCAAAATTTAAGCATATCCAAATTTCAAGTGGACCATGCCACAGGAAACAGTGGGAATAATGATTTCTACCGTTGAAACCTTCCCAGGTCCCCACAGTAATTTTTATTTGTCATCCAACCTGTTCATAATATCACATGAATATGGATGAAGGGAAAGCACAAATATCATCTTGATCCAAAACTTCTGTGTCCTCCAAGAAATTTTCAAAGGTAGACATTCAGTTCATACTTTTCCTGTGGTGTGGGCCACTTTAGATTTTAATATCCTTCATTTTTTGGAACTGTATCTAAAATTTTGTTTTAAAATGGATGGACGGAGTGGATAAATACGTAAATTACGGTGGGCCCCACAGATTTTACTCCGCACGCGGAGTTACTCAGTACGCAATCCACTTACGTAAAAATCCCGGTGTGAAATGTGAATAGGGAGCGGATTAGGTGTTACCCGGGTAACACCCACCTTACTGGGCGTTACCCTTACCGTGGGGCCCACCTTGATGATGTGTTGTATATCACACTGTCCATCCGTTTTCCAGCCATTTTAGGACGTCTTCCAAACAATTAAGTAGATCCAAATATCAGGTGGACCACACCTGAGGAAACAGTGGTGACTGAATGCCCACCTATTAAAAACTTCCCAGGGCCCGCCATAAGAGATCAGTAATGTTTATTTTCCATCCTACTGTTGATAAGTTCAAAAAGACTTCTATGAAGAGAAAATACAAAGATCAGCTTGATCCAAGCTGATCCAAAACTTTCGTGGCCCATAAAAAGTTTTTAATGGTCATTCACCACATTTTAGAGTCGTGTGGTTCACTGGAGCTTTGAATGTTCTTAGCTTTTGGCATAACTCCATAAAATGAGCTGAAACAACAGATGGACGGAATGGATGTATAAAAAATTCATCAAGGTGAGCCCCACACGGTTAGGGTAATACCCACTAAGGTGTTACCCGGGTAACACCTAATCCGTTAGGCTCTTGAAAACAAAATGTAGGGTAGACCTACTGACCTTGAGATTTCCTAATGGGAGAGATTACCTTATAGATATCAACCGGTGGGCCATGACTGACATTTACATAGAGTTGCTTGGGGCCCACTTTCTTCATGGTACACACGAGTTTTGAGTTCTCATGAGTGCAGCCCATTGTTTGGTAATCCATACCTTCCGTCTCTGTTTCATTCCACTTCAGATAGATTACGGGATGAGAAGATGTAGCCACCAATCTTGGAAGAGTTTTCAGCAGAATATGGGGTAGCTTCATCACTCTTCTTAACTGTGCATTTGTTGGACAGGAATTGAAAGGCTACTGTTGTCCTCTCGAAAAGATTTTTGGAGAGTGATCCATCCATGGTCGAACGCAACAGATCAATGGTCTAGATTCACCAAATATGGACTCGCTTGTTGTTGGGTGGTAAAATGCCATTGGGAAGGGGATTGGTATGCATGATGGTTGCTACAAGAACAAATGGAACCCAGATACCAGAGCCGTCCAGTGATCCATGGTCCAACCACTTACAAAGGAAAGAAGATCTTCACCCTTTATATTAGTTTCAATGCTGCCTGCTCACATGGGCACTAAGCCTCAATTCAAAATGTTCATTTCACAATATCATAACGGTCATAACCTAATAATCTCACCGTCCTATATATCTACGGTTATTAGGATGGTTCAAATGAAAATATTTAGTAGTCCATTCTTTTAAATAAAAAATAAAAAGGTTATATTAATCAAAGGTTAGAATCATCCGATCAATATAATTTTAGACCATGCTTCCTGAAAGTATTTACCCACGGTGAAAGTAAAATAAATTGAATTGAATTTACTTATAGGCATTTATGAATTAACATAAACTTAAAACATACTTTTTGCTCAGGATGAGAGGATAATGGGTGCTTGATATTTCCTCAAGGGCTTGTCTGTTTTTCAATTAACACGATGAATGAAGTGCAAATGAGTAATCATTAATTATTACACTCGCTTGGCAGAGAAGAATTTACATTTGATTTGGCCTTGAAAAACATGACTTAAAGGCATTGAAATTTGACCTAATTTGTGGGGCCATCATTATGTATGTGCTAGATCCATGCCGTCCATCTGTTCTACATGCTCATTTTAGAGCATGAGCCTAAAAATGAGGGAGATACAAAGCTCGAGTGGACTACTTTATATGAAATAGGGAAAATTGATGCCTACCATTGAAAGTTAAGATGAGACCAGGGCGCATAGGAATGTGTGCCTGTTATCCAACCCGTTCATAACGTCACACAGATATGGATGAAAGGAAAATATGAATGTGTGCTTGATCCAAAACTTTTGTGTCCCTAGAGAAGAATTCAACAATAAGCATTCAATTCCTCTTGTTTCATGTCGTGTGGTCCACTTGAGCTTTGGATTTACCTCATTTTTGGGCTTATGCCGTAAAATGAGTGAGAAAATGGATGGACAACGTGGGACATGTACATGACAGTGGACCCTACAGATTCTAGTGAGAAAAAAATCTCTTTTCTTGATCCTCCCAGAAGCTTTTCGAATAAGCTTCCTCTCAACGTCAAGCCACCATCAAGTGGCTGCAGTTCCATGTAAATGCGAAGGTGAGGGATAATTATTCATTTACAGCTTATTTATACTCTAAATAAGAAAATAAACATGCCCTAACTAGAATTGGTCACCAGAGGGATAGTGGCTTCTGTTCCATATAAATGTGAATGTGAGTGATAATTATTCATTTACAGCTTATTTATATTGTAAATAAGAAAATAAACATGCCCTGACTAGAATTGATCACCATAGGGTTTCAACTCTATGCGCCAAGAAAGCTTTTTTTTTTTTTTTTAACATGAAATTCCACGAGACTTTCTAGTCTATGTTCATGTAATTATAGACTTTTAAATCCTTTTCCATCAAGTTTTGTTTGTCATAGAGGAATTTATCTAGCACAATCCCTTGTAAGTTACTTAAACTGCAAGCAACATCTACAGTATACTTGTCTAATCGCATAAGAACCTCGTCTGAATCAAACTTGTTTAAATTTACGCGTTTCTACATGTATACGACATGGATGTACGTGATCATCATGTCTCATGTTATCACATAGATATTCTTTTATGTATTGCCTTAAGACCCACTGTCGTAGGTCTATTATACTTCACCACCATGATAGATCATTAAAAAACAAGTTTGGCTGGTTGTTTTTACAAAACAATGTATATGATGCTTTTAAAATCAATTGTTTAATTAAAATAATTTACAAAATTAATTTTACAAGCCATATTGATAAAATATGTTCGAATTCCTGATAAAAGGCTAAACCCATTGTTATGGGTAAAAATCTAACTGAGCTGAACTGGTATTCAAGACCTCGGTAAACTTTTGTCGAGGTCACAATGAGCTAGGTAAGTTTATCCAGCCAACTTACTCTTGGAGATCAGTTCGGATCTTTCAGCAGATCGAATACATTGAGTCATTTTGGAAGATGGACGAAGTGATAATGGCTGATCCTATCTCTTCTCCCGTTACGGAAAGCGGAGATCACGGTCCTTAAAGATCGGAGATTTCAGCTCTATTCCGAGATACCCGCCGAGATATCGGCCAAGATATCAGCCACCATTCCAGCTTAGGAGATCTCCTCCGACTACTATAAAGAAAAAAGCATATCTCGATTACAGGTAGACTGATTTCTACTACCAAATTAACTTCTCTTTTTAGAAGATCAACTAATTTAGGCATTGGAGGATTAACGGTCAGGGCCCGACCACCTCTTAGCCTTTAATTCCATTTTGTAGGGTTGTCATCAAAATCCAAGCCGTTCAGTTTGATCACCACTCAAATCCGATCAACCTATATGTGCGCTTATCTCCATCTCAGTTGTTACAAGAAATAAACAACAACATCTGGCGCCGTCTGTGGGAACTCAACTTGTAAAGTTGTGTTCTCACCCGAAGAAATAGAAGAATCCCTTCTGTCACAAAGAAGAGATTGATGGCTGGTGGAAAAAGAAAAGGAAAAGGGAAGGCTCCCGCAAACACCGGGCCATCCAATGCTCCGCAATCTGAGGATGAAGAGCCCGTGCCGGAAACTCCAGCTTTTTGTATCGGAAGTCCATCCCAACACTTCAACCGATTGAGTGGGTGACAAAGGTCTCGCAATCGTGGAGCCAGATTGTCCACTCTAGAAGAACAAGTTGGTGGCGTCACCAAACGTTTAGGAGGGATAGATCAGTGGTTCGGACACGTCAATGAGAAGTTAAGCAAGATTAAAGCTCTCTTAACTTACCTAGCCCAACCACCGCCAACTCCTAGGGACAATGATGAGCCCTAATCATCCCAGCGAAGTCCCCAACCATCTCAGCGAAGCCTTCAACATCAACAATCCGCTCTGAATCGTAAGCAACTCGAGGAAGATGAAGTCTTAAGCTGCGCCATGGGCTTAAGAGCTCGATTCGCAGCAGAACTTCCCACGAACGACCTACGAATAGAAGAAAGAAGGTCGGCTCGAGTAAGCCAAGGTCAAGATCAGGTCGATGACAATATCACCCCGTTAGAAGCCGAATTAAAAGAACTTCGGGAATGTGCTGGCAATATCCAGAGAGCACAACGTGCTAGATCACCAACCGCCGCCGATGTCCTTGTGGATTCGTCGTAATCTCCATTCACCGACGAAATTCGCAACGAGCCCCTTCCAAAGGGATTCAAAATACCTGAGCTCAAGTAATACCGGAATCGGAGACCCAGCCGAGCATTTAAAAAACTTCAAAGTCCGAATGAAGCTTCACAAGGTCAATAGTCATATAATGTGTAAAGCGTTCCCCCTATCATTGATGAGCTCAGCCTGTACGTGGTTCCGAAATATAAAGTCGAGGTCAATCACTTCATTTGCCCAACTGAGTAGGGCATTCGCAATACAGTTCATCGGGAGTAGACTCGAGGAAACATTCAACTCATCTTGCAGAAGTCAAACAAAGAGATAATGAATCACTAAAGGACTTTCTCATGCGATTCAACACCAAGGCAGTCCAAGTGGAAAACCTATCTCAGGATGTATTGCTCCATACGATGATCGGAGGACTACGAGACAAAAAATTCCTCTGGCTCGTAGGTGAAGAACCTTCTAAGTCCATGATCTAATTTCTCAACCGAGCCGCAAAGCACATCAACGCGGAAGAACTGGTCAATGCTCAGGGGTCGTCTTAAAATAGAAAGGACCTCAAAGAAGAAAGAAACTCGAAGAGGCATAAGCCAGACCAGCGGTCATCAGATCAAAGGTCGCTCGGTCGAAGCAATCTTCACCGAGGAGCTAAAACTCCAATCCCACGGTTTGAAAAGTATACTCTACTCAAAGCAACCGTCGAACAAGTATTTTTAGCCGAGAAGGATAAGCACACATTCGAACGACCTACTAAAATCAAAATTGACCCCAACAAGAGGTCGAAATCAAAATATTGTCTGTATCATAAGGACCGCGGTCATAACACGGCAGATTGTTTTGACCTAAAGCTACAAATAGAAAACTACATTCAGCAGGGGTTCTTAAAAGATTACATTGCCCAGTGTCAGGAGGACCGGAGGGCCATAGATCATGAGAATCAAGATGAGGTACCAATCAACAACAATCCTGTGGAAGAAATCCACATAATTTTTAGTGGATCGACCACTGGAGACTTCGGCAATGCCCGAAAAGCCTACGTACGACAAGGAAGAATGTCTAAGCCGGGGTTTTTTGTCAACTTAACAAACCAACCTTTAAAAGTAGCAAAGGTCACCCCCCGTGCGATAACGTTCACCGAAGAGGATGCCTGAGGTGTCCTATATCCACACGACGATTCCCTTATAGTATCAATGGTGATCGCCAATAAGAAACTTCACGAAATGATGGTCGAAACAGGGAGCTCAGCAGATATTTTATACGCCTCGGCATTCGACAAAATGAAAATCGATCGATCTAGATTAAGACCGGTCAAAACTGCTTTAACTGGATTCACAGGAGACAACGTCATGCTGGAAGGAGAGAACTCTTCCGGTCACAGCGGGGGAAGAGCCTAATCAGAAAATTATTATGGGCGACTTTCTCGTTGTCAATACTCCACCTGCCTACAATGCAATCGTTGGCTGACCTATCCTACGAGCTCTCAAAGCAGGTATCTCCATCTATCACTTAGCTATGAAGTTCGAAACCGACGATGGAGTCGAAGTGATCAGATCGAAACCGACGATGGAGTCAAAGTGATCAGAGGGGATCAACAAGAAGCTCGTCGGTATTATGAGATAACCCTACGAGGAAAAAATAAAAGTATGGTTGTTAGAACTAGAAAAATGCTCTCTAAGGACATTTTTCTGAAATGTCCTGTTTTGTTGTTTTGGGGTTTTGAATAATAGAAACATTCATAGACAATCACAAGCATTCACAAAAAAATACACACGAGAAGAGATATCACAAGGTGAATTTTATTGCAGAGATTCTGAGATCTTGTACATTCCAGGCCGTGATCTGGCACGAGCCTTTAATTACATCGAATGATCGATGACCCTTGATTAAAAGACGAAAGACTAGTCAGCGGGGACTATGGTTTCAGAGTTCATGGTCGTGGAGACCTGCATTTGTGTGGTCGTAGAGACCTGTGTTTGTATGATCGCGAAGACTTGTATTTGTATGGTCGCGGAGACCTATATTTGTATGGTCAGCAGAGACCTGTATTTGTTGTGTTTTGTTATGGAATGATCCATTTTTGTACGAGTCAGATGTCTATGTCCCATGTTTTGACCGGAGATCCGGGCTGAGACTGTCAGGGCTTTTAACCGAGGGGTGCGACTTTGGGCCTGCGCCCGTCATTTGTGACGGGTGACCATGGGAAGACCGATCTGCAGTTGTATGTACCTGAGCAGCTCAACCAGCAGATGTCGTTTGGATGGGTAGGGCATCGACTGTTCTTGAAGTGTCGGTCTTTAACAAATTGTGTGTAATAGTTCAGAACTCTCTCTCTATATAGGTTTATCGTGTTAACCATAGTCGCATTTTCTTAGTCCGGACCTGAATCCGGGTCATATTAAGATAGTACATGTAATGATAGTACATCAGTATGGTCCTGGGCACTGGCGGCATCTTTTCGGGAGAATTACTCCATTCAGCTCGTCGGATCGGATCAGGACTCCGAGGGCTTGCGTTCTGCTCACTGGGCAGCCTGGATGAGTCATTTGATTACTCCATTGCGTCCGAAACGCTCGAAATACCCAAAATAGGCCCAAACGGGGCTAAAAAATATTATAAAATGAAGATTTAAAGGCGTTGAAATGAACGTTTAAAGTGCTGATTTTTGCGATCCGCTGGCCTGATTTTACTGATGCGCTGGGGCCAGTGCGTCCAAAAATGATTGTTAAAATGTTCTATTTTCATGATGCGCTGGGGTATTTTTGCGATGCGCTGGGGCCAGTGCGTCAAAAAATGATTGTTAAAATGTTCTATTTTCATGATGCGCTAGGGTATTTTTGCGATGCGCTGGGGCCAGTGCGTCCAAAAATGATTGTTAAAATGTTCTATTTTCATGATGCGCTGGGGTATTTTTGCGATGCGCTGGGGTATTTTTGTGATGTGCTTGGGCCAGTGCGTCCAAAAATGACTTTGTTTTTGGCATATTGATTTTTCTGATCCGCTGGCCTATTTTGCGATGCGCTGGGGCCAGTGCGTCCGAAAATAATTTCATTTTGTAGGCGACTGATTTTACTGATGCGCGTCTAATAATGATGAGTTTTAAGATGTTGATTTATTTGATTCGCCGAGGGTATTTTCTGATGCGCTGGAGCATTTTTGTGATGCGCTGTGGCCAGTGCATCGATAAAATAATTTTGGTTTAACGTATTTCGCGATGCGCTACTATACTTGTATATTTTTTGTTATTTCCACCAGACCTGCTGTAGTCGGAAGTGGGATTTTCGGCGGTCGGCGAAGGGTTTCCGGTGGTCGGAAAAGGGATTCCGGTGAGGGATTCCGGCGATCTCAAAATCTAAAAAAAACTCTGCTTCTCTCGATCTGTGCAAATGAGGCGGTGGGAGGGGTATTTATAGCCGAAGTCGGCCAATAGGAGGCCGACACGTGTAGCGCGTCGAGAAAATGGGTTGGCGCGTCGAGAAAATCACTCGGCGCATCTTAAAATAACTTTGTTGGGATCCTGATTTTTAGGGCGCACTGGCTGTCAGTGCGTCTTGAAATTCCTGAAAGTGCCTGATTTATTGGATGCGCCGGGCGAGTTTCTGGACGCGTTGGGGGCAGTGCGTCCTGAAATTCACTTTCTACAAATGACTGAATTTCATGATGCGCCGGGTCAATTTCTGGACGCGCTGGGGGCAGTGCGTCTTGAAATTCACTTTGCAAAAACTGCTGAATTTCATGATGCGCTGGGCAATGAGTTTCTGGATGCGCTGACGTACTCGTGTTTTACAAAATTGAGTTTTGCGAAACGGAGGGCTTGTGGGGCCCGCTTTGCGATGAATGTCGATGCAATGGTCCTATTTCTTCCTGATTGAGGTAACCCTCCCAAATTTGAAGGGTTCTGATCATGATGACCGGTGGGGTCCACCACTGGCCCAATTTCTCATTTTTTGGTTAAGTCTGATGTGTGTTGCGATTTTTGACGCGATTTTCGATGTACTGGTCCTAAATCCAATCAAGTGATGATTTGGACACTCGTAATAATTGTTTCGAAGACCCTTACTTTTGGGACCCCAACAATGGTTTCAGTCGTTTCGCACATGACACCCCTAGATCCTAGAGAAGAAACTGAGGAGTGCGGATCACCGGCCGTAAAGTTGGTCGAGTTCTCGCTGCCAGATAGCGACCCGACCCGGGTTGTTAAGATCGGGTCCCAACTGAAGAGCGATATACAGAAAGGACTGATCGCCTTCCTAAAAGAACATGCAGACGTATTCGCATGGTCCCATTAGGACATGCCGGGAATCAGTCCTGAAGTAATGGTCCACCGACTAAATGTCAACCCGACCTTTAAACCAGTTCGCCAGAAGCGATGATCCTTCAGCACAGAAAGATGCGCTGTGATTGAAGAAGATGTCCGAAAACTGCGCAAGGCAGGGTTTATCTAGGAAATACGTTATCCAGATTGGCTTGATAACGTCGTCCTAGTGAAAAAAGCCAACGAAAAATGGAGAGTCTGTGTAGATTACACTGACTTGAATAAAGCCTGCCCAAAGGACAACATTCATATACCAAGAATAGATCAGCTCGTTGATGCCACGTCAGGTTACGAGCTATTCAGTTTTATGGACGCGTACTTCGGGTATAATCAAATTTGGATGTACGCTCCCGACCAGTAGAAAACGGCATTTGTCACTGATCGGGGCCTTTACTGCTATAAGGTGATGTCTTTCGGGCTAAAAAAAGCAGGAGCAACATATTAACGTCTAGTCAACAAGATGTTTGCAGATCAAATCGGTAAAACCATGGAGGTTTATATGGACGACATGCTTATCAAAAGCCCGAAGTCGGAAAACCATGTCGAGGACCTCTGTACCATGTTCGGTATCTTGAGAAAATACTGAATGAAACTCAATCCCAATAAATGCGCCTTCGGCGTAGGCTCGGGAAAGTTCATTGGCTTCATGGTAAATCAGCAAGGAATCGAGGCTAACCCAGAGAAGATTTGAGCCCTAATCGACATGAGCTCGCCCACCACTGTGAAAGAAGTCCAGCGTCTTAATGTACGAATTGCAGCCCTCAACCGTTTTGTCTCCAAAGCCATGGATCGGTGTCTTCCATTTTTTAAACAACTTTGCAACTACAAAGAAATGACTTGGACACCGGAGTACGAGTAGGCCTTCCATGAGCTCAAAACCTACATCGGATCCTCTCTTTTGCTGTCCAAACCAATGCAAGGAGAAGAGCTATTTCTATACTTGGCGGTCTCTCCAGCGGCAGTCAGTTCAGCCTTGATCCGTGACAATTAAGGAACACAGAAACCAGTTTACTATGTCAGTAAAGCCCTTCTTGAAGTAGAAACTTGATATCCATGCATCAAAAAATTAGCTCTGGCTCTTATCACCACAAAAAGGCGACTTCGACCCTATTTTCAAGTACATCCAATAGCAGTGTTAACTGATCAGCCACTGTGGTAGGTGCTACAAAAACCAGAAGTTTCGGGACGTCTCGCCAAATGGGCCATAGAACTCGGTGAGTTCGACATAAGATACCAACCTCGTACTATGATCAAAGGTCAAGTGGTGGTCGACTTCATAGTCGAATTCAGCGGTCCTCCGAACGGCCAGTGCGATCACGAACCAACCCGACCTTTAGGTGAAAATCAGTTGGAAGACCCGGAAGGCTCTTCGGGAAATAATTATATGACACCCATATGGTCATAATACGTCAATGGGTCGTCCGATTCACAAGGCTGTGGAGCCGGCCTCATCTTAACTTCGCCAGACGGAATAAAGGTCCAGTACGCCTTAAGATTCGGTTTCAGAGTTTCAAACAATGAGGTAGAATACGAAGCACTTCTAGCCGGACTACGACTTGCTTCAGCGATAGGAGTCCGACGAATCAAAGCACATAGAAACTCATAATTAGTGGTCGGGCAGGTGACCACTAAATATCAAGCCAAAGGAAAGAAAATGGCTGTATATTTAGTAAAATCTCGAGAATTGCTAACCCATTTTGACCACTATGAAGTCATACAAGTACTAAGAACTTAAAATACCAATGCAAACTCATTGGCTAAATTGACGTCGGCAGCAAATGATGAGCTCGGTAGAATGATCCCTATTGAATTTCTCCCCCACCTGAAGCATAATTCAAGAAGACCTTAAAGAAGTGTGTGCAGTGGAAGTTAATCAGAGCTAGATGGACCCCATCATCTGCTTCTTACAAAGTAATAATCTACCCGAGGATAGAAAGGAAGCACGAAAAATTCGGTATAGGTCGGCTCGGTATACACTAATCGACGGGATCCTATATAAGAAGGGATTTTCCCTACCTTGTCTCCGTTGCGTCGGACCTGACGAAGCAGACTACGTCCTAAAAGAAGTTCACTTCGGAAGCTGTAGAAATCATTCAGGAAGCCACGCGTTGGCGCAAAAGGTGATACGCCAGGGATATTATTGGCCGACCATTCAGAAAGATACCCAAAAGATAGTCAAGAGGTGCGACAAGTGTCAACGTTTCACTCCCGTTCCTCATCTGCCACCTGAAGAACTCACTCCTATGTCCGGGCCGCGGCCATTCGCACAATGGGGAGTCGACATCATTGGTCCTCTCCCAACGAGTAAGGGGCAAGTTAAATACGCAATCGTCGCCGTTGATTACTTTACAAAATGGGCCGAGGCAGAACCGCTTGCCACTATCACGGAAAAGAAAACAATAAATTTCATCTGAAAATCGATTTTATGTCGATTCAGAATTCCAAACACAATCATCACCGACAATGGGCGTCAATTCGACAATGTGAAGTTTCGGGAGTTCTGTCGGAACCTAGGTATAAAAAACGCATATTCATTTCCTCATCATCCCCAAGCCAACGGACAAGGCGAGGCTATCAATAAGATTATCAATGGTCACTTGAAAACAAAGCTCGACGAATGTAAGGCAGTCTGGGCAGATGAACTGCCCA
Source organism: Liriodendron chinense (assembly GCA_003013855.2). Lineage (NCBI taxonomy): Eukaryota > Viridiplantae > Streptophyta > Magnoliopsida > Magnoliales > Magnoliaceae > Liriodendron > Liriodendron chinense. The sequence goes on from ML058387.1 coordinate 2,145,856, forward strand.
AAGTATTATGGGCCTATCGAACCATAGCTCGGTCAACGACAGGTGAAACCCCATTTTTCTTAGCATTTGGGACCGAAGTTGTGGTTCCAGTCGAGGTTGGAATGCCAACCAATTGAACCAGTCACTTCCAACCTGAACTCAATGAAGCTCAGCTTCAAATGAATCTTGACCTAATTGAAGAAATCTGAGAAGCCTCTCAAGTCCGAATTGTAGCTTATCAACAGCGCATCGCTCGATACTATTATTCACGAGTTAAGGAGCGACGCTTCAGAGTTGGTGACCTCGTTCTCCGGAAGATTACGAAAGAGAAAAAGGACAAAGTGGCTGGCGCGTTTAATTCGAACTGGGAGTGTCTATACAAAATTATAAGTTCAGTTCGGTCCGGGACGTATTGGCTTGAGGATATGTCGGGCTGACCCTACCCCACCCGTGGAACACAGAGCATCTTAAGATTTATTATCAATGAGAAAAGTTAAGTGCTTATTCCCTTTTAATCTCTTTTGTTTAAGTGATTACTTCCGCGACCAATTTCTTGAAAAGGAAAAATGATACACGCGCAGAGGTCAGCATTACCCGAAGCTTCGTGTACATGAAGTGCCAAAGATCAGCAACGATCAGAGCACATAAATAGGCAACTGCCTTCACTCGGCAACAATCAGAGCACATAAATAGGCAACTGCCTTCACTCGACAACGATCAGAGCACATAAATAGGCAACTGCCTTCACTCGGCAACGATCAGAGCACATAAATAGGCAACTGCCTTCACAAACACCCATGACTTGTCACTTTAGTCCGTAATCCGAGCTGAATTTTGCTCATTTACGGAGTAAGGGGGACAACACATCGAGTGAACAGTCAATATAAATCACAAGTCCACAGGCCATGCAACAAACACAAAAATGGGCTAAAGTGATTTAGCTAGTAAAAGACCTCAGAAGGGTCACCCAATCAATACATAAAATACACAACAAATGACCTTAGCTGGGTCAGTGTGAAACAAAATAAAAAATTATTCAGAGCCCTTGACACAGGCAAACAAAGATAAAATTTCAAGGCGCGGGATTGGCCTCAAAAGCTTGGACTGAAGGATCAGCTGTCGCAGCTAGATCGCATTCTTCTTCCTCCGAGTCGAGGAATGAGAGGTCGAGATCGGGATGACGACTCTGCACCGTCATCTGACACTTCTCATACTAGAAGTCGAACATCTCGTCGGCTTCCGCTGTCTTAACCTCCAATTCGACTCGGACTCAACTCTCGAAGAGTTGCACCTTCTACCTTTTGCTCCTCCATCCGAGCTGTGAGCTCGAACTCAACTCTCTTCTAGGTCCCTCTCGAAGAGTTGCACCTTCTACCTTTTGCTCCTCCATCCGAGCTGTGAGCTTAGACTCAACTCTCTTCCTCTCTGTAAGTTTGGCTCGAAGTAAAACGTTCTCCCGCTCCTGAGCCTTCTTCACCTCATCTCCGGACTTCAATGGCATCCGAAGGCGATCTGTGAAGAATCCAAAGGTACAAAATTAGTATATATAAAAAATGAGAAGACACGTGAGACACTCAATAATGGGTTTACCTTGGCTCCGAAGGCTCCAAGTGTGTTCAGCAGCGTCACCCCTGGTACCTTCACCAAAGCATCCACCTCGGCTTCAGGTACGGCCTTATACTCCCACTTGCATAAATTGTAAAGATGCGGGGGGCATATATGAGCCCCGATGCAGGCATGAGTGGGACGATAATGCTGCTGATGAGCTCCCGGATGGACCGGCTTCAGACGTGGCCACCAGATCTATGATTTGAGGTGGCTGCGGCTTAGGAGTAGGAGCAATCGTAGCCTCAATTGAAGGAGTTGCAAGTCTCACTTCGGAGGTAGGGCTTAGGGGGTAGTAGACATCGGAGCCACGAGAGGCTGATTTGACGAGCGTTTTGCCACTACCTTCTGCTGTTTCATCACTCTGATCTGCTCCTTCTCCTCGGCTGACAAGGAGGCAAACTTCCTTTTAGGAGCCGGAGCAGACATACCTGAGCAACATATGGAATCACTGTGTTTGTGCGCATATGGGATACTACCTGGTTAAACCTAGCTAGCTAGACATAAATGGTCCTGTCAGGGATATGTGGGGCCGACCATGATATATATATTTGATCAACACCGTCTATTCATTTTTACCAATTATTTTAAGCCATGAGTCCCAAAAGGAGGCAAATTGAAGGATCAAGTGGACCATAGCGCTTGGAAGCATTGGGGATTAGATTCCTACCATTGAAAGCTGCCTAGGCCTACTGTGATGTTTGTTTACAATCCAAGCTGTTCATAAGGTTACATAGACCTGTATGAAGGGACAGTATAAATATCAGCTTGATTTTAATCTTTGGTGGCTCGTGGAAGTTTTAAATGGTAACCCTCCAATACTCACTACTTCTAGTGGTGTGGTCAGCTTGAGCTTTCAATATGCCTCATTTTTTGGCTCATGTCTTAAAAAGATTTTTCAAAATGGATGGACGGTGCGGATAAAACATATACATCATAATGAGTCCCATAAATGCCTTAATAATATCATCCGTCTCTAGCCCAGTCGTGGTGGTGGAGCTATTGCCAGCTCTTAATATCTCTCCAATCAGCGCGCCTTCCGGGAGCAAGTCTCCCTCACGAGAGGTGCGCACAACGTGAGAGAGAGAGAGAGACTCATCATGCCAACGCAATATTAATACTACTTGACATGATTTTGAATATTTCCATATAATGCATTTATAGATAATGCTACGGTGACTATGATATGCAACCAAATGGTACGAATTGAATGGTCTACATCTAATGATGTGATGAATGTGCATCTCATGAGCTGTCTCCTTTGATATGTAAAACAAATATAAGGTCATAGTGACAAATCTCCTTCCCAATAATTTCTCCCCCAGGATATTTCTCGAGAAATTTTCAAATTCTTCTTAGGAAGAAAATCTTTCCATGTTTAAAAATCTTTACTTTGAATTATTAAATTTATTTAAATTTTATATATTTATATAACAAGTTCTTTAATTTTTTTTACTTCTTTTTTTTTTTTTTTGTGAAGGCAAAAGATATTTGAGATCGGCCCATATTTTAAAAATCTCAAGCTAATACGGGTTGTCAAGGGTAAATGATGCCTTTCTAGGCCAGGGTATGCGTTTAACACTATATATTTGCTATTTATTCCACAGCTGCTAATGACAGTCATGGGAGCATTTGGGTTTACTGAGAATGTGGTGGGGTGGAATTCATTTCCGCTGGTGGAATATCAATTTCCGGCGGTAATGGCGGAAAAGCGACGCTCCACCTAGCACTTAATACACCATCCATTATGCATTAAATGTTGGTTGTTGTGCTTTTCAGTTAGAGATGGCCTAAAAATATGTAAAATGTGATTTGAGTGTATTTCCAAACGCACCCTAAGTGTGACAGTGTTCCAAGGGCTAGGATCTTGTGATAGTTCATCACCATTTTTATTATGTATCATTTATAATAGCTCATCATTATTTTGATAATGCATCATTTATGATATAGTTCATCATTGTTTATCACACAATTTTGGTCTTTTAAATTAGTGGTGAACAATCATCTCTATAATATATATAATGCCAGTAGTTGGCCAAATTTACTAATGTAATCAGTCAACGGGGGTAAATTTATACAGAAAATGATTGGTATGTCTCTCTCTTTTTTCTTTTTTTTTTTTTTTTTCAAGATTTTCAACACATGCAATCACACCTGTGGCAAACTCACACACTTACACCGTAGTGGCTTTTTTATACCTCAATGGGTCCTTGAACCCATAACCTCATGTTGAAACTCTTGTGAGTAGACGGCTGGGCCATGAGTAAGGACCCCAAGTGAAAGCCGAGTATCCTAGCGTGCTAGATTCCAACATAGTGATGGTATTTGCCTAGTGCTTCAACTGTGTTTAGGTTTTTTTTTTTTTTTTTTTTTTGTAAGATTTTATTTTAACTAGCACAGGTAATATGACATTAGGGAGCTAATGCAACAAAGGCTATGTAATGCTACCTTGTATGGTGAAATCCTCTCCATTTAGGGAGTTGGTTACATATGGCCCAGCCTCACCCAGACGATACGCCCTTATTGTGGGGCCCAACTTGATGTATGTATTCTATATCCATGCTCTCCATCCATTTTTCCCTTATCATGTTAAGGCATGAGTTTAAAAATGAAGTAGATTCAATTCTCACGTGGACCATACCATGGGAAATAGTGGTGATTGATTAGAGGCTACAAAAGTTTTAGATCAAGCCAATATTTGTTTTATCTCTTCATTCGGTTTTCACCTTATCAATAAATTGGATGGCAAAGAAACATTACTAATGTTGTATTTTAAAAGAATTTTAAAATTGAAAAATATTTCAAAGTTGGCTTTCCTTCCATGTTTCTCTTTTGAAAAAAAAACAGGTTTTGTTTTTTAATGCCACTCTTTAGTCCTACATCGAAAATGAACAATGAAAATCTCAAGGTTATAAGATAGAGTTTTGCATTGGGCTTAAGCCCCTTCTCAGGAGGCATGTGAATTTGGTCCGATGGGGGGTTATGTCATTAGCTCAAATCTATGTCATTGACCACCCACGTGCGTGCGTGCGTGCCCGCCTGCCGGTCGGCCCAGCCGAGCCGAGCCACGCTATCACCGGTGCCGGGCCGGGCTCGGGTTCGGGCGCAAATTTTCAAACCAGAGAGATGCATCTGTTTGGGTAGTCACTCCGGTTGGGTTTAAATCTAACGGACCTAACCAATTTGAAACAGTGCTTCAGGCACCTAATCTCGGTTTATATATTGACCTGTCATCTAATCCATTTTTAATATCTGAAATCAAGTTTTCCTTTTGGTTAATTGCTGTTTTGTCAACTGAGTTTGTAAGTGAGTCAATCACTTCAGCTTTAAGTTTTGTACACTGGTTTGAGCCCATGTACAGCGAGTGCACCATTGGGACTAGGCAATAGTCGTTGTATCCTGGAGGCTAACTGTTCAAAAAATCCTGTTGCATTTGGAATGCGGCCCAACGATGGCAGATTTGGTTTCAAGCGAGTGACCTAGTCACGCCTCGACTCAAACACATAAGTTATTACCTCTTTAATTTATTAATTTAATTCTATTTTCAATTGTTCATCTACTATTTTTAATAATTAAATACAACAATCAAAACCTTATAATGAGCCTTAGGAAGCTTTTAATGGTGGTACACCTTAGAATTTGAACCTTCTTTATTTTTGGGCTCATGTCCTCAATGAATGATCGTAGATATAGAATACATACAGATGGCTTGCCTAAATGTTAGAACACCATCTAAAAATTAAGAATGATCTTAAAAAAAAAAAAAAAAAACAAGGTAGGTCAGAAAATCAGAAAAAATGTGATGGATTGCTCACCGTTGAAACCATCCTAGACGCCCATCTCTTTTCATGGATAGCTGTAGCGGCATAAGGGCATGGAACCACATCATGACTTGTGCACTCAGGTGCAGATAAGGAGTTGGAACCCTAGCTCCAACCTTACAGCGAGAGCGGATTCGGTGAGACCCCGGCCTCACCCAAGACGGTGCTGCCTTTACCGTGGGGTTACCTGTGCGGCCCACCTTGATGTATGTATTATGTATCCACTCCGTCCATCCGTTTTTCCAGATCATCTTAGGGCATTAACCCAAAAATGAAGCAGAGAAACTTATCAGGTGGACCATACCATAAGAAACAGAGGTGATTGACCATCCTACCATTAACAACTTCTTAGGACTCATCTTCATGTTTCCATAGTGTTTATTTACCATCCAATCTGTTTATAAGGTCACATGAGCTTGAATGAAGGGAAAATACAAATATCAGCTTCATCCAAAACTTCTGTGACTCATTAATGGTCAATCACCACTGTTTCCTAAGTTATGATCCACATGATGATTGAATCTTCTCCCATTATGGTATAAGTAACTAAAATGATCTGTAAAAATGGATGGACGGAGTGGATACATAATATATACATCAAGGTGGGCCCCACGGTAAGGGCCGCACGGTCTTGGGTGAGGCCGGGGTCTCACCTAATCCGCTCCAGGTGACAGTCAGCAACCGTACAGGTTTTAAATGCACTAAGAATATTACGGTGGCTGACATTGATGCGTGATTTAACTTGCATGACGCATATAATGGGACGCGGATTGGCTAGGGACCCCAACACCAGCCAGAGGGCTGGTGTCAAAGCTGTGTGGGCCCCACCATGATGTATGTGTTTTATCCACGCTGTCCATTCATTTTTCCACCTGATCATTATAGGGCATGGGCCCAAAAATGAGGCAGATCCAAATCTCAGGTGGACCACACCACAGGAAACAGTGGGAATTGAACGTCCACAGTTGAAAACTTGTTATATGCCACACAAGTTTTGGATCAAGCTGATATTTTTGTTTTCACTTCATCCAGGTCTGTGTAACCCTTATCAACAGGTTGGATGGCAAATAATTATAGATCTATCAGATATTTGTACAAGTGTGGAGTTCCATTTTCATTCATATTTTCTCATTTTCATTGCTTCAGTACAAGTGTGGAGTTCCATTTTCATTCATATTTTCTCATTTCCATTGCTTCAGTATTAACATTCATCAAACAGGGTGTGCCATCAAACATACCAAAAAAATCATTGAGGGCAGTACTTGATTTTAGGTATTGGCAAACTAGATGAATGGTCTGGATCTCTCTAACACATGTAAAGTATTTACCTGATCTCATTGAATCAGGACCCTTAAAACATTTAACATGTATTTGGGTCACTTGGAGAAGCAAACATCCCGTCCATTATCTTTAAAGCTCTCCTCTTCATGTCCTAATCGTACATGAATGGCCGGTGGCGGTCCTTTTAACACTGACAACATTTATGTGGTTCTTACCTGTTTCTATCATCAACTCATTTATTTCTGACTGAGCAAAAGCTTTCGTATCATCAGCGCGACTTCGATGCGACAGCGGAACAAGCCATGTGTGTGGGACCCTGACGGTAGGGCCCACCTAGATCTACGAATTGTATATCCATGCCGTTAATCTGTTTCTCCATCTTATTTTGGGGTATGTTCCAGAAAATAAGGCAGATACAAATTTTCAGGTGGACCACACCACAGGAAACAGTAGTCAATGAACGTCCGTCATTCAAAACTTCCTTGGGTCTACCGTAATGTTTATTGACCATCCAAATTGTTGAAAAGGTCACACAGATCTGGATGAAAGGGGGAAAAAATATCAGATGGATCGAAAACTTTTGTGGCTTTAAGAGGTTTTTAACGGCCAATAACCATTGTTTCCTGTAGTGTGGTCCATGTGGTCCATTTGAAATTTGTATCTGCTTCATTTTTTTGTACCATGCCCTAGAATAAATTTTCCAGATGGATGACGTGGATATACAATGCATACGTCGAGATGGGCCCTACGGTCAGGTTCCAAAAGATAGCTCCTTATATTGCACAGGTGGCACATAAACATCAAACCGTCAAGATCATGGAAGATGCTTTAGATGGCATATAAATCAAAGATTACACAGAACTGATGTTATACCCGCCTGATTGGTGGACATCTAACCAACGGTCAGATTGAAATTGACGGCCCAGATTCAACAAATAAAAAAAAGGAAGAAAAAAAAATCTATTTGATTTGCATATGTAGTGCATGTACAATCTCTAGTTCAATTGCAGTACTTTTGACTGAAAGCTGTAGAACTACAGGTAGGGCTGTCAACGGGCTGGGCCTGGGGTTGGATTCGGCCCGAATTTTAAACTGTTTGGACCGGGCTTGACGGGCGGGCCTATTTAACATTTTGATTTTGCCTGACCTGGGCTAAGCCCATTGATAGCCCTATATACTAGACTTGGGAAATTAAAGTAAGCTTCTTTGTGAATACTAGACAGATATGTGTTTATTGGAAGGCCCACCTAGAGGTGTCCTTGATCAGAAACCATGCAAGGTGCACACGTGGATGAAATCTAGACAGCTTTTGAGTGGGCCTCATTGTGGATGATTATATCTCGAGACTTTGGCATGTCCCACAATGGACCAATACAAATAGTACATGAGTCCAGCCTATGATGATTAGTAGGGCCTATGTCTAAGCCCAAAAACCCACTTATGTGCAAGATCTGTGCTATTCATTATGTGTTGCCTGCTTGATTAGTAAACGGGCTTAAATTTTAGGCCTGGGCATGACCTCGATCCAAAACTTTTGTGGCCCATGGAGTTTTTAATGGTCGGCATTCAATCACTACCGTTTCCTGTAGTGTGGTCCACTTGAGCTTTTGATCTGCTTCACTTTTTTGCTCATGCCCTAAAACGAGGCTCATGCCCTAAAATGAGCTCGAAAAAAAATGGATGAATGGCATGGATAAAACACACACATCGCAGAGTGCCGTCAGCACCCAACAACACCTAGCTAGGTGGTATTGGGATAGCCACCTAATAATACCTGGAGTAGGGATGTCAATGGGCCGGGCTCGGGCCTGAAAAATCAGAATTTTGAATAGGGCTGGAACAAACAGGGCAAAATCTGGGCTGAGACCTACCCTAGGCCTGGCTCATTGACAGCCCTACGCCGGAGGATACATACACTGCCGGAGTATGAATATCCATGCACAAGCACACTGCAACCGTAGATGCTGCATGCATGTTCATCAGTCCGATCTATGCAGGCAGAGTCCCATGTAAAGTGGGGCCTATGATTTGAGCGTTTTGGATTGGTGGAAGTATGCCACGTGTCCATTGGGTTTGTACTTGCATATGAATGGTTGTGATGTGCTAGAGTACCAAGCTTCCTCTTTAACAGTAACCGATCGAGTTTGGTGAGAGTTCACCACCATTTTCAAAATGGTCGATTACTCATCTACCATCCGGACCGTCCAAATGGTCAGAGCCATTGTGGATGGATCAAAGCGAGAAAGTAGAACCAATCTGATAATTTCAACCATCTGATTACAGCCGTGTATTATGGACTGCCGGCTATTTCATTTTAATCTTCCATTTGATGCTGCCAATTAAATGGCCAGGATTGTTCAATCAGTGAGATTTGGGACCTTCTCCAGCCACGATAAGCCCGACGGTTTGGATGGTCCAAATTCTCAATACGAGGAATGATTCCATACAATACAAGTATGCTAAGCTTACCATGCTACACCCTCTTTTCCGCCAACCTGTCACATGTTAAGGACATCTGAGCCGATTTTTTCATGACATCTAGTCCGTTCATCATGTTCGGACACAAATCAGTCTTACCCAAAACTCATTTGTACGTAACATGGAAAATTATGCAAAAGTCCTATAAAATTAGGTTTTAAAATGATATATATGAATTTTAAGACTCGAAGGTACTACATGCCCATGATGCACACAAGATTTGATTGGAAGACAGACAGATGGATTTACTATTCTTCAACAACCTTGAACACAACTTCAGTAATGATCCATCTGGTTCTTGGTATTGGCTGGAGTTAGAAAAGCTATTTGAACCCATCATGACGTACGTATGTTATCTATGATGTCCATCCATTTTTCAGGTCATTGTAAAGCACGCACATGAGTCCAAAAATGGGACTGACCCAAGGCTCAAATGGGCCACACCACATGAACTGGTGGGATACTAACTTCACTGAAACTTCATAGGGCCTACAATGATGTTTATTTTCCATCCAACCTATTTGTAAAGTCACATAGACTTGAATGAATTAAAACACAAATATCAGTTAGATCCAAAATTTTTGTAGCTCATGGTAAGTTTTCAATGGTGCACATTTAATCACCACTGTTCCCTATGGCATGGTCCAATTGAGATTTGGATCCTTATCATTTTTAGATCCGTAAAATAAACAGGAGAAATAGATGAACAGTGACGATAAAACACGGACAATATGGTGGGGCTTACAGAGCTAATTATCCAATGCCTTACTCTTATAATTAGAAGGGTCACTATCAAATCTGCCTTACTTTGCATGGCCTTATCTCCCACAATAGTCCCCATCTAATCAAATCTCGACGTCTGCCCATCCCAATCTAAGAAGAGACAATGGGTGCTTATTTAGATTAGCTGGCTCCAACCCATTACTTTATAAGGAAGTTCATGCAGTCGGTAGCTAGATTGGCCTCACCATGATGCTTGTAAGAAATCCATTCTGTCCATCCTTTTTGCAGCTCATTTTCTATCAAATCTGTGTTCCTTTGCATGGCCTTATCTCCCACAATGGTCCCCATCCAATCAAAACTCAACGTCTGCATATACCAAATCCTAAGAAGAGTTTAGATTAGCTGGCTGCAACCCATTACCTTACAAGGAAGTGCATGCAGTCGGTAGCTAGATTCGCCTTACCATGATGGTCGTAAGAAATCCATCCTGTCCATTCTTTTTGCAGCTCATTTAAAAAAAATAAAAATAAAAATGAGGCACATGCAAAACTCAAGTGGACCATATAACAGGGAAGGTGAGGAAGGAAATGCCAACGGTTGAAACCTTCCGTGGTCTACAGGTCCAGAGTAATGTTTATATCCCATCCAAACCATTTATAAGGATATTGGCAGCATGATGCAAATCTTTAGTGGCATTTCTCTCCACCACTTCTTTCTATTGTGTGGCCCACTGGAGTGTTGATTCCATCTAATTTTTTGCATCAGTGTCTTAATCCGATATGGCAAAACGGATGGATAGGATGGATTTCTCACTAACATCATGGTGGCCCCATCTAGCTTCTGGTGGTGTTGCAGGTAACGTGTATCCCATGTAAACGATTAGGTGGATACCTCTTCTAATGGTGGGCATCCCCTCCCAACTGTTCCATGTGATGTGGCCCAAGTTTTGGATCGGCCTGAATTCTGATCAGCTCCAACGAAAACATCAGGGGGCTTACATGGACGGATTGGATGTCATTCACACATCACGGTGGGCCCCACCCACGGTAATTTTTTCATATGCTAAGTAGATAGGCTTACCTACTGCATACTCTTTTTTCCATCTTACACGTGTGAGACATCGCAGCCGATGCAAATGTTGGACCCTTTTTTAAAACCAGCCAGTCTGAAAATCAGGCCGATACATCACGAGGTAGGCCAAACCTGTACGTTGGATCAGATCGTTGGGTCTGTATTTCATTCATTTAATGGCGTGGTCCACCTGAAGGTTTTGAGTCTGATTGATTTTTTCAGATGATATAAATGCTGTGACTGACATTTTGAACGGCTCGGATGTCCTCCCATGCAACACGTGGGAGGGAAAAAATGCGCAGTACCTAATAGTATTCTGATGCGTTATTTCCGCACATGTACTCTGTTTTTCTTGCAATGTTGCTGGTCAGAGGAGGGTGCACGAAAAGTCTAGTTGACCAAAATCACACGAATGACCCTCCTGTGTTTTAATTACAGCCGTCCAAGTTTGGGCAAGATCAGAGCCGTTAAGTATATGGTCCCCACTTGTACATGTCATCACCCCAGAATGAAGATAGTCCAGTCAACAGGTGGGGGTAGATCAAGACGGTTCATAGCTGGTAGGCATTATCAACATCACTGGCCCAAACATCAGGCTAGTTCACTCATCATGTGGGCCCTGATTTTGTACAAATGTGTGATTTTGGTACTTGTGCTGATAGTCCTCTTATCTCAAGCGATCAAGTAGACAATCACTGTCAGATTTGGTAGTCCAGTGGACCATGGTTGGTACTATTTTCCTTAAGTAGTTCAACGGACCACCCACAGGTCTGATGCGGCCCACCTATCCTCAGCTGATGAATTGCTACGATCAGTTAAAATCACAGTTTTGCCAAGGCTGCCCATCCACTCTACGGGCCAATGAGATGGACCGTCCCAATGGTTTCCTCGGACCACTTGTACGGTGGGAAGTGGTTTATAGAGATCCGAGGGAAGCGGATTGCATATTATTGAGTAAACTCCGTGGGGCCCACCGCGAATGTACAGTGTCTTATCCACACCGTCCATCCATTTTAACAGCTCATTTTTGTGCATGAGCCCAAAATTGAAGCATATCCAAAAGCTCAAGTGGACCACACCACAGGAAACAGTGGGGCTAATGATGTCCACCGGTGAAACCTTTCTAAGTCCGACAATGATGTTTATTTGATCCGAAACTTCTGTGGCCCAAGAAGTTTTCAATGGTAAGCATTTAATTCAAACTTTTTTCTTGTGGTGTGGTCTACTTGAGCTTTCGCTATGCTTCGATTTTGGGCTAATTCTCTAAAATGAGATGATAAAACGGATGTATGGAGTGGATAAGACTCATAGATCACAGTGTACCCTCAGTACGCAATCCGTTTCCGGTTCCCAGGAATGGGGATTGTGTATCAAAAGGAATGCCAGTGTCCTCCGGTTTTTAGATCGGAACCCGTGGGATATCGATCCAGACCGTTACTGTTGGGACCACTGTAGATGGAACGAGCTCCAATTAAGGGCCTCTTTCGGTTGAAGGGCTAGGATTGTTCTATTGGGGAGACGGTTGATGCATGGTGACTAACACATGTGGGCTCGAATGGGGGCCGTCCTGAGTCACGACGTAGGCTAATCAAATTCGAAAGAGGGGTGGACCACATCAGTCAGTGCAGCATTTCCAACAGTAGGATTGTAAGTTTCCAAAAATAAGAGGTGATCTGATAGAAACACGGGAGTCGATTAGGGGGATGGATCCACCGATGTGGGTGGGACCCTGACTGTGGGCTTACAGTGTTGTATGTGGCCTCAAAATAAACATTTCAAAATGATAATTTTAACGCATGATCCCAAAAATGAAGCTGACTCAAATCTTAGGTGGACCACACCACATGAAATAATCATGATTGAATCCCCACCATTAAAAACTTCATGGATTCCACCAAATGTTTATTTGCCGTCCAACTTGTTCATAAGGTCACAAACATCTAGATGAAGAGACCACACAAATATCATCTGTGGCCCACAAGAAGTTTTTAATAGTCAATCACCACTGCTTCCTTACTATACTATGGTCCATCAAGCATTTGGAACTGCATCATTTTTTGGACCATGTCCTAAAATGAGATTTCAATATGAATGGACTCCGTTGAGGTAGTCAGATACATCACAATAGGCCCACAGTCAGGGGTCCCACCAAACTTTGTAATCCGGGTCTCACCTAATCCGCTACTTAGAAAGCCATCCCCACGTGTGAATGATCTAGGTTCTCAGTAGGGCTGTCAATAGGCTAGGCTTGGGCCTAATGCAAAACTCAATAGGCCCCGCCAATTTATTCAAAATACAGCCATGACCGACGGGTTATATGACCCACGGGTTATCCAAAATGCAGCCATGACCCGGAGCAGACTAGACTATGCGTCCATGACCCTGGCCCCCACCTTGATGTATATTTAGTACACGGCCGTCCATCATTTTACTAGCTCATTTTAGGGTCTTTGCTCATGGCTCAGACCATGTGCATTTCAACACGATGGGTTCAAATGCCGATGTGGTGTGTGTGGGTGTAACTGTGTTACAGATAAGAAAAAGAGAGGCAGATAAAAATATGAGGTCGACCACACTATAAGAAACAGTTGTGACTAAACCCCTACCATTAAAAAAGGTCCCATGGACATGCATGAAGGGAAAAATAAAACAAATATCAGCCGATTCAAAACTTCCGTAGGCCATAAGAAGTTTTTTAACGGGCTATATTGTGGTCGGCCTGAGATGTGGATTTTCTTTCTTAGCTTTTCTTGTGACTTTGAGGTTATGATGCATTTACAACATGCCCTGCTGTTTCGGAGCATCAGAATTGCATATTTTGTGTCTGGTTTTTTGCCGTGCTGGATTAGTGTACACCCACCTCCATGGTTAGTCAAACTGCATGCAATGTTAGCCAACCTCCATTTTAAAATCGATTCCAAGGTCTCATTATTGAAACAAGGTTATCTCATTTCTCACTTACTAGCCCAGTTGGATGATGCCCAGGCATTTCAACGGCAGGATTCAAGTTGGAAATGCTAAGGAGACACACTAACCCCAGCAGCAGCGGGTGCGTGCATCGTGTGATTGACTTTGTGATTGCATGACTAAAAAAAACAAAAGGTTATCTTCACTCCGTCTACCACTTTAGCTGTGGCTCCAAGTTTACTTTTAGTTAAATGACTTTTATTTTATTATTTCACATGGTTCCCATGGACACTCGAACTTAAGAGTTAGTGTTGAAACACAAGCTATCTAGTATTAAAAACCCAATCACTGACATGCATCAAGACCCCAGTCATTGAATGACTAGACTAACTTTGATTCTTTGAAAAAAAAACCCATCAACTTTCAAAGGGAAATCAGCACCTTATTAGACCCATTCAATGATCAAATATACTAAAGTGGACTTTAAAAAGTCCACCGATGCCATGGAAAGAGCCATAGCAAATCTCACGAATCAATTCCAGCATAAATGTTACGTGCCACATGTACGATAGATGAGAGGAATCTCACGAATCTATTCCAAAATACACGTCATGTGCTTCATATACAATGAATGAAAGTAATATTGATCAGGAACTTCACTTTTTTGGTACTTGCCTTGCAAGTGGCAATGAGGCAATCTAGATATGATCAGAGCCACTCAACAGGCAATCCCCACAGTTTCAATGGCCCATAGAGAAAATCAAGCTGATCGGATATTTTAGTGGACCACACATGTACTTAAACAAATGAGCAGGTTAAGAGAAATTTATCAATGGTCAAAATTATGTACCAGTGCAGTCTGCCTGGTGATAGGATAGACTTCGTTTTAAGATAAGACATCTAAACCCTTGGGAATGCCTGATGGAGCGGTGCTGATACGTCACACGTGTCCCTTCAATCCACGTGTGAAGGGTGGTGCATTTTTCCTTCTTTTTTCCTTTTCAAAAAACCTGGTGGAGAACTTTTCACCGTTGTATTGTCTTTGGTGACCGTTTGTGTAAGAGTGGAAATATGATACTACGCCCTATGCGACAGTTCACACACATGCACTTAAATTTGAACAAATAGAAAATTAGAAATTAAAATTAAACCGTTGAAATTGTGTCCCTCATTTTGTAGAGGTAAAAAAAAAAAAATTGAAAATTGAGGTGAAATAATATAATTAATATCTGATTAGTTGACACCAACGGATGACTAAAATGAAAAAAATGAACGGTTGTTATTCAAAAGACAAATGTTTATTATTCATGGGTTAATCATCCAATAAATCTGATTTTTGGATTGTGACCTACTTATAACAGGTTATACTACTTGGGTGGTTTAATTTGAGTTGTACGTATGCCATGTCAGTAATTTCTGAGTGCATGTTTATGAAGCAGCACGCTCCACCAGAGTATCAAATAACTCCCGTTAGTCCAGTGGCTCCGACATTCGTACGGAGAGGTAATTTTGGCGGGGAGATGACACGGTAGATCCGGTAGAACAAAAATGGCGGATCAGGTTGTGTGGTGATGTGTTGGGTTATGTGGGGCCCACGTTAATGTACGTTTAATATATCCACACCGTCCATCCTTTTCCCCATATAATTTTAAAAATAAAAATATAAAAATTAAGCATATCCAAATCTCAAGTAGACCACACAACATGAAACAATGGTTATTGAACACCCACCATTAAAAACTTCTGAGGGCCACAAATTTTTTGGATCAAGCTGATATTTTTTTTCTCCATTCATTCAGGTATTTTTGACATTATCAACAGGTTGGATGTAAAATAAACATTAAGGTAGGCCCTAAGAAGGTTTCAACGGTGGGTGTCGTTATCCCCACTGTTTCCTATTGTGGGTCCACTTGAGCTTCAGATATACTTCATTTTTTGGACTCATGACTAAAATGATCTGTAAAAACGGATGGACGGCTTGGATATAAAACAATACATCAAGGTGGGTCCAAAAGCGTTCAACACATCACCACAACACTGCCTAATCCGCGTCCAAAAACAATATGGTAGCGCCGTCTCCACAAGGCAGTGTCTGTACACGTGGCAAGAGTAGATGACTGATCATCTGTCCATCAGCTGCTTGAACTACGGGTGGGATGTGGCTCAAAGTTCGCAGAGATGATATGATCCTAGCCGTCTGTTCAGTGGCCTTTAAAGCAGCGGGAGTAACAAATAATCAACGGTCCTTATTCAAAGGGAGAAAGTCAAGAAAATTGATGAAGGGATATTGTTGCAAATAAGCCATCCATCCATAATAGATAGAGTAGGTGGACCGTATCGATTGATACATCACCCTACCACGTGTACTATCGAAAGAGGAAGATGGCTTACATCTTTTTAATCGTACGGTCTCTGTCGTATTATTTCTTATTTTGGAATTGCCAGGTGAGGTTCCACGGAAATTGGTGCTCCCGCGGCTCACCATTCAATCTTCTGTTTTCCTTTGCTTGCTTTCTTTCGCCGGCTGTTCCTATACCCCTTTTTTGGTATGGAATCCGTATTGGGTATCGATCCAAACCGCTCAATAAAAGGATAAAATCGAATCGGATTTTTGGGAATTTTGATGATTGAGACGGAAATTTCATTTGGGTCGTCTTTTTTCTCGTTTAAAAATGAGGTACTTTTGTAGAAAAGAGACGGCTTTTCTTTTCTTTCTTTGTTTTTCTCTTTCATCGGATTTCTCGCGTGTGACGAAATTCATAAGCGTGTTGGGCGATTGGATTGATGTGTAATGCGAATTTTTTATTTGGGTTTCTGTTATTTTGATTAGATATAATATATTCTCTTTGAAATTGTGAGATTTCTAAGCAATATGAACTGTTCATCTTGATGAAAGATGGGAGATTTTGATTTGGGGTGTCCTTATTGGTGAAAGTTGAAGGATTTAATGCAGATATGATTTTTATTTTTTATTTTTTATTTTGAAGATGAGGTTTTGTAGGAAATATGGTAATTCAGTTGGATGAAAGATCGGAGATTTTTTATTTGGGGTGTTCTTGTTTTGATGGAAATGAAGGATCTTTTTAAATGGAGAAATGAAATGGGCATTTTGATGTTCTTAAATAATTGAAAGGTCATGAGATTGTGTGAGAACTTGATGTGGGCTGTTGTTATTTTGGCGAAAAATAATGGGTTTTGTGGAGAGAATGGTTTTCATTTAATGAAGATTGTGATTTGGATATTTTGATTTGGGCTTGTTCTTGGTGAAAAATAAGAGATTTTGTGGAGAGAAAATGGATTTTTCTCCACCGTGGTAATTTATTTGTACATGCGGTGGGGAATTTTTATTTTGGTGGTTGTCGTTTCGGTGAGAAATAAGGGATTTTTTGTAGAAATATATTAAAGTTTTACTTTGTTTTAAAGATTATGGGATTTTTAAGCATCATGGGCAATTCCTTTGGATGCTCGGCGTCGGGGGAGCGCCTAGTTTCTGCTGCGAGAGACGGGGATCTTCAAGAAGCCAAGGCTCTCTTGGAATATAATCCTCGTCTTGCAAGGTACTCGACTTTCGGCGTTCGTAATTCCCCTCTCCATTATTCTGCAGCGCAGGGCCACCACGAGGTGATTCATATGGTTTTTGTTGCCTGTTTGATCCCGACCAGTTACTAAATTCATAGGCTTTTGTAGATTTTCAAAACTGATTATGCTGGCCTTTTGGTCCAGATTGTTTCTCTATTGCTTGAGGCTGGCGTTGATATTAATCTTAGGAATTATCGTGGGCAGGTAACATCAATCTCTTCTATTTCTGCAAATTGCACGATTTCCTATTCTTTTTTTTTTTTCTTTCTTTCAATTTATTCTTTTTCAGCATTAATTACTTAGAAGTAACCCTTCGAAAAAAAAGAAAGAAAAAGAAAGGCATAGAAGTTTGGACTAAAAATATTTCAGTATCAATTGGAACTTCGTTTTGAATTGCCCATCACCTACATTTTCTATTCATCAATCTGTAATAAGAGGATTGCTATTGTGACAAACAGTTCATGGACTAACATAATTAGGTGTACATCAAAATCTCTTCAGTCTTCACTGTACCCATAACACATTTGCACAGTGATCAGGACCATTGACTTTCTGGGCCACCATGTGGCTGGCCATGGCCCAAAACTAAAGGTGAATGGACTTTGGCAGCCACCCAACACTGGCTACAAATGGAAGGTAACTCCAGGTTGAGAAGATATGAGCAAATGTCCACATTTAACAGGCAGAATTCTCAATAAGCAGATGCTTGGGATCGTACAATCGCTGTAATGGGCTATAGTCCATCCACTCGGTGGTCCCACCAGATCAGTGGTCCCAACCACTATACACCTTTGCCACAGTTTGCAGTACTTCCTTGAAGCTTGTTTTGTAACCACATTTCTTGTGAAAATGTTCATTTGAAGTTTTAGTAGAAATAAGATCCACCAATTGAATTAGATTGATTTTCACAAGAGAATTGTGCTCTTCATTGTCAACAGACTGCTTTGATGCAAGCTTGTCAATATGGACACTGGGAGGTTGTTCAGACTCTTATCCTTTTCGGAGCCAATGTATGATGCTTACTCAATCTTGATTTTCCTTTATGCCATTAAAATTAGTGGTGCAAATAGTCCGGGTCTGGTCAAGGGGAGTTTCAAACTGACCCATTTCATTACCGGTCTGTATTTCTCCTACCCATGATCAGGTTTGGGTTGGGTCTGCACTAAAAGGATCCAGACCCGACCCTTTTTATCTATGGGTTGGATTTTGGTGAGGTCTAAGCTGGATTTCCCAAATCCCTAGTTCTCTACGTAATATAGACTTAATGTTAAGCATGCCACCAATGTTTTCATTTCGGAGGTCTAAGGTTTTAGTTAATTGCCTTAATTAGAGGAAGCTACTTGGAACTAAATCTACTATTTTCAGAATGTGAGTTTACAAGAACTGTAAGAGGTACCTTGAGTCTGAAACATCATCATATCATCTATGCCTTATACCAACTAATTGGGGTCGGCTACATGAATCCTTTTCCACCATTCCACTCCATCGAGGGCAATAGCTTTAGTTAGACCATAGGTCATCAAGTCTTTTCTCACTACCTCCACCCACGTCCTTTTGGGTCTTTCCCCTGCCCTTTTACAACTTTCAACTTTACCAACTTACTCCCGAGTCCTGACTGGCATGGTTCTTGGTCTCTGTTGCACATGACCAAACTATCTAATTCTATTTTCTTTCATCTTATTACCTAGTGGTGCTACTCCAAGTTCCCTTGAATGCATTCATTTCTATTTCTGTCCTTGTCTTGCCATGCATCCATCTCAATATCCTCATTTCAGCTACACTCATTCTATAAACATGTTGTTGCATAAGTGCCCAACATTCTATCCCATAAAGCTCGGCTGGTCTTATAGCCTATAAAATTTCCCTTTCAGGTCCTTAACTCGGGTCTAAAATAGTTTGGGAATTTGAAGTGTTGGCTTCAAGTGAGCTGCTTGTCGGGTCTGCTTTTGGGCGGCTCCATACGTAGGCTATTTAAAGTTGTGTCTGTGTACCTCATTGAGAAGTTCCATAGCTAACCCATTTGATAATTGGGGTGGTGTTTTGTACCCATGCCCAAACCAATGAGTCAAGATTCAGATGTACACCTATTTGTTTCCGTTTCAGGTCCACTGACCCATTCCATTTGCACCCTTAATTAATATTGTGATTGTATATTTTGACTTGAGATTAAGTGCGAGTAACTCTCTTGACGGTGTTTGTGCATTGCATTTCTTTGTTTTTTGAAGATTCACAGAGCAGATTATCTTAATGGCGGTTCAGCTCTCCATTTTGCAGCCATAAATGGGCACTCTCGCTGTGTCCGCCTCCTCGTTGCTGATTATGTACCCAGTATACCTGACTTTTGGAAAATCAAAAGGAAAAAATCAACCCAAGACGGTCCTATAACTGACTTCGACGAGGGGTATGTTGTCTACACAGTTGTGATAGTTTTGCCCTTTGGTCTCCTTTTCCTGTTACACTGATTTTTTTTTTCTCATGCTTGTTTATATATTTTAGCAGAAGTCTGTCTAGGATAATTAATAAAACGGCAGATGGTGGGATAACTGCACTCCATATGGCAGCACTAAACGGGCATGTCGAGAGTGTCCAGTTGCTCTTGGACTTGGGGGCCAGTGTTACTAAGGTCACTGTGGAAGATGGGGCAACAATTGACCTTATTGGTAATCCCTTTCTTCTCATGTTCTTGCAATATCATTGGCATTGCTATCTGTTGTTTGCTTTTGAAGCTTTGATGATCTCATGTTTCATCACTTGGCAATGCTTGGAATTGTGGGGGGCTGTCAATGGGCCAGGTCTGGACAGAGCCGAAATAAATAAATAAACCCAGTCCAACCAGTTTCAGAGTCTAGGCCAGCTTACCTATCATCACATCCCTAAAATTGGGTTCCTCAAGCATTGCGTTGTTCGTGCATGTCTCTCACTTGTCCTTAGGTCTGTCGACAGGATCCAGATGAGTCATCTGTTTACCGTAGGAAGTGTCAACGCCCATTGGAGTTTACATCTGTATGCTGATGTATCTTGTCTAACAGCTGTCTTGAGTGACGCCTTTGCTCATCTCTTAAGGGTTCCAATTTTGTTATTGATTACTCATTCATTCAAGATGAAGAGCAAGGTGTTTGGTGGACTTATATTTTTCTCCAGTTGTTTCTTTCTTCTCCATCATTTTTTTTCACTTAGTTTCCTTTTTCCTAGATAGTGTATTGAGATGTAATCTTCACTAGTTGTGGTCTTCCTATTCCATTATCTTATTTTCTTCTTTCTTTTCGACGGGAACTGAAATTTACGAAAAGAAAAAAAGAAAAAAAAAGAAGAAGATCAAGGGTAATGAATTTCCAATAGAAAATGAAGATCTCCAAGCACCATCAATGGAAAGAGAAACAACCTCAACATTAGCCTTCCTAGATACACAAGAAAATGCAATGTTTAGCCTCGATACTTAGGACGTTTGTTCCGTTATCAAATGGAACTGTGATATTAGTTTGATAAATTCAAAATTACCAAATTACAATTTCCTTAGCATTCATATTGAGGGGTCTGGCTCCAGATTGCAATTAGGGCCTATTTGGATTGGTGGAATCCAAAAAATAGATTTAGAAAGGAAAATGTTACATTGGAGGAAATTTGTGGAAAAGAATCCTAATAACCTGTTTGTTTTAGCAGTCAAGATTTCTAAGGAATTGTGGATTGGTCAATGGTAAAAAAGTGAGCTCTCTCTCTCTCTCTCTCTCTCTCTCTCTCTCTCTCTCTCTCTCTCTGAAGACAGGAAAATCTCCATTTCTTTTTAATATTTAAGGAAATGGAAATCACTATTTGTTGAGGGAGTTGTAGAAAGATTTTACTGAAAAAATCCCTCTCTGGATGTATGGGGTTCCTCCTAAAGTCGCGGCTTTCGGATGGCTCACGGGAAGAAGCAAAATTCTGACTATTGAGAATCTTAGGAAGAGAGGAATGCAGATGCCTAATGGGTGTCCTCTGTGTCTCTCAGCAGCTGAAACAGTGGATCATCTTCTCATTCATTGCGATTTCATGTCAATAGTTTGGAGCAAAGTCCTCAATTGCTGGGGTTTCCCAGGTCATGCTGAGCTATATAGATGATCTTCTTTCTTAATGGCATGCGGATGTAGGGGGAGGTCTGGGTAAAAGAAAGTGGTGTACTATCCTGTCAGTGGTTTTTTGGGCAGTTTGGGCTAAGCGTAACAACAAATGTTTTAGGAACTTGTCCAGCTCTGTGGCAGGAATGGTCTCTCGTGTGCTAGTTCTGTTTAGGGATTGGGCACCTTAGTGTTGGGGGCTGTTTTTTTGGTTTCCTTTCCCCTGTTGCTTTCTTTTTTGTTTGCTACATTGTTTGTAGTCTCTTTTCTTTCTAATAATATATCATCTTTCAAAAAAAAAAAAAAAAAATGTTGACGGAAACCCTGCAAATGGAATTCAATTTCCACAGCTGCTTTTGTTTTCACAAATCACATATGAGGAGAATGATTTCTTTTTCCACAATAGAAAAGAGGATTCCACCAAATGAAAAAGGCCTTAGATTACATTTCAAGTCGGACCTGAAAGACATGTAGCTGCAATTTGAGGGCTACTTACACATTTAAGTTCTAGGAACACCATTAGTTTGCTATCATTTCATCTTGATTAGTTTGAACATTCACAATTCAATTGGCATGTTCATGTAGGATGTGAATGAGAAAGAAGAAGAAAGAGAAGAAAGGGTTTCTGCATAACCCTCACAATACAAAGTTGTTGAGATTTTAGGGTGTTCTCTCTTTGCAAGAGAATGTTTTCTTCTTAAACTTAACCCACTCCTTGAACTTAGAAACTGTTACTAAAGACAACTAAAGAGACCTGTTTTGGTCTCCTAATAAAATCCCTTAAAATCTTCACTTAATAAAGATCCACAAAATCAAGCTAAGAATCGTGTAAGGATCCTTTGTTAGACTCGCAAAGTCGCCCATGCGCCGATTATGGGGAAAGTAGAAACTGTGTTAGCCCATTTGATTCGCCATTAATCGTGCTTTCCAAGGGGATGATGACAGAGCTCCTTTAGCCTTTCCTCTCCTCTGTCACCCAAATGCACCACTCATTTGGAAAAGCTGTATACGTGAGATTGTGATTGAAGTTAGGGACTGATAGCTAAATATATACGAAACATGGTGGTGTCCTACCCATAAACAAACGCCCCACAACTAGCCTCTCCACACCTCTCATAAAAGACAAGAGTCCTTGCTTCCTTGTTACTCTCCATATGCAAGAGTTATGGTACCCCATAGCTCTGTATGGTATGTGTATGATCACAACCATGTGTGTTGCTCTAGATGCTCGTCTCGGTGATCCAAACCGTCCAAAACCATTGCCTAGATACAGATGCCATGTGTGGCCCACTTTTAGGAACAATGATAACATCCCTATTTATTAAAAATCTCTAGGCATGACTCAGCACATTGGGCCAACAGGGTGAGCGGCAGGACCAGTAAATTTGGCTTTTGGGGCCCACATCTCCATCATACGCTTCATGCAATCGTTTTTGGTTGCATTACATATGCATCCAAATGCAGTCTAAGTCTTTGATTTTGTTCACAGAAGAAAGTGATCAGCAGTGGCTCCACAATTTATCCCATTGCATTAGCTAGTTTGTTTCTTAAGATTTTGAGGGAGGGCCAGAGATAGGCATTTGTTTGCATGGGTTGTTTCCTGTCCCATTGTCTTTTGTACTCTCTTTGTGTCATCTTCTTGTTGTTTGTTTTTATAGTGTATTTGGATTTAATGTTCATTTCATGATCTGTAATTTTCAGAGCACTAAAATTTCTATTTCATCACATATTCCCTTTATTAGAATAAAATAATGCCGGCAGAAATATGTGCATCTGGGATTGCTTTCTCAAAATTCGACGTATCTTTCCCTTTTTTTTTGCTCTCACAATTTGTTCCCTCGCCCCCCCCCCCCCCCCCTCAATTTTCGCATACCTTTCCCACCCATTTTTTTTGGCTTGTTTGTGGTTATCAAATATTGTGAAATAGGGATATCTATTGAGTCAAGCATCCAAATAGAACTCAACTGTTTCTACAACTGTCCTTCGATGATATGGTGTGCTTGTTCCTGTTTGGCAGGTGCAGGAAGCACACCCCTTCATTATGCAGCATGTGGTGGAAATGCTCAGTGCTGTCAAGTATGTTATTCTTGTCGTTAATTGATTTTCATATTTGGAACACCCTAATACAAACAGACTTACTATATGCGTATGTGGAAATGCAGGTTCTTATTGCTAGGGGCGCCAGCCTCACTGCTGAAAATGCAAACGGGTATGTATCTGTAGTTTACTACTTCTGTTAGTTTTGATGGGTCATGCTAATGCATGTTTCAACTACCACACCATGGACTAGCAAAAATAAGTAAAAAATAAAATAAAATCAAAATCTGGGTATGGTAGTATAAATGGCTGGCCCCAATAGAGGAACATATTGGTCAATGGTCACCCATGTTTTGCTTGTGTGCAAGGTAAGATAT
Source organism: Liriodendron chinense (assembly GCA_003013855.2). NCBI lineage: Eukaryota > Viridiplantae > Streptophyta > Magnoliopsida > Magnoliales > Magnoliaceae > Liriodendron > Liriodendron chinense. The sequence goes on from ML058387.1 coordinate 2,169,805, forward strand.
TGCATTGCATGCTGGTTTGTGTGATACACCAGGATGTTGTATGACCATGGCATGCATGGCTGAAAGCATGATGCACATGATACTCGTTGTGTAGCATCGTGCTGCTTTTGAAACTAATGCCATGGTACTTACTGGGGTCATACATATTGGCTGACTGTGGGAATTGTTTTCTTCATGACCTATGGTTTAACTGAGGATATGACCATCGATAGAGTGGATTAGTTGGGGCAAGGCTGAGATGATGATGATGGTGGTGGTGATGATGCATGTTGGCTGGTATTTTGAACCAAGGACCTGCTAAGATACTGCATGACATGCTGGGATATTGTGCCCCTGTTGTATGCATGGCTTAAGGCATGATGCACATGATATTTGTTATGTAGCACCATACAGCTTGTGCATCCTAACGCTACTTGGCACTGTTCATGGCACTGCAAAACATTTCTAAAATTAAGATTTGAAACATTGGGTCACATAAACAAGTTGTGATTCCATGGGATGGGGTGAGGAATGTTGAATTAAGATAAATGACTAGGTCTTGTGGTATCTGCCACTGCACCATGACACATCTATATGATGGCTCCACCACATGCTAAGCCATCCATGATCTAAAACATAAGAGACGATCTTCATTGTGGGGCTCACCTTATACACAGCACAGATATCTCACCCATATGCCATGCTATCACATGACCTTGGTTGCTTGTGAAATTCACATGCAATGAGTTCCTCATACATTAACCAATAACTGAAAATAACAAAGAAACATCAATTTCTATTTTCGTCAACTCCATTTCAAGCTGCAAACGGTTGTTTAAAACAACATGTTCTCGAATCTGGTGAAGATACAAAAGACCACCGAACATGCATTGGGTCCAAAAATCCTAATATGCTGGTGGCATCTGTCATTTGTTATTGCGGTCAGGCACCTTTAGGTTGTTATTGCTGGAAAACAGCACAACAGATGGTCAGCGTTCATTTGATAACCTCCAAGGTGCTTTTTAGAACTTTTATCAACCAAGTAATTCATGAATATGCACTGATCAACAAAATTTATGTAATAGCGGCTGGCAGGCATCGTAAATATTTAGAGCAATATTCACTGACAGTAACACATCTTGGAAAGGACTAAAAAGTACTTATCATATACATCTGGTTGCACATGGCCCATTTTCTTTATCATCAGAATTATTTTTTCCAAGTTTTCCCTTAAAAAATGCGTGTAAAAAGGGTTGTCCATCAAGTTACCCTACAAGCTGTTGTAGGCAATCCGTTTTCCATGGGAAAAATGTAGGTTACCTGAACATACAACCCATCTCAAATGCCAGCCTTTCACACATATAGGACATCCTGCCACCAGCGGTTGTTTGAATATGGGAAAATTGCCAGTTGTGCCCTTTTTTTGGATGGCACTGAACTTTGTTTCCCATATAAAGTCTGAAATATTCACTTTGAAAATTGTTGGCTTCTCCTATTTATCATCAATGCTATTATTGTGATGAATTTTTTTTCTTGGGATGTAAAAATGGATACACATTTACAAACAAACAGTTGTTACTCCATTATAACTAAAACTAAGGAAAATGATATATTCATAATTTTGTTTTTCTTATGCTAATGATGAAAATAGTATGGTTTTATAGTTCCAAAACCGGTCAACTTGATATAAATGTTTTTTTTTTAGAGAGAGGGAGAGAGAGAGAGAGAGAGAGAGAGAGAGAGAGAGAGAGAGAGAGAGAGAGAGATTACTTGATATTAATGTTATGCATATTCTTTGTTGAATGGTGAATGTAACGTAAGCTAACTTTGGATATTTTGTTGATTCAAGTGCTTGTTTTGGTTTTCTTTGAGCATGATAGGTACATATGTATGTTCGTTTCCTTCTATTTTACTTAGTTAATGATTTGAAAAATGGGTTCTTACTGTAATTTTGCGTTGTTTGTTCATAGCTGGACTCCCTTGATGGTTGCCTGTTCATGGCGTAGACATGGCCTTGAGGGGATTCTGAGTAAACGGCCAGAAGGTCGGCCACATCTTCTTCCTTCACCATTTCTCTCCCTTCCTCTTATGAGCATCGTGAAAATTGCTAGGTGAGAAGTAGATTTGATGTTCTTGTGTGAATCAACCTTTGCATGTTATACATCATATTTCAAAATTCATATTTCAAAATGTTAAGGAATGTCGTAAGGCCCAAAAGGACATGGGTGGAGCCGTGGAGGTAATAAGAAAATACTTGATGACCTATGGTTTAACTGAAGTTATGTCCCTGTGAGACTCCATTAGGTGGGCCACACATGATCATCGGTTTAGATCATGACAGTTGGATTATTCAGATTGAGCGATTCAGTGGGCTCCACTATAGTTGTGATCATTGCAAATAGGTTTGGGGCGGGACTCTTGAACCGTGTTCCCTATACGCGGTTATTAAGCCAGATATGGAAACCTACGGTGGGGAGACCCTAGAGGAGAGAAGTGTGATGGGTAAGCTTCTCTGGCCCTATTTCCTATAAATATATGTCTTGGTCCCCTCACCAACACACAAGAGAAAACCCTAGTCCCCATTGAGAGGTTCTCCTAAAGGTGTTAGGTGCAGAAGACCAAGAGTTCTTCTCGGCAACACAACGGCATTGGGAATGTCTTCCCAATCAGGTATGGCTTTAAGATTATAGTTTGGAATCTCCATTGTTGATGCATAGACGATCCGATTATTCCGCATATTGTTTAAGTTTCACAGTCCCTTGATAGAGCGGAATGGTGGAACCAGATTCATCTAGCCAACCGCAATTAGTTAGGATAAGGCTTAGATGATGATGATGATTAAGCAATATTGTAAATTTGTACCATTGCAGTTTTTTATTACTGTCTCCCTAGGTCACCAAGTTTTTTCAAAGAAAATTGCACATGAATTACAGGCGCACGTACATTAGTGGTCTGATCTTCAACGCCAAGGTGAGATAATTGACGTTGATAAGTAAAAGTAATATTGGAAATTTTCAATCAGGCAATGCCCATTATTCCACATTCTGTAGTTAACCAAGGGTATTTCATATGCAAATTTGTGCTTTTGTGGGGCTGCTTGATTTCTACATGAGAGTGATTTGATATAAGAATGGGTGGGAACTGTTCTTATTTCACTACTGCTTTGTGGTGGAAGCCAAGGTGCAGATGCATAGAAAAATGGGCCCACCAATACCTTTGGGCTGCCCCTGATGCACCAAAAAATGGGTGCTTAACCAAATGGAACCTAGAGGATCTTCCTACATTTATGTCCAGTTTGGTCTTTTTGAGATGAACATATACTGTGACAATAGACAGGGGCGGACACCCATAACCACTGCAGCTCAACTCGGCTAATTTTGTAGCAGAGATGGGTGCAACTTTCTCAATTAAAAAATGATTGACCTTTTAGCTGAAGTTTAAATTTCACGGTATTTTATTGTCCTTATCACTAGGCGGAAAAAAAATAATAAAAATCTTATGAGTCAACAGGTATGGACTGTATTTTTATTTTTATTTTTCTGAGAACCAAAAGATCGCCGTCTGTGGGAATCAAACCCACGACTACATGGTTAAAAGCCATGCGCTCTACCGGCTGAGCTAAGATGGCTTGTGAAATATTTTCCTACCGGATGATGAAAATGGCTATTTGGAGAGAAATCCATCTCTCTTCCACGGCAATTTAAACTTTTGGTGTGATGATTAATAAGGAATTTCTTAAACTCGCCACAATCTTCCAAACTTCATAGTTAGAAATCCAAGAGGATTTTGCTCTATAGGAATGACTGTAGTCTGAAGATGACACCTTAGTTAAAATACTTACAAGGCATTGCTTGGGTGGTTTATGCAGAGAATGTGGATGGAGGAATCCCGATCTGCTACCTGCTTCCCTGGATCCATGTGCTGTTTGTTTGGAAAGGAAATGCACAGTAGCTGCAGAAGGTATATGTTCTAGCAACTAACTGCTGTCACTGCAGAGTTGATGTTTCTCTCTCTTTTTTTCTTTCCTTTGTTTTTGTTTTGTTTTTTTTTCTTTCCCCCTTCTCTTTTCTGGATTTCCAAGCGCGATAGTATTCTTCTGCTCAGAATGTAATATTCTCACGTGGGTCATGTTAGTTGATTTGGTTCTTAGTTGTTTTACAGAAGAACCGTGTTCTCTCTTCTGGGTGTTGTTCGTTGGTTTTCTTTTGAACTATATTCTCTCATATGGTCTTTGTAGCTGACTTGGTTTTTACAGAAAAATCTTCTCATATATTTTTCACAGCGTTCTATATTTTAGTTTTCTTTGCTTGGACTTTTTTGTTTGAGTTTTGTTTGTTGATTTTATTTTGGAACATGTTAACAAGATGCGATTCTCTCTTGCTTGTTATGTTAGGTTGATTTTTTTTTCCAAATTATTGAACAGAAACTGTTATTTTCTCATGCGGGTGTTTTTGCATTTAAATGGGTGCGTGCTTGAGTGGTACTGGACAGATGTGGGGCCCATATGATGTATGAAGGCCATCCAACCTCAGATGCATCACCTCACATTAGCCCCAGGTGCCAAAAGTCATCCTGATCCAACACTCAAGTGAACACTCAAGTGGGCCACAACATGGAACAATGTGAGAGGGGACACCAACCATTGATTTACATGGGGGCTGCCTGAAATTCAGAATGCCTGATTTTCAGCCATACCCTTCATCCAGACCAGATGACTTCATCCATACCAGATGAAGGGTCTGAATGGCCTAGATTTCATATATACAACACAGTGGGTCTTCCACTCAAGTCAAGGGTGGACATTCCCTCCCAACTTGTTCCCTGTTGTATGGCCCACCTGATTCACATGTCAACCTGAAGGTAACATGCTCTGACACACATGATGGATGGGTTGGATTTTTATGCATGCATCATGTGGGCCCTACATCTGCCTGGCTTACAGTGGTACTGTCATGCGTCTTTTAAATGATTGTATTCTTTGCTTAGCATGTGATACTTTCATGTGGGTTTGGTTAGTTGATTTGCATTTTGACCACAAAATGTTTGCTTAAGATGTACTCTCTCCATTTTCTTTAAGCTGATCTACAAAATCATATGCAATGTACTCCACGGTGCAGGTTGTGGACATGAATTCTGCACCAGATGTGCGGTCTACCTATGCTCCACCAACAGCACATCATCGACCGCTCTGCCTGGCCCGCCGGGCTCGATCCCTTGCCCTCTCTGTCGGCACGGTATAGTGTCATTTGTCAAGCTCCCCGGCACAAGCCCAATAAAGGAAATGCCAAGGATGAGCTTGTCATTGTCTCTGTGCGCTTGTTCTAGTGGTCCAGGGCCCACTCCAATATCGGCCCCATTCTGCAAGCCCGAGTTGCACTGCGCCCGAATCTCGCCTCTCACATCGTCTTCCTTCCGCTCAATCGCCTGCCAGAGGTTCCCATCGGTGAAAATCAATTCAAGCCTTTGTATGGGAGCACCTGATAGTAGCCCGTCTTCAGTTCCTTGCACCGATGATGAGAGGGAGCAGAACCAGATCAGTAGGTGTTCGAGATCCCGTTTGCAGCATTCAGCTTCTCAGACTGAGAGCAGAAGATCATGGTCCTCCTCCAATCAATACGTAGCTAGCGTGGATGGCTGAAAGCTTCTCTCAGGTTATTACCATTTCTTTAGTGAGATTGATTTTTACTCATCATTTTAGAGAGGTTCATCTCTATATATGGCTGCATGTACCGAACTGTTTCTTCCGTGGGGCATCTGAGCCGTGCATCAGGTGGCGTCAATCCTGATGCGTCAATCAGGATATTCCACTGATCAAGCGGGCCACATTCGTGCATTGAATGGGGATGGTCGACATTTGTTTTGAGCTGTCCATTGTTTAGTTACACATTAGGCCAACCAGATGAGTTGACCAAGCAGGTTCTCTCTGCTAGTGGGGCCCACCTGACATGTGGCCCTGATGTCACCCACCAACCGCATGTAGACAGACATGTGCAGGCATGTGTGGGGTTTTTTAGGAAGATGCTTGTTTTAAATTGTTGTTGATATATGGTGCATTATTGCATGTCTCTGTAAATACAATAATATCTGCCATCATACATAAAGAGAGATTCCACACTCTGTTTCTATCGTTTTTCTATATTTAATGCATTAGGATACTTGTATGGTCCCACTGATCAATCGGGACCGTCCATCAGATTCAGAACACATTTTTATGGGCTACCCTGAAAGTAAATGGATGCAGCTTTGGTGGATCCCTGTGGGGCCCACCTTGATGTATGTGCCTTACATCCATGCCGTCCATCCGTTTTGACAGCTCATTGTAGGGCATGATCCCAAAAATGAAGCAGCTCCAAATGTCAGGTGGACCACACCACAGGAAACAGTGGTGATTGAATACCCACCATTAAAAACGTCGTAATGGCCGCGGGAATGTTTATTCGCCATCCAACCTGTTGATAAGGTCACAGAAACCTGGATGAAGGGACCACACAAATGTCAGATTGATCCGAAACTTTTGTGGCCCACAAGAAGTTTTCAATGGTCAATCACCAGTCTCTTATGGTAAGGTCCGCCTGAGATTTGGATCTGCTTCACTTGCGGATCATGCCCTAAAATGAGCTGTCAAAATGGATGGACGGTGTGGATGTAAGGCACATACATCACGGTGGGCCCCACAGCCGCGTCCCAAAAATAATTTACACTGATGTGATGATTCTAACCATCTGATCAATGGCCTTTAGAAAAAAGATTGTCAAAGGACATCAATATAAAAATTAGGGCAATCTATTAGTTGGGGCCTATAATGGATCACTGAATGGGGAGGCAATCTGAATTCCTAACCATTCATGGATTGGAAATGGATGGATGTGAGAAGAAGGCCAACTGATAGATGGATTGGATCCTTCGATCAGTGTGAATTGCTGTGAATTGATGAATAGTCTTTGCAAGAAATGCCAAGATGGTGGGCCCTACACGGAGGATTGAAGAGGGTATTGGTGCTGGGACGCCGGAACCAGCAATGTGGGTGGGGCCCACCTCGATATATGTGTTGTGTATCTTTGCCATCTATCCGTTTTGTCAACTCATTTTATGGCATGAGCCCAAAAAATGAAGCAGATTCGGATCTCAGGTGGATCACACCACAGGAAACAGTGGTGAATCACTATTTAAAAACTTTTTGTGGGCCACAATAGTTTTGGATCAAGGCTGATATTTGTGTTTTCCATCGTCCAGATCACTGTGGGACCTAGTCAACAGGTTGGATGGAAAATAAACATTACAGTGGGCCCTAGTAAGTTTTAATGGTGGGCATTCAATGAGCACTGTTTCCTGTGGTGTGGTCCACCTGATATTTGTAGCTGCTTCATTTTTGCTCTCATCCACAAAAATGAGTTGGAAAAACAGATGGATGGTGTAGATATACAACGCATACATCCAGGTGGGTCCCAGCGAAGTCGCACCCTTGCTGCTAGAGATCCGTGCCACTCCTCGGGCTGACCCCACTGTGGACATCTCCCCAGCCCAAAAATCAGGCTCGTCCACTCATCTGGTGGGCCACGTGTGTATTGCGTATGGAAACGTTCGGCATTTTGTTTCTAACCGTCCATTTCTCGTTACATGAAAGCACAAAGCCAGATCAGGCATCCATCGGACTCTTTACATGTGGGGTCCACCTGATGATGATCCAAATCTTTTTGTATGTTGGCCACACGATGGATGGCAGATGACCCCAGATATCTCCCCCATCAGACGATCCTTACCGTCTGCACCATGTAACTTCTCTCAACCCAAGAACGTTATTTCCATGGTGAGATGATAGCTGGCCATGATCATGATCATGATCATTCACCCCACCTAGATAATATAATATATTGAAATTGGGAAACAAATGGGACCCACTTGGATGGCAAAAGCATGTATGTTGTAGGAGGAATGATCACATACAACCACCAGCAGACTAAGCTTCCATGCTACACCGGTTTTCCTGCAGACTCGTCATTTGTGCTGGACATCCAAACCGTGCAAAAGGTGGGAACCATCATGAACGCCAAGTAGCGAAAAAATCAGGCCCGTCCACTTATCTAGTTCCTACAACTGTATGTTGGGTAATATAATTGGCCATCCATTGATTTTGATGTTTTTGGAACCTGGAGAGTGCATCAGCTTGATTTTCATGGCTGGTGATGTTCATTCGTGGGGTCCACTTATTCCACGGCTCCGATGTCCTGTACAGGTGACACGTTGGCAGCTAAGAAGGTGGACTATGGTAAGTTGTGTATGACGGGGCTGTATGTGATTCCTCGTATTATAGCCTAACATGCATGTGGGCCACACCCCCTCATCATTTAGGATAAGTATCCGTTATTAGTCTATGAAATATATAATGCTTACCTAGCTTTCTGTGGGGCCCACTAAAATGTACTGTGTGACGACGTTTTGGATGGTCCCAAATCATTTGTATGATGGGACCTGAGAGTTGGTGGGGTTAACAGAGAAATCTCCCGCATCAGATGTGTTCCTAACCGTCCGATTTTAGCCCCTGATTGAATGTGGTCTGTCGATTACAGTTGTCCATTTTCATAGGATGGATCGAGTAGTCTAGGGGTGCACACGGAACTGGAACCAATAAACAGGACCGAAACTGGTTAGTTCAGTTCGGTTTGGTCCGATTATGAAGATCACCGGTTTTCGGTTCGGTCCGAAAATCAAAGAATCAGATAGTTCAATTCGATTCTCAGCTAGGGGTTTTGTAGAACCAAACCGGACCGTAAGCCAGACCATAGAACCTGGAACTGGACCACATAATCGAACTGTGGAACTGACCCTGGGTGATCAACCTTCATTGTTTCATGTTTAGTCCACTTAAAATTTAGATTTGTCTGATTTTTTTAATGTGGCCCACCACACATCAAGGTATGCCTATGGTGGGCCCTGAGGTATGAATGGGCTGGATTATAATAAAAAAACCCTTGCAATTGAGATGGATTATAAAAAGCCCAGAACCGTAGAACCGACCCCGGACCTGGACCAGTTTTTTACGGTCTGGGTCCGGTTCCGGTTCGGTTCTAGGGTGCAAACGATCTGGTTCTGGTTCTGATTTTCCTGGAACCGTTCCAACGGTTCAGTTCCGGGGACCGGAATCGAACCAAACCGTGTGTACCGAATCATCTGCTAGAGGAGATATCATGGGCCATCTCATGATGAGACACATCAAAGTATCATTGAGGCTAGGCATTCTATATCAATATATGAAATATGAAATGCTTGATCGAGCTCTTGTTATGATCGTTCATATGGTGGGTCCAATGATAGATGGGAGATACTCCACTATATTCCCCCCATCAGATGATCTGTCTGTCTGATTTGGCCTCATTTAAATGATGGCCATTGGTTGTGATTCTCCACCTTTATCAGATGCATCAATTCGACGTGTAGAAGAGATATTGGACCATCTCATAATAAGGCCCATTCCATGTATCATTTCTTCAGCCCAACAAATGCACCGTGGCCCATTTTCTGACTGTCCAAGTTGTCGATGGTGTGGCCCACAGAGGATGGAAGATATCTGCAATATCTCCCCCATGAGACGAGCCTAGCCATTTCATTTCTAATCTTGGCCATTGATTGTAATTGCCCAATCTTGGCCATTGGGCTTAGACTCGATTACTAAGTGGGCCATTCCTGAGACTGATTTTAGTTGTGATTTCGATGTGTCCATTCACAGCCTGATCTGGCCCATTGTTGCCCCTAGTTTTGAAGAACCAAGCTCAAGCTACGGTGGTGATTACTTGGATCCATGATAGATGTGTGACCCAAACTATGTTTATATGTGCTGTTGTGTGACTAAAATCATCAATCAGTTTGATGGTTATGGTTAAAAGCAAAGCTTGGAATAAAATGTAGGCATTTTCAACGAGGAAAATCACACAGCTAGGATTGTCGACTCCAGTAGGTGGGCCTCAACGAGGACAGCCCATGAACAGTCCTCGATCGTTTTCTGCAAATATGATCTTCATGATTCGAAAAGGAGTTTGAACGTAAACCATTCCCTGTTCTATGATTTTACTTGTGCGTAGTAGATCATATACGAATGATCGTCTTTGGAAAATCATACTGGGCCATGGCCTATTCGTCATGGGACCTACCTCTTCAGCAGTTCCGATCATCTGATCATCCATACGCTGCCCCAAGTAGCAAGACCCCGAATTCACTTTAGTAGTCCAATGGGCTGGATTCAGATCCGGGCCTGAATTGCATGTACGAGAATTTGATTCCACTGATTAAAGGTCCACAAACTAGGCCCGCCCACTTGACATAATTAGCATGGACGGTCTAGGTATTTTGATGGTGGCCCAGCCCGTACCGAGCTCATTTAGGACTGGGTCACCCTTGTTAGAGTCCCTTGATATACATTGATATACCATCCTCTAACAGTTGGAGCTTTTAGAGAAAGTGGTTGTTTGACAACCCTGGCCTCAGGTCCTTTGCTCATCAGAAGAGTAACATTGACTGTACATTGACTCATTGGCCAAAGGGATCCTTTGAGTATAGGGCTGTCCAAAGGGTACCCTTCATTTTTTTTAATAACACACCTACTTACAACCCTACATGGGCACTCAAACTCAAGACCTCAGTGTAAATCAAACTTACTTATTTCAAATAAGTTACTTATCTACTACTATAAATAGAAAAAGTAACTTATTTAGTGGTATCCAAATGGGCATTAGTGATCCATCTAATCTAACTATTATGAACGAAAGAGAAGTTAATTATTTCGTGGTATCCAAATAGGCATTAGTGATCTACTTTAAAAAAAGGTTACCAGTTGTTGGGATTGCAAAAGCAACTTAGAAGAGAATCAAATAAAGTAATCATAATCGCACCAAGCAAATCCAATCATAGAAGACAAATGAATTTTACGTGGAAAAAATTTAGTCAGAAAAAACCACGACACAAAGTGAATCAATATGAAAACAAAAGAATAAAAGATAGAGAACAACTTACAAACCAGCTTGAAGAGAAAAATCCTAAATTTTTCTTCTCCCAAAACCCTCTTAAACGTTTAGAACTCAAGTGCTTATAATCCCGCATTACACTTCTTTAAATAACATTCAACAAAAATAGAAACAAAACACACAAAATTGCATTAAACAAAGCGCAACTGTTAGTCCACTGTCTCGAAAGTTTGGTCAACTAAACTTGACCAAATATATCCAGCAAGCAACTGATCAATCTGAGGGAGTTTCAATTGACCGAGCCAAGGTTGTCGATCAACCGAAACTCCCTTAATCAGAAATTCCAAACATCTCTTACACCATTTTTATAAGTTACCCTTTCCGCGACTCAAACCGGATACAGTGTTAGCTTTAATACCAATTGTTAAGAGCATAACTAATGCGCCAGAAGCCCCAGGATTGATAGTATGTGTTAAAGTTAGGCTCTTTTATCCAATGGAATCTTAACATCCTCTCTTTTAAAAGGGAAAAAAAATTGAAAAGATTAAGAGAAGTTCACATAAGGGAGGGTTTATCCTATCATGGCTTAATTCTTTGCTTGACTGCCATCTTCACTCATTTAATTTTGACTTGAATTTTCCAGAGAAGGGGATTGAAAAAAGATACCTCAAAATAATCAAATTTCTAGAGAGAGAGAGAGAGGAAAAGATATTCTTCAGCTGGAGATATTCCCAAAGAAAAAGTATATGGACCAAGTGGGCCCCACAAGCTTATATCCAACACTAGGAATGAAGCTAGTTGACAATGCTATTTGAGGCTGAATAGCACACCTGATGAATGAACGGCTAGATTTGGGCAGGCACGGTATCTTGCCTAGACGTGGCCTACTTGGCCCTGTCATAATTGAGAACTGACTCGTCTAAGCCTCTTTCAATTCCACTCAGAAACGCTTCCCAGTCGACATGATTCAGTGCATGGCCGCTGGGCCACTGAAAAGGGCTGAGCCTAGGATGCTCAAGATCTTACAATCAGGGAGTTTCCAGTGCATGGTTCATCTAGTGTCTGGTCCATCCGTGGTGAGGCCCACATGAAAGAGGCCCAACTGACGGTTGAGATGAAAAATATCCAACGGCCTGAATTCGGCAAACAACTGTCCAATTAAAAAAAAAAAGTTACAATCAGGTTGATTGCCAGTGCTTGGTCCATCCATGAAGGGGTCCACAATTCCACATGAAAGAGGCCCACTTGACGGTTGGGATGAAAAATATCCAACGGCCTGAATCCAGCACATAAGTATCTACTTGGAAAAAAAAAGTTATATTCAGGATGATTGCCAGTGCATGGTCCATCCATGCTGGGGCCCACATGAAAGAGCCCCAATTGACGGCTGAGATGAAAGTGGGGCAGACAAGAAAGAGGCCCACTTGAGGGTTGAAATAAAAAAAAATCCAACGGCCTGAATTCCGCAAACAAGTATCTACTTGCAACTAGAGGTGGCATTGGGTCAGGTTGGGTTCGGGTCGGGTCAAGTTCAGGTTAGGTCGTTTTCACCTCAACCCTAACCCGACTGAAATTGAATTCGGGTTGGATTTTTCCAACCCAAATTAAACCAGGTCGGGTCAGGATTGACCAGCATTTTAATGATCAACTAACTAATTTCTAAATTAAACTGAAATCATATCTTATTTCAAGCCTCAATTTGAATCAAATTAAATACTAAGCATTCCTAAAAAAGACTCACCTAATATAAGAATTTTACTAAATCAATTCACAACTAGACTTAAATCTTCAACTACCAATGCCTGTCCAACATTGCTCATGAATCTGACATGAGTAGTCATGGATTAAACTTCACCTCAAACTGAACTCAGTGAGTTTTGTTGAGTCAACTCAGCACAAGTTACAACTAGTTTCAACCAAATTAAACTTCAAGAGCAAGGATATATGATCATGATCAATTCTAAATAGCTGAACTAAATTAGACATTCCTCGGATCATGATCAACAACTTCTATCAACTAATATGAACTAGGCATAGAACGAGTTCGAATCAGTTTACCACTCGGTAGCAAACTAGGTCGATCATAGATGTAACAGAAATATGAAATGGTTGATTATCTTATCTATACCTCAGCAACAAGAACTCCATGAATGGAGTCCAATAATAATCTCAACAGCAACAACACCGCCAAAGAAGAAGGCCTAACCTCCAATAGTGAAACGCCAACTGTCGATTTTCCTTCAATCTGACAGCTATGGATAAAGTAGAATTATTTCGAGGAGCTTAGGAAACTCGGAGATTTCAGCTCTAACCCCTTCTAACGGACGTGCTTATATGGTTAGCATGAGATGTAGGGTCTATGGATGCAAAAAGGGAGAAAAACGGAAGAAAAATCTCATTTATATGATCGCATTCTCAACCCTAATCTGAGTGAACATCAACGGACGATTAAGATAGTTTGCAACTAAAGGTTATGAATGGTTCAGATTTGCTCAAATGCATTGTCACAGATCGATGTTAATAGAAAAAGAAACGAAGGTGGGAGAAAAAGAAAACGGAATATTTCCGTTTTCATACCTGCCACCCGCACAATGCAACTTATATGTGAAACAATGGTTACACACATGAGCGTTCACACCTGATATCGATTAGGTTCTAATTAAAAATGATGTTAGAAATTGATAGATTATTTGGATCAAGCCAAGGTGGGCCACATTGGTCTCAATGGTTAGATTTTAAAGGGCCTGGAAACACAAAATCAGTCATCCACGCCATCTTTGACTTTTAGCTGTGTACACCATACAATAGTATCTTCAATGAAACACCTGGAGTTTGCTAGACTTCCATGTCCAAACCATATGAACGGATTGGATCAGCCGAACTGTTGTTCGAAAGTAGGCTGTACGATCTTGAAAACGGACAACATCTGTTTGAGACATTTTGACGAAAACGGAGGGAAATAAGATTTTAGCTCGGTTTTAGTTTTAATTAGGTCAACAGATGTTGACTGATCTACCCAATTCGATATATAACATGTGCATCAATTGTTAGTGCACACTCACCAACAAAAATGGGGCCTACTTTCATCAGAAGTGAAATCCGCTCCGTCCATCATCCAGTGTGGTGTGTGAGAAAAAAAAACTATACATTATTTAACTAATAAGAAAATCAATATATAATAGTCTACATAGCTCCTATATGATTCAGGTCGGGTAAGGTTTGGTCACCTTTAACCCTAACTCGACCCATAAAAATTTAGGTCATGTTGGGTCAACTCAAAAATTGAATTCGGGTCAAATTTTACAACCCTAAACTAGAAAAAATCAGATCGAGTTGGGTTAGCGGGTCAGGTTGAATTTTGCCAGTTCTACTTGCAACCAAACACACCTACAATCAGGGTTGCCAGTGCATGGTTAATCCATGGTGGAACCAACTTGAAAGAGGCTCATTCGACGGTCGAGATGAAAAATATCCAATAGGCCTGAATTAAGCAAACAGGTGTCCACTTGCAAATAAAAATAAAAACCAAAAAATAAAAAATAAAAAATAAGGAGGAGCAATCACAGCGAAATATCATGAACATGTTCCCTTCAATCAGGAACTCAGACCCACAAACAAAACCCAACCCCACCCATCACTCATGCACGTGCATGCCACTAAATGCGCGCCACGAGCGAAAGAGACGTTCACGTGCTCCCCACCTGAAACCCCTTAGCACGCACGTGCACCAACCCATCTGTGTTCCAGCAAAACACACCCACCCCTCGCACGTGCTGACGTGGACTCACGTACGAGATCCAAGCCGATCATCAGATAGCCCTCTTTCTACAGATCAGATCTCTATAAAAATAAAGTCGGTCTCCCATCTATTTATCAGTGGAGCCCCAATTTTTTTCGAAAAGGCATGTACACAGCGTGGTCCACCTGATGAACGGATTGGATTGCTCACACATGTCCCAATACAGCACGTGTGAGAGGAGATATGCCCAAGGTTTTTACACGTTTGAGCTCAATAATCCTCTTCTGTCATCTTTAAGAGCAGAAGCTGTCCTTACCCCACGTATCTATCTGCAACTCTTACACCTGAAAAAGACTTCATCTGTCCATACATGACGTATGGCCCACCTACAAACCGGTCAATCTCTTTTTAATTATTTGAGGTTATTCTACAACTACGTGTGTGGGGTCCACCCTGATGTGGATTGCAATCAATGGCTGAGGCCGTTTGTTTATGTGTGTCTTTATACATCAGGAGTGAAGACAATTCCCTACTGTGGGCCCATGGTGGGCTGATCCGAACCGTTGATATAATGGAACAAGTGTGAGTAGTGATGATCAAATGTCTCAGATGGTCAGCCAGTTAGAACAACTCATGATTAACGGTCTAGATTGCCTATGTCAGGAGTGACTCGGGAAAGTGACTTCTGGGTATCAAACCGGGTCAGGTTCTACCAAGTCTGAGTCGACTCACAAGTCGTATCAGACTCGTCCGAGTCTTAAAACCACGGCATGGCACCGTTGCAGAAACGCACGCCAATCCAAATCTTGGGTCTGATTTTAGATGGGAGTATATCCTGAAAATACATTGACCGGACAATCAAAGCCAAAGTTAGGGCCCACTGGTTTGGACCATCGACTATTTTCTCCACAACCATTGAATTCATTGCTACCAATTAGACGGTTAGGACTTCAATCCATTAAGTGGCCCAACATTTGAACGGTCTGATTGGCGTGTTTGTTTGGGCACATCGCCCAATTAAATCCCGCCGCATCCCAACACCCGCGAGCCACGTGGTGCTAGAGTCACCACGCATTCCGCGTCCGTTCGAAGGAATCAATAAAAGACGTTGAAAGCGAGTCTCCTTTGAAAAAAGCATGGTGACTCAAATCAAGAAGGCCTTCGTCCTTCGGGTTTCGGGTGCAATCTCCATATAGCCCATGCGCCTATACAAGTCACACCATCTGCATGCCACAGCACGTGCCAGCCGGGTATAGAGGTTCCACGTGGACCCGACTCATCAGGACGGCCCAGATGTTAGAAAACAGGTGGACCTCTTAAAACTTTACGTAAGTCATTTTAAGCCGTACATCTGATTCGTGAATTGTGGCCCATCTGATTTTTGGGATAAAGAATCGACTTAGTGGGCCCCATATGGATGGATTGATCTCGTACCTATATGCGTTATCATGCTAGCATATGTGGTGGCATGAGCTGATTCACACACGCGCGTGAGTTTAACGAAGCTCTCCAGCAGTTAGGCCAAGTGACTTTGCTCTGAATAGGACTACTCGCAATAGTAGGTAAGATCAAAGGTTTTTTTTTTTTTATACTCGGGGAGAATTTGATGGTTCATACACATGCTCAGATTGTGTGACACGTGGCATAAATTTAATTGAAAGTAAACTGTCGGAATCGTGGGTCCCAACATCTTACAGACTGTTAATGTGGAAAATAAACGGTGCAAATTAAATGTACACATGCTCCATTAATAAGAGGTTAGGATCTTCGGATTAATCTGATTTTGGGGTTGTGATTAGTAGTTCCCAGTATTTGAACGGTTCAATTTGAGTCACTTGAATTGCAGGTGTGTAATTTCTGACTGCATGTGTATGAACAACCATAGTGCCAGACAATAAAAAGAGTCCAGCACAGAGTGGTAAGTCAACCAATAAGACTCCCTTTGTAAATTATATTTGCCGAAAATTGGGGCTTGTGGATATTATCTGGACCATTAAATCAATGTCCCATAGTATAATAGTGCACCAGTCGAGTGACCCTGACCGTTGGATCAGTTTACTTCTTTATGGACTGTTGAATGGACAGTTGGAATGATTAATATATTTGTTTCTTTAGGTTTTAGCCTATTCAACGAAAGTTGTCCATCCAAAGGATGGTCCCGAGTCAATGTGAACGCCACATTAATGGCACAAGGTTACACATAGACTTTCAATCCCTATAGTTCTTTGATGACTGCATGGAATTGAAATTATGCATTTTGCAATGTCAATTTAAAATTTTAAAAATATTTTAAATTATGTTAAAATATTTTAAATATTTTAAAATATTTTGCAATGGGATTTTATCACTGATGGGACTCGAACCCCAAACCTCATGCTGAAATCCTAGGAATCTAGCACCGAGGCAAGTATAAGAAAACTTTTACCCAGAGTTTCAACATGAGGATTGGGCTTTGAGTACCCATAGATACCGGTGAAATTCCACTAAGGCGTGATTGTAGGTGTGTGTGGGTGGATGGGTATAGGGTGCGTGTGTAAATAAATAATAAAAAAATATGCTTGTAAGTGGGGTCTATCAAGTTAGTATAGGTCGATCCATGTAAATGGTGGTTTTGTCTCTATTGCAGGTCCTATTTTTCATACATAACAAAACAACCTAGGGCTAACATCTAGTTTTTCATAGCGTAATTTCCGCCCACGCCATGCGGAAAGACAAGCTTTTGGTTTGGGATAAATCTCGTTTTACGAGGGTAACTTCAACTTTTCATCTTCCATCCGGAGAGTTATGGAAACGTCTTGGTAAAAATGAAAAGTCAATGTATGTTATGGGAATATAATATACTCTTAGGAATTTTCATAAAAACCAATAAAATAAATCTTGGTCTAAAAATAAATCAGTACATGTCAAAGAAAACCATGAAAAACTTGCTGCACAAGTTTGACATTAAATTTAAAATCTATCTCAAAACTGTTAGACGTAAATGGAAAGTTGGAAGGTGCTGTAAGCTGTAAAAGAACTGAAAGATGCATGCATATACATGCAGTTAGTGAAAAGCTTGGTTTATAATCTGACCTAGTCATAGTTAGATATGACTCAAGCTGTTGGTATCATATGCAGATTTGTGCAAAATCTTAGAAATTGTCACTTAGAAGCAATTCATTGTATCTTAAGGCACGTATTAATGAAATTCTCTATGAATGAGGAATCACAGGAATCTAACTCATGGCCTGGTGGTAGAGAGAGCACATTTCAACACTGGGGTCAAGAGTTTAAGTACCCATTTGTTGAAATTGAGATATTGATGCAAGTTTTTTTTTTTTTTCCTTTCGAATTAGATAAATTCACATTTGAAAGAGGCTGATGATAAGTTCTTTCAAAGTCGACTATTTATTCTTTTATTAGAGGTGTTCTAGAAATGTCTGTGATCGAGTAAATAGCTCTATGAATGAATGGATCGGATTGAATCAAATCAAAAAATGGAAGGATTTGTACAAGTTACATGTTTTGCCACTACTTTATGAAAAATCGTTAGACATGAATGTTGGGCTGAACGCCTCAACTCTTCATGCGTGAAGACCACCGACCGGCGATGGAGTTTTCCTCCTCACTGACAGAGGAGGGAGGTTGGACAGAGAGTGGCCGGGGGCCCGGGCCCTTCAGTGGCCGGGCGCCCGAAATTCAGTTTTTTCCAAAGTGTCCTGCTGGACTGTTTTTTGGTTGGCCGGGCGCCCGACCCTGCGCGAACTGCTTGTACGCAGTTTCCTTCTTGGACTTGGTTTCTTGCGCGGTTTTGCCCAATGAGTTTCTAATTCCGGTTTTCTCCTATTTAAGGAGATGTAATCCGAGATTAGGGTTGCCACTAAGGGCCGCCAATGAGCCGAGGGATTGAGAGGGTTCTAGGGGAGAGAAAGAGCTATGGAGGAAGCTTGGAGTTCTTTGGGTTGAGGGAAAGGGATGGGTTTGTCCTCCTCATGTGAGAATTAGCTTCGGGTGGCTTGGGATTTCTCTTGTGGGCTGTGATCTATGGTTTTCTTCTGTAATCTCTTGTAACTTCTGATTCATAGTGGATTGGTGTCGCTTTGTACCGTGGTTTTTTACCCGTGAGGAGTTTTTCCACGTAAAAATCGGTTTGCCTTCTTGTGTGTGATGATTTGCTTGTTGATTGCCATTGTGGTGTGTTCCTCGCCTGCTTTGATTGCTTCCGCTGCGGGGCTCTTAACCCCAACAAGTGGTATCAGAGCTAAAAGTTGGGAAGGAGGCAGAGAGAATCTGAGGCGAGACATCAATGACATCTTCTGGCATGAGATTCGTTGTGGAGGAGGATTCCGTGAAAGAAAAACATGGAAAGCGATCGGTATCTATGGAAGAAGTAGAGTTGAAGAAGATGGATCGGTACGCCAATATCTCAATCAGGTTTGTCGACTGCGATCGGGCTTGATCGGGAGCACTATTCATGGTGGAGCTGTGGGATTGGCAACGGGATCCACGATTGCTTGTGTGTGGCATGCTCAAGGGCCACATGAGCGAGCGGGTGATGAAGGTGCAAATTTGAAGTCGATGAGGCATGGGAAGTGGTGGAGCTATGATGACGACGAAGTAGAGATGAAGATGGTGCGTGTCGAGGTGTTGCATGAAGATTTGAGTCGTGGTGGAGTTTGTTGGGCTGAACGCCTCAACTCTTCATGCGTGAAGACCACCGACCGGCGATGGAGTTTTCCTCCTCACTGACAGAGGAGGGAGGTTGGACAGAGAGTGGCCGGGCGCCGAGGCCCTTCAGTGGCCGGGCGCCCGAAATTCAGTTTTTTCCAAAGTGTCCCGCTGGACTGTTTTTTGGTTGGCCGGGCGCCCGACCCTGCGCGAACTGCTTGTACGCAGTTTCCTTCTTGGACTTGGTTTCTTGCGCAGTTTTGCGCAAGGAGTTTCTAATTCCGGTTTTCTCCTATTTAAGGAGATGTAATCCGAGATTAGGGTTGCCACTAAGGGCCGCCAATGAGCCGAGGGATTGAGAGGGTTCTAGGGGAGAGAAAGAGCTATGGAGGAAGCTTGGAGTTCTTTGGGTTGAGGGAAAGGGATGGGTTTGTCCTCCTCATGTGAGAATTAGCTTCGGGTGGCTTGGGATTTCTCTTGTGGGCTGTGATCTATGGTTTTCTTCTGTAATCTCTTGTAACTTCTGATTCATAGTGGATTGGTGTCGCTTTGTACCGTGGTTTTTTACCCGTGAGGAGTTTTTCCACGTAAAAATCGGTTTGCCTTCTTGTGTGTGATGATTTGCTTGTTGATTGCCATTGTGGTGTGTTCCTCGCCTGCTTTGATTGCTTCCGCTGCGGGGCTCCTAACCCCAACAATGAATATGTCAAATACCTGTGACTCAATAATTAGTGTAGTGGTATCTCTCTCCAAAAAACATGTTTTTTTCCGATGCGCAAAAAAAGTATGCAAGTGTGTGTGGAAAAAAAAAAAAAAAAGAACAACAAAATAGTTAAGTTGTGTAATATGGATAATGTCGAACTTGCAAAATTGACTAATTTAGAAAAAGAAAGCATATGATTTCATTATCGTAGGCTCTATAATAGGCTATGGCAAAGAATCTCATGTTTCATACAAGAACGAAATAAGTAAAGAGTGCCCCATCATTTCATTGGGGGAAAGGTGTTGTGAGATGACATCGAACTGTTTTACCTGAGAATGCGGAAAAAAGATTGTTAATTTGCTCACTCTTGCCCTACTTTTTCTCAAATTATCAAACTTTGATGTTGGTTTTGTATGGTTAACGAAGACTCAACGGATTATTAAAGTTATCTCGGATTCTGATATGACAATGGAGGGGATGGGCTGGTGTGGGAAGGTGGCTTTTATGCATGTGATGACTACCATGGTGTTTAAATCTTCTTTAAAGAAAATACAACAATTATAAAAAGAAGTGTTGCACCTATGTCTCAGTGAAAGAATATTTTTTTTGTTGACGGGACATACAAGATTGACAATGAGGGAAAGTGATACAGATTATTGTTAATTTAACACATCTTTTACCATGTATTTAGTATTATTTTGGTAATGATTTCATGCACATTTGCATGATTATTTTATAATCTTGTATGCTCATTTATTTTTGCGTCCCTTGGATTTAGAGGTAAATGAGTGTATTTCAATCCAAGTAGCTATTTTTTTTCTTTTTTTTTTTTTTTTTTTTGTGTTTGACAACCTTGAATTTGGAGATAAAGAGAGTCTGATATTTCAAATATATCCTTTTGGTGTGTTTCAAAATCTCAACAAAATGCTGTAATTTGGATGTAATCCAAATAAAATACCTTTTTTGACACCTTTTTAGAGGCAAGAGAGTCCCCTACTTAATCAAAGGTGTTGATGGGCTACTAATTCATTCTACACATGGGACATAGATGATATCCCAAAATAATTCAATTGGCGGTTGCAACACTAAAATCACATTAATAGAATGATGCAACCATGTAAACGTTGGACTTGTAAATAGATGGTTAAAAACATTGACGAGGTGCTCGTTTGTGATCCTTGCATTTATAGCCCACCCAAGGCTCAAAATTTCTTCATTTTTTTTTTCTAAGGTATGAATACCAATAGGCTTGTTACAATCATTCTATCAACTATCACACACATGTGCGTGCACGCACGCACACACAAACACACTAATATGAGATATGAAAGCCAATTTGGCTAATCAAAACCAAGTCTTGTAAATAGACTTAAAAATTCTAATGCATTCTAAATACAAACTTCCAAGTGGAATATGTGAATTCCATTGCATTTCAATCAAACACAACTGATGATTTATAACTTGATTCCACTGTAATTGTGATTTGAATTTCAATGCATTACAAATTCAAGCCCTCAAAAAGGCCATAATAGTCATTTCTACCAAAAATGCTGATCCGATAGTTAGGCACCGGCTAACAATGCCAATTCACCTATAGCCTCTGGGTAACTCGGAACTGGAAGAGTTCATCTTGTTGACGTAATCATTTTCCTTATGGGTCAACTCAGGATCCCGGCATGTGTTGCCCCAGTGGGCCCATATGTACAAATGGTCGGCAATCGAAAGCATTTACATTTCCTGAGATTTTGAATGGCCTGGATCTAACAAAAACATTGAAAAATGATCCTGACCATTGATTTATTGAGTTAAATCTAAGCCAATGATTTTTTTTCAATGGCTATATTCAACTACGCATATCAATGACTAAAAGCCATCCATTCACTGTATGTTTCTTACCTTGCTCATTTGAATCCAGTTCTAAATCTTGCTGAGTTGACTCAAAACTCGGCCGAGTCAACTCGACTTGATGAAATACAAAGCAGTCACTCAGAAACTCAGTCAGGAGCTTGACTGGGTCCGAAACTCGACAAGAGTTGACAACTCAGCCAACTCATTGTGACTCGGCATGACTGGAACCAGTCAACCGCTCACTCAGGGGCATTTTAGTAATAAAAAAGGGTGGCCAACAAGACTTAAACCCGAGTGGGGGCTTTCGCTTTGAAACCTCACCACTAGGGTTTGGAGTAGCACCCAAAACATGAACGATTTTGATCATTTAAAAGTAGGACTTGGATTCGGTAGTGACCCCTCAAGCACCGAGGTATTGGTCAATGCTATGGGCCCCACTATGATGTATGTGTCGTTGGGTTAGTCCCACAACGGCTGGAGGGGATGATGAAGAGAGTTTTATATACTTTGGGTCACTCTACTTAGAGGGTTAACTTTTTCGAGGTGACACAATGCTAATATCAAAGTTTGGTTATCCATTCAGGCCCATGCCATAGTATTGCCCATGCCCTCGGACCCACAAAGCGAGAGAGTAAGTCAGAACCAGTTCTGAGAACCCTACATCCCTATGGGAAGAGGGTTGTTGGGTTAGTCCCACATCCGTTGAAGGGTCAATGAAGAGAGCGTTTTATACTCTGGGTCACTCCACCTAGAGAGTTAACCTTTTAGATGTGACACAACATATGTTTTACCATTCCGTCCATCCATTTTGTGGCCTAAAGGGGTTTTTAATGGTGGGCATTTAATCACCTATGTTTCCTATGGTGTGGTCCAACTGAGATTTAGATCATCATGGTGGGGCCCACAGCACCGACAGTACCGACCTTGGTACTGGAGGATTCACTACCGAATCCGAAGTCTTTGCAGGTGGGACCCAGTGGCGCGAAACATGCGGGGATAAAAAAAATCAAGTCCGCTTGATTCACTCTACAATGGTTATGTCATTTGAATAAATATATTCCTCTCCAGACGTTCCAAAATGCATGCTTTCAATAGTCAAAACAGCACATTACTTAAATAACAAGTAGCGTTGCCAGATATCAATCATCTAATTGAGGTTTTGGAGTATGTGATAATTGATAAGAAAGGAGGCCGCATGGGCCATTGGGGCCCACTTAAATAGATCACCAGATGATCAAAGGAAGCGGATTGCGTCCCGCCCCTCTGTATGGGTTTTATCCACACCATTCTTCTGTTTTTCCATATCAATATTTTAGGTCATGAGCCCCAAAATGAGGCAAATCCAAGGCTTCAAGTGGGGGCGCCATACCACTGGAAGTAGTGGTGATAATGTTGCCCACTATTGAAACCTTCCAAGGGCTCACTGTGATGTTTATTTGCCATCTAAGCTGTTCGTAAGGTTACATAGACCTGGATGAAGGGAAAATACAAATCTTAGCTTAGATCCAAAACTCCTCTGGCCCCAAGAAGTTTTTATTGGTGGGCGTTCAATCCCTATTGTGTGGTCCACTTTTGCCTTGGGTCTCCCTCAGTTTTGGGCTCAATCACTAAAATGATATGGAAAGATTCATGAACGGCGTGGATAAAATCCATACATCACGGAGGCCCCACAGAGCCCCTACCTGGACCGATTCCGTCCAGGCGGGGGGCAGGACGCAATCCGCTTCCATGATCAGGACACTCCATTTTCTGGGCACTAATTTGGTGGTCCACATCTCAACATTCATTATTTCTGGAGTTTAATCTGAAACTATTGCAAAATTTTCTTAGCATTGGTCCAAAATCACCAATACTAAATAACGGTTGGAACCATCTGCCGACCTGAATTTTGGACGGTTGAGGGTGGTGTGCAGAAGATGGACGGATACATGTGGGTCCCACGTGCAGATGCATGCTCGTAGACGCGGTTTGACTTGACCCCAACACCAGCCAGCTAGCTGATGTTTCATCCACGCCGTCCATCCATTTTTCCAGTTCATTTTAGGGCATGAGCCCAAAACTGAGGCAGATCCAAATCTCAGGTGGACCACACCACAAGAAACAGTGGAGATTGAACGCTCACTCACCGTTGATAACTTTCAGGGGCCACGTAAGTTTTTAATCAAGCTGATATTTGTGTTTTCCTTTCATCCAGGCATGTTTGACCTTATCAACAGGTTAGATGGCAAATAAACATTATAGTGGGCCCTAGGAAGTTTTTAATGGTGGATTTTCAATCAACACTGTTTTCCTCTGGTGTGGTCCACCTAAGATTTGGATCTGCCTTATTTTTGGGCTCATGACCTAAAATGATCTGGAAAAATGGATGGACGGCATGGATAAAACACATACATCATGGTGGGGCCCACAGCGAGCTACATGGTGTTGGGTCCCTAGCCAAACCGCGTTCCGTGCTGGGGGTTTAAGGTGAAAGTAAGAAGAAGAGGCCGTTGTTCCAGTGGGGCCCACCTATTCCACAGGTGAAGGTGGGATCCCGATGTTCTCATCATTCAAGCCGGAAGACTGTATGCCTTTGTTGGGACATGGGGAGCCCATCCACGTGTGTCCATGTGTGTACTGTGTGCACTTGCTCTCACACCGTACCTGGACAATTTGGTAGTCCCGCGAGTACCTTTACACGCAGCACATGTGCCAACCTGGCAAATGAGTGGGACATCCAAGATGGCCCACATCGGGAAGATCAACGTATGCAGCAGGATGAACGGTCAGATCATCAAGTGGCCTACACGCGCAAGTTGAACGTGTATGGACCTTTCCCAGTTTTATTTAAACCGTCCATTTTTTAGTACAGAGGTGGCCCACCTGATGAGTGGACCAACCTGTTTCTTCGTGTGATCATCTTCATAGTGGGGCACGTTAGATACTTAACAGATGCCCTAAGCTCATGCCAGGCTGGCAAACGTGCTGCATGCAACACTGCATGTGAGGGGAGGGCGCATGTGGGGCGAGCGAAGCTCTGGGCATGTGTGTTCACATGCATTCGTATAACCACTAACGTGACATAGACTGTGTGCTAGTTTTGCAGCATTTTAGAGAGTGGTGGTGATTCCAGAGACTACACGTGATATCATTATACGGAAACCTTGGCTGTCCAAATCGCTGACCCTACGGTGGATAAAGCATGGGCTAAAATTTATAATAGGAATATTGTTGCTCACAAGTTTTAGTTCTTCTTGTGAGACGTGCATAGGCTTGTTAGAACTGGCTTTATTGGAATCTAAGATAGGTAGATAAGTTAAAATTAATCATATATGACTGAAATCCATAAAGATTAACACTTACTCAACCATTCATAATATATATATTTTTTTTTGAAAAGCAAGCAAAGAATAGTCTCTTATTACTAACCCAGGACAAATGCCTGAAAATTATAATTAGCGGAGTGAAACCCTAAGAAGAAACAAAAGAAGAAGCAACTCATACCTCAGGCGCAAAAAGAAAAGAGAAGCAAAGAAGGGGGGAAAAAAAGGAGAAAGAAGAAAGTTGCTTCCTCCGCTACAAGGGACTAAGCGGAACCCTCAACACAGGCCTGGCAATCAAAGTGAGCTAGCAATTTGAATATCAATCATAAAATAGAAGGGTGAGTTCATGAGAATAACAGCCAACTTTAAAAGCATCATATGAAAGCGCTTCAAAACAATACCAATGTGGCTACTAAATGTGACGATATAAGAGCTTACACCATGAGTGAAGAGGTGCATCTCCCAAGAGGAGTGGGATCTGTGATAGCTGCGAAACTCTGACTATTATGTACCAAGATTGTTGCACTTGCAATAACATAAATGAATTTAGAGATGCCTTCATATGACATTTGAATGCATTTGTCTAAAAGCCCTTGCATGCGTGAATCAAAAACAATTCCCCAAATAGGATAAGCTAATTAAGGGAGAAAAAACAGAGGAGACCAACTTTAGAGGTAGATGATCTCAGTATAAGATATAGTCCAGGTCGAGGCGGTTCTGTGCATTTGAGTTAATGTAGTAGTGGCGGTGCACATAATAGAGTAGGTCGTGGGCAAGTCCTAGTTCACAGATATTGCACTGGAAACCATGGTTACAGTAACAAGTCCAAAGAGGAACATAACTCTAGCTTTTATATCTAAGATAGTATTTCTAAAAATGATTTCCTTTGAGAGAGACTTGGAATTAAAGATATGGTGTTTCTTTCTCTCCAAATATGCCATGCAAGAGCAGGGAAAAAGAGTCTAGCAAACGAAACAGAAAGCTAATCATTAGCATTATCTACTATATAAGAAACAGATTGGATGATTTTAGATGGAGAATCCAAGAGATAAGAAATTTAGAGTAATTTTTTTTTTCAAATTTAGCAAATGTACCTACAAAAAGGGAATAAGTAATTAATAGATTCAATGCCATGGAAAAAAGCATAAGATGTATCATCTATAATCCTGAAGTCAGCGTGCAAATATTTAGTTTTTAACCTCCCAAGGAAAACCATCCAAGCAGTAACGAAGTGCCTAGGAATGAAGCCAGTAAACCATAGGAGGTTTCTCCAAGGAGGGCTTGGGTGAATGGTTCTGCAGGCCTTTACCACAAAAGCAAAGGTGAGTCTCCCATTTGGATAGAGAATCCAGTCAATCTCATCATCAACAAGAATAATTTGGTGTCTTCTAATCTCCTAAAAGAGCTGGGCAAGCGCGAGAGAGTTATTATAATGAAATTGTCATTTAGTGTTTTGGATTAGAGTATCGATTAGTACCTAAGCCCAAGGTCATGAATAGCCCTAGCTCTCATATGGTAAAAGAAGGGACACATCTCCTAGCTAAGGGTCGTATAAAAAACTTGTATGCTAGCCATTGCCCACTAGGAATTTGATATGGCGTTTATCAATGTCTCTAATACTAAGAATGCTCCGCCACGCCCAAGAGGCATATGTAGGGATTTGAATGTTCTATATGGATTGAGCACCAATATATTTTTCCTAGACCCATTTTTTCCAAAGGTTTTCATCTTTATAAACAATTTTTCAAAGTTGCTTAAGAAGGCAAGCTTTGGCAGAAACATCCAGAGGAGTAATGCCTAAGCCTCTTTCTTCTTTAGGTCTGCAGATCTGGTCTCAGCTGATGGTATGAAAGGAAGAAAAGCCCCAAAGGAAATTTCTAATGTGCCTTTCAATACCATTATAATGTTGGGATAGTCTTCAAATTATGCACGAATTGAGTGCTCCGACCGGCCGGACGGTGTGACCCAGATGCAGTGAAGGACCCCCTCATGGACAGTTTTCTATGCCCCAGACTGGTCAGCCGACCTGTCTGCAGGGGGCTCTGGCCGGGCCGACCGGCCGGTGGTGAGGCAGCTAGACCGAATTTTCTCCCTGGACAGTCTGTGCATTGGCCTGCCGATCGGCAGACCGGTCGGCTGTGCTCGCAGATTTCTTGCGCAGTCCACAGTACTGCGCAAGGTGTTTCTAATTTCGGAATATTGCTTATTTAAGGAGTTGTAATCCGACTTAGATGGGTATCCTAAGGTGTCCAAGGTTTCCTATTCGTGTTAGGAAGAGGGGAGATGTGTGTGTGAGAGAGAACTTGAAGTTTTCTCTGTTTTCCTTGCTAGTGGGCTGTCAATCTCTGTAATCTTCCGATATTCATAGTGGATCACTTTATGCCATGGTTTTTTACCCGTTAAGGGGTTTTTCCATGTAAAATCCGAAGTCTCTCGTGGTGAGTGCTTGTGTGTGATTGATTGCATCTTGTTTACTTGTTTGATATTGCATTGCTTCACGCTTTCGACATTTCGCTTCCGCTGTCGGCTTTCTCAATAAGTGGTATCAGAGCTAGAGTTAGGGTGGAGTATATTCGAATCTGAGACGAGAAGATGGGATCAAGCGCAAGATTCGATATAGAGAAGTTCTTCGGGAAAAATAACTTTGAGCTATGAAAGGTGAAGATTGAATCCTTCTTGGTTCAACAAGGGCTTGATGGAGCTCTTAGAAAGCGACCCGAGGTTATGAAAGACAATGAGTGGACGAGGCTCGATAAGAAGGCTAGAACCTCAATTCTATTAAACCTTACGGATGATGTTCTCTATCATGTCATGAAGGAGAAGACTGCAGCTGAAACGATAGCGAAGCTAGAGAATGTTTATGCCAAGAAATCTCTAGAGAATCGCATGTACGTGTTGATGCAATTGTTCATCTTGAGGATGACTGAGGGAACTGAGGTGGAGGACCACCTGAGCACGTTTAATAGACTGGTTTGCAAGTTGGTAAAGATCGATGAGCCGACGAAGGATGAGTATCAAACATGCATCCTGTTGAATTCTCTTCCAGATTCATATGAGTCGTTTAGGGACTCTATGTGCGCAGAGAGGGAAACCATAAGCGTCGAGACCGTTATCTCAGCCCTTCAGTCGAAGACGATGAGAAAGAAAAGCGGTAACATGGCTTCCCGTTATTCCTCAGTGGCACTGGTTATAAGGGGAAGAAGTTATAATCATGGAGGATATTCGAAATCGGGATTTAGGGCCAAGGGCAAAAGTAAAGCTAAGGTGAAGTACTGGAATTGTGGCCAGAAGGGCCACATGAGAGGGGATTGTCAGAATCCCAGTTTGAGGCAAGAGAAGTATGGAAATTCTTCTAGGGATGGAGCCAATACTTTAGAGGACGGTGGCGATTTTTGTGAAGTTCTGACTGTATCTGGCAAGGGATCTCACGGTAGTGAGTGGATCCTTGATTCATGGGCTTCATGTCACGTTTGTCTTGACCGGAGTTCATTCACGACATATAGGGAGTATGATGGAGAATCGGTGTTTGTGGGCGATGGAGTCGCTCATAAGGTTGTGGATATTGGTACCGTGCGCATCAGGATGTTCGATGGGGTCGAACGAGTCTTAGAAGATGTGAAGCACGTTCCCAAGATGAAGATGAATGTGATTTCTCTTGGTACACTTGAGGCGAAAGGGTGCGTGTTTATCGGCCGCGATCGTTGTTGTGAAGTGATGAAGGGGACACTCGTGTGTATGAAGGCACGGAGGTGTGGCCATCTTTACATGTTGATCGGGAGCACAATTCACGGTGGAGCTGGGGGAACGGAAGCGAGATCCACGGTTGCTCATATGTGGCAAGTGCCCAAGGGCCACATGAGAAGAGCGAAAAATGGCGTGAATTTGCAAGGATAGGGTCAATGGTGGCACGAGAAGCGATGGAGCTATGATTGAAGATGAGATGACGTTGCAAGGATGGTGTTGATTCGTTGCTTGAATCCTCGATGGAGATTGTTGGGATATTCTTCAAATTATGCACGAATTGATTGCTCCGACCTGCTGGACAGCGTGACCCAGATGCAGTGAAGGACCCCCCCCCCCCCCCCCAATGGACAGTCTTCTCGGCTATGCGTGCAGATTTCTTGCGCGGTCCATAGTACTTCGCAAGGTGTTTCTAATTTCAGAATATTGCTTATTTAAGGAGTTATAATCCGACTTAGATGGGTATCCAAAGGTGTCCAAGGTTTCCTATTCATGTTAGGAAGAGGGGAGAGGTGTGTGTGAGAGAGAACTTGAAGTTTTCTCTGTTTTTCCTTGCTACTGGACTGCCAATCTCTGTAATATTCTGATATTCATAGTGGATCGCTTTGTGTCGTGGTTTTTTACCCGTTGAGGGGTTTTTCCACGTAAAATTCGGAGTATTTTGTGGTGAGTGCTTGTGTGTAATTGATTGCATCTTGTTTACTTGTTTGATATTGCATTGCTTCACGCTTTCGACATTCCACTTCCGCTGCCAGCTTTCCCAATATATAATACGTCTTAGGGAGCAAAAAGGCATGAGACTAGAAAATATGGAGGCTAGAGAGAGTCGTTTTAATTAATTCTAGCCTACAGGCAAAGGAGAGGAGAGAGGTCTTCCCACCACTAAGTTTCTTATCTAGGCTGTCAAGCAAATGCTAAGAGTCAGAAATGAGAAGCCTAGTAGAGAAAAGGGGGATTCCAAGATATTTAATGGAGAGCTTTTCCTCCTTCATGCTACGGATACTCTTAATTTTATCTTTATAGGAGCATGAGCTAAAGATAAGTAAAGCACTTTTTTTTTTTTTGTTAACTTGTAATCCCGAATTCTCAACAAAATTATCTAAAACAATTTCTCAAGTTATAGGCAAACAACGGGTCAGCACTAGCAAAAATCATCATGTCATTAGTAAAGAGGAGATGATTAGGCAATTATCAAAGGGTGTGTTCTTCCTCGAAGGGGGGGTTGCACCTTTGACTTCCATGCGTAAAGACATTTTAAACACATAAACAAATAAAAAGAAAATACTTATAGGTGAACGTAAGAAATTTATCATTAAAATTTTCTCATGGGCCACAAAAGTTTATATGATGAAGCGGAGATTGATTTTTTCCCTTCACGTACGTATGTGTGTCATTACCCACAGGTTGGATGGTAAATAAACACTACGGAGGGTATTAGTGCGGACCCTAAGGGGTTTTTAATGCAGACGCTTAATCATCACTATTTCCTACGGAGTTCATCACTATTTCCTACGGAGTGTTCCACCAGAGATTTGGATCTGCTCCATTGTGTGCTCGCGGATCTGCTAGTCTCATCATAACCGATGGTTTCAAAGCTCTGTGGGCTCCACCATAAGGTATGTGTTTTATCCACGCTGTCCATCCATTTTTCCATCTGATTTTAAGTCACTGGCCCAAAAATGAGACAGATCCAAATTCAGGTGGACCACACCACAGGAAAACAGTGGGGATTGGACGTCCACCATTAAATCTTCCTAGGGCCCACTGTAATATTTATTTGTGTAATATTTATTTGCCATCCAACCTGTTGATAAGGTCACATAGACCTAGATGAAGGGAAAAAATAAATATCAGTTTGATACCAAACTTCTGTGGCCCCTTAAAAGTTTCCAACGGTAAGCCAATCCCCACTGTTTTCCTGTGGTGTGGTCCACCGGAAATTTCCATCTGTCTCATTTTTGGACTCATGACTTAAAATCATATGTAAAAATGGATGGACAGAGTGGATAAAACACATACATCATGGTGGGGCCCACAGATCTTTGAAACCATCCCTTATGCTAGTCCAGATCCTTGCCCTCATTTTCTTTTGGCTCATGCCCCAGAAATGAGCCGGAAAAACCGATGGATAGCGTGGATATAAAACAAATACATCAAGGTGGGCCCCACGGTCCAGACCGCATTGTATTGGATGAGGCCAGGGCCGCACCTAATCCGCTCCATGCTTAGATATAATACAAACATCAAGGTCGGCCCCCACAAAGATCTGGCAGCAGGGCGTGGATTGGGTACTACCCCACTAAGACCTAGCTAGATACAGACGGTCCTATCATGGGCTCTGTGTGTGGCTATGTGTTTTATCCACAGCTTTTATCCATTTTAACAGATATTTTAGGGCATGAACCTAAAAAGAGATAGATCAAAGTCTATGATGTATAAGATCAAAGCCGTTCATCTGTTTTATCACATCATTTTAAGGTATGAGCCCCTAAAAGAAGTATATTGAAGGCTCAAGTGGACCACACCACATGGACCAGTAAAGATTTAAAGCCCACCGTTGAAAACTTACCATGGTCAGGTCTATGTCACGGAAGCCCTGACATGACCGTCCATCTCTAGCTTCGGCGCCCAAGACCACAGGAATCTTGCTGCAGCTGGGCAGGCATCCACGTCCCATCCTGATGGGCGGTGTGACTCCCCATGTTTTTTTACTTCATTTTAAAAATTATGGTGGCTTATCCTTCTCACACGTGGCACTGATGTACGGATATCACCACTGTACAAATTTGGGTCGCATGAGGGATGGAGCAATGTGTAAAGTGACAGAGTTCAAACAATCCTGACCATCCAATTAGTAGCTATCAAATGAACGGGTAAAAATAAAATAGTTAGTGGTTTAAATTGAAAGGGAAAAAAAATATACGGTTAATATCATCCTCTCAATGCCCTATTTTTGTTATACTCTATCCACAGTTAGTTCAGTGATTTCAACGGCCTGGATTACCGTAGAGCTATACCATCCGTACGTTTGAGGAATCACCACCATTTTCCAAATGGTGCAAGGCTAAGGAGTCTTGCAAGTGTACCTAGTTCCGGACTCGCCATTAATATTGCCCACGTGCACGCATATGCAAGAAAACGAGACATGTACGGCCAAGCAATATCCTCGCTTACCAGGGAGGCTCAATCATGAAGCTCGCTCCTTCTGCCCCACCATGTGATGATCTAGACCGTTAATCTGGGTCCCACCGTTGATTCTTCCAATCAGGATTGACAGCCTGGACCACGCACGTGGAGGGGCAGATGGAGCGACCCTTCCTAATATTTCAACCATCTACTCAAATAGCTAGTGTGCACGTCCTCAATTTATCAGCCCAAACCGTGGATCCTATTTTTAGACAAGTCATAACCCACAAATCAGGCAACGGATGATCCTAACGGTCCAATTTGGGCCTCATCAAATGGACGGTTAAAATGAAAAAAGGTCACGGTTCTAAATCCAACAAATGTCTATTGACTGGTCTTTTTGTTTTTCCGACCAATATGATTTTGGCCCTAGTTTTGGACGGTCTGAGTTGTGCTGCATGCATAAGGCTTGTGAGCACGTGTCAAGTGGCCAAGTGTTTAAGCTTTTATGGGGCCCACTCGTGATGCATGTGTGGAATCCAAACCGTGAATCTGGCGAGTCTTCTCATGTTAACCGTACACCCAAAGAATCATCCTGACAAAAATCTGAGGTGGGATGCAGCGCACGGAGCAATGTATAGTCACTCCTAGAACCTATGTATCGATATGGTGTGGCCCACCTGAGTTTTGAAATCGCCTGAGTTCTGTTCCTTCATCGTAGTGGGTATCATCTGATGACTAGGTTGGATTGCATACACAAAACACGCTGGACCCACATTCCATCCGAACGTTTCTACGGTGGTCTCACCTTCCCAATGTCTCCTATTGTTTCCTTTGGTGTGGCCCACCTAAGAAATGAATCAGGTTGGATTTTGGGTCTACACCTAACATGCGGAGTGGGACATCTAATGGACGGGTTGGATGGAACTCGAACTTCACGGTGGACCCATTTAAAAAGCTCGAATGATCAACTGATTAGAATCATCTATACTTCACCATCCATTTTGGGGTCCATTAGATCGACGGTTTGGATCACAGAAGCATGGGTCCACGTGTACAAAGCCTTGCACGTCATAAAACGAGCTGGGCCAATAATTCCTGAAACGGAATCAATGGACAGGTGTGAAAGAGAATGGATGGACAGTGTTTTGATAATGGTGGGACAGAGATCACGGGTCTCTTTGGAAAGGATAAAGAGTAGCCAAGAGGCGCATGCGCGTGAGATCTCGTGATTTATTAAAAACTCACGAGAAATGTGGGGCCCCCAACAAATCCCGGCAACAGAGTAGCCCGCATTAAAAGCGCGCCAAAATCACACGAGATGAGTCAGGAACAACAACAATTTCTCGTGCCATGAGCTGATATTTTGAACGAGAGATGCGATGGATATTCGCACGATGATCTGTGTCGTTCACCAGGGGAGATTCTCTGTGAGGTCTCGGTGGGCCAAATGTTAGGCCGAGCCGGTCATCAGGTGGTCCTATTTGTATATTGAACGTGGACCATTCATATATTGAGTTTTTCTAGCTGTACAGATCCAGCCTATCGCGCATGCGTCGTTATATGAAACGTGTGTGGGATGTAAGCTGTCCTTGAGGTGAGATTCATAGGTCTTTTATAACTAGAGTTGCACACGAGCCTCAAGCTTGGCTTGATCAATGGCACACTAAGCTTGAGCATTGAGATCAAAACAGCCGCTTGAGCTTGGCTTGCTAGTTATGCCGATCGAGCTTTGTTCGAGTCAAGTTGATCGAGCTTTATCGAGCTAAGCCAAGCTCTGTATTTTTTTTTTTTTTTTTATAAGTGTATAATTACAAACCAGAACAATTACAAGTATAACTACAAGTACAAGTTTACAAACAAAAACAACTAAAAGTGTTGAGTATATAATTACAAAATACTAAAAGTTAGTGATTAGTGAGTGTATTTAACTATTTGTAGACTACAAAGTCAAAGTACAAACCTTAATACCTTAAAATACTCTATAGGATGAATGCCTATGTCCACAATATTCATCCCCTCGATCAGATCCATCCGTGCCCGAGCTGGTATCTTTTCCAAGTTGCTTATTAACCTCACCTGAATCAGAAGGTGGGGAGACATTTCCATTATGTTCTTGTATAGATTCAGCTAGTTCTTTCAAACTTTTTTTGTGAGGTGATCTATACTTAATACCTAATATTTTATAGAACGATGTGAGTTTTGAGATAAACTTCGATGACTTCTTGCTTTCCTGTGCTCGGCCCTGCTTCAGCGTCATGTTGTTGAGGAGGAGGACATCATTGATATTTAGATGCATCTACCTCTTCTTTACTTAACTTCAAGGCAATTTTTATTTACTCTACTTCCATAACTCTCATTCTAACTTCCTTTTCCTCTTCTTCTTCCTCTTCCCTACTAATTTTCTTTACTCTCTTTATTTCGAATTTTTTATCGATTGCAACGGGCCTATCATAGTATATCTTATAGCTAGTTGTATTCGGTGTGGGAAATGGGGTAGAAAGTTTCCCGTTGGAGTCTATGAGAGCTTGAAATAATTCTTGCACCTCCTATGATGCTTTGAGACACTGATTTTGTGTCTCCCCCTGACATGATGAGTGTAGTCTAAGTTAATTTATTTTGTTTACAAATTGGCTCCACACAAGTTGCATTGAATTTTCGTTCTTCCAAACTCTGGAGAGTGGACTTGAAAACCGTAATTCTAAATGTTGGTGGTGAATCATCTGAAGACATTATTGCACACCTTTTTGTTGTAAGAGAAGTCTTTTGAATAATAAGGAACAGTAAATCTAAAAATAAAATTACACAAATTTAATGATATGAATGAAAAATATTATATCAATGACATATCTCACACACTGCATATAATTAGAAGAACGGTAATTCAGTAAATTCAAAAATCATAGTGTAATTCATAATACCATCCATGAATCATACTTCACCACCTTTAAACAAAATTGTTCAACATTTTAAAACATAATATGAAAATTGAAAAATGAACCTCCTTTAAACAGATGAAGGAATAATCTCTCTTAGACCCTCGGTGTCATCCTCCTCTTCATCTTCAAATTCAAAACTAATACCACCCCAAGTTGGTTGCAACCAGTCTTGTGTACAGCTGAGCGCTTCAATGGTTTTTTTTTTTTTTTTTTATGTAAGAGAGTTTTGATGTTTGCTGACAACCCTACTTCTCGTGCTAAATGCTGATTCTGATGTCACTATTGTAATCGAAATAGATAAAACATCACGTGCTATCATCGACATGATATGATATTTTCCTTTAAAACTCCTTGCCTTCTACCAATCTAACACATCAAAAATCTCGGGTCATGACTTTCACAATAGATTCACTGAGGTATGAATCTATTTCTAACTTGGTGGTATTCTCGGTTAATTTTTCTTCCTCATACGCCGATAAAAATTCATTAAACATATCAGAACTAACTGCACTTGAGCTACAACCAGCTTAATGTTATTTAGCTTGATTTGTGTCTTGTTCTCTTGCCATTTTAGCAACATATGAGTTGTACAATTCCACGACTGCTTCACTAACACATGCAGTTTCTATTGCTACTTTTTCAGTCGAATAAATCTTCTTGAAGATGAAACTAAGCATCACAATCTTACTTCGAGGGTCAAGAACAGCTGCCATCGCCATTAACGGATGACAATCAGTCTACTACTTGTCAAATTTGTCTTTTATGCCTTCAGCTATCGCCTGCAGAAAATCCGGACTTGTGGTAACAAATCTATTTAGAC
Organism: Liriodendron chinense; assembly: GCA_003013855.2. Classification (NCBI taxonomy): domain Eukaryota; kingdom Viridiplantae; phylum Streptophyta; class Magnoliopsida; order Magnoliales; family Magnoliaceae; genus Liriodendron; species Liriodendron chinense. The sequence continues at coordinate 2,205,604 of ML058387.1, forward strand.
TTTATTTAATATTCCAAAGTGATGGAAGAAATAGATTTATTGTAGGGTATTTATTTCCAGAAAAAATATTCGTTAATTCATAAAAAAACCTTTAAAAACCTATGAACTTGATCTGTTCATATCCAATCATCTTCTATAGGACACTAGGTATATGAATTATCATACGCCTTGATTCGGAAAAAGCAATTTTTAACTCCATAGTGTAATCCAACATTTTAAATGTCGAATTTTATCGCGTGTATACATCTAATTTAAATGATTTCTGCAACTTAATATTCAAACGGTTTAGTATCTCATTCTAGATACAATGTCTAGAAGGTAACCCCTTTATAAATTTAATATTCTTTCTTATATTCTCAATCGTGGAGTCAATTGATTTAAGTCCTTGCACAATTATATTTAGAATCTATGCATAACATTGAACTTGAAATATTCTTCCACCAAAGAATAACTTATCGATTGCCATGATTGATTCTGCAAGTGAAAAATGACACCATCATTTGCGGACACATCGTCTAATGTTATCGCAGAAATCTTGTCATCGAGGCCCAATTCCAAAAGACAATTATAAATGCAGTCAGAAATTGCCAAGCCATTATTGGGGGGGGGGGGGGATGATAGAAGTTTATGATTGACTTACACATCTTCCATTTTGCATATATATAATGTGCGGTCTATGACATGTACCCCTTTCTCTGATTCGACACCGTCCACAAATCTGACGTCAATCTTATACATGATATCGATTTCAAAACTTCTTTTAACTTTACTTTTTCAACTTCATACATCTTCATACATTCCCTCTGCACCGTCATATATGACACTTTTCAACCTTAGGATTAAAGTATCTGCATAATTTATTGAATGCCTTGCTCTCGATGAATCTGAAGGGTTTTTCCTCGACTATAACTAACTGAGCAATCAAATCTCTAACATTCTCTTTCTCAAATTTATGCGTCGTAATACTTGTTTGAGAATCACCTACAGAGGGAGAAAATGAGAGCATTTGTTGGCCTCCTTTCGCGGTTCTTGGTCGCTTGGGACATTGTAAAAGATGTTTAGTATAATGTGTTGTTGTCGAGCTTTTATATTTTTTGAACGATGCCTTACAATGCAAATACATCACTTTTGTTTCACTACCTTTTGTCACTTCGTAGAAATCATCCCAAATAGTTGATCTTTTCTTTCCTTTAATTGTTGATCCAGCCGGACCAGTCCCAACATTTTCATCATCTTCCTCTACATGTAGAGGAGACGTGGCCGACGGACCTGTGGTTCTTGGTACTTTCTCACTAGTTATCTATAATTAGAAAAATAAAAAATAGTATTATTTTAATTTGTATGTGGGCATTTTCTAAATGTTAAAGTCCTGATATTTAAGGATCTCTATGAATTTAGTTTTACTTTTTTTTTATCCCATTTAATAATATATCATGTACTGTACTCACACGATTTATATGCGAGTTGAAAATTCGACAGCATCTCCCCTAATTTTCTAAATATATGCAAAATTCTATATTGATTTGGTGTCATCAATATTATCTGCTATTCACAAACGATGCATTCAATCAATATAGAACTATATATTCGAAGAATAAATTGGGAGATGTATCAAATTTTCGACTGCATATAAAACGTACAAGCAACTTAAGTACATGATATACTACCAAACTATCCATTAATTTGAACAATTTAAGAATACATATAGCACAAACATTATTAACTAATAATTATAATGAGAGTTGTAATTATTGGATAATACAATGTAGTTCTACATGTATTCTTAAACGAGTGGGTACAATATTAAATTAAATAGGTAACTAAAAATATGTGTCGACGTGAATTACACTCGCACAATTCTAAATAACTCAACTACCCATTCACAACTAGACAATAATATAACATTCTAAACAATTCAAATTTAAACAATTATAAACAATTTAAATTTAAACAATTCTAAACAATTCAAATTTAAATAATTATAAATAATTTAAATTTAAACATTGTAGAGAATTTAAATTTAAACAATTATAAACAACCCACTGACTTGACTCGACTCGACCTAACCCACTGACCCGACTCAACCACTGACCCACCCCAACCCAACCTAACCCGACCAACCCGCTGACCCAACCTTACTGGACCCACTGACCTGACTCGACCCAACCCACTGACCTAACTCAACCCAACCCACTGACCTGACTCAACCCACTGACCCAACCCAACCCTACCTGACCCAATCCACTAACCCAACCTTACCCAACCCATTGACCTGACTCAACTCAACCCACTGACCTAACCTTACCCTACTCGACCCACTGACCCGACTCAACTTAACCCACTAACCCCCACTCACCCAACCCACTGACCTAACCCAACCCTACCCAACCCGATCCACTGACCTGACTCGACCCAACCCACTGACCCAACTCGCCGACCCAACCTTAATCTTCCGACCCAAAAAACCCCCAAAACTAAGGTATTTTCTACTTCAAGCAAAATAAATGAAAAATAACAAAAAAAAAACACAAAAAAACTACCTGGTAGTGGTGGATGCTCGGGTGTTCGCTTGAAGGTGCGGTGCGGGAAGGAAGCCGGAACAGAGAGACTAAAGATGGATGGAGGAGAGAGAGAGAGAGAGAGAGAGAGAGAGAGAGAGAGAGAGGAAAAGAGGGAGAGGGGCAGCCAGGCAGGGGCACAGCAGGCTGGGTGGGGACGAGTGTGAGTGAAAATGAAAAAAAAGAAAAAGAAAAATGGTCGGGTGGGGTCTCGGGTAGGGTTAAGGTTATATATATATATATATATATATATATATATATATATATATATATATATATATATATATATATATATATATCGAGCTCAAGCCAAGCCGAGCTTTATTCGAGCTTCGAGCCAAGCTCCCTCGTGCTCGAGCTTAGCTTGCTTTAGAACGAGCTTCTTAAATCGAGCTCGAGCTCGAGCTTGATTGAATTGGCCTACGAGCCAAGCTAAGCCGAGCTTAAACGAGACAAGCTAAGCGAGCTTTTTGAGCTAGCTCGGTTCATGTGAAGCTCTATCTAGAAGAAAAAAAAAGGCCATTCCACATCCCCTCAGCATATCAAATCAAATGAAAGTCTAGAAAATATTTTAACCATCAATTTTCTTTGTACATTGTGGCTCACCTGGTGCGTGAAATTGTATGAATTTTACGAAGAAAATATAATCGTCATTTTCCAATAATATGGAAAGCTCAGATCTCACACAAATGTTTTATATTTGTACGGTTGCCTATGTATGGATATGTATGGCTTTAACAAGTGTGGAACTAACAAGCCTCCTTTGGATTTTTTTTTATCATACAAGTTTGCCCAGTTGTGCAAGATCTGAGCCATTCATCTGGGGGACACATTAATAACAATGTGTTCGTAAAAACCTGCTATAGTTGATCAAGTAAACCGCACATGCCCGAAAAAACCAGATGGCTAAAGAAATGAATGGTAATTTCCATGGAATTGAATATGACAGTTATGATTTGGAACAAGATTTCATACTTAATCAAATATATCAACTAAAAAACCATGGAGTAGAAGTAGGGTTAACCATATTCCTTTGAGCCATGTGTTGGGCATCAATTGGGACACTCAACCACATGTGTAGTGATGGGCTGAGATTTGATTGTGTATGTGCCAGTGAGATATATGGGTAGGGCATACCAAGTTGTATGTGACTTGAATCAAACCGAGCACCTTGTAATCTAGGCACTAAAATAGTTGGATTATGACCAGATTTGTAAGGATTAGCTGAGTACTTAGCGACTGATTGACAAGGAATTGATGATTTGCGAATGGGAGGATTGGTCCTTTGGATGAGCTCTTTTCACCTTGAAAGGTGGGACTTTTTATTACCACAGTGATAGCTTTATAGCGTTTATCAACAAAGTAAACACTTAAAAAAAATATAAACTATAAGGCCAAGTTCAATTTTATTATCTTGAGTATAGATGCAATACAATTGGCAAACTAGTCAATAAAGCAAAAGAAATTACCAACATTAATTCATGCAGGCAAAGCGGTCGTGGATGCTTGACAGTCCTTTAAACCCGAAAGGTTAGGGGAGCAATCGTGAGACGATTATGGCTAATTTCGACCTATTACAGTGGTCTGCTGGACAAAAGTGGAGAGACCAAATTAAGCTACACTAATTAATCCTGATTTGTTGCAGTATTGCACTGGATAGAAGTAGAGAGACTAAACTAGGCTAAGTTAAGACGAAATGATTTGATAGGTATTGTTGAGCTAAAATAGAGATTTTTGTGTGTTTATACCTAGAGCCCTTTGTTCTCTGATGCTTTGATAGATTTTTATTGCTGGTGGCCTTGCATATGGTCCCTTGACTTTTAGAATTAATGGGCTGATTGGTTAGTGACCTTGACTTATTATGCTTTTAATTCAAGACGAGGCTAGCCAATCAACGTGTTGTTGTGTCTACTTATATTTCTATTTCTAAACGACATTTTCTTTTCAGTACACCGATGACGAGTTTCCACATGTATGTGGGCAATTATATCTCGTTGTGTGTCATTGTGTGTTACTGCCTTCATATTATGTTGGGTTATGCGTGCTCTTTTGACATTTTGCATAAGCATAACTTGTTTTTTTCTGGCCATATTGTGTTGCTAGAAAAATGATCGCTTCTAGAGTTTCGGTTGTGCGCACATCCCTGTTGTTATAGCTTTCCAGACGTGACACGCATCTTTGTGCTCTGTGAGTATCTTGTCCTGGTTTTCTAAGAATGTATTGGTATATGGTAGCATCTTAATGATTACAGTTGGTCATGACAAGTTGGGTGTAAACACCTTGCCGATCCAACAATGCAGACACACCTTTAAATGGTCAGACTTAATGATGAATGGCTTCAATCGTTGCTCCATATGTTCCTACATGGTAGATGCCTTTGGTTCACCTTCTCATTGATTCTCCCTCAACTAAGTGCTTAAAGATTAGTAACCATACACATTTTTAAGATTGGATGGAGAGGGCCAAAATTTTTCTTATTTATATACTTGGATCCCTTATCCATCATAGAAACTAAGTCTTACATAGACTCTGATTCTTTGCACATGTTAGCTTGTTCTAAATGCGGAGTTTTCTTTGATGATTGGGCCTTGAAACTTACAACCCATTTTTTTTTTCAAAATAAGAACTTCAGGCTAAAATAGTTTTATACACGTGCACACGCATGTGTATGTGTGCCTATAAGTCACCTTACGAAAGACATGCTAATATTATCTTCACTTGGTTCGCATGCTAAGTACCTTTTAAGAAAAACTTATTTTAATTAAATATCCTTTAATTTGAAAATGATTTTAATGGTCTCAATATTCAAGGAAACCTTTTCTTGTATACGATTTGAAAAATATCCTAATCACAACTTCACTTTACTAATGGACCATATATAAATCTTTATCAAATGAAACCAATAAAATCACTAGTGTGGATTTGTGAACGCTGCCCTCGGGCTTGACCCCATTCGGACACAGTCCGTCAAGAGGAGATAAGGAGAAAACTCATGCACTTGCCACTCTTTTGAGATATGATGCGAAGTGTTTATGATTTAATTTGGTTATTCCTCGTTTCTCTGATTACAATATCTTTCCAAGGTAGTCAGAAAGGGGTATATTTAAATTTTTGGAGTTTTCACCCACTGATCAGGCTCATTTATATCTATGGTCGGTTAGGGTTAATGAATTGACCTCGAGGTCGGGGAATTATGAGATCATCTGACCTAAAAGACTAATGGGATTGGCCTGTGATCACAAAAATTTGTATGCTAGAGGAAGGGGTTAGGTACCATTTTTTGCACGCACACCATGCAATCTCTACTTTACAGGGTATGCGACTTCTAAGGGAATTAGATTTACAGTAGCATTATATATCTAGCCATGCTTTGCATAGTCCTACATGAGTGGACTGGGCAGGCGAAAATAGAATAAATCTTAGCTTTATTACATGGAAATCAAGTGACCTCAGGCAAACAAACAAGATAAATAAAAAGATGTATAAATATAGAATATATAAAGATGGAGATGCTGGAATGTGTGGAATAGTTTACATTCTAAACTCGATTGAGATGTGAGAAAGAAATATGGAAGTCAGACACCTTTTTTTGTCCAAAAGGGATAGTCAGACATCCTTGATTCTGACCGTTCTCCTAAACTGATTGACTTTCTTTGAGAAGTTGCCTTTCTGAGTTTGATTTCACTGAGTTACACAGGATCTAGGCATCAATGTGTGAGTTTATGGACTTCCTAAATGACAGAGTTTCCTTTCCTAACTTGGTTTTACCTAGCCTTAGTCTCCTAAAGCCATTCACTCATTCCTAAGGCTTTTCCTCTCTTTTAAGGACTTCCCACTGTTGTTCTCCAAGTGTTGGGGGCAGAATTTATAGACCAAAATTGTCGGCTCATGATGGGCCAACTGTGGACACTTATGATATTGCATGTGCAGGTAGTCTAACACAACACCACACATTATGCGCAAGAAGCTTGGCGGAGCTTAGAATGAATTGCTAAGTCTTAGGGGGGGGGGGGGGGGGTCTCAATAAAACCACTTAAAAATTTATGCATAATTAAAATATTTACCAATTAAAATTTAATTAAGCAATTAACACTTAGGCTTCCAAGCCAAGTGGGTCCAAACAAATAGATTACAAATCATTCAACATGTTGAGTAACTAGTCTCTTTGTGATAATGAGCTTTTCTGTGTTTATGTGTAAACCATACAATCTCTAGCATACATGTAATCATGCGTTTATAATTCAACTAATTAAATACATAAGCATAATTAAAAAGAGATGCTCAAAGACAATAAAAAACACAACGATATGAGAATGTACAGAGAGATGAGCAGGAAAAGCTTAGATTAGCTCTAAGGCTGATCGTGTATATTTATAGAATTGTACAATCAATCTTTTACGATATTCTGGGAAACCAATCCCATGAATTGTGTAAGTAAAATTAGAAAAATATAAATGGGAATGAGTCAAATCCCATGATATAAGGAATCTGTTAGCGTGAAGATGGATCTGTTGAGATATGCATAGCTGGGTCAATCATACAGCTGTCTTCTCTTAGCCCCCCTCAAGCTCACGGAGGATAAGTCCGTAGGTTGAGCTTGTTACATAACCAAAGAAAGCGAGGACCCGGTAAGAACTTGGTGAATATATCAACAACTTGGTCTGAACCAGGCAAGTGGGAAAGAGTGATGGTGCCCCGAAGAACATGCTTGCGAATAAAATGAACATCTATGTCAATATGCTTCGTGTGGTTATAAAAGACGGAATTTTTAGACATGTGGTTTGCACTTATACTGTCACAAAGAAGTAATGGTGGTGCTCGCAATTTGATTCCAAGCCGTCGAAGAATATGAAGATACCAAAAAACCTCGGTGGTGGTTCTCGTGAGAGCTCGATATTCTGCCTTGGCACTAGATCTAGAGACCGTGACTTATTTCTTAGCACCCTAGGAGAGGAGATTAGGGCCTAGGTATACAACATCGCCTGTAGTAGAGCGATGGCTGTCCCGACAGCCGGCCCAATCAGCATCGGAAAAAGCACGGAGAGTCAGATCCGGGGATTTGTGGAAATGAAGCCCATAAGAAAGTGTGCCTTTAACATATCTAAAGATTCTCTTGACGGTAGTGAGATGAGAGAGGCACGGGTGCTGCATAAATTGGCAAATGTGGTTAACAGCGTAAACGAGATCAGGGCGAGTCATGGTCATGTACTGGAGAGAGCCTACCATTTGCCGATACAGGGATGGATCGGGCAGAGGGTCAAGTGCATTTATAGAGAGTTGAAGGCTAGCTTCTAGCGAACTTTTGATTGGTTTGATCCCAGAAAGACCAAACCACTCAGGTAGAGTAAGATCATAGTGAGTCTGAGATAGTATGAGAGTAGTAGAAGAACAGCTTACTTGCATTCACAAAAAGAAATGAAGATCGCCCAAATCCTTCATATCAAATTGTGCGGATAGACATTGAATGAGACGCTGAATAAGAATCTCATTTGTGCCAGTGAGAATAATGTCATCGGCATAAATGAGAAGAATGATAATTTGATGCGCTTGTTGCCAAATAAAAAGAGAGGTATCATGGGGGCACCCATGAAAACCAAGCTGAAGAAGAAAAGTAGTGAATTTTGTGTACCATGCCTGGGGTGCCCGCTTAAGGCCATAAAAAGCTTTGTTGAGATGATAAACATGAGATAGATAAGTCGAGTCAACGAAATCCTGCGGCTGTCGTAGATAGACCTCCTGTAAATCGCCATGGAGGAATGCGTTCTTGACATCGAGTTGTTGAAGAGGCTAGCCAAGAGATTGAGCCAAGGAAAGAACAAGACGAATGATCCCATATTTGACCACTGGGCTAAAAGTTTCTTTGAAGTCAAAACCTTGGCGTTGATTGAAGCCTTTCACAACTAAGCGAGCTTTATACCGCTCGATAGAGCCGTCTGCATTGTGCTTGAGCTTGTAAACCCATTTACACTCGACAACATTCATAAAGGGTGTGAGTGGGACAAGAGACCAGGTAGAGTTATGTTGAAGGGCAGCAAACTCGTCTTCCATGGCGCGAACCTAGTTCGGATCAGAGGCGGCTTCCTTATAGGTGGAGGGCTCCGACGGGTGATCCTGCATGTGAGCAATAAGGGCCAACGGAACAGGATGTCGAGTAGTGAGAAGTACCTTTAGTTTGCGAGTGCCATCACAATGACGGGTCACCATGGGATGAACAACAACAATGGGCGTAGTCTTAGGGTCGAGCGGAACAGGTTCAGCAGTAGGTGACTGAACAGGCTTGATAGGAGGAGTCATGGGTTCAGCAGCGACAGACGAAGGCAGTGAGGTGGAGATAGGTTCCATGGACACTAGCGCGTACAGAATGTGCGACAGAAAATGTAGGGCGACGGCTGACCGGATTCCCCAAACCGGTTGACCGGATTTGGACCCGATTGACCGGATTTCGCAGTTCTAATCCTGTATTTTTAGTCAACCTTAAAAAATTATATCTCCTTCGTTATAACTCCGATTGATGTGATTCAATAGCCATATTAAAGCTTGATGAGTCTAGTTTTATATTAAAAAATATAAAAAATAAAATAAATAATATAATTAGGTTAAATTTAGAAATATTTAGAAACTATTTGAAAAATTATTGGTTTCTAATAACGTATACTTCTAAAATTTTATTAATTTTATAAATATCGGAGTGCGCTAAAATTTTGTACAATGAAAGTATACTTGATAAGGAATTAATATAAAAATTATAAAAATAATTGATTAGTTATAAAGTTTCAAAAATATTGCCCAGATGATGCGTACTTCTTTGCTAAATTTTTCAGAATTTAAGTTAATTTTATCTACTCAGGTTTACGTGAAGTTATGAATTTTTGAGCCACTAGTTTCCAATAAAATTAAGGATTTTATTCTTAAACATTTTCTTACAACTAAACCTAAAGCCACGGCCCCGATCGGTGACCGTTAAATGAACAATGTATCATAACCGTCGATGGTTGCATTCGAAATGCAAAAAACCCTGTCCATAGGTAAATCACCACTACGTTCACCTATCCCATGGCTTAGATCATCCCATATACCTCCCGGTGAGCCCCAATAATGGAAAACAACCTCCTATAGGGTTATAATACAAAATGTTTGGTTGTTAGGGCCATTTGCACCAATTTATATGCTATAAATAGAGTCTCTTTGGAGCTTTCTCCTCAAATCCAATTTTGCCCTAGAAAAGAGATAAAGAAGAGGAGAGAAAGAGAGGAGGGAGAAAATGGTGAGGGAGAGAAGGAGTTGGGGTTACGGTCGCTGGATTCTCTTCGATGAGCACCGTAGCTACCGAATACTTCGTCGATTTTCCCTTCACTTGCGATTTGAGGTAACAAAATCTCACCAAACCCTTTGATTTCTCACCAAAACCTGAAGTCCTAAAGCCCTAACCTTTATGATTTTGCTTCATTCTGTTTTCTATTTTTTTTTTACATTAGGGTTGAAACCCTTTCATTTTCTCCGAAAATTAGAAAACCCTAACCTTAGGGCTTGTTCATGCTAGAATTTAGGAGCGGCTCATATTATTTGTTGAGCTGTAATTGAGCTCGACCTTTTGTAAATTTTGTTGTACACAGATCTCGGGCCTTGATTCGTTGAGTCAATTAAGGGGTTTCCCTAATTCAAGGCATGTGAGATTTTCTCCAAATCCCAGCGTTCGGGATGCCTTCGAATCGCGGAATTTCGGCTATAAGGTGAAGATCTACCCCAAGCTTGTTTTCGGTAATTACTAGTTAATGGTTGTTTAATTGTGTTGAATTTTATTTATTTTATTTTATAAATGCTAGAAATTATTTTAATAATATAATTTATTTGTAAATTAATGATGTGCTTATAACATGTTTGATGAAATGCCTCGGTTGCAGTTGGGTGAAAACATACTTGATGAATTGCTTGAGTGATATGAGAAACATGATATTATAGTTCATTCGTGCTTTTGTTGGTTTATAATGTCCTGTGTCATCCGGGCTACGTCATTGGATCGGTTAGACTAGTCCGTCGAGCCAGGTGCATTAATAAATTGGGTGATAATGTTTCCTATAATTGTGCTATTAATGTGCTTTGTTGTAGTAAATTCATGGCTGTCTGGATTAAGCTCTGACAACCTTTTGACTAATGTACTATCTATCATTCGATTGACAGTTACGAGCCCATTCGATCAACTAGATGGAACACGGTCGACCAATAGGGACCACTATCGGTTTGTCGCGGTCTACTTAGGTCGACTGAATAGGTTCCATTCAGAGTTAATCGTTATTATGTTTGATTGATTGAATCACACTCTATTGAATTTAGAATACCGACATTACCAATGTATAGTCCACTTAAAACCGTATTGCGATACGATCTCCAAGTCTCATGAGCCAGGCATGATAGTATGGGACGCCGTGTCTGAGCTCTCGGCGTACGTTGGGGTGATGAGCCTTCCCGTAGTGACAAGTGAGCATTGACAGAGGTGACAAATCGTTGTTCGAATAGCCCTTGTGACAAATGTGACCCTGGCAGATGTTAGTGTGCCTGTGCATTGTTCAAACAACTCGGGCATGTATTGGTTTAGTTTTGATTGATTAGCCAGTACTTCTGAATTGATTAACTGTATTTGATATATGGGTGACGAGTCCTTCCGCTTTGATTTGGGCGTGGCTGACGAGTCACGACCAGACCATGCTTTCATGGAAGGATTTTTAACTTCAGATCGAGGGGTTACTGGCGATGATTGGCAACGCATCGCAGGGAGCCAGATGGTCCCAACTAGACTTGTTATATAATAAGGTATTCTAGCTTCATCAATTTACTGTACGAATTGGACTAATAAATACTTGGATAACCATGCATATCATGACATACACTTGTGGAGGATGTGTGGGTGCCTGGTTGCTTGATGTGGCATCAGTGCTACCTTTTGTGTCCTCATGTGATCCCCGGGACATGCATCTGAGTACGCACATTATAACATACATGCATTTAATCAACTCATTTATGAAATGTATTGTTTTGTATCTTCATTGTTTGCGTCTGCTTGTGTGCATAACATGTGTAATTTGATTAGTATTTGTGCGTTAGACATAACCAGCTTATGAGTAGTGTATATATATATATATATATATATATATATATATATATATATATATATATATATATATATATATATATATATTATGAACTTGCTCATATCTAAAATATCCCGAGTATAATTTTGGGGATATTTCTTCACTATGTTGGCATTTGACGCCTTCCATTTGACATATGCAGATGATTCCAGTATAGAACCGGATTGTGGTGCATTTAGAGCATTCTTGTAGTCTTATAACATTATCCCTTTGGTAGTGTACTTCCCTTCCTTTTACTTTTATTGCGATTCATATAATTCTCATATGGGCTTACACTGCGATTGAACTGTACCATTTTAGGTGTTGGTCTTTATTTCTGAATTTAGTTATCTCCACCTTGCTTTAATCCGCTAATTGAAATGCGCTACTCTGATTATCTAAGTATGGAATGAATGTAAAACTGATTAAGGAAACACGTGGGTGCTTTTCTCACATGTGGCATTCCTAAATAAGCATTTTATTAAGTAACACTCGTCAAATCGAGTGTACCCAAATACTCGATTTTTCGAGGTGTTACATGAATTACTTCCATCAATGTCTGACTGCTTTTCAAACTCTTAATCACGAACGCCCACGAATAAAAAATGAAATAGCAATCATTATCTTTAGTGAATTGAGAGACACTTAAAAGATTCTTCTTGATGTTATGAACAATAAGGACTTGATTAAAGCAAAGCGAAGTAGGAGGTAAAGAGAGATTGCCCATGTGAGAAATAGGTAAACCAGTCCCATTGCCAATCATAACGGAATCAATGCCAGAGTAAAGAGCCATACCTTCCATCTTGGATGTATCAACGGTCATGTGATTTGTGGCACCCGTGTCAGGATACCATGCAGGATCAGTCAGGTCGGTCATGTGCATAGTAGCAAAGGCGTTCACCGAGTCACCAATGGTCAAATCTGGGGCAAACGGTTATTGGCCTTATAATAGGGATGGCCACACCGATAGCAATAGACATTTGCAGAATCAGTGGAGGTCATGCTATGAGAAGGAGAGCACATCCATGTCGACCATGGGAGCCACGACCACCACGATGGGAGGGTTGGGTGCTAGAAGAGTGGCCATCGCCTCATCCACCTCCATAGTAGCCATGTCTGCGAGGGTGCCGACCTCCATTGGTGGAACGTCAGCGGATACATGAAGTGTACATCGCAGCCAGTTGCTCCAGAGTCGGCCGGACAGCTTGTAGATGAATTTCAAAATCAAAGAGAGTGATGACGACCTCATCGACAATAGGGAACTCTTTGGAGAGATTAATGGCTACTACTATCGGATCGAATTATGAGCCAAGGCCCCAGAGGATCCACATGATGAAGTCATCATCATCAACGGGCTTCTCAGCACTTGCGAGCGCCTGGGCAATAGACTTTGCCTGATGAACATAGTCTAAAACCGGAAGGGCTCCCTTTGAAAGAGACTGGAGCTCTGACTTCATTTGTTGGATACGAGATCTGGTGAGTGTGTCATATAGAACCTCAAGAGTATGCCAGATCTCAGCAGAAGTCTCACAAGAACTTACTTGGGTAACAACAGATTCAGACAAGGAGTTGGTGATCCACGCCAACACCATTTGATCCAAACGGATCCACTGAAGGACGGTGGGGGAGTCGTCGACTCCTTCAAGGTGGGTGGTGGTGCCAAGGACGAATCTAAGGGGACCATGCGAAAGAAGGACGAGAAGGACTTATGTCTTCCATGGGAGGTAATTTGAGGATTGAAGTTTGATGGAGAGTTCTCGACGGATGGCTTTGACTACCGGAATGGAGGGACACCCATCACTTTCGGTAGAGGTAGCAAATTGAGATTGAGAAGCATTGGCAGAGGAAGTCATGGTTGTTGGTGTCTCTGATACCATGTGAGAATGTACAGAGAGATGAGCAGGAAAAGCTTGGATCAGCTTTAAGGATGATTGTATGTATTTATAGAATTGTACAATCAATCTGTTACAATATTCTAGGAAATCGATCTCATGAATTGTGTAAGTAAAATTAGAAAAATATAAATGGGGAATGAGTCAAATCCCATGATATAAGGAATCTGTTAGCGTGAAGATGGATCTGTTGAGATATGCATAGCTAGGTCAATCATACAACTGTCTTCTCACAATATTGTGGTTCAATTTTCCTACTCCACTCCCAGCTGATGTACTCTTCCCTCGAGTGTACCGGATTATACTATCTAAGAGTTTTCAATAGGTTCACTTTAAAACCTTTACAATTGATTTTTCATAAGTTCACCAAAAACCTCGATCCTACACAAGAATTGACTCCCTCAGAGTTTTAGTTGATTTTCTATCGGTTAACCAACAACCACTAACGATTATAATTCAAGGCCCTACATTTTTCTCCCGCTACAAGGACTAGCATGTATGCACCTGTGTCTGGTGAATTCGGTCCTACACAAGAGTCTAGGTCCTACACAAAAATTTATTTGAGTTTGACAATTAAACTCTATACTCAATCCTATACAAGGAAGGAGTGTGAATGGACTATAAATAATGACAACCTTATTTGTCGGATTGGGCCACTTTTAATGCGCCTTTTTGAGATGCTTGATTGATGCTTTCTCATGCTTCAATAAGCTTCTCATTGCTCTCCCAAACATTGATGCCGAATGCTTCATCTCCTTTGATCAACTACCTTGAATTTGATGCTCCTTTGAGGTGACTAAATTACTGGGAGTGAGTTTAAATCTCCTACAACTAATTCCTACAACTAATGGGAAGTATGTTGCAACTAGGGATTCCACTAGATGAGTCTCTAATAGGGTTTAGACAAGGTTTTATTTATATTCTTAGTGTTTAAACTCTAGAGAATGAGAGAAATCAAGTTCATCTTTATTTGAGCTTGGAATGCTCTATTATTTGATGAATCACAAGGAAGATGACTTAAATTTCTTAGGATTAGAGCCTCTATGGTTATGGAGTTGTGGTGGCTTCTAATGCACTAAAAGTCCATCAAAATGCCTAAGAAATGAATGCTATATATATATATATATATATATATATATATATATATATATATATATATATATATATATATAAAGATTTGTAATGGTAAAAAAATGGGTAGAAATTAAATGGCATCCTCAATTGGTCAACCGAGGGCTTGAATTGATTTTCAGGAAAAAAACTCACTGGACTATTTTTTAACGGTTTGACCAGTTGAGGTCGACCGATCGAGGTCGATCGAGGATATGCTCGATTGATCGTTAGCTACTGTTTTGGGCAGTTCAGTTTACAACAGCTTTGGGTCCTCTAAGGCCTTACTAATTATGATCATTTAGGGATCCTAAGGCTAATGGAAGACCAAATAAGGTTTACCTATTAAGGTTCGATCATCTAGAGGCTAAGTTATTTTGGACCTAAGATTAGGGTCACCAAGGAAAATCTGATTTACCCGTTCTTCACTCTTTGATGCTCCAAGTCTTCAAGTGTCTAACGTTTTTAGCTTCTAAGGGCTCAACCGACTAACTGACACATAGACACATGTGATTGACGAATAAGGTGTACAAACAAGTGCATTAGCAACTTATTGATTTTTGCCATGTAAGATTTGTAAGAAGAGATCCTGATTTGTGGTAGGTGGAAAGAGTGTTGGGTGGCCATCGGCTCATGACAAGCATACAACTTGTTATTCTCGCATTTTCAATTTAGCGATATTTCCACAATGTTTTGTCCTTTGTCTTCATTCTTTCTGGGATGATTTCAAGCTATATCGTCGTGGTCGGGTTATCCAAACTGTTTACTATCCTTGAAAATTACACCTAGTTTTTCGCTTCACAATTCACATGAAGGACTGGTAGAGTTCGAGTAAATTGGACATCTAGATTTAGTTTATACAAATCACCAAAATGAATATACTAATCATATTAAACAAATTAAATCTACAATTACCAAATTAAAAAATATAACCTTACGTATCAAGTTTATGAATATTAATTAGATTACATGAAATGGTTGAAACATAAAATATATTAATTAAATCTAAATGATGCCCAGTGCTTAAAACTAATCATTAGGTCCCCACTACTTCTACTTTTATTTCGATCTCATTCCTCATCTGGATAGTTTCCTCGTCTTAATGTAGAGTTCAAGTTAATAAAAATCTTGCATGGATTTAGAAACATGAACAATAATATTAGAGTTAATTTACAAAATATTATGAGGTAAATTAGTAAGATTGATTTCGAAACATGCAAAAGTAAATCTTTTACTTTTCTTTTCGAATCATTCCTTGCACTTTGGGTAGTTACTTTTTATTTTTGTTCATTCTTTTTATAGAACCGACACCTTAGGTCTTCTTGCTATTTCTTTAATTCCTGCATTCTCATGTGAAAAGATGTTAATAGATGATGAATCTTTATTTGATTGTTTCCCTTTCTTTTTATTGTGTTTAATGGACTCTCTGATGCCATATGTATAGATAGTTCCCTTCTTACTTTTATTTACTCTCTTCTTGCTTGAACATATTGGCCAACTAATTAAGGGTTACTTATTTTTATGTGTGTTATAATGAATCTTAAATTGACCAAATTCTTGGGGCGAGGTGAATAGGATGAAGTGGACCATAAATTTGTCACCTATGCTCATGTTCAACGTTTTTAATTTGGCAACAAGAAATGTCATTTTCAAAATGTGATTGTGAATACCACAAATCTCATCATTTTTCATGGTGGTAAGTTGAGTAATTAAGGTACCCATTAAAGATTTCTCAATGGAATTGAAGCATTTTTCTACATTTTTTAGATCCGTCTTTACATAGGAGGAATCATCTAGTAGGCTTCTAATATTCTTTGTAATAGTTATGCAAAGTCTTATCTTTTACAAAAGTCATTTGAATAGTGTAGGGATCAGTGGACCAATTTTGATAGTAAGATCTATGTCCAAGACTCCTGATGTAAACTGCACTTGCTTAAGCTAGTTAGAAAAATTTGATCCATTAAATATTGAAAATTTTGATGCATAAATATATAATGAAGTGGGTGCGGGAATTGAAGTAGGATACATAATTTAGTATATATTTTATGAGTTAGAGCAATAAACTAGAGTGCTTTCATTAATGTCTTTAGAGAGTAATTTGGAAAATCATTAGAACTCTTTCTTTGAGTCAAAATTGTGATACATTACTTGTCCACTTGATATTGCCTCATGAATCTATCTTGATAATGCACCCTTAGAGTTAGTGGACCGATCTAAAATGAGGTGCATACCAAAATATCATGTCCTAATCACATTATCTTAAATACAATAACTGCACCTTTAGACCAAGCCTTGCTTTCCATGATAGGTGGTTGGGAGTGTTTTATCATCACCATTATCCTATGCTTGATTATGGTGCAAAGAGCATTTTAAAGTAATCCACAAAACCTTTGATTTATATTAATTGGGCCCACTTTAGTACCCTACCACACAAATACAAAACCTTAGATTCTGGATTAACCATGATGTGATCACGAACGTGATCATTTCTCTACTTCTCAAGATCCATGAATATATATCCTGTTTGATTTTCTCGAGAAATGAAAATACCTTAGAAATAACTCATTATTACTTCTTTACCCCTTTTGAAATTCGGTGAATTCCTACCTCGAAAACTACTCCAAAAGAAGTAGTTTAAAATTATGGGCCCCACTGTGATATATATGATATATCCGCTCCGTCCATTAGTTTTAATTGAATATTTTGAGACATGAGCAAAAAAATTAGGCAGATCCAACATTCAAGTGGCCCACACCATAAGAAACAGTGGTAGGAAGAAGTTTTTAACTATAAGTGTTTGGATTCCCTTTTTCCTTAGGTGTGGTCCACTAAAGGATTGGATTTGACTTATTTTTTGGTTTATGCCCTATGTTCATTTGGCAAAACAGATGAATGATGTGGATAAACCACATATATCACGGTGGGCCCCACCTATATTTCACTATTCTCCTTCATTTTAGCAATAGAAAAGTAGGAGTCAAATCATACATTAGAAAAGGAATAGTAAATATCCGGAAATAATCATTATACATTTACCGTGCATTTACATGAGAAATGGAAAATCAAACAGGCCTCACCACTCATCCAATCGAATCATATACCACTGAGAAATTAGGGCCATGGGGGATACCCTTTGCATCATGTGAATGGATGGGTGTCCGCAAAGTCCAAGCAGTAAAGATCCAAAGCCTGAAAGGAGGACTCATCTGTTCAATGCTACATAGGCATCATGCTCTGCTATGTGTACTTAAGTTAATAGGCCACAAGATAAGGGTTCAGTACCAACCACACATTCAAACTGATTGGTTCCAATTTCATCACATGACCTCTCAGGGTCAAAGGTTTTTTTTTTTTTTTTTTTTTAATTTCTCGGTCAGTCATGCAACCCACCCACCCAGTCAAGCACGCAACACACCCACCCAATCAGTCATGCAACGCACCCACTGGTGCTGTCAGCAGCGGGAATTTCACGGTGATGGGTTTCGAGACCGAGACCCCTGAGGCAAGGCCCCGAACCCTCTTATAGCATGCCCTCTTATGGACACTCATAGTACGGGTCCATCATGTGATGAGATTTGGACGATTGGACCACATCATATTTGTGATAGCAGCCAGATGGTCCTTCCACACCCCCACACACAAAGCTGTCCAGATGGATGGCACCTAGATCATGAATGTTGTTCTTATTGACGGTCCATGTTTGTCAATAAGAATTGCATCCTGATGAACATCCCAAATCTAGTCTAGATGGATGGCCTAGATCTCATGGGAGAAGTCCACCAATGGGCTGTTCAAAACTAACAATGGAGGTGTCCTGATGGATGGTCGGATCTGGCCAACAGAAATGTCCAGATGGACAGTCAGATCTGATGCATGTGAAAAGTCCAGATGGACGGTCAGATCTCCAAAGAACTAGAGGACTAGATCAATCTATATATTAGAATCGATAGGACAGATTCCTATGGATATAGGACCTGTAATAGGTGGAAGGACAAGATGTCAACCCATTCAACCACGACCTCAATGGTCTGAACCCCGGTACTGCACCGGGCGTGCCTTGTTTGAATCGATTTCTTTTGACTACAGTGGACCCGAATTTCAATAGTAGGGACACAATGCAACAAAGAACTCTGTGGGGCCCACGGTTATGTGTGTGTGACATCCATTCTGTCCATTTGCTCCAAATCATGTTAAGACGTGGACCCAAAATAAGGCAGATCCAGAACTCAAGTGGGCCATGCACCCGGCTCACATCAAAGGGAAAGTGGGGATGTGGACACCTAAACTGCTTGGGGCCCACCGAAGTCTTGGATCAGTCTGATATTTGTCTTTTCGCTTCATCCTATGGGATTCACCTTATGAACGGTTTGCATGGAAAGTAGACATCACGGTGGGTCCCAGGAAGGTTTCAATGTTGGGACCTCCCATTCCCACTGTTCCCTTTCTTGTGGCCCACTTGAGTTGTGGATCGGCCTGATTTTTAGGCTCAAGCCCTAACATCAACTGATGAAAATGATGAACCGAGTAGATTTAACACACACGTTACGGTGGGCCCCACAGAACTTTTTGTTGCTTGGGCTCCCCACAGGATTGAAATTAGGCCAGGCCAACCTCAGGATTTAAGTTCATGCCCAAGATTGGACAATCACAGCCATAAAGATTGTTGGACCAGCTTAGGCTGAGTATAAAAAAGCTTGTCAAACCTAAAGAGAGCCCACTATGGTTTTTTATCCGGCTTTAGACAATAGCCCACATTAAGCCTTACAAGCCCGACATGGGACCCACTAGTGACTCTTGTTGGGCCAAGCCCGACGGACGATTTGGTAGCGACCCCTAAGTACAGACCGCTGGCTGGTGTTGAAAAAGCTTTGTGAGCTCCACCATGATGTATGTGTTTTATCCATGCCGTCCGTCCACTTTCAGCTAATTTTAGGACATGAGCCAAAAAGTTGAGGCAGATTCAATTCTCAAGCGGACTGCACCACACTAAACAGTGGTGATTGAACAGCCACGGTAAGAACTGATGTTTGTTTTCTCTTCATCTAGGTCCGTGTGACCTAATCGATTGGGTGGATGAAAAATAATCATTACAATGGGTTGGTTTTTAACGGTGAGTGTTCAATCACCACTATTTCCTATGGTGTGGTTCACGTGAGATTTGGATCTGTCTTATTCTTTTGGGCTCACATAAAATGAGCTGAAAAAAATAGATAAACAGTGCGGATAAAACACATACATCGTGGTGGGACCTGTAGAGCTTTTGCAGTACCAACGTGGCTCAGGAGCAGTCACTGCCGACTTCAGGGAATCAGATTCGGTAGCGACCGACGTGGGTGCTGGAAAAGCTCTGTGAACCTCACTATGATGTATACGTTTTATCCACGCTATTTATCTATTTTTTTAGCTCTTTTTTCGGACACGAGCAAAGTTAAAATAAATAATAATAATAAAATATAAAAAAATAACCCAAATCTCAGGTGGACCACACTATAGGAAACAATGGTGATTTTACGGTCACCACGAAAAATTTCCCAAGGCCTACTGTGGTGTTCATTTGCCAACTAGCCTGTTGATTAGGTGGTGAAGGGGGGCCTGTAAAAAGTTTTTAATGGTGGTTGTACAATAACCAATGTTTTCTGGGGTTGGTCCCACCTGAGATTTGGATCTACTTCAATTTTGGGCTCATGCCCTAAAATGAGCTGGCAAAATGGGTGGAGGGTGAGGATAAAACATATACATCATAGTGGGGCCCACGGAGCTTTTCCAGCACTGACCGGGTTAGTACTGGAGGGGTCACTACCGAGTCCAGACGTCTGACCCTCTAAGCCCATTGACAGCCTCCTTCCAACTCGTGCATAGTGTTGACGTCCGTGGCAGTGTAATTTAGAAGAGTTGTTTGGTACTTATCAAGAGTATTAACTATCCGTACACATGTAGACAGCTAGGGCTGTAAATGGTCGGGTTCGGGCGTGGGTTTAGCCAAAACCAGACCCGCCCATTTACTAAACGGGTCTGGGTCCAAATTTTATACCCAGACCCTTTTACTAAATGGGCGGGTCTGAGTCAACCCATTAGACCCATTTATAAATGGGTTCGGGTCTAGTAGAGGGAGATCCACCCAGACCCATTTATAAATGGGTCGAGTCTAATGGGTCCGGGTCTGGATGAAGTATGGAAGCATTTTACAAGACTTAAAACCGGGTCTGGACAGGTCTGGGCTGGATGGGTCCCTTGAAACATAGACCAAACCTGCCCACTTACTAAGTGGGTTGGGTTGGGTTGGGTTGGGTCGGGTTGGGTCGAGTCGGGTCGGGCCGGGCCTAATATAAAGGGAACCAGACCCAGACCTGTTTAGCAACTGGGTCTGTTCTTCGACCCAGACCCGTACCATTTAACAAATGAGTCGGGTCTAAATGGGTTGGGTCCGGGTACCCGCTCGGGTCCGCTGACCCATTTACAGCCCTATGGACAGCTGATGTTCTAATGCTACTCAAATTGTGGGTCCCACTGTAGGTCAGCCATATACCAAAAACTAGACTAATTAGTCAATTATATCCTCTGATTAACAGATTTTTCCCCCTAATGTAACACTGCTTTCACATTAATTCAATTGCATATGTAACTTATCTTTAAATTATAAGGCATAGCAGGGTATAATCCCTCAAGGTCGAGACAATGACTCTTTAGCCCATTAGCGCTAGAGCCGAGCTAAGGCTAGGGCTTGAGGTCTAGGGTTAGGCCAGGCGGCTGTCTTCAATTTAGCCTTAGCCTAGCATAACCCTAGACCTCAAAATTGGTGGATGGTGAAAACAATGCACCGTCCAAAATGGCTGAAGTCTAGGGTTTCCCCCTAATGAGTTGGCAAAATGGGTGGACGGTGAGGATAAAACATATACATCATAGTGGGGCCCATGGAGCTTTTCCAGCACTGACCAGGTCTGTACTAGAGGGGTCACTACCGAGTCCGGACGTCTGACCCTCCAAGCCCATTGGCAGCCTCCTTCCAACTCGTGCATGGTGTTGACGTCCATGACAGTGTAATTTAGAAGAGTTGTTTGGTAGTTATCAAGAGTATTAACCATCCGTGCACATGTGGACAGCTGATGTTCTAATGCCACTCAAATTGTGGGTCCCACCATATATAAAAAACCAGACTGATTAGTCAATTATATCCTCTAGGTTAGTAGATGTTTTCCCCCTAATGTAACACTGCTTTCACATTAATTCAATTGCATATGTAACTTATCTTTAACTTATAAGACATAGCTAGGGTATAATCCATCAAGGCCTGGGACAAGGACTCTTTAGCCCATTAATGCTAGAGCCAAGCTAAGGCTAGGGCTTGAGGTCTAGGGTTAGGCCAGGCTGCTGTCTCCAATTTAGCCTTAGCCTGGCCCATTTTGCCACCTGTAATGAACTCGACTTTCCTTACTTCCCACCATCATTGATGGAGGGAGTCTATGCAACGAAAAGCTGTGAGGCTTATATTTATGCTTGTGTGATATCCACTTGACCATCAATTGCGACTAGCTTATGTTAGGATATGATACTAGCAATGAGCCGGATTCATTACTCAATTGGGCCACATTTAAAAGAGACAAGGGGCACGCTTAAGCCTCTAATGGTACTGAGAAGTTATGCGGCCTGCAGTGATGTCTGCATAACATCCACATCATCATTCAGTTTAGGATGTAAGCCCAACAATGAAGTAATTCATAACTCAACAAGGCCATGACAAAGGAAACAAGGGACACTCCAGTGTCATAGTTGGTACTACTACAAGCTTGTTTTTTGGGCAGATAACAGGAGGCTGTGTGGCCCACAATGATGACGGTGTGATATTCATTTCATCCATCTACTGCGACCATCTCGTGTTAAGACATAAGCCCAACAATGAACCAGATTCAAAACTCAGTTGGACGATACTAGAGGAAATAACGGACCTGCTCCAATGGTAGGGTACCATGGGTACAATGCAGATGTGGGGCTCACATGTGTATCCACACCATCCAACCCATTCATCAAATGGGCCACCTTAGCAAAAGCCCTACCACCAAAAACTCAGCCCCATCCGAAACTAAAGTAGGCCACAAAAAGGGGTATGAGCTGTGATGAATCACAGCTCGCTTACCCTTATAATTTCAAAGTGGCCCATCTGAGTCTCCAAACACAGTGAATTTTGGCCTGACCCTTCACATGGACTGCATGTATGAAAATTCCAATGCCCTCAAGTATACGTACACAACTTGGTGAACTCTCCTTCTCAGTATAATCTCCATTGTTTGGCCCATCTGAGTTTTGGATTACACAATCTTTTGGGACTAGAGTTCTTCAGAAGCATCTTATGGACGGGTTGATTCCGTGAACACATGACTGAGAATGACATCTTCCCGGTACCACCTTAAGCTTACTGTACCAGTACTACTGTACGCCCAAGGATCAAATGGGGATGGGATGCCAGCCATTCAAACTTTCCTGGGGCCATCATGATATTTATATTCTAATCCATTCAATACATAACGTGATTAACACACGGGATGACGGGAAAATACAAATATCAGCATGATAAAAAAAAAAAAAAAAAAAAAAAATCGATTGTCTCAAAGAAGATTCAGTGGGACTTGGATTTGGTAATTACCCCGGTACTGTGGGCCCCACCATGATGTATGTGTTTTATCCATGCCGTCCATCCATTTTGCGAGCTCGTTTTAGGGTATTGGATAAAAAACGAGGAAGACCCAAATCTCAGGTGGACTACACCACAAGAAAAAGTGGTGATTGAATGGGCATCATTAATAAAAACCTTTTGCGGCTACAGAAGTTTTGGATCAAGCTGATATTTGTATTCATGCTTTAGAATGATATGGAAATATGAATGGACGGCATAGATAAAACATATGCATCATGGTAAGGCCCACAGCAATGACTCGGTACGGAGGGTCACTACATGATCTGAGTCTGCTTCAGTACCAGTGGTGTGTCCCACTCAAGTTTTGAACTAGCCTAGTTTTTGATTTTGAGTTTTAAAATGATCTAGCGAAGCGGATGGACGGAGTGGATGTCACATACATATATCATGTTGGGCCCCACAAAGCGTTTTGTTGGACGGACTCCCTCCAAGCATACGAGATTTGAATGTATCGTGAGATGAGAAAGGTATACGAGAAATAGGCAAGAAGTAGATCTGTACTTGTATGGGATGAGAGTGTGATAAAGTGGGGAACAAGCCAACGGCTTCTGCGACTCAAGCGATTAAAAGGCCCATGTGGCCACCATGTGAGATTTCGCAAAGGCATTGCTCAGACCTTTTTTCCAAGTGGGCCCCACCATCTTCCGCATGCTTTCCGGATCCTGCCAATCTATCTTTTTGTAGTCCCTTGTGAAATGGGGAAAAAAGAAAAAAGAAAAAAGAAAAAAGAAAAAAAAAGGAGAGGTCCATTCCTGCGAGTTCACTACCATTTTTTTTTAGTATACATCAATCCAGGCCGTCCAAAACGTGGGGCCTATCACTTTTCTAAGCCAGCCTATAACCTCTGATGACTAAATGAACATAACCATCCAATTGGTGGACATCAAATGGGTAGTAGTCAATATTCAATGGGTAAGATCAGAAGGTCAAAAAATTCTGATTAGTGTAATTTTTTAGTAATGCTCCGGTGGGCCCATGATTTAGAATGAACAGTCTAGATCACCACCGTACATGAATTCCAAGTGTATGGTGGTCGTGCCACACCCGTTAAAAAGATGGTGGTCAACGCACATAGTAGTCTACCCAGTGCCATTTTAGCAATTGAACGGTTCAAAATCACTTAGAATCATGACCCATCTCTTAATTTGTATTGGATGTGACGAAAGGAGCTTAAAACTCAAGATCCATCACCTATTAAACTTCAAATAAAATAAATAAATAAAGGGACCCATTTCCTTGGATATATTGCCAGTTGAAACAAAATCATTGCTACCAATTTCCTCTGCTACATTAGCATTAGGAAAATTAATTCCCAAAAAGCAAGAAAAGGCAAAAGAGGGATAATTGTAAATACCTCCCTCCAGTTTTGGCACTTGTAAACAAGTCCACCTATGGCTGGATTGTTGCGAGTATGATAATCTCCCCCTCCAGGTCACAGATTTGCTGTATATTCATCATGCTGTTTATTAACGCTGTTACCTTTGAAAATTTGACTGTTATATCGAGCGCTGCACAGGAGTCAAGCTAGCTCGGTTGCTTCGCTTGACTTGGTTCAAACCAACTTGGTTTGGACAATGGGTTCAAACCGAGTCAAGCCAATTTTTTTTTCAACTCAAATTTGTTTGAGCCGAGCTCAAGTTGAACCTGGCTTTATTCGGCTCGACTTGAAGCTCGGTTTGTATTGAGTCGATTCGAGTTTGACTTGACTCAACTGGTTGAAAATGGAGGTTGTTGAGTCCTCAATTGGAAGAGAGCAAATTAGAAATAAGAGGAGAATTTTTTTATGCAAGGAAGTGGAATAGTAGTCAGGGGTGTTAATAGATCTAAAGTTGCCTTCGAAGGCCCGAATTTTGAACTATTTTAGGTTGGGCTTTTGAGCTAGGCCTATTCAAAATTTAATTTTTTTCCAAGCTTAAACTGGCAGGAACGTGGCTCGAATGCTCAACGGAACCAAGTATCATGCCATTCCAGCTTGAAGGCTAAGCCAAGCTCAAGCCAGGGTTGTCTGCAGTTCGAGCTGAGCCGAGCTAGGCCAACTCAATTTGACTCGGTGTACAGCTCTAGTTTTACCCACCTCATGGATAACTAGTTGTAGATGTGTGGGCCCATCTTGGTGCGTGTATGTCATCCAATTGATTCAACATGAGGACATGATCACCATAAAAATGAAAAACCACAAAAATTAGGTTAACCCACAGCTAGAGCTGTACACGAGTCGAGTAAGCTTGAAAAACTCGCTCGATTTGGCTCAGATCGAAAGTGGGTTTGAGCCGAGTCGAGTAAGATTTTGGGTGCTTAAATGAATTTGAGTCAACTCAACTCGAAAAATAGCTCGACTTGGCTCGAACTCACTCGACTTGACTCAGAGCGTTGACTCGGAGTATAAATACTTCAGAAAAAAATCCTTAAATTTTAATCCCATTTTCGCCCGAGCGCCCCCTATCTTCCTAACATTATCCCTCCCTCCCTCTCTCTCTCTCTTAAGCTCGACAGCTGGCCACACTAGTCCATTCCCTCCCTCCCTCCATCTTTTAACTCGATGGTTGGCCACTCCTAAGCTGCTGTGATGCTGCCTGTTCGCTTGCCCACCTGCCGTTGTGACCTGACTTGCTGCCCGTTGCCTGTCTGCTCTCCCACTGTCCACCTCGAGCTTCTCTGCCGCTTGACCTGCCCTTCCCTACCTGCTGCCAGCCTATATTGCTGTTTTACTTATTCAGTAAGTTCTATCCGGTTATCCCCCTTTTACTACCGACCGACCTTACATGATTGATCACTGAC
The DNA here is from genome assembly GCA_003013855.2 of Liriodendron chinense. Lineage (NCBI taxonomy): Eukaryota > Viridiplantae > Streptophyta > Magnoliopsida > Magnoliales > Magnoliaceae > Liriodendron > Liriodendron chinense. Next base: position 2,231,756 of record ML058387.1, read on the forward strand.
TAGTGATATTTTTAGGGGCTATCAATCGGGCATTTTTCAACGGTCTAGGGTCGTAAACTTAAACTAGAACCCAGCTCGAAGGAATCGAAGTCATACTCGAATTGATAACTCAGACTTGCCTTGAACTCGAACTTGCTCGGTTTGCTGATCGAGGATGTCCACGCTCGACTTGACCGAGTTGATTAGAGCAACGAGCAAGTTCTGAGTGGTTCGAGTCGAGCAACGAGAAGGGCAATGCTCGATTCAACTCGACTTGTGTACAACTCTACCGATGGCCCTCCATGTAAGTTTTTTTTTTAGTACATGCCCAGTCCATAATTGGATTACCATGAATTTTTGGGAGTCCAACAACTATGGTGGGGACACTGCTAGATGGGTTGAATGCCGTTAATATATAGAAGTGGGCCCCACATGCAGTCGAAACAAACTTGTACTGTAGGGTTTTTCTTGTGACTTGATGCAGATTCCCTGGCCAATGGAGCAGAGGGGAGGTATTTTCAACAATCGAAATCAGGGAGTTATTTAAAATTGTCAAAAATCAGAGGGGAGATGTTTACAGTTATATATAAAAGGAAACGTATTTGAAAGAAAAGACCCCTAGAGACCAAGACCCATTTCCTAGGCTAGATTATCATTTGATTTCTTCCTTTTAGCCTACCATGTTTGTATTTCTTCCTTACATGTCACGGGTGTGGGCCACACTAAGCATGTGCATGCATGTGGTGTGTCTGCTCTCAAGGCCCACTTCCTCCCTTTGAGCAAATAAATGGTTTTTCTACTCTCTCTCTCTCTCTCCCCTTTTCGGTGCATCTGATTCTTTAGTAGACCCTTGCAAACACCCTCCTGCAATTTTTCTACAGGCCCATTCAAAAAAAAAAAAAAAAGGAAAAAGAGAGAGGAGAGAGAGAGAGAGAGAGAGAGAAAAACACAAAAAAACAAAGAGCAGTCCATATCATGCATTCACACATACATATCATCCCCTCCCCACATCTCATCTCCTAGCTAAGGAAACATATAAAGAAGCTTGCATCTTTGAATGAGATTCCAGGAAACCATACTGTCCCATTTCAATCCAAAACCTCTCCTTCCTCTCCTCTCTTGTTTAGGACTCTTTCCCATCACACATCAAAATCATAAACATTTCATGCATTTGAACAACACCTGTTTCATCTCAAAAGCTTATCTTCCTTCCTTTGTTTTGAACTCCTCTCTTGAGATTCCACAAGAAAACCATACACATCCCATGCTTTCGAACAATACCCACATCATATAGAAAGCAATTCTGCCTCCTTAATTTGTGAGTCTTTCTCAATTTTCATTCCAGCCATGCAAGCCTCAAACTCATTCAAGAGAGTCTTTCTCAAGAAACTGCTGGTGGGCCTCCAACATGATGATTTTTCCTCCGAGAACATGAGCCTTACAGAGAGAAAGAATGCCATCAAGCTTTCTTCCGATGTTGCACTGGCTTTTGCCGGCAATGGTGCGATCTGGAGCCAGGCCTCTAATAACTGATGTCACCAAACAAGAAAAGAACAAGACCCTTGCGAGGCACATCTTGGGCGATGAATTCGAGAGGATGACAAAGAAGCCATGCGGCCGATCGGTTGCGTGCAAGATGGTGAGGAGCAAGAAGATCTTGAAGAGGAGCTACATCCGGCACAGGATAAGGAAGAGTGCACCTCGGCGGATGATAGCGAGTGCAATCGCGAAGAGGATGGTGAAGAAGAGGACCCAAGTGCTGAAATGTATCATACCAGGAGGAGAGTCCATGGATGGATTCTCTTTGTTGGATGAGACTGTAGATTACATTCTGTCTCTCAGAGTTCAGGTCGATGTCATGAGACGTCTAGCCAACGTTTTCGAGCATTCGATCCTTAAGTAAGATTATCTACGGGCAGCTCCCTTTTTTTTTTTTTTTCTTTTTTTCTTTTTACAATTTCTTAGAAATGTGAAGGAGAGAAATCTCAATATCAAAAAAATCCTATCATGAGATGATAATATTGATGGCATGTACAAATGAAATATTATTTAAGCTTAGCTTTCACCTCTTTTTTAATTTGATTTTTCCTTCTTCTGATTTTGGTTCACTGGTGTTTATGAATTTTGCTAAGAAGAAGACTTACGCTAAGTTAGAAACTTTCCATTAGGGTTTGTTTAGATCTTCTGGCTAAAACATCAGGCCTCCACAATTAGGCCATAGTGTTTTGCTCATAAGAAATGGATGGCTAGAAAAAAAATATTTGCTTATGCTGTCGACTTGTGTAGATTGTGGCTTGCCTGGTCTGATTTGATTCTTAAGTTGTGCAATGGCCCACCTGATAGAAAGTTCAAATCTCGAAGGCTGATGGGATGAGCAAACTTCCAATTTTATTATCCTCAATTTCTTATTTCTCCACTGAGAATTTGTTTTGATTTGGCTTTGTTTTGCATGTCTAGGGCTGCTAGATAAATAATTCATGATTTTTTTAGAATTCTACTCTCAGTAGAATTTCAAAATCAATAGAGACCCATTCCACAATTTTTCGGAGAATCTATTCCTAGTAGAAATTCTAAAATGCAAATTATTTTTATCCACTCTAGAGATGGCCATGAACCCAATGCAACCCTAATTTTTTAAACCTTTTCTCCCTCATTTTGACTTTACACAAGTTTGCTTTTCTTAATTTCATGTATTTCTGGGTTTAAATTCTATAATGAAAGCTATATCATTTGAGATTTTCTTTTCGTTTTTCTCTTCTAGAAATTATATTAGGAGTAGAAATTCTAACATCACAAATTATTTTTCTCCACTCTAGAGATGGTCATGATCCAAATGAAACCCTAGTTTTTTTTTTTAATCTTTCTTTTTAACCCTTTAATTTTCTCAATTTGCATGTATTTCTAGACCCAAATTCCATAATGAGAAGTTATCTTATTTTGGATCTCTCTCTCTCTCTCTCTCTCTCTCTCTTCAAAGCCATGTATGAGAATTGTGAGTATGAGAAAGAAAGGCATTTGGTTCCCCTACCAAAAGAAAAAACAAATTACACACCTTCAATAACTCCTACCAAAGAAAGAAAGGCACATTACTTCTTTACATTTTAGTGATGGTATTTGATCATTTTAGTCCTTTTTCCTTTCTTTTTTCATCAAGAAATGCTTCAATGGAGGAGATGAGGATGACCCATTTCAAATTCAAGGAAAACATGAGCAAGTGTAACATGAAAAGCAACTCAAATGCATGCCTTCTGAAGCATCATCATATGGGCATGTGCTCCTGTCTGCACTGTACGTATTTCGTGAAGACATGGTGGATGGCTTCTAGAAAGCTACTTGTAATGGGAAAGGGCCAAACCTTAGATCCATGCAGACTTGAATTGTGTAAGGAAATGGGTGACACCCACACGTGGTTTGATGCTTGTGAAAGCTAGGAAATCCATTTCACTGCTCAAAAGATGAGTCTATGTAAGTAGAAAAATGAGTTGTGATAAAATGCAACCATATAGCATGCCAAGCTTACAATGGTGCACTGTCTTTTCGGCTGATGTATCACATGAGTAGGACATCCAAGCCATGCAGAATGTGGGAAACATCACGACCATTAACTGGCATGAAAATCAGGTCGATCCACTCATAAGGTGGGCCATCATATCAAAATCATGATGGCCCATCGGATGGGTGGATCAGCCTGATTTTTATCCCAGTTGCTGAACATAGTTTAGCATTGGAGGGCTAGAAATATTGTGGGTGTATGTTATCAATTGGAACCTGAATGAAATGAATGGTCATTTGGATTCTCAAGAATTGTGGTGGGGTCGAATTCAATTGGGACACTTGGACACCTGATCGATCAATCTGGACTGTTCATTAGGCCTAACATACATCTCATGGTGTACCATTAAAAAAATACCAATTGGGTGATCAAATCCATCCATAAGATGGGCTTATCTTTTATAGCCATTCATTTTCCAAGCCATCGTTGGGGTGATTAGGATGACCCAATGAAAGTGATGCTTCATTGTTGATTTGATAATCTTTTAAGAACAATCTGCCATTCCATTTCTAGGCATTCATCGGATGGGTAGAATGGTCCAATTGGTGTGCTTTTTTACTTCACAGCTAATGTACGGTCTGGTTCAGATGATCAGATGCCCAACTGTCCCCGTCGACCTGATTCGGACTTCATGGGATCATTCCCCAAGCTATATACGAGAAGGTAAAATGGGTTAGGAATGCCATTAGAGATTCATTAAGAAGTAAAAGAATGTATAAATTTGATTAAGATTGCGTTTGGATGCACAAACGAAATGAATTACAGATGGCCAAGAAGGAAAAGCCCAAAATTTATAGTACTCAATGTTAGTGCTAAGGAAGTTACCTACAATTAGAGAGCCGAGTTGAGCCTAGCTCAGGCATGTTTGACCTAGGCTCAACCAATGACCACCTTGGCTCGTGTTTGGTTCGACTTAGCTATCGAGCTGGAATTTTATGTTCGAGCTGGCTTGACTGAGGTTTTGAGCTGAATCGAGCCCGTTCAAGCCCAGTTTGAGTTGAGGGTCAAGCTTGGAAATATGTATATAGAAGCTTCATGTAATTACAGATCAGACAGACGAGAGAGAGAGAGAGAGAGAGAGAGAGAGAGAGAGGGGAGGGGGGGATTAATATTATTATTATATATTATATTATATATAAAATCGAGCCATATGAATGAGCTGAGTTTTGAGCCAAGTCGAGTCAAGCGAGGGCCAACTCACACTCGGCTTGGTTCAAAGCCCTCTTTCAAATCGACCTGAATCGAGCGGTTTCAAGCCGAATCGAGCGGGCTAACCAAGCTGCAGGCTCCACTCTTGTACAGCTGTACCTACAATATAGACATTTCCATTTTGTTAGATTAACAATTGTAATTCGATTGAATAGTGCATCCAAACACACCTCGAGTCATTTGCCTTTGATTTTTTTTCGAAGGACACGATCTCTTCAATGTGGTAAGACCATCATGGAGAAGACATCCAACCCGTCAATCCATTTAGTCCTTGTTGCAGCCTACACAACAATCACCATACCATTTTGTAAAGCATGGAATGGCTTGCGACCATTCTAGCAAGTCCGGTTGACCCGTCATCAACCTATGGAAGAAATTTTAGCTGTCAGGCTCGTTCAAAGTAATAGATCTGATCACACATCGTGGTGGGCCATCATGAAAATGCTCTGAATAAAAAATCAAACTGGCTCAATGATCAAGTTCCCATGTGTATGAAAAAAGTTGATGTTAGAAAAAGTGGACTAATATTGGCCCACCTAATGAGTGGACCTTCTCCATCCTTTCCCAAGGCACGAATAGACCTTCTTGCATGTGATCTTCTCCAGTCCATCATATCTGCATACTGAGCCGTTGTCCCAATCGTAATTGGGCTGGGCTAGTAAAGACCCAGATCGACACCAGTTCACTTTGGGCAGGGTTTTGGGCCAACCCAGAGGTCTTTCGGGTGCGCCCATACTGAGTTTTTGTTGAAAAAAGTATGCCTTTAATCTTTTGCTGTGCAGGGGCCATGGGTTGATCCATAAACTGTGCAAGGGCCATGTATCGATCGACCAGCCCTAGCGGGTCAACCCATAAAATTTCAATTTTCCTTAAAACCCTCTAGACTGTTTTTGCAGTCATGGGTCGATCAATGGCACATATTGTTTTTGCATAAGTGTGCGTTTTTAGTTTCTAATTTTACATGGGATGCAAAATATTTCCTGATCATGGTTTTCTGTCTCAGGGACTTGCACTGACTCATCTGATCCTGAGTCAAGTAGAGACTTAGGCGAATCATGGGGTGACTCATCTGAATCGGGGATATTAAGAGGTAACTCGTGTTACCAAATTGCTTCAGACTCGACCTAGTCCGAGTTGACTCAGAGAAGTGAGCAATCCATGGTCCCAAAAAATAAGCAACCTGGTGTGCTTCAACTGATATGAGAATCCCACCCCAGCGGTCACAGATTGAAGGATTGGAATTTGGTCAATCGGCCGACCCCATGTGAGCCTGGTCTAGAATGAATGGCTAACATTGTTTGTGGCATATCATGCTCATCCTATGGTCTAGTCAAGATCGACGGCTCTGAACATCCAATGGCCCACCAAAAATGGGCCTAAAGAAAATTTTCATAGCAGGTAGAAAGATCCAAAAAAAAAAAAAATGGTACTCACCCTTTGATGAGACAAGATTGTAACTTTATTATATTAAGTCAAATCAAGCCCTAAAAGGTCCTTAAAAAATCCAAAAAAAATCTTCGTCAATCAATCCAGCTATCGTCCAGGGAATCTCATTTTTTATTTTTATTTTATTTTATTTTTTATTTTTAAAGTATGGTCGATAGAAATTATTCACCGATGATCCCACTATATAACTTTCAAGCCCCACTTGTGACATAGGTGGCCCACCTAAAAGACCATTCAACAGTCGAATCTGTCTCACCCAGATGGCCCACCTAAGAAAAAACTAGTCATTTATGGCAAGAATCACGGAATAGGACACCCATGCTTGTGGGACCCACATCATACACGAGAGTTGACCATGATGCAAGTCGAACGTGCTGTGGTACGGTTGGACACACTAATCTACAGTGACGTTTTCTTTTCTTGTTTTATCAAGTACAAAAGCTTGGTGCATCGTAACTTGTATCTTGCTCCATTGAACTCGTAGTTGTAAATCCAGACCGTTCATTTGGTAGACCGTACCGTGGATGGGGGATTCTACAAAAATCTCCAAGATCAAATGTTTCTGCGCCTTAAATCAATGAAAAAATTAAAGAAATTGTCCATAAAATGGGCCAAATATTAAACGTCTGCAGCGGCTACGATAAGATCAACGGTCTAGATCACCTGAAATTGTGGCCCACGTTCAATGAATTGGTCCATCACAACACCATTCTTCCGGTGCTCCATCTTCAAGTGCCAAGGACAAAAGCAACACATGCGCCCACGTGGCACACGTGCCGCAGATCCGGACACGGTTTGGGTAGTCCAAAAAGATCTGGCTGAAATTTATTGGACGGGAGAGATGTACGGAGTAATGGACAGCTATACAGAAAAGGATAACAGACGGTGTACATTCAACTTGCATGTGTTGCCACCACCTACTGAGTGGGGCGGTCTGATTTTTAGGCGAAAAGCACATGCCCTGTGGGGCCCACCAACGCAACATCCTCGATCTCTCACACATGTGACATGTTGACTTGGTGAGTTTGTTTTTGTCTTTAAGGTGGGCCACACCTTTTAAATTATCTAGCTCCTTCTACCATTTGGCCCAAATTTTCATACACCTGGCAGGGGGGATTCTTGATCGAGACCGTTCACTTGGTGGGCCCTACTATGGATTGCCTACTGCTAAGAAAGTCGCATAAATTTGGGTGATCATGTGGACTTGAAATGGGCAGAAAGACACAATGTTAGTCAATGGTGGAGTTTCATCAGAGAAAAGGGAAGCGATGGCTAGGATTTTATGATTGTGAAAGTTGGACCCCACTAGATGAACGGTCGCCATCCAATGTCTCCTCAGCCATGTGGACGGTTGATAGAGGTCTCTATCATATTACGATGGAAACGTCTCTACCATATGATTTCCCTTTCCCGTCCTCATCTGCCCTTACGTAGAAATCCGTACGGGAAGAGCCGGTCCGGAATGATTATACATCGAGGCGTATGTGAGTTAAGATACGTCAGAGCTTCTGTAAGACCAAACCGTGCTCTTTTTGTTGGATCCAATCTTTCGTTTGGTGCATCGCATCATGTTCACAGAAATTCCAAACTCATGTGGGCCAAACCAGCGGCAAGTGTGGTTAAATCATGGCCAGAAGCTCAAAATTCAAGTGTTGTGGCACTCCTGAGATATGGAATGGCCTGATTTTTGGAACAGCCCTTTGTTCTGTTATCCAGTGTCTGATGAATGGATTGTATGGTCTATACAGAGCACGTCGATCCCTTTGAACGCTTGTTCCCCATTAGTCCCGATGATGTGGCCCACATGAGTTTTGTGATAGGAGTTTTTTTTTTCTTGGGTTCGGGTCCTAACCTAGTGGCCGTATATGGATTGTTTGGATGGAACATGAACGTCACGGTGTGCCCCACAGCGTTTGGACCCATGTGAACTAATGGGAAAGAAATGGACCGCGTACCGAGTAGCTTACGGCAGTCAATGGAGCTGATCAGATCCAAGATTCGATTCACTCCGAATCTATACAGTGCGGATTTGGATTTTAAAATAGGTACAATTATTTAAATAATTCACATTTTGAAATAGGTCCAATTATTTAAGCTGATTGGATTTGGATCTTAAAATAAGTCTGATTACTTAAATGAACCACATTTGGATTCATAGAAACATATCTGACTTCGATCTGAATCTGATCTAGATCTGAGTCATTGTCACCTTACTGTATATGTTATATTCATGCTGGCCATCTGTTTCCATATTATTTTAGGCCATGTCTTAAAATTGAGAGACATGCCACTCTCAGTCTGCCATATCACAATAAATAGTGACATTTGCATCATTTTCTATTAAATTATATATATATATATATCCAACCTGAATGGTTATATGGATTTTGGATGGAAGATTTCCTGCAAAAACCTTGCACATGAAATTCCTGTATTGGGAACCAAGGTGGGGCCTACAGGGATTTTTTGATAAATCCACCCTGTCCGCCTGTTTTGGGAGCTCATTTTAGGACATGAGAACAAAAATAAATTGGATCCAAGACTCAAGTGGGCCACACTAAAGGAAAATGTGGGTAGGTAAATTACTACCGTTAAAACCTCCCTGGGGTCCACAGTGATGTTTATATCACATCCATATCGCTCATAACGCCACTACTACTGGGATGAACTGGAAACACAAATATTATCCTCATTCCAACCTCCTGTGGCTCCACAAATATTTCAACTGTGGACGTTCAATCCTCAAGTTTTCGGCCCACTTGAGTCTTGGATGCGGTTCATTTTTGTTCTCATGTCCTAAAATAAGCTCCCAGATGGGCGGGGTGGATTTATCAAAAAAACATCACTGCCCTACCTTGGTTCTCAGTGCAGGAGGCTTTCCCAGGAAAACCACGCCATAGGAAATGTATCTAACTATGGATCGGATATGAAATCAGCTTTTGGATCGAGTTGGATACACATCCATCTACAGATATTCGGACTCCAACCCAGATCCGAACCATTGAGAGCCCTAAAATAACTCAGTACTAAGTAAACTATATTGGACCCGCTTTGAATATATGTGGTTTATCCGTCCATACGTTTTTCCATATAATTGGAGGGGTTAAGACCAAAATTGAATCATATACAAAGCTCAAGTGGACCACACTATAGGAAACAGTGGGAATAATGCTCTTGAAACCTTCCTAGGACCCACAGTGATGTTTATTTGTCTTCCAACCTGTTCATAACATCACACGGACATGGATGATGGGAAAACACAAATATCAGCTTGATCCAAACTTCTATGGCCCCCAAGCCATGGGAAAACACAAATATCAGCTTGATCCAAACTTCTATGGCCCCCAAGAAATTTTCAACCGTAGACGTTCAAATCACACTTTCCTGTGGTGTGGTCAACTTGAGGTTTGTATCAGCCTCATTTTTTGGATCATTCCCTAAAATGAGCTAGAAAAATGGATGGACGGCGTGGATAACATACATACACCATGTTGGGCCCCAAAGAGATTACTCAGTACGCAATCCGCTTCCTATGGGAACACACTCACGTGTGGGCCCTTTGCTTTGCTGGTAGGGCACATCAAACCGTCTATGAGGTAAATAGGGCTGGACTAGGATGTAGGCCTTGAACTGTGCAAACCCGATGGACCATTGAATCTGTAGGCCGGACTCGGATTCGATAGTGACCCTCTCTACTACCGTCGGTAGCGTAAAAGCCGTGTGGGCCCCACCATGATGTATGTATGTTATCCACCCCGTCCATCCATTTTCCAGCTCATTTTAGGGCGTGATCCCAAAAATGAGGCATATCCAAAGATCAAATGGACCACACCAACAGAAGCAGTGAGTATAATGATACCCACTGCTTCAACGTTCCTTAGTCCCCCCTGCAATGTGTGTGTAACATCCAACCGCTCATAAAGTCATGTAAAACTGGATGAGAGAAAAACACATTTATCAGCTTGATCCAAAACTTTTGTGTCCCAAACAGGTTTTCAAGGGTAAGCGTTCAATCCCCCCTTTTCCTATGGTATCTGCCTCATTTTTAAGCTCATGCCCTAAAATGAGCTGGCAAAATGGACGGAGATAAAACACATACATCATGGTGGGGCCCACAACTTTTCCAGTACCGACGTCAGTACTGGAATGTTCACTACCATAAGTCAAACCGAATCAACCAATTAATTAGCGGCTGTTGGGAAATACGGTTTTAAAACTCGGACGAGTCCTTTGAAACTTGTCCAAATTACCATGACTCAGTCAGACCCGATCCAGTTTGACCCGGTGAGTTAGTATGGAAAATTGACTCACCCCATCCCGCCTGAGTCAAAGATATGACTCAGGACTAAACGGGTCAGACCCAAGTCACCACCCATCTTGGCCGAATCAAGACTCAACTCAAGATGGAACTACTCAATCCGAGTCACTGAGTATTAAGATCAACTGCATGAGTCACCCAACTGACCCCACATGCAGATATGGCATGGTTATCAGAACCATAATCATAAATAAACGGTCCAACAATCACGCTTCAAGGATTGTACACGATCCCATCCGTTCACAATTAATGGGTCATCCCTAAAGGACCAGGCCGTTGGGCCCCTAACTTTACCTTGGGCTTCAAATTAGGCCCACTGTTCGGGTGGCCCAGGCCACAGACAATGATGAATGGCCCTGATCCACTCTTATGTGTAGTTTAAAGGCACTTTCGGGATCTGGACTCAATGTTTCTATCATCAAACCGTTTATATGCTGGGACTCCTTGCGGACGGTTCAGATTCGGCTTATTTTCTTAGGCCCAGAATCAAACCCATGCCTATTTATCCACAACACGTTCTTTCGTGTACAGATGTCTACAGTGAGGCTTGAGTGGAGCCACACGTAATCCCTGTGGTCCGTTGGATATGACCAAGGTGGTAAATGGGCAAGACCCAATAGACCAATGGTCTGGATTCTCACTGAGTCTTCAGGGAAAAACCCAAATTCTGAGCCCAAAGATATCATAGCAACTCCACACCACCTGAGTCAATTCACACACTCAAGTTATCTTAACAATGCAAAACAGGGTCATAAATCATAATGCACAATCAAGATTTGGACGATTTTAACGGCCCTGATAAGCGGCCCACCGTAAACCCATCTGAGATTAACATACAATTAGTAGAAGTAGAGAGAAATGGGAGCTAAAACAACAATAGAAAGAATACTAACAAGTCGATCGAATAGTAGACTGAGATATCCCTAGCTAAAGAACATGAATTTTCCTACACGTGATTGCATGGAAAGAGCTTCATTTTGCCAGCAGCCTTTGTATAATAATAATAATAAAACATAAGAAAAAAATAAAAGAAAAAGATTGGATGGAGTGGATCTACATATTTGCTGGGCCACACCAGGTCAATGGTCAGGAGCAAAAAGTAAGATGTGATCTTGGAATTCCCACACTTAACAGAATTTCCATGCATCATCAAATGGGCCTCTTTTGTGTTGCACCCCAATGATAGAGCTCTTTTGTATTCCATGAGTAATCCATATGAGAGGCTTTTCATGATTTTTGGAAGTTCTAAGAACAGAAGAAACCCCAAACATTATGATTTTTTGTCATGGTCATAGCTAAACACAGCCCAAATTGAGAAAATTGCCTCATCTGATTCACACGACAGAACCCAAACCAAAACCAATAGCAAACCTAGCAAATTTCATATCTAACCCAATTTATAGAAAGGCAACAAACTTAAACAGGTGCGTTTGGATGTACTAGTGAATCAAATTGTGATTTTGTCTAATAAAGCAGGAGGCAAGTATCTACAATGGAGTCAATTACTATTCATGATTCCATACACAGACCGCCTTTGGTAGGTAGTCCTCTGGTGATGCATCCCTGTGCTTGGCGATCTATCTGCAAATGGAAGCCGCAGAGAAATTAAAAGTTTCAAACCCAAGAAAACCTTCCCTACGTGCCTAGATTAAAAGAATCTTAATTAACCTTTAAGAAGTGGTCGACAAAGACCGGAGTAAGAGAGAAAAAAACACCAACAGTTCAAATTCAGCTAAGAGACTGTAAGATCCAATCCAGCAAGCTTGGGCTTGTTGAAAGTAGATGTAAATAAAAAAGAGAAGTCAAAAGACAAGCTTGAGTCACATTAAAATGTCCCAGTCTTTAAAGGTGATATTTTCCCTCTATCGACTGTTAGATCAGTTTGCAAGAAGCAACAAATGATGTCCTTCAGCTTGCAAGATCAAAGAGTGCACCGATCAAACAAAAACTTGCAGAAATGTGCAGAAGTAGACTAAAAATTCTGATACTTAATTATGAAAACACATTTTTCATTGAATAGCAGATTGGAAAAGGTAGAAAATTTTGAGGAGAGGAAAACAATTTTTTTTTTTTTTTTTTTAAACTCACACACCCAGTTAAGGTCCCTTGATATGCATTGATACGCTATCTTTTGACGGTTCAAGCTTTTAGAGAAAGTGGTTGTTTGACATGGTATCAAAGCGGAAGGTCAAGTGTTCAATTCTCGGGTGTAGCAAATATGCCACTGGAATATATTCTAAGCCATCTTCTAATGGCTTGAGCTTTTAGAGAAAGTGGTTGTTTGACACGCCACAATAGGTATTGTTTGACACACCCACACACACCACTTAGTATGTTGATTGGCAATTTTAGAGCAGTCCATGGGTGGATTTATATAATCCCAGATGGGTCCCATTGGTGGCCTTGAATGTGCATGTTTAGCTACACAGAAGCAGTAAACGCCCTTCGGCATGGCGTACAAAGTGCGCCTCAAGCACTCTTGCTTATCATGCACTCACCAGCAAGCATGTGCTTGCGGACGGTGTGAACTTCCACTAAATCATTAATCCCTTGTCCACTCTCCCTCTTCCTCTTTTGTGAAAAAAAAGGGTATACCAATTACTATATTAATTTCCTTTTAGAAAAGAAAAAACTTCTGTGATTTTGAAATGTTAGTCCCAAAGCTTTGATAAAATAACCTTATCTTTCTAGGCTAAAAATTGAAAGGATGAGGATTGTCCTGTTAATAAGATTTTAGAGCATGGTCGGGCCAACAGGCCAATGTCCTAGATCACTAAAAATGTAGGCCCCACTTAAACAAACTAAAACCCTATTATACTATGTGTATTCAAGGAAAACTATTGTTTAATTCATTAACGACTAAGGAGATTTCTAGGGCATGGTGTATCCAACATGAGGCCCAGAGAGCACTGGCCTGGATGACAGAACCATGGAGCTCACTGAAACAAACTTAACGTACAAGGTAGTTTGGATGCAGGGAACTACTTAAATGGCATGTTGGATGTTAAAACATAGACTGGGATGATTCATTCAAAGTACCAATGGGAGCAAGCCATGGTGCAAAAATTACTCAATCAAATGATCCTGACCCTTTGAATGGGGCCAATTTGTTATAACCATCCGTTCATACGAACCATAGATCACACGGTTAGAATCATCAAACCAAAGTGCTACTTTGGAATCATAAGCAACATAGAATGGGATCCTTCTAGTAGATGTTTCAAGATGATGATTAGAGCTATTTTGTTTTTCTGCTCAACTTTGGTTTCCGTTTTCCATGGTGTAGATCGGACGCTCGGGATCATCCAATTGGAATGATTTTTACACCATGGCTTGCTCGGTGTTGTATGAATGAATGAACAGTTTGGATCAATGGTGGGTTACTCCATGTGCCATTTAACCTTTCGGGCACATTGTTAACATCCTCTTGAAGGTGGGGACGTCATCAAAATCCATTGATGATGTATATGTAAGTTTTAGGTTGACATGCAATCGAAGGTGGTCCTTCAACAATTGAACCTTCTCCATTTTAAATCAATCTAGAGGTCCATTATCCTAGCAATTGATTGTTGAATGGTTAGGATAATTATTTTGGAGTGTTTTTTAAGATGGAAATCAAGTAGTGCCCTACATGATGGATGATCCTCATCAATGACTACAGCTACTATATTATAATCAACATGGACAGTCTATTTTCCTAGCCAATCAGTTGTCTAGGATCATCCAACTGAAACGGTTTTTGGTAGGGGTCACAATCAACGGTGAGCCCTACATAATGGACAATCTAAATCAATTATTAAACCTCCTCTTTCACAATCAATATGGACCGGCCAGTTTCCTAGCCACTAATCTAATGGTTAGGATCATCATACCAAAGTGTCTTTTGGGAAGGATGCACAATTAAAGGTGGTCCGGTGCCCACCTGATAGACCATCTAGAAATTAATTCAACATTATTTATCATAATCAATATGGACCATCCAGATTTTTCCATTGATTAGATGGTCAAGATCATCATATCAAGTGTCTTTTAAGAGGGATAGACAACCACGTGGACGGCTTTGATAAATGGCTAGACTTGGTCTAGTATAATCAATCGTCCAACTTCATAGCCATTTCTCGGATGGTCAGAATTATCATATCAAAGTATCTTATTAAGAGGATGGACAATCAAAGGTGGGACCCACATGATAGACAGTCCAGATAATTGATCAAACCTTTATTGTAATCAATGTACGTTGCCCATTTTCTTAGCCACTGAAGGATGGTTGGGATCGTCCGATCAAAGTGGATTCTTAGAAGTAATAAGCAATCAAAGGTGGGCTCCACAATTTAGATCTATCAAGAAAAAAAAATTAAAGTACACTTATTTGATTATCTAAGAAGTAATAAGCAATCAAAGGTGGGCTCCACAATTTAGCGTGCGGCGCTTACCGTGGGACCCTCCTTAATGTATGTATTGTATATCTACGTTGTTCATCCGTTTTTAAAGCTAATTTTAGGCATGATACAAAAAATGAAGCAGATAAATATCTCAGGTGGACCACACCATAGAAAAAGCTGGTGATCAACCATAAAAACTTCTTGTGGACCACATAAGTTTTCGATCAAGCTGATATTTATTTTTCCCCTTCATCCAGATATTTGTGACCTTACCAACAGCTTGGATTGAAATAAGCGTTACGTAAACATTACGATGGGTCCTAGAAGGTTTTTAATGGTGGGAGTTCAATTAACACTGTTTCCAATAGTATGGTCCATCTGAGAATTTGATCTACATCATTTTTGGGCTCATGCCCTAAAATGATCTGGTAAAACGGATGAACAGAGTGGATTCACAAAACTTATATCAAGGTGGGCCCCACGGTAGGGCCGCACCTAATCTGATCCCGTCATCAACACACACAGGAAATGGCAGTGAAGGGAAGCTTACTGGCGGGAGAAGAACGGGTTTCTGAAGGTGGAGAATTCAACGGTGGAGAAATCAAGGGAGCGTACATGTATGAATCGGACGTCAGATAATCGACAACAGCCTTGATGAATCTTTTGTTGTGCTTGTTGGGTTTCTTCTGCACTCCTAACCTTTTCTTCTTATCCATCGCTCAAATCTTTGAATCTCTGCCGTTGGTTTATAGAGATGTAAATTCGGTGGAAGTAGTTGCATTTTTTTGATGGGGAAGAAGATGGACGACTTTTCTTCGGAGATATGGACACGTGTCAACAGATTATGTATCCCAGATGGTGGGCTTTCTTGCATTTTGGTGGTGGCACAGCACGTGGCTTGTCCTGGTGAAGTTGGTAGCATTCTTTGGAAAACAAAGCGCATTACACGCGAGTGAGTTTGACAGTTCTACTTTCTTGTGTGTATTCATCCTACACTTCCGGATGAGAGATCCGAACCGATCATTTGTGTGGACCCACTGTATATATTCTATTCGTGAAATTTGGACTGGTTCCATCATCATCTCACGGCCCATAAAAGGTCATTGTCAACTAGGCCCACAGAAGAGTTGAACTGGATTACTTTGGCCGGTGCCCTCTTAATCTGACACGTGTGACCGTAAATACTCTGGAGGGTTCACGTGTGAGGTGCACTTGGGAAGTCCGTACAAGGAATTCAACCATGAGTGGCTCGTACGGATGCAAACATCTACCATACACGTGGCTGCAAGGGGCTGTCTTGATTGAGGGAGCGGATTAGGTGCGGCCACGGTCTAACCCAAGACGGTGCGGCCCTTACCGTGGGGCCCACCTTGATATATTTCTTCTATATCCACGCCGTCCATCCGGTTTTCCAGATCATTTTAGGGCATGAGGCCAAAAACGTAGAAGATCCAATTTACAGGTAGACTATAGCATTGGAAACAGTGTTTATTGAATGCCCCACCATTAAAAAATTCCTAGGGACCACCGTAGCGTTTATTTGCCATCGAGGGTCACAAAAAATTAGATGAAGAGAAAAACAAATATCATCTTGGTCCAAAACTTTTGTGGCCTATTAATGGTCAATTAACACTGTTTCTTAAGGTATGGTCCGCCTGAGAGTTGGATCTTCTTCATTTTTTGGGATCATGCCTTACAATATTGTGGAAACACGGATGGGCGGCGTGGATATAGAATACATACATCAAGGTGGGCCCCACGTAAGGGCCGCACCTAATCCGCTCCCTTTATTCCCAAAGGCCCAAGCCGGTGTATGCCTGGACACGCGGATAGGGCCTAGCCTTTCAGTCCTTTGCCAACCCTAGTAAAACATGCAGCCTCTCCTGGAGGAGATGATTGGTGGAAGTGGGTCCCAGATGGGGCCCATATCTGCTCCTTTAGTGAGACCCATCTACCAACTATCCAAGTCTAGATCAAACAAGAAATGGTAGATCATGGTTAATGGAAATCTTGAATATAGAGCCATGATTCAATACAAAGCTTTGCAAGTGTATAATGCATAGACTGCATTATACACTTGTGGGGCCAAAGTGGACCACCTATGATAAACAATGACCGTCGGATGGGAAGAAATCCACCATAGACTGCACATGACACAGGAACCATAATTGGATAATCGCAGCCATACAATCAAGGGCAGAGGAAATGGACAGTACGATTGAAACTGATTATATTGTACATTTCGAAGGCTCTTGAATGGTGTTTCCAATCAGTATCACAAGCCATGGATGGCCCACCGTGATCATAGATGGGCCCACTTATGCCCCGCATTACTAAGAATTCATGCTGGATCATGGCTTATCTTAAGTAAGCAACTATATATGATCACATAGTCATTTGCAAACCATGCAATTTTGGGCAGCTTGGTACCCTGTCACATGAACTAGATACCGTTGGAATTCGACCGGTGCTTCATTTTGAATCATTTGGAACCGCTGGATCGATGAGGTCAGCATCTGTAATGGCCATTAATCTTATTTAATATACGTGACAGGAGCCATTTTGGATGAATAAACATTATCTCAAGATCGATGCATGATTGAGTACAGATCAGATAACAAAAAATGTAGATGTTGAGCAATTACCATGACCCGAATCTTCATTCGACATAGATAAAGGGCAATGACACTCCCTAGCTTAGAAGTGGCTCCTGTTAAAAATACTTCAGTGGTGCCCTTATTGTCGTTCTGGTTGAGAATGACAGCAGCCGTTAAGGTATTTCCATGGACGATTCGTACTTTCATATCTGGGTGTTTCCTCACAAACAGTGTCCCACCTCCGTTAAGCGATTCGTTCTGCATTCGCAAGGAAAAAGAACACTCCCAATTTCTTAATTTTGATTAACAGAAATGGCTAATTAATCCTATTATCACTAATGTGAAGTTTCATGGCCACCTGAGATTTGAAGAACCGTGTCTGATAAGACTCAAAACACTCACCTCTAAGGTTTCTTGATGCAGGTGCATCTCCACACAGGGGTGGGGTAGCCTACGAGGTGGGGTTTGTGTGATGCAGAATGGCTATGATCAGGTGGGGTCTGTGATGTAGAATGATCACGGAATGAGGTCAATGTGATGTAGAATGGCTACGGGGTGGGTCTTACTGTGGGACCTGTGAGATGCGGCGTAGCCCATAGGGAAATCTTGGTTGGTCTGCATGAGAGGGCCTAGATAAAGGATATTCCGATGCTTCCCCAATAGTTTTGGAGCTTTTGGTGGATTGGCCATTACTCAAGTGGAATCAGAGCAGAAGACTA
This sequence comes from Liriodendron chinense, assembly GCA_003013855.2. Classification (NCBI taxonomy): domain Eukaryota; kingdom Viridiplantae; phylum Streptophyta; class Magnoliopsida; order Magnoliales; family Magnoliaceae; genus Liriodendron; species Liriodendron chinense. Next base: position 2,249,959 of record ML058387.1, read on the forward strand.
GTGTTTGAGTCTCCTTACCAATGGGTGGATGATGCAGGTGCCTGGGTAAAGAGAAACTCAAATGCAAGGAGAAATGAAAACCAACCTTACTCAGCGCCGCAAGCGCAAGGACCTTCACACCCAATCTATCCGCCCTCAGAAATGCATCTTCTATTTGGAGATTGATAACATCTCCTGCGAAGGATGGGAAGTACTGCAAACATATATGGTATCCAATGACACAAAACATCAATGGCTGGCTTTAAAGTGGGCCTCACCCAGATCTGATCAGGTTGAATTTGAGGGTCCCCAATCAAAGGCCCACCTGAAAACTGATTCTAGGAACCACCCACGTCTGTTGCAGTTGGCCCCTCAATGTGTAGTAGGACAGCAAGAAGGTCTTGGATGAAGCCCACATCACTAGCAAGATCAGGAAGGCTGACGGCCATAGGGGCAGCAAAATGAGGTGGGCTTTGAAGGGTATCTAGCTGATGGACCGCAGGAAAAATGGCATGGAGCAAGGACATTACGTCGATGCCGTGCGCTAGGAAAACGAAGTCCGGCGGTGGGCCATTTCACACTACAAAGATCATCCTCAAATTTTAATTTGTATAATGATGCATATTAGTCCGGATTTTTCATATGGCGTGCTCTGTGATGGATGGGAGATACCCCAAAAATCTCCCTGATCAGATGATCCTATCCGTCCATTTTGGCACCCTAACAAAATAGAAATTGGTTGGGAGCTTGCAAGCGGTCACTTGCATCGAATGCTTAGGACCGTCAGATGGGATAGATATTGGAGAAAAACCAATGCCATGTTGGGTGTGGTCCACCTGTACCGTTGCTGTATCCTAGCAAAAAGAGCTGGGTTTGTCCGCTGAACGAGCCAAGCTACCTCAGCTAACTCGCTCGACTCGGCTCAAATAAGCTTGAATTGGCTTGGATCGAAAGCTAGGTTCAAGCTTAGTTATTTCTTTTCGAGCTGACCCAAGCCCGACTCAACATGGTTTGAAGCTCGGCTCGAACTTGAATCGATTCGACTCAGCTAAACTCGGCTTAGTTTTAAATACTTCATTCATATATATATATATATATATATATATATATATATATATATATATATATATATATATATATATATATATATATATATCGGTCGAGTTTGAGCGACCTAATCCCTATCCTTAAATAAAAAGAAAAAAAAGAAAAGGAAAGAAAAGAAAAAAATTCATAAACTCCTTTTTTTTCACCTTGGATGATCCGACCTTAACTCGAAAGCTCAACTTGAACTCGGCTTAAACCGGCCAAGTTGCTGACTGAACCAAGTTGAGCTTGCCGGTCAAGCTTGAGGATCGAGCTGAGCTGAGCTGAACTCAAGCTAAGGTAGCTAGGCTGCTTGCCAATTTGAGTTGAGATGCGCCAAGCACGACTTGATTCAACTCGTGTACAGCTTTAATCAGCATAATCTCTCCGGCAACCCCTGATGCATTAAAAACCAATGGTCAGATGTTGGTGTTGCCTTTTGATAATGCAGGTTGGTAATGCAGTTTGGCTAGTGACGCTGTTGCTAGTAGGTGGCTGGTGGTCAGTGCTCTTTGGGTCTTGATGTATGTGTTTTATCCACCCCATCCATCCATTTCCAGATCATTTTAGGTCTTGATCCCAAAAATTGAGGCATAATATATATATATATATATATATATATATATATATATATATATATATATATATATATATATATCAAGAGGACCACACCATAGGAAAACAGCAGGGATTGAATGTCCACCATTAAAATCTTCTTAGGGCGCGTAGTAATGTTTATTTGACATCCAAACTTTGATTAGGATATATAAACCTACACTTAGGTCTATAGCTCAAGTGGCAGACTGAGCCAAGATAGCCTCGTTTCAACACTGAGGTCATGGTATCGATTCCCATAGTGGGGGTGGCTAACATTGTGGTGTGACTAACAGGGTGGGTAGGTGTACTAACTAGTACTAACAATGAGGTGTGAACTAACCCAAAATAAGATGAAAAGAAAATCAACACTATTTCCTAGGACGTAGTCCACTTGAGATTTAGATCTACCTCATTCGATAAAATGATTTAAAAGAATGAATTAACAGCATGGATTAAACACATATATACATCATGGTGTGGCCCAGTGGTAGGGTCACTAGACCCAATCCGTGTCCAGCTCTGATTCCCTAATACATGGATACAAATACCTGTATGTATACGCTGTTGGGATTAGGAGCCCTACAGCGGAAGCAATCAAAGCAGGTGAGGAATAGACCATAATAGCAATTACACAAGCAAATCGACACACACAAGAGTCAATCTGAATTTTACGTGGAAACACCCCTCACGGGTAAAAAACCACGGCATGAAGCGACACTAATCCACTATGATCTCAGAAGTTATAAGAAATAGAAGAAACACAACCCAGATCACAGGCCACAAGAGAAATCCCAATCTAACAAAACTAATTCTCACATGAGAAGGACAAGCCCATCCCTTTCCCTCATCCCAAAGAACTCCAAGCTTCTTGTAGCTCTTTCTCTTGCCCTAGAACCCTCTCAATCCCTCTAGTAAACTTTGGCTCATTGGCGGTAACCCTAATTTCATATTACATTCCCTTAAATAGGAGAAAACCAAAATTAAAAACTTATTGCGCAAAAACCGTGCAAAAAACCAATCCAAAAAGGAAACTGCTGACCAGTCGACCGAATGCCCAAAAATTATTCAAGCAGTTGCTGTTTACATATCCACCATGACCGACTGATCAGTGGCCTTCATGCATGATGATTTGAGGCGTCCCCCAACATACGCATACATCTACCATACATCTACGGCAGTTTTTTTAGCTTAAAAAATACTTGTATTAAGATTTTATAAAATAAGTCCCATCGCATTTACCTGAGGTCATGTTTCAATGATCCAAACAGTTTATATGATTGGCCTTATTACCCAAAGCTAAAGTCGCTACAACACTTTGATTAGTTCTTTTCCTGTGAGTATGGACATCATCTAGACCGTTGTTTGTTGAGCCATTGACCAAATTTTAAGATCATCCAAGATCCAATCTTGAAGACATTTGGAGCAACCACAATATGTACCATGTGTGATCAACAGTTTAGATCACAAATCCAACGGCTAAAATCCCAAGACATTTGGAGAAACCACAATATGTACCATGTGTATTTGTACCGTACCCAGTGTGAATGGATTGGTCTACTTCCTGCGAGTAAGAATTTCACATGTACCAGAAGTTATCTTCTTGTGTAGGTCCCATGACATGTCATTGAGTGTGTTCCCCAGCTTGTCATAGATAGCCATGAAGAGGCAGTAATTACCGTCCATTTCTGTGTGGTGTAGACTGTGGTATCTGTACACGCACCCATAGAATAGAAAGGGACATTGGACAACTCATCACACACCTTAAAGCAGTGTACCATCTTCGCTGACATGCCACTTGGGTAGGACATCAGTATAGTGAAAATGGTAGGTCCCACCATGATTGTTATCTGGCGCAAAAAAATCACGCAGTCTACTCATCAAAAGTGCTCACTGTTGAAATCAATATACAACTGACTGTCTGAGACAATGCAAAGGTGTGGTCCACCTAATGAGCCGGTCAGCCTGATTTTCAAGTAAGGTGAAATTCAAAAGTGAGGCCTATTATTTTCATGATACTGATTGTCTAAACAAGTGGCACGTTGGCAGGAATTTCGGGTAAGTGACCCATTTTTTAATTCTATTGCCTGCTTGAAATGATGTATTTCATTGTAATTGAAGTATATTTTACATTTTTCTCCATTTATCATTCTCCAAAGGTATTTGAAGGCGGTATGACACTAACTTTTTTATACAAAAAAAATGAGGTGGGTCCCACCATGACATACATGTTTTATCCGTGCCGTCGATTCATTTGGTCATATCATTCTAGAGTATGCCTTAAAAGATGACATGGATCCAAAGCTCATCCGGACCACATCACAGGAAGAACATTTTAAGTGGTTAGCATTCAATTTCCACTATTTTTTTTTTTGTGGTCCACTTGAGCTTTGAATATGCCTCTTTTTTTGCCCACTCCCTAAAATGATTTCTACTAATGAATGGACGGCATGGATACAACACATATTTCATGGTGGGCCCATGACATTTTGGCATGGATACAACACATATTTCATGGTGGAGCCGTGACATTTTGGCTCTGAATTCCCTATCATGTAATGAAAGCAAGTCCTCCTTACTTTTAAAAATGGTGGTGTATGCATTTATTGATGATGTGAGAGAAAATACATGTAATTAAAACTGGCCCTTAAGGTCGTTTGGTAGCATGGATTCAATTCACAATTACTAAGGAATTCATGTGAATTGGAATCCTAGGTTGTATTTTACTCTACATATGGATTTCATGTGAATTCAAAATTTGTATTTGGCATATTTCTTCATGCATATACTATATTTAACTAAATTCTTAATTAGGGGTGTCAATGGGCCGGGCTTAGGCTTGAAAAATCAGAATTTTACATAAGCCTGGACCGACAGCCTGGCCCGATATAGTGCAAAATTCGGGCCAACACCTACCCGAGCCCAGCCCATTAACACCCCTCTTAGCCCACTATAGGATTTATATGAAATCCACCTCGATCACCAAGTATGTTACTCCATATATATTAGCTGCATGGTCCAAAACTTAGTTCAATTCCTGATTTAGGTGGACCATACAATTGGAAACAATATACAAGGGATACCTCTCACAACTATTTTCCTTCGTATGGCCCACTTGAATAACAAACTGAGCCAACTTTCCCTATAGTTAAAATGGAGTGGCACATCTAGTCGGTTGGCCTGTTTATTCCCACTATGTACATGAACATACCTATAGAAGGTCATTGACAGATCACTATGTACTTATTCCTTGCATATGGCTCAAAAAGCAAATGCAAAATGGTTCGATTTCGAGCGTGGCATGTCCCAATATTGGTAGGTGAGATCTTCTAATCTGAGATACTTCTGGAACATTTTATATAATTAGTGGACCCAACAGACGAATGGTCTGGATTATCTAAAGATGTGCTCCACTAGTTAGAAATGAAGAATGCGTGTACATCGTGTAGAAATGTAGGCCGTTGTCTCATATCACTCCATTTCAGAAAATTGTAATATTTGGTCCGTTGATTACAATTCCATGGTCCGGCCACCTAATGCAAGTTTCACTTAATATAATGCTTATTCCAAAGAAAGAATTTGATCCCAAATGCGGGATTGGACCGTCAAAATACCATGGTATATTTAGACATGTGATCATTGTGTAATAATGGTGTTAGTTCCATCCAATGCAATTCAATACCATTTAATCCCACATTCCCAACAAGCCCTAGGTCATCCCTTCTAACCACCTTGACCTAATTTGTTGGGGTCTTCCTCCATTTCTCCAACATGGACCATTGTTATTAAGATTACTCTTAGGTTGCTTTGAATAGCATTGTTTTCTATCTCAATTTATCATCCATATATAACTAGTCGCTTCTTAAGGTTGCTTTATGATTTCTTTCAAAGTCTAACCAAATCCATGACAATATATAGCATTATCTCTGTGATGCTCATGTTGCCTCCTATTTGCCTGGCGTTCAATATCATAGAAGACAACTTACTATATATTAAAGAAAAAGGGACAATCCATAAATAGATTAGACATATAAATAATATGACTTTTACATTGTATGAGAGGAAACATTTGCTAAACTAGAAGACCATATGGATTTATGTACTAGGCTATCCAAGTGTCCCAATGCAACTAGAAATAATACAATATTTTACTGTGCTAAGAGAGTATTTGATCGTTCGGTGAAAAGTAAATAATTGTTTTCATATTTATTTTGAAAAAAAATAATCTGGTTTAGGCTTTCATCATGTTAGTATTATGACTTCTATCCTCATCAAACTAGTTAGACCATTATTGAGGACAAAACCTCAAATTTTCTAAAGAGCTAGATTGTTCCTTTTGTTTTCGCTACAAAAACTTTTAGGAGTAAGGTGTAGTAAAAATAAATAAATAAAAGAACAATAATATTTGGCATAGATGTAATTAAACACCTCTCTTATGGTTTCTGACAATTGTAAACATCTCTCTCTCTCTCTCTCTCTCTCTCTCTCTCTATATATATATATATATATATATATATATATATATATATATATATATATATATATATATATATATATATATATATATATGGGAAATGGTACTATGTGGTTGACCTCATGAACTTCCCATGAGGTTGAGCTGTGTGGGCCTCACTGTGATGTTTGATGAACATCCACACCATGCATTTGGTGGGTCCCCTATTGCTTATGGGATATCCAAAAAACCAGCTGAATCCAGAATTCAAGTGGGCCATATATACCAACTGAAAGAGTGCAAAATCATGCCTACAACATCTAAAAGCACTTGTTGGGGGCCCACCTGAGTTTTGGATACGATTGAAAATTAGTGTGACTTCTTGTTTAAGTGGGACATGCACAATGTATGGGCTGAATTTCTCAACCACAACGTTATTGATCATATAAACAATCATAAAGTTTTCAATGGGTAGATATCCACTCTTAACTGTTGTTTATGGTGTAGTCCACCCAAGTCATGAATTGGCCTGAGGTTTGGGCCCATGGCCCACCATGGAATGGTGCATTTGACTAATGGTGTGGATGCCTATCACACATCACAGTGGGGTCCACACAGCTCGACCTCATGGAAACTTCCCATGAGGTCGAGCGCATAGTACCTTTTCCACACACACACACACACACACACACAGATATATATATATATATATATATATATATATATATATATATATATATATATATATATATATATATATATATATATATTTTCCCCCACAAGATTTATAGGCACCATTTTCTTTAAAAATTGATCGTTTTACCTCTTTCGTGTCAATGTAACATCAATCATCCTATCAAAGCCATCTCTTTCATGTGCATGTAACATCAATCATCCTATCAAAGCCATCCCTTTCACATATATAACATCAATAATGCTATCAAAGTCATCCCTCCTTAGGCACATGACAATACACATGCCTAAAATCCTTACCTAATGTCCGGTCATGGTATTTTCATGTACATACACTTGACTTAATGTACACACACTTGACTTAATATACACAGTATTGAGCCATGGCACATTCAATCTACAAGGGATAATACTTGAGAGAGAAAGGTAGAGAAATAGTACATAAGAAAGTGGATGCAAGTTATAGAGAATGCACGTTGTTCAGTAATCATGACTCTTTAAAAAGTAAGTCCACCACAACCAAAAAAAAAATATATAATATTTTCTTTGACTAGTTCTAAAAAAAGTTCTATGTCTAATTAATTATCCTTTGTTAGGAAAATCGGCCCACGGTGGACATGCAATCAACCACACAGAGACAATCTGATTTTACGTGAAAAAACCCCTCAATGGGTTAAAAAACCCATGGCACAAAGCGATCCACTATGATTTAGAAGATTAAAAAGATGAATAGCCCACAAGCAAGGAAATTCAAGAGAAAACCCAAGCTCTCTCTCTCTCACAAAACACTCCCTCCACCCTAATACAATTAGGAAACCTTAGACAACTTAGGATACTCTCTAATCCCGGATTCATGCTCTCTCTCTCTCTCTCTCTCTCTCTCTCTCTCTCTCTCTCTGTGTGTGTGTGTGTGTGTGTGTGTGTGTGTGTGTGTGTGTGTGTTGTTGGGGTTCCAAAAGTCAAGGACTTCGAAACAATGATTATGAGTGCCAAAATCATTACCTGATTAGATTTAGGGCCATCGAAAATCGCGGCGAAAATAACCACACACATCACACCAGACCAAAAATGAAAAATTGAGCCAGTGGTGGACCCCACCGGTCATCATGATCAGAACCTTACAAATTTGAGAGGGTTACCTCAACCATGAAAAAATAGGGCCAGTGTATCGACTTCCATCGCAAAGCGGGCCCCGCAAGCCCTCCGTTTCGCAAAACCCAATTTTGCAAAACACGAGTAGGTCAGCGCGTCCAGAAATTCATTGTCCAGCGCATCATGAAATTCAGTGTTATAGTCAAAATAGCGGTGATCGTATATCATCACGACGTCCTGATCCTGCGAGCAGTCCTTCTCGTAGCCGTTAAAAGGCGTCACATCTTAATATGCGAGCAGCTTGTCTCGCGAGCAGTTCCCGACTTATGAGCAGTTCTGACTACTGATGGTTAGCGAATCAGGCATTTTCAGGAATTTCAGGACGTCGAGCAGTTCTGACTACACGTGGCGGTCTCCTATTGGCCGACTTCGGCTATAAATACCCCCCCCCCCCCCCCCCCCCCCCCCCCATTTGAAAGGATCGAGAGAAGGAGAGAGCTTTAGGTTTTTGAGTTCGCCGGAATCCCTTTTTTCGACCACCTGAAACCCTTCGCCAATCACCGAAAATCCCACTTCCGACCGCAGCAGGTCTGGTGGAGAACCAAAATATATAAGTGAAGTAGCGCATCACGAAATACGTTGAACAAGCTTATTTTTATCGACGCACTAGCCCCAGCGCATCACGAAAATGCTCCAGCGCATCGCAAAATAGGCCAGCGGATCAGATAAATCAATATTCCAAAGCTAAAATTTTAAGGACGCACTGGCCCTAGCGCGTTACTAAAATACCCGAGTGGATCAGAAAAATACACATTCCGAAACAAAATTGTTTTAGACGCACTGGCCCCAGCGCGTCACTAAAATACACCAGCGGATCATGAAAATAGAACATTTTTAACAATCATTTTTGGACGCACTGGCCCCAACGCATTAGTAAAATTAGGCCAGCGGATCATAAAAATCAGCACTTCGAACGTTCATTTCAGCACCTTTAAATCTTCATTTTATGATGTTTTCGGGCCCCGTTTGGGTCTATTTTGGGTATTTTAAGCGTTCCGGACGCAATGGATCAGTCAAATAACTCATCCAGGCAACTCAATGAGAAGAATGCAAGCCTTCGGAGTCCGATCTAATCCAACAAGATGAACGAAGTAACTTCTCGAAAAGAGGCCGCCAGTGCTTAAAATCATACCAATGTATCATCATCACATGTACTATCATAATATGATCTGGATTCAGGTCCGGACTAAGCAAAGGGGACTATGGTTAACACGATAAACCATACTAAGAAAGTTCTAAACTATTACACGAAATTTGTTAAAGAGTGACATTTCGAGAACAGTCGATGCCCTACCCATTCAAACGGCATCCGCTGGTTGAGCTGCTCAGGTACATACAACTACAGATCGGTCTTCCCGCGGTCACCCATCACAAATGACGGGCGCAGGCCCAGAGTCGCACCCCTCGGTTAAAAACCTTGACAGTCTCAGCCCGGATCTCCGGCCAAAACATGGGACATAGACATCTGACTCGTACAAAGATGGATCAGTCCATAACAAAACACAACGAATACAGGTTTCTACGACCATACAAATACAGGTCTCCACGACCATACAAACATAGGTCTCTTCGACCACACAAAATACAGGTCTCTACGACCATGAACTCTAAGGCCATAGTCCTTGATGACTTAGTCTTCTGCCCATTGATTTGGGCTTTTCCTGAATACTCCACCCCATGTACAATTGCTATTCATAGTGGAGTTTTGTCACTTTGTGCCGTGGTTTTCTCTCGCAAGGGTTTCCACGTAAAAATCTCTGTGTTCTTTATGGCGTGCATGATTTATATTTTTGCCTCCTTATTTGCTTTATTTTATTTGTCTCTGAGGCGTATACATTTACTTTTGCCTTTTAATCAAGGGTGATCGATCCATTCGATGTAATTAAGGGCTCGTGCCAGATCACGACCTGGAATGTACAAGATCTCAGGATCTCTTGAATAAAATTCGCCTTGCGATATCTCTTCTCTTGTGTACTTTTGTGAATGCTTGTGATTGTCTACGAATGTTTCTATTATTCAGAGCCCCAGAACAACAAAACACCACATTTCAGGAAAATGTCCCTTGGAGTACATTTTTCTAGTTCTAACACACACACACACACACACACACACACACACACACACACATATATATAACAAATAACTCAGAATTATAAACATGTTACGCAGATTTATGTAATCATGCATAACACTGCCATTCTTGTCGACCGGTCGAACATAGCACAGAAACTGTCTAGAGAGAAACTTCTAAATTCGACCTATCTCACCTCAACAACCGACTGGTCAGAGCACACCACCGACCGGTCATCAGACCAGTCTGAAACACCTGAAAACTGTCCAGAGACCTCGTTGTGCATCCTGGGCCAAAATAAGATTGGTTGACCAACTGGTCTGAGCACTTAGTTTCAGCATTGTTTAAAGGCTCCTCCAACAATCTCCACTGAGGCTTCAAACGTCGAATCTAACCTTCATTGCTTTCTTCATAATCTCAATTTCAACATAGCTCTACCGCTTCTCTTGCCTCCATCAACCTTATTCTTGCACTTTCACACCCTTTACCAATCTTCTCATGTGGCCCTTGGGCACTTGCCACATACGAGAAATTATGGATTCCGCTGCCGATCCGGTAGCTCCACCATGAAACGTGCTCCCGATCAACTTGTAAAAATGGCCACACCTTCATGCCTTCATCCACACGAGTGCCCCTTTCATCACTTTATAATACCGATCACGACTGATGAACCTGCACCTTTTCGCCTCGAGTGCACCAAGAGAGATCACATTCTTCTTCATCTTGGGGACATGCTTCACATTTTTCAGGACTCGTTCTATTCCATCGAACATTCTAATACACACTGTATCAATACCCACCATTTTGGGAGCATAGCCACCACCCACAAACACTGATCCACTATCATATGCTTTATATGTCATGAATGAAATTCAATTAGGACAAACGTGACATGATGAACCTGAATCCAGGATCCACTTTCTACCGAGAGACTCATTGTCGGATAAAGTCAGTACGTCACAAAGATCACCATCGTCCTCTACGGTATTAACTCCCTCTCTAGAAGAATTTCCAGACTTCTCTTACTTTAATTTGGGATTTTGACAAGCCCCTTTCATGTGGCTTTCCTAACCACAATTCCAGCATCACACATTGGCCTTCCCTTTGCCCTTGATTTTAGATCCCAATTTAGAATATCTCTTACCATGCTCAGAATTTCTTCCCCTCATAGTCAATGCCTCTGAGAAAGAACGAGAACCCATGTCGTCGCTTTTCTTTCTCATCGCCCTCGAGTGGAGGACTGATCACGATCTCAACGTTGATGGTCTCCATCCCTGCGCACAAAGAGTCCTTGAATAACTCGTATGCTTTTGGAAGAGATTTCAGCATAATGCATGCTTGATATTCATTATTCATCGGCTCATCTATCTCCATCAACTTGCAAACTAGCCGATTGAACATGCTAATGTGGTCCTCCACATTCATTCGCTCCTCTATCTTCAAGGTGAACAACTGCATCAACAGATACATCTGGTTCTTTAGAGATTTCTTAGCATACACTTTATTTAGCTTAGTCATTGTATCAGCCGTTGTCTTCTTCTTTATGACGTCATAAAGGACATCATCCGTCAAGCACAATAGGATTGAGGTTCTGGCCTTCTTGTCGAGATTCTTCTACTCATTCTCTTCTATAGCCTAAGGTTGCTTCCCAAGAGCATCTTCAAGCCTTTGCTGAGCTAGGAGGGATTCGATCTTCACCTTCCATAGTTTATAATTGTTTTTGCTGAAGAACTTCTCTACGTCGAATCTCGTGTTCGATGCCATGCTCTCGTCTCAGATCTGAAATTTGTTCCACCCCAATGACATCTCTGATACCACTTGTTGGGATCAGCGTAACGCCTACCAACCTTAGCTCTGATACCACTTATTAGGAAAATCGACCCGCAGCAGAAGCAAACCAAACACATAGAGTATGAAAATAAAATCAAACGAGCAACACAATGAAATCACACCCACACGCAATCAACCACACAAAGACAATCAAATTTTACGTAGAAAAACTCCTCAACGGGTAAAAAAAACTATAACAGAAAGTGATCCACTATGATTTAGAAGATTACAGAGATGAACAGCTCGCAAGTAAGGAAACCCAAGAGAAAACCCAACCTCTCTCTCTCTCTCTCTCTCTCTCTCTCTCACAAAACACTCTCCCCTCACCCTAATATAATTAGGAAACCTTGGACACCTTAGAATACTCTCTAATCTTAGATTCATGCCATAAATATATCAAATAATTCAGAATTAGAAACATGTTACGCAGATTTGCGTAACTATGCATAACACCACCATTCCTTTCGACCGATAAGAGCTTACCGCCGACTGGTCAGACACAGCACAAAAACTGTCCAGAGAGAAACTTTTAAATTCGACTTGTCCCGCCTCAAGAGCAGACCGGTCGGAGCACACCACCAATCAGTAGTCAGACCGATCTGAAACACCCAAAAACTGTCCAGAAACCTTTCTGTGCTTCCTGGGCGAAAATTAGATCAGTTGGCCGACTAGTCCGAGCACCCAATTTTAGCATTGTTTGAAGACTCCTCCAACAGCCTTGCCGTTGCTGTTGCCGTGGGCATGGGCATGGGCGCATGTGGTGTGGTATGGTGTGGTGTGGTGCATGCATGTATGTGTGTATTTATATGAGTGGATATGTGGGTGTTGTACCAGATGAGTTTAAACTCAGCCAACCTAATCCTTTCAGAAAATGTGTTTTAACCCTTGCTTGATGTCTATATATATATATATGTAGACTTCGTTCTATCTAATTTTAACACAATCAACCATAATAAAAATTTCTCTTTTTTAAACTCTTGCTTTAGTTTTTAAGTCTGATTTCGTTTGTATACCACTGTGATAAAGTCATGGTCATTGGATCTTCAAGGTTGATTATCCGAGAATCATGTTACAGTTGGAACAGAAAATGCTATTGCACGCAAGTAACATTTGGAATGGTTTTATCATTTTTCAACTGGGCCCACAGGAGTTACTGGATTACTTTCGGCCGGTGCTCTCTTCATCCGACACGTGTGTGACCGTAAACTCTCTGGCGGTGCACGTGTGAGGTGCACTTGGTAAGGCCGTTCATGGAATTCAGCCGCGAGTGGCTCGTACGGGGACGCAGATTAATGGTAGGCGTTCCATCCCCACTGTTTTCTGTGGTGGGGTCCACTTGAGCTTTGGATCTGCCTCATTCTTTTGCATATTCCCTAAAATGATCTCTCCAAATGGATGGACGGTGTGGATACAACGTATATATATCATGGTGGGCCCCACAGAACTTGGTGACGGCACTTCAGTAGCCAATCTCTCGATAATCCACGTCCCTCGTACGGATGGCAACATCTACCATACACGTGGGTGCAATGGGCTGGGATTGTTGCCTAGGCCCAAGCCCACATATGCCTCGCACTTAAGTATGTAAATGGACCACGCCTGGCTTTGGATCAGGCTTGGACCTATTATCTTGGCCCATGGGTTGGGCTTGGCGTCACAAGCTTGGGCCTGTTATTTGGTCCAGGGCTGGGCTCTGGCAATACATGCATGGCCCCATTAAGTTTCAGGCTAGGCTTGCCCGGCCTGACCTGACTTCATGGGTGCATATCTTATTACAAATATGCCAGTTTAATCTTCGATCAGACAACCCATGAATCTTGAATGTTGACCATTGATTTCATTCCTCTAAATATACATTCTCTATACATGTGGCCCACGCTAAAAATGACCTGGCCAAAGCCCAAACCAAAAACCACTAAGATCATATAAGCCAGGCCCAAGCCCAGACCAGAGGCCAAGCTAATAGGCCCAACCCCATTCAAAGCTGGGCCGAGCCCGGCTGCTCACCATGCTCCTTACCACCCCTAACCATATCCATGGGCTGGCAGCAGGTATGGGTGCATCCAGACCATTGGTCACTTGTGTCCCATTTGGATTAGGTTAGGTCGAGTATAGAAGAATTCGGGTTGAAATTCAGGTCGGGTCAGATTGCAGGTTGGATCAGGCTGGGGTTAAACCTCAACCAACCTAACTGGCCGAGTTGCACGCCAAGCTGGGTATGGGCTGATGCTAGAGGCCCATGGGATGGATCCAGGTTTTTGTTTTAAAACCCAATGACTCAACGAGTCGAAATTGGGCCGTTGCTTGCATGAGTAGACTCACCCGAGTCAGATGCAGTTTGTTCGAGTTGACTCAGACTTGTTGCGTAATTCAGAATGAAAAACTAGGGGTGACTCAGCCCAGTCGTGACGACTTGACTCAGGACCGGTGAGTTGGTATTAGCCGACCAGTTTTAAAACCATGACAAGGACTGAAAAGGAAAACCCGTTAGCAATGGTGGGCACGTTTTATTTGTCCAGTATGCTGGGCCATGCTTTGGGCCCAAATTATCATCTAGATGGGCTTGACTGGGCTTGGTTCTTTGCTCACGGTCCAAGTTTGGACAAACCTCAATCCGGCCCATCCAAGTTGAACGCTTGTTATCATACACACGTATAGGAAAAGGAGTCCACATGCCGTCGATTAGTTAACATTATCTTGGGCTGTCGCTAGCTTGAGACGGACTGTCCGGCTATCGGACCAAGACTACAATGGGCCCTTCTGGGCCTTTTGCACACGAAAATGAATGGGCCGAGGTCTGTTCTCAAATAAAACAACTTTTCCTATTCAAAGCCTGACCCCGGCCCATATCTAGTCCTCTTTTATCTGCCATATGCAGTGGGCCTCACTTTTGGGCCCACAGGATCTAAACTAGACGCCCAAAATATAAATGGTCCGTGCATGGGCAGAGTTGAGGGCCCACACTTAAGCAGCCAATCCAGACAAGAGCGGGTGCAGATTGGGTACAATCCCTACCCCCAGCTACTGAGTTTGACCCAAGTTTGGATCGGCTTATTTATGTAACACCCTTTGTTCGAGCTTTACATGATCCGAGCTTTAAGTCTATCCCTACTGTTTGAGATTAGCTTGGTTTAGTCCAAATATCTGAGCTGGGCAAGACTGAGCCAAGTTCAAACTAAGCTAAGTTTGTGCTTGGCTGGGTCTACTCGTGTGTGTGTGTGTGTGTATTGTTAAAAAAATAATATATATAATATGAATCTTTTTTTTATATAAAGATAACACTACTAAATAGTATTAAAAAAGGCTAATAGAACACTAAAAAAAAATAACATAAAGTTTAATATCCCCGATGGAACAATAACAATGAACAAAAAGTTACAACTTAAAACACAAGTATATATGACTCTTAAAATTCTCAATCATAGGCTATAACTAAAGTAATATAAATATATGGAAGGAACATCTCAGTGCGAGTAAAAAAGGGCCCACTATCAAGCATATGTATCATCCATGTCGTCCATCCATTTTTACATATCATCGTAGGACATTATACAACATTGACTAATATCCAAAGCTACACCACCGGAAACAATGTGCATACAATCTATGAGCCGTATCAAACCGAGTTTAATCAAGCTAAGCTGGTACTACACTAGTTTGAGCTTAGTTTGTTGTTTTAAACGAGTTTGATTCCGAGGCTTAGTCTGGTTTGATCTTCTATTCAAACCAATCCAAGCCGAGCTTTTTCAAACCAATCCAAGCCGAGCTTTCAAGCTGGCTTGTTTGTGTCCAGCTATACTCCCAGCAGGACCTAGCTAGCTAGAGAGTTATTTCAAGAGCTCTATGGGTTTTATTTATGTCGCCCATCTATTTTGACCAATCGTTTTAGGTCATGAACTTGAAAGGAGGCAGATGAAAGGCCCAAGTGGAGCACACCACATGAGGCAGTAGGAATTGAAATCTTACTGTTGAAGACTTAGTGGGACCCACCGTGATGTTTATTTGCCATCCAACATGTTCAAAAGGTCACATAGACCTGTATGAAGGAAAGACATAAATATCAGTTTGATCCAAAACTCATGTGGTCCCCCGGAAGTTTTCAACGGTCGGCTTTAAACCCCACTGCTGTATATGGTGTGGTCCACTTGAGTCTTTGATGTGTCTCCTTTTTGAGCTCTTAACCTAAAATGATCTATCAAAATAGATGGATGGCGTGGATAAAACATACATATCAAGCCGGCCCCACAAAGCGCCTGACATGACCGTTCATCTCTAGTTGGGTCCTGGTGGGGTAGTTGCCAATCCGCGCCCAACGAGAATGGACGCGAATTGTGTCCTGCCCCGCCGGGTAGACATGTGGAGGGGCCCACCGTGATGTATCCATTTATCCACTCCGTCCATCCATTTTATAAGATCATTTTAAGGTATAACTCTGAAAAGTAGGAAGATCCAATGATCAAGTGGGCCACACCAAATTGTAATGGGATCCTGGTGACGTCTATTGTAGTGTGTAGTGATGATGTCACTAGGGTCCATCACTATTTGGTGTGGTCCACTTGATAGTTGGATCTGCCATGTTTTTTGGCCCATATCCTAGCATGATCGTATAAAATGGATGGATGGAGTGGATAAACATATACATCACGGTGGCCCCTCCATAGGTCTGCAACGACACTAATGCGTCCAGGCCGGGGCAAGACGCAATCCGCGTCCAACGAGAACGGGTGCCACAGTATATCCATGGGCTCGACTACATCTGCATGGCAAATGTGGGGGCTAGTGCAGAGAACTTCTGCAAATTACACATCAAAGACCAGACAATAAGAGGGAGATGCCTTAGATTTTTATTGCATTGTATGATCGTGTCTACGTAGAAATTAATCATACATGAAAAATGAGAGAGAGAGAAATGATTTTTCTTTCAAGGGTTCAAACTGGCTTTAAACCATGCTTTAAGGCTGATTTCCACACCAAATCGATTCTGTCCACGTCGATGGGGCCCACTTCATGGTGGGTCCAACCTTCTAAGTGATGGACAATGCCGCCAGCATGGCATGCATGGATTACTCCCCTTCCCATCGTATACTGTTCCAAGAAAAATCACTATTAATTAGTTAGTGGAATTTTAATTGAGATCAAAATCATATCTTCTAATCAATGGATAAAGCGTGTGATCGATTTTTTCATGCACATGAAGAATCAATACAACAATGGTACAATATGAAAACCACCTTTTGTCCACATAATGACCATTCGTCTGGTGGGCCCCATCATCAGATGATTGGGGTCTAATCAGACAACTAGATGGGGAAGACTTTTGGGTCATGCCCCATTCACAATGGGGCCCACCCAATGAAAAGTTTGGAACTTTGGATCACCAACAGCTGGCCCTTTCATCTACACCATTGATGCGTCTTTTCGCTGTGTGCACGCATGTGGGAGTAGGCATTCCTGGGCCTCGTGTAAGAACATGGCTTACCTCGCACGATCCTAACCCTTGAACGTCTTCGGGCAACTTCATGGCCGCGAGCTTTACATAAGTGCAGTCTCTCCTGAAGGAGATGATAGGTGGGACGACAAATTGGTGGAAGTGGGTCCCAGATGGGGCCCACCTCTGCTGCCTTAGTGAGAGCCACTTACCTACGATCCAAGTCTAGGTCAAACAACAAATGGCACTTTAGGTATTGGTTCATGGAAATATTAAATAGAGCTATGATCCAACACAAACTCTTTGGAAAACCTAGATTCAATACAAAGCTTCACAAGTGTATAATGCACATCTAAGTGCATCCAAGTGTATTTAAGTGTGTATGAGTGTTGTCTATGTGCGTCTAAGCGCCTTCGTAAGTGTGTTTAAGTTCATCTAAGTGCAATATACTTAGGTGGGCACTCAGACGCACTTATACAGCACTCAGACTCACTTAAACTAAAGTAATCAACCATTATCACACAGTCATTTGCTAACCTTGCAATCTTGGGCAGCTTGGTACTTTCTCACATGAACTAGATACCGTCGAAATTCGACTGGTGCTTCCTTTCGAATGGTTTGGAACCGCTCGATCGATGGCGTCAGCATCTGTAATGGCCATTAATCTTATTTAACATGACAGGAACCATAAGATGTATAAACAACACAGATCAATTATGTAATCAATGGTAGATGATTGACTACAGATCAGAGAAGAGCGATTACCATGACCCGGATCTTCATTCGACATAGATAAAGAGCAATGGCCCTTCCTAGCTTAGAAGTGGCCCCTGTTAAGAACACTTCATTGGTGGTGTTCTTATTGATCTGGTTGAGAATGACCGCCGCCGTTAAGGTATTTCCATGGACGATTCGCACTTTCAGATTGGGGAGTTTGCTCACAAACAGCGACCCACCTCCGTTAAGCGATTCGTTCTGCATTCACATGGAAAAAGAGCCCTTTAATTTCTTAATTTTGATTAACAGAATGAGCTAATCCTATAATCACTAATGTGAAGTTTCATGGCCCACCTGAGATTGAAGAACCATGCATGTCTGATAAGACTTAAAACACCCACCTCTTAATGTTTCTACACGTGCCAAACTGGCACGTGTACATGATGCCCCGTACGGTGGGACACTCAATGTACATTATGTAGCTGAAAACTCAGTGGTGTCAGCCAATAGTATAAAAACCCAGGCAATTTTCAGTGTTCATTGCCGAATGAATGGTCTAGAGTTCCTAAATGCATGAAATCCAATGGTGGGACTGACACCCCACATGGTAGCTGTGATGAAGATTCAAAACCCTAATCTAAGTTTAAATGAAATAAAATACGAGAAAGAATCAAGTGCTTTAAGAGCACAGGAAGTCCTAATTGCACTGTGACAGTTGAACCGTCCAACTAACTGAACTGGGTTGTGCATTAGATCTTCCTGGTCTACCATGTAAAAATCACACGAATCAGATGATTCTGACCGTCCAATCCATAACCCAGAAAATGGACGGTTAACATCATTTATGGATGAAATGGGCCTAACATATAATTCGAGCCATGTTTCTATTGGGTCCCATCATAAATTGCTTGTGGGTGTGATTTTCACAATGTCTTCTATGGAATATACGCCGAAACTAATGTAACAGTATGGATTGTTCAAATCGACTGTCCAGGCATCCCGATCCAACTAGGAGCACTGGATCATTTCTCTAAAATTACAGGCATCGGTGGTCAACCTAGGGCTGTAAATGGCCGGGTTTTGAGCAGGTTTAGCCAAAACCACCGCCCATTTACTAAATAGGCAGGTCTGGATCGGGTCTGAGTCATCCCATCATGGGTCTAGGTTTAGCAGAGAAGATCCACCAAAGCCCATTTATAAATGGGTCTGGGTCTGGGTCTAAATCTGGTATGCAAGCATTTTTACCAGGTTTAAAACTGGGTCTAGACGGTCCTGGCTTCGATAGGGTCCCTTGTAACATAGACCAAACCTGCCCATTTACTAAATGGTTTAAGGTCGAGTCGGGTTGGGCCTAATATAAAGGAAATCAGATCTAGACTCATTTAGCATTTGGGTCTGTTCTTGAACCCAGACTGGTACCATTTAACA
The DNA here is from genome assembly GCA_003013855.2 of Liriodendron chinense. Classification (NCBI taxonomy): domain Eukaryota; kingdom Viridiplantae; phylum Streptophyta; class Magnoliopsida; order Magnoliales; family Magnoliaceae; genus Liriodendron; species Liriodendron chinense. The sequence continues at coordinate 2,269,390 of ML058387.1, forward strand.
AACGGGTAAGGTTTAGGTCGGGTCTAAATTGGTTGGGTTTGGGCACTCCATCAGGTCCGCCGACCCATGTATGTCAACTTGTGGGGGGTATAAGTCGCATCCTATGGTTACCCTACACAAGCCAAACGGGTTCAGTTTCTTAACGGGTCTAATCGTGTCTAGGTGTAGATCAAAGAGACCCAGACCCGGTCGGATACCCGTTGAGCCTTTGGATGTAGGTTTCAAATTGGGTTCAGAAATTTAAGAGCTTTTACATGGGCTTATCTGATGTATGAATTAGATCATGCATGCATGTGACATTGGATAAGATTAGGTTACACATGCATGTGCCACTTTAACACATGCATGGTGTGCAATAGGCAATGTATATTAAATATATAATTTTGCTATTAGAAATGCCTAGGACCAACCTGACTTTAACCAGCTCCATCACATGGACTTGACCTGAACCCACTCTACTTTTAACCGGTTCCAAAAAGTGACATCTGATTCAGAACCAATTTCTTAGCGGTTCAAACAAGTGGGACCCAAACCCATTAAAATCGTGTCGGGTTCATCGAGTACCTGTGGGTCCGGATACCCATTGAGAACCCTACCTCTGGTACAATGGGCCGGATCCTCTGCAACCTGTGTGGGCCCACCATGTCGGATATATGACATGCAATCCGTCCATCATATGCATCCCCTCAAGTTCTCCTTCCAGACCAAAAAAAAAAAAAAAAAAAAAACCATCGCCATTTTGTGTAAAATAGTGCCTAAAAATACGTGGTATGGCCCACATCAGTTTTCGAATTGCCTGATTTTAGGCATGTCCATTCATCCGGCCCATCTTCTGAATGGATTGAAGCGCATATACAAAAACACGATCTGAAAGGTTTTAACGGTGGATCTCCCCGTCCCAGCCGTTTCTAGTGTTTTGGATGGGGCTGATTTTTCATATACAGTGTGGACATAAAGGTAAACACCTTACGGATGGTCTGGATGTGGCGCATATATGACAGTGGGTTCCACACACTAGTGTCATGGAATAGGGAGTGGATTGCCTGTGACCAGTCTGTGCCCGGAGCTGTGTGGGGGGGCCATAGAGATGTCCATGGCAAATCCACTCCGTCCATCTGTTTTGAAGGACCAGAATAATACAGGATTAATAAAAATCAGGCAGATTCAAAACTCAGGTGGGCCACACCAACAAAACAGTAGAAACAATGATGTCCACCGTTGAAACCTTCCTGGAGCTGATGTTTATATGCCATCCAAACCGTTCATAGAATTATTATCACTCAGATAAACGGTAGGAACAAATATCATCCTGGTACAAAACTTCTGTCACTGCTAGGTGTTCATTCCCAACTGTTTCGTGTGGTATGGCCCACCTAAGTTATGGATCTTCCTGATTTGAGAAACCTGTCCTATTGTGGTCCTTCAAAACAGATGGACGGAGTGGATTTATCACGGACATCTGGGTCACAGGCTATCTGCTCCCCATGGAATAAGCTTACTCTACAAAAGTAGCAGTGGAACCGATCTCATTGCGCAAATTCAAGAGTACCAAAGCAAGAGAAGAGAGGAAAAAGAGGGTGTACTCTTTTATGTGCACCCTCCCTAATGTGACACGTCAGCAAAAAAGGTCAAATGCAAGGAGAAAGGTAAAACCAACCTTATTCAATGCTGCAAGGCTAAGGACTTTCACACCCAGTCTATCCGCCCTTAGAATTGCATACTCTATGTGGTAATTGATACCATCCCTTGCAAAGGGCAGGAAATACTGCAAACACAGAATTCAATGACACAAAACATCAATCAATGGCTAGCCTTAAAGTGGGCCCCACCCAGATATAATCAGGATGAATTTGAGTGTCCCCAATCAAAGACCCACCTGAAAACCAGTTCTAGGAACCACCCATGTCTGTTGCAGTTGGCCCCTCAACGTGTAGTAGGACAGCAAGAAGGTCTTGGATGAAGCCCACATCACTAGCAAGATCAGGAAGGCTGACGGCCATAGGGGCAGCAAGATGAGGTGGACCGCGAAGGGCATGGAACTGATGGACCGAAAAAAGAATGGCACGTGGAGTGAGGACATGACGTCGACGGCATGCACGAGGAAAACAAAGTCCGGAGGTGGGCCATTTCGTACTGCAAAGATCATGCTCAAATATTAATTAGTATAATGATGCATATTAATCAGAATTTTTCATATGGGTGTGCCATTGATGGATAAGAGACACCCAAAAATCTCCCTGATCAGATGATCCTAGCCATCCATTCTGACACCATATCACATTAACCGTTGGTCAGGAACTTGCAACCCGGTCAGTTACATCGAATGGTTAGGACCATGATCAGGTGGGTTAGATATTGGAGCATAAACAATGCCATGATGGGGTCAATGGCTAAGAATACCTAAAGGTGGACCACACCTGTGTCCTAGCAAAAAGAACTAGGTTAGTCTGGTTCAGCATAATCTCTCTAGCCACACCTGATGCATTAAAAGCCAACAGCGAAAGGTCGTGTTGGCTTTAATAATGTGGGTTGTCAGATGTCTTTCTGATCTCTGATCTCCTACTATGTATGTGTACGTATACATCTACGGTACATTTTTTTAGCCTCAAAATACTTTCTCCAATAGGTCCCACCAAATCGATCTGAGGTCATTATTCAATGATCCAAACCGTTTATATGATTGGCTTTATCATGGATACTTAAAAAAAATGTCACTACAACCCTTTTGAGTATGAACATCATCTGGACCATTGTTTTCTGAGCCACTGACAATCTTGAAGACATTTGGAGAAACTACAATACGTATCTCAACAGATCAACTGTTTAGATGATCACCAATATGACCCCAAATCCCACGGCTATGATCACAAAGTATATGTACCAGTATTGATATTTGGACCATATCTAATGTGAATTCATTGGTCTTCTTCCTGCAAGTCAGCAGTAATTAAGGAGTTCACATGCACCACATGCACCTGAAGTTATCTTCTTGTGTAGGTCCCATGACTTGTCATTGAGTGTCTTCCCCAACTTGTCATAGATAGGCATGAAGAGGCAGTAATTAGTGCCCATTTCGGTGTGATGGAGGCTGTGATATCTGTCCACATCCACAAAATATTAAAAAAAAAAGTTACATCATTGGGTTAGATTGCATGAAGATTTAACGAGTATTTGAAAGTTAGGAAGAAGGGACGTGGATTGTGCAGTGAGGCATTCATCACCCTTTACCATGGTCTACTCTGTGGGCCCACCCTGATGTATGTGTTTTATCCACGCTGTCCTTCCGTTTTTCCATCCTGTCTTAGGGCATGAGATCAAAATTGAAGCATACCGAAAGGTCAAGTGGACCACACCAAAGAAGATAGTGGGGACAATAACATCCTCCGCTGAAAGCTTCCTGGGACCTATACTGATGTTTATTTGTAGCGGATGCGGATTACATCTTACCCCATGCGTCTCTAGCCATGAACGGACAGATCTATGTGGGCCGTATCTGTTTATCCACGCTGTCCATCACCTTTCTCAGATCATTTCAAGGTAAGAACCCAAAAAAGAGGCAGATCCAACACTCAAGTGGCCCACATCAAATAGTAAGCTTGGGTTGCACTCAATGAACAAAGTGTTAAATGCAAGAGTCATCTATGGTGTGGTCCACTTAAGCATTTGATCTGACTCATTTTTGGGCTCATACCTTAAAATGATATGAGAAAAGTGATGGATGGTGTGGATAAAAAGATACATCACAGTGGGCGATCTACCCGTTCGTGGCTAGAGATGGGCAGGGGTAGGACACAATCCGCGTACTTTGTCATCCAATCAAAAACTTTCGCAGCACGTGAGAAGTTTACAACAGTAGGTATGCATTAATTAATTCCCACCATTTTCTGTGGTATGGTCCACTAGAGCTTTGGGTATGCTTCAATTTTAGACTCATGCCTTGAAATGAGTGGTAAAAACGAATGAACGGTGCAGTTAATTAAAAAACATACATCATGGTTGAACCCGGGACAACTGATCACCTACAAGCAATGGACCACAGCTAGTTGTACTGTACCATCTTGGCTGACATGCCACTTGGGCAGGACATCAGTACCCTGAAAATGATAGATCCCACCATGAAGGTCATCTAGCGCAAAAATCAGCCAGTCTGCTCGTCAAGTGTCCATAGTGTTGAAATCAATGGAAAACTGACGGTCAGAGTCAATGTACAGGTGTGGTCCACCTAGTGAGCCGGTTTACCTGATTTCCTAGACGGGGCAAATCGTTTTTCATGGGTAATGATTTCCTAGAAAGGTGTATGTTGGCAAGATAGAGCTGAGCTACTAAGATTTTGATCGGACCCATCTCTTGATCCTATCATATTATTTCAGTAAGTAAGGAGAACATACATTACAAGTACATGCATTTTTTTTAGTTATGACAAGTGAGGTGGTGTTCCAGTGATCTAGACCGTTGGTCTGTTTTGTCCCACTATGGAGATATATGGTTAAGAAAACAAATGCAAAACGGTTCATTTTGGAGTGAGACGTGTCCCAATATTGGCAGGTGGGATCTTCTAATCTGAGATACTTACGGGACATTCTATATACTTGGTGGGACCCAACAGACGAATGGTCTGGATTATCAAATAATGTGCTCCACTTGTTAGAATTGAAAAATGCGTCTACACTCTACAGTGTAGAAATTCAGGCAAAAAAAAAAAAAAAAAAATCAGTTCTCAAATTATTCCCGTTACCATCTTTGGACGGTGGGAATGGACGTGCACTGATTCTCAGTCCACACCATGTACATCAAAGTGGGCCATGGTGAACTGATATTCACACCCTTTGTTTTTTTCTTTTTTATACATACAAATTTTCTACCACGAGAGTTGTCTATATAAAACTTACGTTGCCGTGTAGAGAAGGTATCTGAGGAATGGAAAGTAATCAAAAAGCCCATGTGGAATAACTTCAACGTTGCTATGCCCCATGCATCTCAAAAAATCAAAGATGAAAGCATAGCCGTAGATCAGGCTTGTGGATCCACATCCCATCAACGTGGGCCCCACTACAGGGACCCCCATGATCACACCCAAGATGATGTGCTCCAACAGGGTTGCACTCCAGCTGCACAAAGAAACAAATTTAAAAAGAGAAAAGAAAAACATTGGAAATTTACTCACAAAGCAATAAATCTCACTTGAATGGATGAGAGAGAGAGAGAGAGAGAGAGAGAGAGAGAGAGGTGGGGTTTTAATGTATTGTACCAGTAAAGGACTGGGTCACCACAGATGAATGGTGGATTGAGTGGTAATGCGTAAATAGATAATCCCCATGGAAACACCTATGTATGCAATAATACAAGGGCTCTGAGACACCCATGTGGATTATTAATGCAGACACACACCCTCTCCAATCCCAGAGGGGAAGATTTCCATTCAATGGGAAGCTGTAACATGCCCATGCAGCCATGAAAGCGTGCAGAATTATGAAATTGTCCCTGCCCAAAAAATAAAAAAATAAAAAATCAATTCGACCTTCGATTGAATGGAGAAAGATGGACGTTAAAGTCAAAATCAAACGAAGATAATTACCAATCCCACTCCCTGTCTATTTGCTTGAAATCGATGCCTTGTTTGATGACGATGCGGTTTCTGGTAAGGAATAACATGTTGCTGAATGAAAGCCATAGCTGATGAATGAGTCCCCTGAGACTACAAATAAGGAGAATGTGTAGACACAAGCTCTCTTTTTGTCCATCTTCATACAACCATGAATAGATAGCTTTTCCAAGAAAAGGCCCATATAGCATGTACTGTGCCAACATAGAAAAGAAAACAACACACATAAGGTGTGAAACAAAAACACCCAAATACACACGCAAGTAGAATCTAACGAGAGAGAGAGAGAGAGAGAGAGAGAGAGAGAGAGAGAGAGAGAGAGAGAGAGAGAGAGAGAGAGGAGGAGGAGGAGGAGGAGGAGGACGAGGACGAGGACGAGGACGAGGAGGAGGAGGAGGAAATACAGTGTGTTGAAAAATGTAGTATTTAAGGGGTGCAAGGGGTCATTTGGCAGCATGGATTTTCAGAAATTAGGATTTTGAATCCAAGTTGTATTTGGCATTTTGGATTTTGATAGATTAGAATCCACCAAAGAATGAAAATCCTCAAAATTAGGGATCTTTCTTTATTCTTGGGTTGCAAAATCAAAAGTTTTCAATCCTTTCTGATTGTCATAATTGCTCTCTCTTCATCGAAGTTGTCTTTTTTTATAGAATCTAGGTTAAAAATCCAAGTTGCCAAAAACACTTTCTGGATTGCAGAAGATTGAAAATCCAGCATGTCGCCCAACACAACTGAAAGAATGAAAATCTTAAAGATTAAAAATCTTGAGTTTGCATTCTTAAGTTAAAATCCAAATCCAAGATGCCAAACAACACCTAAGGTGATAGAGTCATGCCTTGTAGCTACCCAAGCTCTCCCATGGCCAGGCAGATAGTGGGCCAGCCATGATCTTGTCTGTTGGTTTGTCACTTCGTTTCTTGGGTCTACAATCCAAAAGAAAGAACATATTGTGAGCCCACAAAAATAAACAAATAAACAAATAAACAAATAAATAAAGAGCTCACTGCATGCATGAAAACAAATAGCTCCTTGTGTGTATACAAAATCAATGAGAAAGAAATATAGAAGAGAGAGATACCAATAGGAAGGGAAAAGAAGCTCTTTCTTGGGTTTTTCTTTCCTTCCTGCACTACTACTACTTCACATCATCCCTACATCTGCAAACCTCTACTTAAAAGCTCCAGCCCAATGGCCTCCTCCGCCCATTAGAGAGTCTCAATCAAGTCTATTTGAATTTTTTATTCTTTTTTATTTTACTTTATTCGCTATTTTCTTCAAGTGAGGAAAGTCTCCCATCACGAGGTGTTTGGATTTAACATGTATAGATGACAGCTAGTTTAGATGGTTTTGGCTATACTGAGAAATCAATGAAAGTGAGGTGATCTTTTTCTCTCTCTCTTCCTTTTTTCTTGGGGGGGGAGGGGAAGATGGAGTTTTACCGAATCAATGAACTCATTGATTTTGTATGGCTTGTTTGAGGCTCACCAACCAATCTAAGGAGCTTTAACCACTCTACCTAACAGCTCAAATCTCTCTCTCTCTCTCTCTCTCTCTCTCTCTCTCTCTCTCCCAATGGAACATGTGAGCGAGATGTGGGTAATTCATTATAGGTGTCCCAACCCTTATGCCATTGCCTCAAATTAGGCCATTAAGATCATGAGGTAGATCTCACATGTTTATCAGATTAGGTGGGCCTCACACCATTAAAATGTCATTGCAGGCCAATGTTGCACATAAAACGAATGTGTACTATTAGCAATCTTATTTAACTGATACCGACGATTTTACCCCATACCTTGGTGGCCCACCTCTAACCAGAAGGCATGGATTTCAACTCATGGAACATGCTCTATGGGGACCACATAATGAAGGACCGGATCTCACATAGAAATGTGCTTCCTATCTTTCATATCCACAAACCCCAAGGCTAACTCCAAACTTGATATGGAGCCGGTAACCTGATGTTTTTTCATCTAGGGGAGTTATTTGATACTCTGGCTGCGTTCGCTTGATATGCAGGCACTTGGAAATAGAACTCGTGGCATTTGTTAACTCAAGTTACACCACCTAAATTGTCGAATATACAGTCACTAACGGTCCGGATATCAGATTGGTTGAAAAATCCTAACCTCTGATTACTAGCACTTCTTGAAATAAAACCATTGGATACATTTCATTTTTAATTGTCCATTAATTGTGGGCCAATCTGTTAGTCATATTATCTGTTAAGCTTAATTTTTGTTTCTGAACACATAAAAACTGGTACACATAACTTGGACGGTTTAATTTGAATTGTAATATGCTCCATGTACAATCTTTTAAGTAATTTCTTAGTGTATGTGGATCATCCATGACACCTTGCCAGGCTATCCTTCTTCTATGTTTCTAATAATAGCTGCGAACCTTCTGTTAGAGTTTTCCTCCTCATACAGAGGAAGAGAGAGATGACATCTGTAGTCATCGACCGGTCGTTGCCCCTTGGCCGACCAGTCTGAATTTAGCCAAAAACTGGCAGTGCTCGCTGGACTGTTTTATGTCCAGTCTGACTAATCGGCAGACAAGTCTAGATTTTCTTTTTTCTCCAAAACTCTCTGGAATGTTTTTGTGAAAGGCCGATCGGTTGACGGTTTTGGACTGACTGGTCTACGATGCGCACGGACTGCAACATACAGTTTCCTAATACGACTCAAACTCTTACATAAGGCTATAAGAGGGCTTGCAAATCGGGATTTAGGTATCCCATTAAGTGTTCTACACATCTAAGGGAGAGAGAGAGAGAGAGAGAGAGAGAGAGAGAGAGAGAGAGGAAGCTTGTTGGTAGAGAAGGCTTTGCTCGTGAAGGTGATTCACAGTGCAACGACGTCTTGGCTCTTCAACGTCCTCGTGCTCGGGTGAGATCTCTCGATTTCTAGTCATTTTATTGTTACTCATCCCTGCGTGGGTGAAGAAGGTTTGATCCAAGTATTGTGTGCTTGTGATCGAGGTGGTAACAGTTCTGTTTGATAGTGGATTGTTTGATCCGGACTAGGTCCCATGGTTTTTACCTCTTTGAGGGTTTTCCACGCAAAAATCTATTGCGTCATGTGGTTGATGATTTGATTTAGTTTATTGCTTTATTATAACCTATAATTCTAGTGTTTTGGGGGGCGAGATCCTAAGGTTTTGCGAAACATACCCAACAAAAGTGGTATCAAAGCGTTTAAATTTATTAAACAGGAAGTGAGATCGGTTCTAAATTATTAAAGGTAGGCTCATCAAGGATGATTAGCCTCGATGGTTCTAACTGGACCATATGGAAGGATAAGATGGAGGGATTGCTTTATTGTACGGACTTGTATGCTCCAATCTTAGGCATATCAGCGAAAATAACGAATATGCCAGATGATGATTAGAACAAGTCGGATTGGAAGGCGGTGGGGTTCATTAGACAATGGTTGAATGATTCAGTTTTTCACCATGTGTTTACGGAGACCTCAGCCGCTAGCCTATAACTGAAATTGCAAGGGCTATATGAGAGGAAGACGACCGGCAATAAAATTTTTCTAATTAAAAGACTTATAAATCTCAAATTCAAGGATAATGATTCTGTGGCAGAGCATATGAATGAAGTCAGCAATATTGTGAACTAGCTTTCCGCTATGAAGATGGTCTTGGACGATGAACTACAGGCTTTGCTATTGCTTAGTTTGTTGCCTGATAGTTGGGAGACATTGGTGGTGTCTCTAAGTAACTCCGCGCCAGACGAAAATATGTCCATGGAACAGGTAACAAGTTGTCTATTTAATGAGGAGACAATGAGGAAGTCTCAAGGGTCTACTCAGCAAGAGGCCATTGTGACACAGGATCGGGGGAGAGGAAAGAACAGAAAGGGTGGAAAAGCACGAGATAAATCCAGAGGCAATGTCTAATGTCAGGAGAGATGTTGAATGTTGGAATTGTGGCAAGAAGGGCCATTATAAAAGTAAATGTCACAAGAAAAAGGATAAAAAAGGAAAAGGGAAGGAAAAAGGTGATGAATCAGATTTTACTGCGGTCTCCTCCGATGGCGACGTTGTGGTCATTTTCTCAGCGGATCATGATGTTTGTCTCACAGGCTGCGAATCAGGACACCGATTGGGTGATCGATTCGCTTTCATGCAACTCCACGAAGAAATTTTTTCACAAGCTACAAGCAAGGCAGCTATGGTATAGTGAAGATGAGGAACTCTGGAGTATCTCAGATTGTGGGAGTTTGTGATATTTGTGTGAGAATCAATGTAGGTTGTACATTGGTTCTAAAAAATGTGAGACATATTCCAGACCTTCGCCTTAACTTGATGTCGAGAGGAATGTTGGATGTAGCCGGCTATGAGAGTCGGTTTGTTGGTGGGCACTAGAAGCTCATCAAGGTTCGATGATCGCAGCAAGAGGGAAGATGTGTTGCACCCTATACAAGACATGTGTCAGTATATGCAATGGGTGAGTTGAACGTAGTGGAAGATTCGGTGAGCAAACACGTAGCACAGACGGCTCAGCCACATGAGCGAGAAAGGGCTTCAACTACTAGCAAAGAAGCACCTCCTTACAGAGTTGGCAGGTACACCTCTCAAAACATGTATTGATTGTTTATCAAGGAAACATCATAGAGTTTCATTTGTAAAAATTGCTTCTCATGTTAAGAAAGCGCATGCATTAGATTTGGTTTATTCTAATGTTTATGGTTCTATGAGGAAAAAATCCTTGGGTGGGGCATTGTATTTTGTCACATTTATAAATGATGCATCTAGGAGGGTTTGGGTTTAGGCTTTGAAATTCAAGGACGAAGTCTTTGGTGTGTTTAAAATATTCCATGCCATGGTTGAGAGGGAGACATGTAGATCATTGAAGTGCATCCGCACTGACAATGGAGGTGAATACATTAGTGACTTCTATGAGTATTGTAAGTCCCTAGGTATATAGCATGAATAAACGGTACCCAATACCCCCCAGCATTATGGTGTCACTACAAGAGAACGGCTTTTTATCGACGAAAGTATTACCGACGAAACTATTTTCGTTGGGAAAAATCATTTTTCCTGACGAAATAGAGAAATCGTCGGTAAAAATCACTCCAGCTTCCCGCCACCGCCGAATTTGCTTCCCACCATACACTTTTATCGATGAAATTATAATTTCGTCAGTAAAAATTTTATTGCTGACAAAGATACCTGTCGCTAAAAATTAAAATAGAAAATTTTACTTTTACCAACGAAACTTTTCCTCGGTAAAAGTGAAACTTTTCCTCGGTAAAAGTGAAACTTTTCCCGACGACTGTTGCCTGTCGGTAATAATGTGTGATCGGTAATAATGTGTGATTCCCGCCAAGTAAAAGAGATGACTTTTACCGACGAAAATGTTCGTCGGTAAAAGTTTTCAAAATGACTTTTACGGACGAAATTTTCGTCGGTAAAAGTTTTTAAAATTACTTTTACCGACGAAAATTTTCGTCGGTAAAAATCTGTTATTTTAATTACCCGATCGGCCCTCTTTTCTCTCTGTCGCTCTCTCGCTCTCTCTCTCTCTCTCTCTCTCTCTCTCTCGTCCCACCCTTCTGATCACCTCTCCCTCAGTGCCGGCCACCGGCCGTCACCGTCACCGGCGGCCACCCACCTCAGCTGACCACCTCCCCCCAGCCGACCACCGACGTTGGTAGGCACGCGCCTCCACCAGCCACCGTACGCCGCCGCCTCCTCCGACAACCGTCTCCCCCTTCCTTCCTCCATTTCCTCTCTCTCTCTCTCTCTCTCTCTCTCTCTCTCTCTCCCCCTCTCCCTCTCTCCTCCTTGTTTATTGTGGGGCCCACTGCCAAAATTCAAAGCATGTGGGTCCCATGCACCATCGTTATCCAGTGCTGTGGGTCCCACCGTTGCTGTCCATTGCATGTGGGTCCCACCGTCGCTATCGCTGTCCATTGCATGTGCGTGGGGTCCGCCTTAGCTGTCCACTATTTGGTGGGGCCCACTGATTTAGTAAATCCTTAATTAGGGATTTCGAAATTAAAACCCCTAATTCCTTCATTAATTAGGGATTTTAAAATTTAAATTCCAAATTTGTGATTTACAAATTAAAAAAAATTGAAATACAATAAATGTGGGGCCCACCGTTGCTGTCCACTGCCTGTGGGGCCCACCGTCGCTGTCCACTGCCCGTGGGGCCCACCCTCACTGTCCACTGTTTTGGATCAAGCATATATTTGTGTGGAGTAAACTCTGTGGGGCCCACAGTGATTTACGTATTTTATCCACTCCGTCCATCCATCTTAGCAGGAAATTTTAGGTATGGTGCCTAAAAATGAAGCATATTAAAATCTAAAGTGGACCACACCACAAGTGTGAACTGAATGTCTATCATTGAAAAATTCTTGGAGGACACAGAAGTTTTAGATCAAGCTGATATTTGTGTTTTCCCTCATCCATATCCATATGATCTTATGAACAGGTTGGATGACAAATAAAGATCACTTTAGGGCCTGGGAATGGTGGAAATCATTATTCCCACTGTTTCCCATGGCATGGTCCACTTGAGAGTTGGATATGCTTAAATTTTGGGCTCAACCACTAAAATGAGGTGGAAAAACATAAGGACGGAATAGATAAATCACATACATTCTAGGTGGGCCCAACTGAGTTTACTCTACACTCCGCACGCAATCCGATTCCCATGGTGGGCCCCATACTTATTGTTCACAAAATAGTCATTAGGTATTTGATTAAACTTGATTCATGGTGTTGATGATTCTGCCATTTTCATGTGCTTGTGTATCTGGAATTGATGGAGTAAACCCGGATGTGCGTTGGAGCTATCCGTGGTTGATTTATGTGGATATGTATGTTGTGGATGTATTTGGCTTATTATTAATAATTTTTTTTTGTCCACAAATGGTAGTATAATAGAATCAATTAGCCCATTTGGAGATTTCTATATTGCCGAGCATAGATAAAGTGTATTTTGAAGGTATAGAAATCCGCCAAATTGTCATGTTGGACAGTCCAAGGTTGGATAGATTGGAATGTTATCGTTGTTTGTCATTTACATGCTCTGTCATTAGTTTCGTGCGGTAACTCTCCTATTCTCTCTAGATATGTTTCTTATGTTTAATTCCATTGTCAATTTAATCCACACAATGTGTGGATAGTTGACGTGGAAATGAAATGTAAGATAAATATATCTGGAGAGATAGGGGGAGATGCTGTCGAAATTTAGGCTTGGGCATGTAAATGAAAATAATGATAGCATTTCAATCTATCCATCCTTGGATGGGCGACTGATTTTATTATATTATCATTTAGTGGCAAATTAAATGACGAACATGATACTTGTGATTAAGAGTAGTTGATTGATGTTAATGTTGAGCGGGGGTCCCTGGAAGGTGGGAACCGTTGTTGTGACCATGCTGAAGCTGTCATGTTCCTATGGACAACAATATGGGTGGCCTGGCCATTTGGACAGGCCCTTGTTTATGTATTAGCTCGAAATTAATGGAGCAGACCCAGATGTGCGTCGGAGCTATCCGGGTGTTGAGCGGGGGTCCCTGGAAGGTGGGAACCGCTGTTGTGACCATGCTGAAGCTGTCCATTTTCTATGGACAGCAATATGGGTGGCCTCGCCATTTGGACAGGCCCGTGTTTATGTATTAGCTCGAAATTAATGGAGCAGACCCGGATGTGCGTCGGAGCTATCCGGGTGTTGAGCGGGGGTCCCTGGAAGGTGGGAACAGCTGTTGTGACCATGCTAAAGCTGTCCATTTTCTATGGACAGCAATATGGGTGGCCTGGCCATTTGGACAGGCCCGTGTTTATGTATTACCTCGAAATTGATGGAGCAGACACGGATGTGCGTCGGAGCTATCCGGATGTTGAGCGGGGGTCCGTAGAAGGTGGAAACCGCTGTTATGACCATGATGAAGCTGTCCATTTCCTATGGACAGCAATATGGTCTGGCCATTTGGACAGGCCCGCTTTGTGTGGAGCAGACCCGGATGTGCGTCGAAGCTATCCGTGAGTTGGTTGAGTCTCCAAGACCTACACCCTAAACCCGAAACCATAAACCTGAAACTAAAACCTATAAGCTATGGCTAAACCTAAACCTAAATCCATTCACCTAACCTAAACTCAGACCCAAACAAGCAAACCTAACCCAAAACCCGATTCCGAACCCAAAAATGTCAACCAATGCCTAAACCTAATCCTAAACTCAAATCACCTAAACTAAACCTACACCTATTCCTAAATCCATTCACCTAACCTAAACTTAGACCCAAACATGCAAACCTAACCCAAAACCCGATCCCGAACCCAAAAATCTCAACCAATGCCTAAACCTAATCCTAAACTCATGTCACCTAACCTAAACCTACACCTATTCCTAAATCCACAACTCTCACCTAAACCTAAACCCAAACATGAAGACCTAACCCGAAACCCGATCCCGAACCCAAAAATCTCAACCTAGGCGTAAACCTAATTCTAAACTCAAATCACCTAAACTAAACCTACACTTATTCCTAAATCCATTTACCTAACCTAAACGTAGACCTAAACACGAAAATGCGACCCTAAACCCGATCCCGAACCCGAAACTGTAAACCTATGCCTAAACCTAATGCTAAGCTCAAATCACCTAAAGTAAACCTACACTTATTCCTAAATCCACAACTCTAACCTAAACCTAGACCCAAACTCGAAAACCTAACCTTAAACCCGATCCCGAACCCGAAATCCTACTCCTATGCCTAAACCTAATCCTAAACTCATGTCACCTAAACTAAACCTAGACCTATTCCTAAATTCATTCACCTAAACTAAACTTAGATCCAAACACGAAGACCTAACCCGAAACCCGATCCCGAACCCGAAAATCTTAACCTATGCCTAAACCTAATCCTAAACTCATGTCACCTAAACTAAACCTACACCTATTCTTAAATCCACAACTCTCACCTAAACCTAAACACAAACTCGAAAACCTAACCTTAAACCCGATCCCTAACCCGAAATTCTACACCTATGCCTAAACCTAATCCTAAACTCAGTCACCTAAACTAAACCTAGACCTATTCTTAAATTCATTCACCTAAACTAAACTTAGACCCAAACACGAAGACCTAATCCGAAACCCGATCCCGAACCCGAAAATCTCAACGTATGCCTAAACCTAATCCTAAACTCATGTCACCTAAACTAAACCTACACATATTCCTAAATCCACAACTCTCACATAAACCTAAACACAAACTCGAAAACCTAACCTTAAACCTGATCTCGAACCCGAAATCCTACACCTATGCCTAAACCTAATCCTAAACTCATGTCACCTAAACTAAACATAGACCTATTCCTAAATTCATTCACCTAAACTAAACTTAGACTCAAACACGAAGACCTAACCCGAAACCCGATCCCGAACCCGAAAATCTCAACCTATGCCTAAACCTAATCCTAAACTCATGTCACCTAAACTAAACCTACAACTATTCCTAAATCCACAACTCTCAACTAAACCTAAACCCAAACTCGAAAACCTAACCTTAAACCCGATGAGATTCGAGAGCAGCTGGAGAGGCAGAGAAAGGAGGAGCAGAGGCGTAGGGAGGAGGAGGAGGAGAGGCGACGGGAGGAGCAGGAGAGGAGGATCGAGGAGTTGCGGCAGGAGCGGCAGGAGCATGAGCGACGGATGCAGGAGATGTTTCAAGCTCTCGCTGCACGCTTTGGCTCCGATGCCCCGCCACCTCCGCCTTCATCTTCGTGATTATTTTTTTTAATATACGACTTTTAACTTATACGTATTTGTGTGTGGATGAATATTGTTTGTTTGTGGATGTGGAATGGATTATTTATGTGTGGATGGTGTAGTTTCTGTTTATTCATATGTATGTGGATGTGAATAGGAGAAAAATGTATAGGTTTCTTTACAGGTGTATATTAGAAATTTTCCTGAATTTTGAAAACAAATGGAACCGGGACAGGAAATACTATTACCGACGAAATTGTTTGTAGGTAAAAAACATGGAAAAAACTTTTACCGATGAAATTTTTCGTCGGTAATAAACTTGTAAAAACCTTTATCGACGAAATTTTTCGTCGGTAATAAACTTGTTAAAATCTTTACCAACCAAATATTTCGTCGGCAAAACCTTTACCGACGGACAATTTCGTCGGTAAAAGTTTTTTCACCGACGTATCACTTTTTTTTCCGACAAAAATTCATATGTTTTTCCGACGAAGTTTTTCGTCGGTAATGGTTTTATTATTACCTACGAAACTTTTTTTCATCTGCAAAAACCTTTACCGACAGCCTTTCTGCGATGATGTTCGCTGCGAAGATTTCCCGACGAAATTTTACTGATTACCGACGAAATAATGCGTCGGTAAAAATGAAATTTCTTGTATTTGTATTTGAGCGGATGAATCACACCATTGTAGAGAGAATCAGATGCATGTTATCCCATGCGAAGTTGTCCAAGATATTCTGGGGAGAAGCAATGCACACGGCAGTGTATTTGATAAACAGATCTCCATCAGCCCCGTCGAATGGAGAAGTACCTGAGAAGGTGTGAACTGGACATGATCCTTCATACAGTCATCTCAAGGTATTTGGATGCAGGGCATCCGTTCACATACCAAAGGATGAGAGGTCCAAGCTCGATACTAAGATCAGGCAGTGTGTGTTCTTGGGGTACGGTGATGAGAAATTTAGCTTCAGGTTGTGGGATTCGACCGAGAAAAAGCTTGTCAGGAGCAGAGATGTGGTTTTCATTGAAGATCAGTGTATAGAAGACATTGGAAAGGCAGAGAAGACCCAGATCAGTTCATGTGATCTGGAAGATTTGGATCCTATTACTCTTCCCGTGGTGCCTGATGACGGGGGAGTACAGCAAGGTGCAGAAGACGAGGGAGTTCCTACAGAAGATGGACCAGGGGAGCAACCCCTACTTGATCCACCTGTTGAGCCACAGGTGAGGAGGACATCTAAGGACAGGCACCCATCCAAGAAGTATTCACCGCATAAGTACATTATGCTTACTGATGGGGGAGAGCCAGAAGATTATTCTGAGGCCCTAGCTGACGAACATAAGGGGGAGTAGTTGAAAGTTATGTAAGAGGAAATAAAATCCTTATATAAGAACCACACCTATGACATGCTGAAATTTCCTAAGGGTAAGAAAGCTCTAAGCAACAAGTGGGTGTTCAGAAAGAAGATTGAGCAGAAGAATTCACAAACAAGGTTCAAGGCCAGACTTGTGGTGAAAGGTTTCGGTCAGAAGAAAGGTATAGACTTCGATGAGATATTCTCACCAGTGGTGAAAATGACATCCACATGGATGTTGCTTGGGTTGGTGGCTAGCATGGATCTGGAGATAGAGCAGTTAGATGTTAAAACTGCTTTCCTCCATGGTGGCATGGAAGAAGAGATCTATATGCGCCAACCAGAGGGGTTCGAAGTCAAGGGCAAAGAGTATATGGTGTGTAAGCTTAGAAAGAGCTTGTATGGGCTAAAATAAGCTCCTAGGCAATGGTACAAGAAGTTCGACTCGTTCATGTTAACACATGGGTATAATAGAATGGAGTCGGACCACTGTATGTTCACTTGCTATTATATGTTGATGACATGCTCATAATGGGAAAAGACATCAAGAAGATTGACAGGCTGAAACAGGAGTTGGGCAAGTCATTTGCGATGAAAGACTTGGACCAAGCCAGACAGATCCTAGGAATGGAGATAACTCGTGACAGAAGCAGCAGAGGGCTTTGGTTGTCATAAGAGAGGTATATTGAGAAAGTCCTAGAACGGTTCAATATGAATGCAGCGAAGCCGGTCAGTACTTAACTGGATGGTGACTTCAAATTGAGCGACAAACAGTGTCCCAAGACGAAGACAGAAGTGGAAGAGATGCAGAAGATACCCTACGCCTCAGCAGTAGGAAGTTTGATATATGCTATGGTGTGTACGCGCCCAGATATAGCATATGTGGTTGGTGTTGTCAGCCGGTATCTTGCCGGTCCTGGCAAAGAACATTGGGTAGCGGTGAAGTGGATACTACGGTATCTGAGGGCTCATCCAGGTTGAGCCTATACTATGATGACGGAAAACTTGTGTTAGAGAGTTACACAGATACAAATATGACAGGTGACTTAGACTCCAAGAAGTCTACATCGAGGTTCATGTTCACATTTGCAGGGGGAGCGGTCTCTTGGCAGAGCAAGCTACAAAAGGTCGTAGCATTGTCCATGACAAAGGCTGAGTACATTGCAGTCACAGAAGCATGCAAGGAGATGCTTTGGATGAAGAGATTCCTACAAGAACTTAGCCTGAAGTAGGAGAAACACGTGATTTATTGTGATAGCCAGAGTGCGATACACTTGAGCAAGAATCCAAGTCAGCATTCTAAGTCGAAGTACATAGAAATTCGGTATCACTTGATCAGGAATACTTTGGAACAGAAGGTGTTACAGCATGAGAAGGTCCACACGAACGATAACAGGTCAGACATGATGACTAAGGCTTTGGTCAAGGAAAAATTTGAGACTTGTAGAAGCCGGGCTGGCTTCAAGACGATGAACTCCTCCTTAGTCGGAAAGGGAGAGATTTGTTGGAGTTTTTCTCCTCATACAGAGGAGAGAGAGATGACATCTGTAGTTATCGACCGGTCGTTGCCACTTGGCCGACCGGTCTGAATTTGGCTAGAAACTAGCAGTGCTCGTTGGACTGTTTTATGTCCAGTCCGATCGGTCGACAGATAGGTCTGGATTTTCCTTTTTCTCTAAAACTCTCTGGACTGTTTTTGTGAAAGGTCGACCGGTCAATGGTTTTGGACGACTAGTCGATGGTGCGCGCGGACTACAACATGCAGTTTCCTAATGGGGCTCAAACTCTTGCATAAGGCTATAAGAGGGCTTCCAAATCGGGATTTAGGATCCCATTAAGTGTTCTACACGTCCAAGGTGAGAGAGAGAGAGAAAAAAAAAGAGAAAGAGAGGAAGAGAAAGAGGGAGAGGAAGCTTGTTGATAGAGAAGGCTTTGCTCGCGAAGGTGATTCACGGTGGAATGACGTCTCGGCTCTTCAATGTCCTCGTGCTCGGGTGAGATCTCTTAGTTTCTAGTCCTTTTATTGTTATCCATCCCTGCGTGGGTGAAGAAGGTTTGATCCAAGCAGTGTGTGCTTGTGATCGAGGTTGTAACAGTTCTACTTGATAGTGGATTGTTGATCTGGACTAGGTCCCGTGGTTTTTACCTCTTTGAGGGTTTTCCACGTAAAAATCTCTTGTGTCGTGTGGTTGATGATTTGATTTAGTTTATTACTTTACCATAACCCATAATTCTAGTATTTTGGGCGGCGAGATCCTAAGGTTTTGCGAAACACACCCAACACCTTCCTTTTATTAAAAAAAAAAAGAAGGCTATATTATTATTTTCCATACAAATCCAAATCAAATTTCTATAAATTGCAAGTCCATTGAATGAAGAATAGTTAAGTGGTTTTATGAAATTGGAAGCACAAAAAATTCAACCAATGAAATTGAAACCTATCAAAGTCATACATTAACTCACAAGCATCAAAGAGAGTTACAAATAGCTATCTCACTCATAAAGAGAGCTTCAAATAGCAATTCGGCTCATTAGGCCGGCTCTTGCACATGAGCGATTGGTCACCTTAGGACCAATCTCGCATATGCGCTGTTATGGCATGGTGTGGCAAGCATTTTTTTTTAATTCGAATCCTCTGTTATACCCATGCGCCTCTCTCATTGGTCCAGCTTGGACTGACTGTGTCTGAGCTGGTCAGCTCTGACACAGTCAGTCCGACCTGGACCAATGAGAGAGGACAAAAACAGGATTCCTCTGCTCCGGTATAACAGAGGATCTGGATTCTTTTTTTATATATATTTTTCTGCATGTATAACATTACACCCATGCATAAAGTTGTCATGTGTGCACAGAAAGCTGCCATGCTCTGAATGTCTATAAATAGGCCATCGTGCATGGGCATTCTATTAAATGGGCCAATGTGTCAATAGAGGTGTGCCATGTGTCTAGGTTCTCTCCCTTCACTCTTTAAAAAGATTTTTCACTTTCCCAATATTCTTTTTATACAGAAACACTACCTCCTCTCTCTATATTCTTATGTTTTCCTTTTCTTCTCTACTTTCATTCATGTGGGCAAATAAGGAGAACTAACTTGAGTTCAAATGGTTGTGATCATGTCAGCACCTAGCTAATTCTAGCCACCTTTCATCAAGGAGAGTTGTTGTATACTAAGGATAGAGCTGTTGAAACCTAGCACATTGAAGATTCTTCCATGTGGGGTTAAATCTATCTTTAAGATAGTGGCAGTAATGTGCCTCTGCTTTCCAGTTTATTTTCTATTGCTCTCTATCTTTGAAATTTCTATTTTTTGTGATATCTCTTTATTAGAACCAACAATTGAAACTGGCCAAAACCATATATCAAATTACAAGCATAAAAGAGAGCTTTAAGTAGCTATCTCACACACAAGGCTGTTTCCTCTACAATGTTTGTGGAATAAGCTTATTCTACAACGAGGCCTTTGGGGTCCACTGAGATGTGCACGCATGAGATCAAATCTCTCAATCATTTGATGTGCCTCTTTTTATCCTTGGGTTAAAAAAATCAGGGGACCCTAAAGTTAGGTAGCCTGCATCATGTAAAATCATACCGAATACCATTGAAATTGTATGGTGCATGTGTGGGCTACCTGAGCTATGGAATGGCCTGATTTTTGGGGTGTCTATGAATCCTGGTAGGTAGCATCTTTTGAATGGATTGGATGGTCTATAAAAACACAATAGGCCCGCATGCAATCTAATTTGATTTTAGTGGTGGGCGTCCTTATCTCAACTGTTTTATATGCTTTGACCAACTTACGTACTTTCAACTTGAATTTTGGAATACGAGATGACTTGAAGGGGCACATCTTACGGACGGTTTGATGGGAACCTTATATAACAATGGTCCCACAGACTTTGTTGTAGAAGATGCTTATTCTACAAACATTGTAAAGGAATGGACCTACTCATATGACAAACTTTCATCTCTCTGGGTAACTTAGCCTTGGAATCAAATAACTAGGGTTTATTGATCAGAAAACTCTAGCTAACTCTTTCTTTTTTTGTCTTAACCTTGACCTTTTCATGTCAGGAAAAAATATATACATATGATTGATGCAAGCAAAGCAAAACCACTAAAGAGAAAGACTTAAACAAAAAATCTAAGAGCCAAAACAAAAAATAAGAGATAAAAGGCACACGGATTTATGTGGTTCAATAATATATCTATGTCCAATGGACATCGACACGAAGATTTCTTCTTTATTAAAATAAGAAAAAACAGAAATACAATGCTTACCTCTCTCCAACTCTTTCATTTTTCAAAAATTCTCTTACCCAGGAATCCTATGAAAATATATTTCTCTACATGTGTTAGCCTTATAAAGATAATATGCCCAATAGAAAGATTACTTTAAGCCTCAAAGATTAGGATTCGTAAGTTTACGAGTTAGGAGGAAAATGAAAATGCATTTTTTCCTAGAGAAATGTTCCACCACCTTAATATTATAAGGGAGAATATTTCATTTTCAGAAACATTCTACCGTCTCAACATTCTCCCACTTGAAGGCTAATTTCTCTAATAGTGTAAATTAAAATACACTCTTAACAATAGTTACCCAAAAATCACTAACCATCAGGTAACAACACGTCCAAAAAAAGTCCTACACCAAACAAACTTCTCTCTTAAAATGAGTTTTGTTAGCATATCTGTCATGTAATCATTGGTATGAATCTTCTGCAATGAGATCTTTTCATCTTCCACCACATCACAAATGAAGTGATACTAAAAATCAATGTACTTGGTTCAAGCATGAAATATAGAATTCTTAATTAAGTGTAATGCGCTCTCAGTGTCATAGTAAAGCACCACCACTTTCTGCTTAATTTTCAATTCTTCAAGCAACCTCTTCAACCAATTATTTTCCTTGCATGCTTGTGTTACTTACATGTTGTAATGCCTTGAAATTGTAGCCTGAGTATAATACTCTTGCCCCAGAATTTTGAGTGTTAATGAAAGTACACATAGATATACTTTTGAATATTTAATATTATTCATATTCACATAGTATGCTTTAAACAAAGTAAAATAAACTAAAATTTGTAATTAAAGTTCCAATCATCACATAAATCAATTAACTTGTCCACTCAACTGGGAATTTATTACAATTTGAAATAATCTATTTAAATATCAAAATTCTACTAAAGCATAAGCATAATCTATTTATTGGTTAAGCTCTAAGAGTTTCGCCGCACTCATGTAAGGCATCCCATCCATGGGGTCTTCATTCAGTTCTTCAGGCATATCATAGCTCTCCTTTAGTCCTGCATCATCTATTTGAGTACATATATCTACATTAAAGAATGAGGGGGCCCACATAAAGGACAATTAGCATTGATGGCAGGCCCCACATGATAGATGGCCTACATCAAGGTGGACCTTAATGATGGATGGTCCACATCCAAGATGGGCCTTGCATAATGGACGACCCACTTTGAAGGTTTGGCTCACACGATGAATGGTCCACATCAAAGGTGGGCTTCATATGATGGACAATCCACATCCAATATCCGACATAATGGATGGCACAAATCTCTTAAAACATGAAGATTGTACGTAGTCATCTAGTCTTTTCCCATTTAGGGCAAGGTCCATTTATAGTGAGATCCACCAAAACAACCATATGGATTGCTCTTATAATGGAGCTTTCGTAATCTTAAAAAACGACATCAACTATCCCTAAAAAAAAGTTGTTATTTAAATGTTTTGCCAAATATGCTTATTTCAAATAATAACTTTTTTTTTAAATGATTTTACCAAACAAGCTTTTTAAAAACAAGAGCTAGAACAAAAAGAGTTTATTAGAGTATCTCTTATTGAAAAAGCTCCTATTAAATTAGAATAGAGATGCTAGACAAGCCCCTGGACTATTGTAGAATATTGACACTAGACTGATGAAGAGTATTAAAACTTCTATCAAAATACACCCTAATTTATTATTCCAAATAAGCCTTAGGTTGGGTATCGAACATGGTAGTTTTGTGACTTTTATCCTAATCAAACCAGTTGGACAATCATAGAGGCAAAATCTCAATCTGCTAAGGAGCTAGATTGCACCTTTTGCTTTTACTACCAAAACTTCTTAAAGAAATAAGGTGCAATAAAAATAAATAAATAAAAGTACAATAAAATTAAGACAAATGATGACCACATCTCCTCTGGTTTCTAACAATTGTAAACACTTCTTCTCTAATTTGGATTATTATAAGTACCTCCCCTATTATTTATATATTTGTTACATATTCTCCAAAAAGTCTATAAGCATTATATCTTCGAGAATTGATTGTTGTACCTCTTTCACTAGCAACTTTTGAATGTGCACGTAATATCGATCAATCGTCCTATCAAAGTCATCCCTCCATACACACTTAACACTTATACGTGAAATCCCTACCCATGTGCATACATTTAATGCACACACTAGTAATTTATAGCACATTCAATGCACATGGAGAGAAGACTTCAAAGAGAAAGGTAGAGAAATAGGAAGTAAATGTGAGGCTATATAGAAAAAGGATGCGAGCTACACAAAGAGAAAGGGAGAACAACCTTGACCGTTGCTAATGATAGATCACATCCTCATTTTTCTAATATTGTAGTGTAATGCCCCCAAATTGGACCCAAATTCGAGTGTGTTAAATGATAACAAATGGTAACTTTATCATTATTTTCCTTTCCATTCAATCCATTTTTTCCACAATTCAAATATATAACAGCAAATGTGTTTGCATAGTCATGTAAACAAAACAAACTTAAATCAAAATCAAAATAATCTAGAAGAGACAACGATCACATGTAAGAAGTTGTATGAGATGGACTCACTATATTTTGAATGCAACTCGACCCATTCGACTCGACTCAGCCACTCAGCAATTGCTCAACTCACCTTCTTAAGGATTTATGTTCGAGAGTTGTGTGGGCAAGAAAAAAAGGAGGAAGTGTGGCAACAAGCTATTGGAATTGAAAAAAGTCAAGTGTCAAAATACCCTTAGTTGACACCTTAAATCCCCTTTAAAGGTCCAAAGTTCACAAGTTCTTTCAATGACTAATCGTATTGGTAAAATTTTCCATGTCTACTTGTGTTATATATAGGGTGCAATTTGGGTGTGTTGAGTTAGGTTGAGGATCAACTCGATGTGGATACTAGCTCGCGGCCTGCATGCAATTTTACTTCTCTTGAGGGCTTTTCGTCTTATGTGGAATGAGGGTTTAGATATTGCTAATTTTTACTAGAGTCACCACTAGTCAGTTACTCCGCCTCTAAAGTCGACTAGACCCTATAGAAACATAAGGAAAGAGTATCTAGAGATTCTCAATCATAAAATGACTCATTAATCTACGACTACAGATTTGGGGTAAGGAACCACGATTACAGAGAGGGAAAGTGTTAGGCACCCAGTTTGCCCGTACAGATGTACGGTCTCTACTTCACAAAATTATATTAATTTTTGAAGGTTATGACTAGTTCTCGCACATTATTTAATGGAATAATAAATGTAGGTATAGTGCAATCATAAGAAAGTGTATCCGATCAGTCAAAGTTTCTGATGGTCAGGGTCCAATTAAACCAGCAAGCCTATTGCATACATTTAAACTAACAGGGTGTTGAGTGTTGACAGGATGTATATGATGCAATATTACTTATGAAAATATATAGACTAATTGTCTGAGTTTCTAATGGGTAGGATCTGATTAATTATATTGGTAGGCCACAGAGCATGTGCCCAAGTGGACTAGATGATTGATGTAATGAACTAAACAAGGGGGTGAGAAGGGAATAAGTATTGCACAATGTTAGTGCTAGATTGAGGTTGATTCAGGAATTGGATGGTTGGGATTGATAGTAGTGTCGCAAGAGGTGGATTGAGTGGCTTGGATTGGAACTTGGGTTGCTTAAGAGGCTAGGGACTGGGCTAGGCTAGGCTAGACTTAGGCTAGGCTCTTTCTTTCACTTTCACTCTCCTTAGTGGAAGGATAGAAACTAGGCTAAGGGGTGTTGGGATGATTGGGTGTGTTGAAGATGAGAAGGGATGGTTTAAATGAGAGGGGAGGGGCTATTTATAGACTCGAACCCAATTTTCTGGTAATTCCTTAGAAATCTTAGGTTAGAATAGGGTGCAATGGCTGGGATTTTAGATTGTCATCTGGCATAATCTATATGATTAGATAGGTTGGTAAAAGTGTGACTTGGAACCAAGAGAGGGGCACGGGGGCCTTTTTGAAACTCTACTCGCTTTGGGCTTGGAAACAAGGGAGTCTCGCACACTTCTGGGGAGTCTCGCACACTTCAATGTGGTTCATTTGCTGTCTCCCCTCTGGTGGGCTTATGGGTTGGAGTTTGGACTAGGTTTTGAGTAGGCTTGGGTCCTAACTTGACTAGGTGGGTTGGTTGGCTCTTGACCAATGAGTTGACTTGGTATGACTCAGTAAATTGACTCAGCGAATCAAGTTTCTGAACTCCTAGGGTTTTTGGGTTCTAAGTTTCAGAGCTTTGAATTAGGGTTTGGGCTGTGACTTGGTCCAAGGTTTTAACTCAGATTAGGGTTTAAGCTAGCTTTAGGGTTTAGAATTAAGTTTCGGGCTTAAAAAGGATTAGGGTTTAGCAAGAGTCTAGGGTTACGATCGTCTATCTTATAAACTGTCTAACTTTGATCAACTTGTTAGCCTATGGTGGGGTGTCTACACTCGGCCCAACCCAAACTAAATAGGACCTAACCTAACCCGAATTCCAACCCAAGGCTAACCCAAACCCAACCCAAAATCCTCTATTCTCAACCCAATCCAAGCACACCTAAATCAAATACATGCGATTGTTGCCAACCCAACCTAGCTAACCAAACCGAATTCAAATCGAATTACCATTTTTCAACCCGGACACAACCCCAGGACCTTGAAAACTCATCCCAACCCAACCTGAACTCGGGTTGGGTCAGTCAGGTTCTGGTGTACCCAAAATATATAGTAGAGTAGCGTTGCATGATATTTATGAACATGAATTGCCTTTGCCCCCAACCACAAGAAGTTCCTGTGGTCGGAAGCTGTGTGGGGCCCACGAAAATGTCTATGACAAATCCACTATGTCCATTAGTTTTGCAAGACCATAATAAGACAAGAATCTAAAAATTAGGTAGATCTAAAATTCATGGGGGACACACCTAACAAAACATCCACCATTGAAACCTTCCTGGAGGCGACCATGATGTTTATATTTCATCCAAATCATTCACCAGGTTATTACCACTCGGATAAATTGTAGGCACAAATATGATCCTAATACAAAACTTCTATGGCCCCCCACAAAGTTTTCAATGGTGGGCATTCAATCCTTGTTGTTTCATGTGGTATAGCCCAAATGGTTTTTAGATCTGCCTCATTTTTTGGAGAGGTTGGAGAGGAGTTTTCTTTATTTCCAATGTGTCACTTATGTGGAACATGTGAGTGGTGCAAAAGGTGGGTCACTTCATAAAGTCACATGGGGCGAAAATCAGAATAATCCACTCATTAGGTGGTCCACCATTGTAAATTAAGTTTAGACCACCAGGTGTCCAAGTGTCCACCAATGTTGTTTCATTAGGTGGTC
The DNA here is from genome assembly GCA_003013855.2 of Liriodendron chinense. Taxonomy (NCBI): domain Eukaryota; kingdom Viridiplantae; phylum Streptophyta; class Magnoliopsida; order Magnoliales; family Magnoliaceae; genus Liriodendron; species Liriodendron chinense. The sequence goes on from ML058387.1 coordinate 2,295,717, forward strand.
CACTCACATTTGCTAGATTCCAACCATTGCTCGAGTGGGCTCCACCTGATGCATAGCTGGACGTCGTAAAATGAATCATGGCATGTGTGGTTGAAACAGGATGGACAGAGCTCCACGCATGCGAGATCATCAGATCTCCATAAATGAAATTGAGACAGCCATACCACCCGGGCTGGCTAGTTAGAATGATGAATAAGGACTGAACCCCGCATAATGCGTTTACCATTGGTTGGGTTGACCACATGGTGGGGGTTGAATGCCACTATAAATAACTAATTGTTAAGAGTCGCTGAAGTTTTGGATAAAGATGATATTTGTGTTTTGACTTCATCTAGGTCTATGTGACTTTCTAGGTCTATGTGACTTTATGAACAAGTTAGATAGTAAATAAACATCATGGTGAGCCCTAGGAAGGTTTCAACGGTGGGCTTCATTATCACTGTTGTTTCCTGTGGTGTGGTCCACTTGAGCCTTGATTCTGCCTCTTTGGGCTTATTCCTAAAATGATATGGCAAAATGAATGGATGATATGTATCAAATCCATACATCACGGTGGGCCCCTCAAAGCCCTACCTGTGCCGTGCTGGGATAGGCAGGGGCAGTACCCCAATCTGCATCTGCATTAAAGTTGAGCAGCAACTTGCATCGCTGGATAAACTCCATCCAGCACCAATAGAAAGCACTGCATCTGTGCATCATATGTGAAACTAATAGTAAAAATTAAAATAAAAAAAAAAAGCATAAAATGGAAATTTTGCCTTTATATATATATATATATATATATATATATATATATATATATATATATATATATATATATTGTGACTGGTGTAGGCGTAGACGTGGTGAGATCGATCACCGTCTCTCTCACGGATAAATATTTCGAATCCACGAAGCATCCGAAAATCCTCAACCAAATATTTTTTAATCCACGGAGAAGAAGAACAAGAAAACTGAAGTTTTATTGAATAATGTAAGATGGATCCTTAATAACGAAATAAATAAGTTTAAATAAGCTAAGAAAATCCTAATTATGCAAATAGAAGAGCCCTAATTAAAATAGGAAAGAAATCTGTAAAATCCACGCAAATCTGTGCATCCTGTTGATGTTGGAAGTCAGCCGGTCAAAACTGGAGATCGGCCCGTCAAAATATGCCCAAACTATCCAACGGCATTTCAACAAAAATTCGGCCAATCGACCGTGAAAATCGGCCGGTCGACAATTTGCAACAGCCCAGATCCGTCAGGAATCCGCCATGAATTCGATCCTTTAATCTTTTTTCGATCCATTTGTGATAGGAATGTTCTCGATCCTCACCCTTTATCAGGGGGTTCTTATCCTACATTAGAATCCTCCACTTTAAATAAACTCGTCCTCAAGTTTCTTTTTGAACTTGGGTCTCGAATCGCATTGGAGTTCGTCAATGAATAAGGATTGCAATACGTATCCTTAATCTCTTCCTGGTACACGATAATAAAAGTATCTGAGTTCATCCCTGATTGGGATCACTTAGGAGATTGATTTGTTGTGTTGTTGAAGACATACTTAATCTGAAAAAGTTTAGTCTCTTGCATAGCGGACAAGTTGTTGGAAAGTTCGGCGAACACAATCACCTCAATTTCCTGCCACGTTGGCTTGATATCTCCTCATGGGTCCTTGCAAAACTGGTTCCACAATTTCTGAGATGTCTATGGGCTCTTCCTCTTTGTCCTTCACCATTAGAGTATTGATCCTCCCCATCCTTTTAGAACTTTGAATAGTTTTTTAAACGATGGTGGATTGTATGCCACGCTCCTTTTTTAAGTTAGGGACTTCGCTCGCCCCATCAGATATGTCAATGGCATTTTGGACAGGTATAGGATAGCCTAAACTTGGAACATCATTCACGGAAACGGTTTTCTCATCGATCAAGGGTAACACCAAATATTCAGAAAACATCTAATTGATCACTTGCCCATTATCCTTGACAGTTTCTTCCTATATGGGCAAAGGCAGCGTCTCAATAGGAAACGGCCTCGCATCCTCCAACACAAAACATGATTGTTCTTCTTCACTCGTCCGAAGCAAACGCACCATCATCAGATTCCTTAAAAAAATCATGCACGATTATAAAAGACTGACTCTCCACTTTAAAAGTTTTGGGTAGGCTTTTCATTTCCACGGAGACAACTTGCACGCCACCATGAAATCCGATGCTCTATTTCAACTCTATCTCAACATGACATGATTCCTACCGCAAGTTGTGGGATTGCTGGGATAGTACCTAATCACCATCGTCAACATATAGGAATTGAAATAGTCGCAGCATCCGTCGTTTCATCTGCGGTCACGAACGTATTGGTGCTTTCATCTCTTGCTTTCAATAGTGTTGAACGTGTTCCCACCAAGCCACCATGTCACCCTTCAAATGGTATGCCGCAATTGGAACTTTTCTCTCCTCAGGAATCTATATGTCGTAAAAAAGGTACTCGACTTCAGAGAGTCATTCGTCGATGCAATCCTGACCATTGAAGGTGGGAAGATCTATTGTTTTCCTATAGGATCGATTTGTTGAGCGTGATTGATTTAGGGTAACCATGCGACTCATCGCTAGGAGCATTCTACAAGCAACTTGATTGTGCGATTCAACCACAATGGGAGACTAAATATCACCATGAGTATGGGGTAGAATTAGCGCATCTGCAAAATAGTTGAAGGGTGTCTATATCTCTTATATGGCTAACCGTCTCTCTTAGTAGAGAGCTTCCATTCTCTCCACAAGATAAAAAAAAAAATCCTGGATCACCATCCACAAGATTTTGTCTATACCTTTGTAAAAAGACATCGACCTGAGTGGATACCTCGCTCTGATACCACTTAACGCAGGCGTCAATGTAGTGAGATCAATCACCGTCTCTCATGACTAAATACTCCAAATCCAAGGAGCGTCCAAGAATCCTCAACCGGATATCTTTGAATCCAAGAAGAAGATAACTAAAGTTTTATTGAATAATGTAAGATATATGGATCCTTTAACAACGAAATAAACAATTCTACATAAGCTTAAAAAAAACCCTAGAATATCCTAATTACGTAAATTGAAGAGTCCTAATCAAAATAGAGAAGAAATCTGTAAAATTCATACAAATTTGTGCATCCTGTTGACCCATCAGCTTGACCCGTCAGTCGGTAGACGTTGGAAGTCAGCCGATCGAAGTTTAGGGTTGGCCAGTCAAAATATGCCCAAACTGTCCAGTGGTATTTTAGCAAAAATTCGATCAGTTGACAGTAAAAATCGGCCAATCGACAATTCGCGACGGTTTAGATCCATCGAAAATCTGTCAAGAATTCAAAATTTGTTGAATTTTCTGTCATTTTTTAAATCTTTTTTCAATCAATTTATGATAGAAATCTACTCCATTCTTGCCATTTATGAGGGGTTCTTGTCCTACATAAATGCAGCTTTTTCATTAGTGTTGAGTGGGCTGCCTCCTATACATCTAGAAGCTAGTTACCCAAACTTTTTCAAATAAAAATGTGTCATGTGTCGTTAGTTAGATGTTGTATGGTAAAGAGTAAAATATTAAATTTAAAACTTTTTGCCCGGAAGACAGAAGGTCAAAGAAAGTGTAATCCACTTCGGATGCTGATTGCGACTGTGGTTCTCGTTGTCCATGCATAAGACCTAAATATCACTTGCATTTTACAATGATGCGACGTTTCATGGAAATCAATCAATGATATTGCCAGACTTTTATACCTCGGCAGTTTTAATTTCTCAAACTAAACTTTAAATTATATCGATTTTAATGAAAAACTATTTATAAGAAATATTTTTTTTATATTTTATATTCAGTAATATTTTCCTATAATAAGAAGAAAGTCAAAATCTGAAATTCGCTGAGCCAAGAAACCAGCAAGAACCAGATTTTTCACCATGGATAAGAGAGTGCGAGAGCTGTCCCGGTAGCAAATTAGGTGGGCCCGACCTCAACCAAGACGGTTCAGCCCTTACCATTGGGCCCACCTTGATGTATTTATTATAAATCCACTCCATCCATGCATTTTGCCATATCATTTTATCGCATGATCTCGAAAATTAAGTAGATCCAAATCTCACGTGGACCATACTATAATAAACAGTGGTGATTGAACAAATATCAGCTATATACAAAACTTTTGTGACCCACACGAAGCTTTTTAATGGCCAATCACCACTGTTTTCTATAGTATGGTTCACTTGAGATTTTGACTGCTTTATTTTTATATTCATGCCATGAAATGAGCTAGAATGACAGATGGAGGGCATGAATTTAAAATGCATACATGCCTTAAGGGCCGCACCATCTTGGTTGGGGCCGGGGACAGCACCTAATCCGCTCCCAACTCTCCCTCCGTATGTCACGTGGTTTGCTAGCCCCACACGGCTTGCCAAAACTGACAAACGTGTGGGACAATGAGAAAGCGGTTTGGGTACTGCCAAACGTGTGGGACATTAAGAAAGCGGTTTGGTTACTGAGTCAATTTCAGGGCCCACACGTTTGTCCCACACTGACAAACGTGTGGGACATTGAGAAAGCGGTATGTATTTTATCCACTCCATCCATCCATTTTACAATATAATTTCAGGGCTTGAGCCCAAAAATAAGCATATGCAAAGCTCAAGTGGACCATACCACAAGAAATAGTGTGATTTGAATGTCTATCGTTGAAAAATTATTGAGGCCGACGGAAGTTTTAGATCAAGCTGATATTTATTTTTCCCTTCATCCATCTCTGTGTGATCTTATGAACAGGTTGGATGACAAATAAACATTGTTGTGGTCCCTAGAAAGGTTTCAATGGTGGAAATCATTTTTCCCACTGTTTCCTGTTGTGTGGTCCACTTGAGTTTTGGATATGCTTAAAGTTTGGCCTCGACCCCTAAAATGAGCTGGAAAAACGGATGGACGGCATGGATAAACACATACTCCAACAAAGTTTACTTAGTACCATAAAAGTGTACTGAGTAACTCAGTAGGCAATTCGAATTCGAACGTTGAAGACCGCAGAAAGGTGGGCTCCACCGTCAAAGGGGAACATACTGAAAAGCCGGATCCACCGAGGTGGGTGGATCCATTACCGTGTGGACACTGTGTGATGTGTGTGTACTACATTCATGCCGTCCATTCATTTTCAAAAATCATTTTAGAGCATGATTTAAAAAATGAAGTAGATCCAAATCTCAGGTGGACCATAATACAGTAAACAATGGTACTCAACCATTAAAAGCTTTTTGTGGGTCACAAAACTTTTGGGTCAAGCTGATATTTGTTTGGTATCTTCATGCATGTCTTTGTGACCTTTTCAATAGGTTGGATGGAAAATAAACATTCCAGTGGCCCCTATGAACTTTTTAATAGTGAGGATTCAATCACTACTATTTCATGTGGTATGGTCCACCTAAGATTTGGATCTGCTTCGTTTTTGGGATAATGTCCTACAATAAGCTTTCAAAATGCATCCACGGTGTAGATGTAAGGTACATACATCACAGTGGCCCCACAGTTGGGGATCCACCCAAACCGCGCCCCTGAAAAGCTAGGCCTGATCCATTCATCGCGTGTGCCACGACTACGCAAAAAGAATAGACGGCCAGAAATAAAAATAAAAAAAATAAAAATAAAAAAGGTGCCCTTGGCCCACATTCAAGGCACGCGTGTGGAGTGCCCAGACTTTTCTTTTCGTTCAGGTCACAGTTCGCCAAGTGACCCCACAGGCTGTGCGTGAAAGGCGAGACAAAAAATTAGGAAGCACAAAGACATGGGTGGGGCGTTTTGGCTCATCCATATGGTGACCCACTAAATGAACGGTCTTAATCACCAACAAGTAAGTGTCCACCTAGCTGATGACTCTACTAAACGAACGGTCTCAATCACCACCAACTAAGTGTCCACCGTAGCATCATTGTCTTTCCCATTTTTTAACCATCTTTGACTACTAATAAGTAGAGGTGGGCAACCATTGAGGCCGGGCCAAATTAGTCCTAGTTTGGATTTAGCTCATATTTCTGCCACTCCTGTTTGTGGATTGGCCAAGTTTGAGTTTTGGGCTGACCAATGCGGTCCAAGTTTGGTTTGCTCCAGAAAAATCTAAAATAAGCCAAGATCAATTTGGTCAAAAATTTCAAACTAGGTCAGGAAGCTGAGTTCGAACAGGTGGCAGCCCAAAACCCACATTCAACAGTTGTATAACAACCTTATTTTTCGTTCGTAGAGGAACCAATTTTGAATGGTATTCTGGTTTTGGTGAACATCTCTTACCCTACTATATCCTGCCTTAAAGAAACTGAGATGCACTTTGACTGGTGAGGCGCGCAGTGGGTTTTATCCCTACCATTGAAGTGAAACTGGAGGGGCAGATGATCGAACCATCTGTCTCTGTGCCTAATGACACTGTCATCTGATTTGCAAGCACTGCATTTGTTGATCCACTACTAGATCCACAAGTACCAGGCGACAAGATGTACGGATTTTGCACGCACACGAGGTAGAGTATCGTCATCACTACTCAATTGTTACAATTCAGAAAGGGGTGCATTCTTGAAAATAATATGATTAGACTTGTCTAATTGGGGAGCGGATTAGGTACTTACTCAAGCCTGCCCGGATCTCAGAACAGGTTAGTACGTGGCGGCATGTGGGCATTGGGGGAGAGGAAGTGTGACATGACTGTGTGTCAGGCTTGCTGACATGGCAGGTCTCCTCTGACAAAGTGCCCTTCACCATTACAAACGTGACACCTACCACGTCGAGCCTGTCCCTCTCGGGTGGTATTTAGGGGTTTTTTTTATACCTAGTACCCCACCAGCCGGGCTGGATCAGGCCAGTCTAAACCAGGCCAAGCCGAGTTTCGGGTCGGGCCGGGCCCAGGGCCGGAGCCATGTAGGCCTGAACTTTTTATTTTTAATTATAGGAATTAAAACCCCATTTTATAAGGTGTGGTCAACTGGAGCTTTAGATATGTATGAGTTTTGGGACCATGCCCTAAAATTAGCCAGAAAAATGGTTGAACGGCGTGGATGAAAAAAGTACATCATGTAAGCGCAAGAGGGTTCAGGACTCCGATTTCCTGATGAAGTTCCTACGCAGCAGGGAAGCAAGGTGGGGCTCACCGTGATGCTTATGAGAAATCCACACCTCGGAAACGGTGTGAATTGTACTTTTATCATTGAAAATTTCATAGGGACACAGAAGTTTTGGATCATGCTGATATTTGTGTTTCCCATTCATCCATGCCCTAGAAGGGTTTCAACGGTGGAAATCATTATTTCCATTGTTTCCTGTGTATGGTCCACTTGAGTTTTGGATATGTTTGAATTTTGTGTTCAACCATGAAATAAGCTGAAAAAACGGATGGACGGCGTGGATAAACTAGATACATTCACGGTGGGCCCAACAGAGTTTACTCAGTGCGCAATCCGATTTCATACATATTAATGCACATGTGTCATGTATGTATCTCGATCAAAGCCGTTCAATTAGCAGATCTCGTCATGGGGAGGACACAATCCATTAATTGGACAGGCGATGCCACAATTTGGTAAATTGCACTAGAGACTAACTACGGGTAAACCTCAGCCATTCATCAGATGGGCACATGCATAAAAAATAATAATAATAAATAAAATAAAGAAAGGAGGATTTTTTCGAAACTTGGGATTAAATGGAACTAGGAGGCATAGAATTGCATTTGGTCCTATGAAAATTTCATCGTGCGTTTAGAAACCGTGGAAAAGATTAAGTTAATCCAAGTATCATTATTATTCCATCCCATCAGTAGATACCGGATTTCTTAATGGATTTTCCAAATGCATGCGTTTGATCAATCCGATCCGCCTACATGTGCCCTTTAAATGTGACCTTTGAGTTTGCATATGCATGACCGCATTAGTTGTGAAATCTAGTCCGTTGATAGCAATTTGATGGTCCATACGTAGGTTTCAATCAATACACTTTTTTCCCAAATCTGATTCCAAACATGAGATTAACTGTAAAAGTACAACACCATCCCATGCAATTTCATACCATTTAATCCCACGTTCCAAAGGGGTTAATGACTAAATTGACCTTAATTGTTGACTTGGTTAATAAAAGGGTGCTACTGTATTAGAAATATAAAATTTTGACCTTAAGGCACTATTTACTGGACTTTTTGGACCATTTTGCCCCTTTGCTCCTTTTGAAACCGTATGATAGTTGAGTGACTCATAAACTAAAGTCGGTTTCAACCGAATTGTGGAAGTGGGTCCCAACAAAGAGTAAATGAGTCTCTCATGCAAGATCAGATCCATTCATTTGAACTGGCCACATTTGGAATCCCATGTGAGACCTTATTGAATTATCACGCAACCCTTTGGTGGCCCACAAAAGTACCAACAGTCTACATTAATTTCAGTCATAACTCCCTCGTTACACGAAAAAGGTTTCACGAAAACTATCATAACTCTCTCGTTACATGTCCGATTTGGATGATCTTATACTCGTTAGAAAGTTAATTAAATGAGCTTTCAAATGACTTTAGAATCACATCATATGGACACCATTTGATTGCTCAAAAGTATGTCCAAGTAACAGTGGATCACAAATGGAAACTGGGGATCCCCACGAAAATTATCATAATTCCCTAGTTACATATTTGATATGGGTAATATTATACTCGATGGAAAGCTAATTAAATGAGCTTTCAAATGGCTTTAGAATTACCTCATTTAGATCACCACTTGATTGCTCAAAAGTGGGTCCAAGAAATGGTAGATTGCAGATGAAAACAGTGAATCACACCTGGATCACGTGTCCTACGAAAACGGTCATCACTCCCTCGTTATATGTCCAATTTGGGTGATCTTATACTCGTTGGAAACCTAATTGAATGAGCTTTCAAATGACTTTAGAATAACCTCATTTGAACGCCATATGATAAAACAAAAGTGGGTCAAAGTAACTGTGGATCGCAGATGGAAACTACGGATCGCACCTGAATCACATGTCCTACGAAAACCGTCATAACTCACTCATTACATGTCTAATTTTGGTGATCTTGTACTCGTCGGAAAGTTAATTGAATAAGGTTTCAAATGATTTTGAAATCACCTCATTTGGACATCATATGATAGGTCAAAAGTGAGTCCAAGTAAGTATGGATCGTAGATGGAAACTGTAAATAATATCTGGATCACATGTTCCACGAAAACGACCATAACTCTCTCCTTACATGTCCGATTTGGATGATCTTGTACTCATTGGAAAGCTAATTGAATAAGCTTTCAAATGGCTTCAGAATCACCTCATATGAACAATATTTGATGGCTTAAAAGTGGGTCCAAGTTACAATGGATCGCAAATCTAAAATGCAGATTGCATCTAGATCAAGTGTCCAATGAAAACGATCATAACTCCTTCGTTACATGTTCGATTTTAGTAATCTCATACTCGTTCGAAAGCTACTTAAATGAGCTTTCAATTGGCTTAGGAATCATTTCATTTGAACACCATTTGATTGCTCAAAAGTGAGTCCAAGTAACTATGGATCATAGATGGAAACTGCAAATCACAACTGGATCAAGTGTCCCACGAAAACGGTCATAACTCTCTCATTACGTATCCGATTTCAGTGATCTTGTACTCGTTGGAAAGTTAATTGGATGAGTTTTCAAATGGCTTTAAAATCTCCTTATTTGGACACCATTTTACTATTCAAAAGTGGGTCCAAGTAACTATGGATCCCAGATGGAAACTGCAGATCGCACCTATATCAAGTGTCCCACTAAAACGGTCATAACTCCCTCATTACATCTCCAATTTAGGGATCTTGTACTCATTGAAAAGCTAGCTGAATGAGATTTCAAATGGCGTTAGAATCACTTTATTTGGACATCATTTGATTGCTCAAATGTGGGTCCAAGTAACTGTGAATCATAGATGGAAACTGCATATCACACTTAGATCAAGTATCCCACGAAAATGGTTATAACTCCCTCGGTGATCTTATACTTGTTGGAAAACTAATTTAATGAGATTTCAAATGGCTTTAGAATCACTTCATTTAGAGACCATTTGATTGCTCAAAAGTGAGTCCAATGCCATTTGAAAAGTCATTTTATTAGCTTCCCAATGAGTACAAGATAACTCAAATTGAACACGAAACGAGAGAATTATGACCGTTTTCATGAGACCTTTTCATGTAATGAGGGAGTTATAATTGAAATTAATAAAGATTATTATTACTTTTGTGGGCCACCGAGTGGCTACATGATAATTCGATAATGTCCCACTTGGGTTTCAAGGGTGGCCTGTTCAAATGAATGAATCTGATCTTGCATAGGAGACTCATTTACTCTTTATTGGGGTCACTCCCTCGATTCAGTCGAAACCAACTTTATCCTTCGAGTCACTCAACTATCGTACTGTCTCAAAAAGTGCAAAGGGGCAAAATGATCTTGAACAGTGCTACAAGGCCGAAATTTTATCTTCCTGTTACAGTAGTATCCTTTTGTTCACCAAGTCAACAATAGGGTAAATTTAATCATTAACCTCATTCCAAGTTGGCATCTAAAAACTTGTTTCTAGCTTAAAATCTAGATTTCAACATAATTCGATTTTAATTGATGTGTTTGGTGGAAAGCTCCAACCAAATAGGATTCCATGCGGAAACCTAATTTGGCTGGAACTGAGATTAGTGGAAATGGTGTAGGGGACCGTTTCTACGGAAAGGAAAAGAGGCCGAAGTGAGTGTCACCTGCCTCCATGTATGCATTGTGCATCTATGATGTATGTGTTTTATATCCACACGGTCCATCCATTTTGAAAGCTCAATTATGGCATTAGACAAAAAATGAGGCAGATATAAATCTCAAGTGGACCACACCACAGGAAAACAGTGTCGATCACCGTAAAAAACTTCCTAGGGCCCACTACGATGTTTATTTGCCATCCAACTCGACCATCTATCTTGTGGGGCTACTATAGGCCACTATAGGCCAGGGGTTAGGAAGCCCAAGTGGGCCATGCCACAAGCAACGGTTGGAACAAAATATGAATTACATAATTTTTAACCAAACAACAAGTTCCAGATGAAACTTGATTTCCAGTCTAGATTCTACAACTTTGAATTCCACCAGTGGAATCTAAATTTTCTATTGAAGGTGGATTCTGCAATCAAAGAGGCCCTTTAGAGGTTTCTCTATTCTTCTTTTTATCTACAAATGGTCTCCCTTAAAAACATAAAAATTAACCTTTCAAAAAAAAAATCGAGCAATGGTCTCAAATTGATCAGCGTTCATGCCGGTCCCCACCTGGCGAAGGGCCAGGCTACAATTTCGAGCAAAGAGATGTTTGAACTTCGAAGTAGGCGCCGATGACTGGGCCGGGCTTCACACGCGTAGCACGTGTGCATGTTTGCACAATATCTACCCAATCAAAAAACGCGCCCCACAATCGACACAATACACGTGCATCCATCCATAAGTGCCATAATTCCATGCAAGAAAAATCCAAAAATTGATTTTGTCGCGATCCCATAACACATGCCCACCCTTCACACTTCATTTTAGTCTTTTTTATTATTAGGAATCTCAAACGTGTAACCCACGTTACCTCCGCCCAAGTTATGTGGGACCCATCATAATGTATGCATTATATCCACACCGTCCATCCATTTTGCCGGATCATTCTAGGGTATGAAATCCAAAGCTCAAGTGGACCACAGCACTAAAAGAAAGCAGTGGGATAATGACGCCCACCATTGAAACATTTACCAAGGCCCATCCTGATGAGGTCCAACCTGTACATAACTTCCTTAGCGTTTAAGGAAGTTATCAGCTCCATCCAAAACTTCCTTAGCGTTTAATCCCTAATGTTTCCAATGGTGTGGTGTAGTCCACTTGAGCTTTGCATTTGCCTCATTTTTTTAACTCATGCCCTAAACTGATTTGGGAAAATGGATTGATGGTGTGACATAACACATGCATCATGATTGATGGGGGCCAAAGAACTTTGCCACGTCAACACATCACAGCTGTTGTAATCTACACTAGGACCAATCCGAGAGTCCGGGAAGACTTCAAATGACAAAAGATAAGCCCCCCTTGCGATCTGCCATTATAACTTCAGACGAGATTTGACGGGCCAAAACTGTGTTGAGCAGAACATCCACAGCTGCCCTAGAATACATGCATGTCCAGATCCAAACCGTCAAAACCATAGGCCCTTTGATGGGTTGAAAATAAAATTACAAAACACACGCACAGATTGGTCGATTCTGTATGCTTGAACGGCATGAAATGGGCAGGTAAAAAGGAAAATTGCGGGCCGTCCAAAGTCAATGAGCAACTTACCTGGACGGGATATGCATGAAAACACTGGTAAGCGTATGAAAGGTGGACAGCACTCATCAGATGAGCCACCTCACGCGAAATGAATGGCCTGTATCATAAAGAAAATTGTCCACGGGTCCACGACTCCACATTCAATGCAAAACGTGTGGGTAGCCTGTCCTGATTGATTGCCGTGCATGTTCATCCAGTCAGTGGGACGATTGCCTGCAGCTGTGGGTTGGAACGGAATGCTGCAACCCCAAGCACTGTGGGGCACACCGTGATGTTTGTGTTATATCCACTCAGTACATCCATTTCACCATATCATTTTAGGAGGGATTCTAAAACTCAAATGGGCCAAACGACCAGAAACAGTGGGCATTGAGCACACACTTCATTGGGGCTCACCATAATTCAGGATCAGGCTGATATGTGTTTCCCTTCATCCAAGTGGTTGTTTCCATCGCCATTGTTTCTTATGGTGTGGCATCTCCCTCGTCTTTCGGCTCATGTTCTTAAAAAATGGGCTGGCAAAATAGATGGACGGAGTGGATATCACAAATATCAAGGTGGGCCCCACAGTTCTTGGGGTTGCAGGCTCATAGGCAATCTGCGTCTGGGGGGGGGGGGGGGGGGGGGGGGGGGGCACCTTACCCACACTTCAACAGTGCTGAATGTTAATGCACGTGGCCAACCTAGCAAACCGCTACAGATGAGATTATCAACAATCTGTATGAGTTTTGGGACCATGCCCTAAAATTAGCCAGAAAAATGGTTGAACGGCGTGGATGAAACACGTACATCATGTAAGGGCCCATAGAGCATGTCCTACAGCGCAAGAGGGTTTTCTCCTTAACATTCGGACTCCGATTTACTGATGAAGTTCCTACGCAGGGAAGCAGGGTGGGGCTCACCGTGATGCTTATGAGAAATCCACACCTCGGAAACTGTGTGAATTGTGCTTTTATCATTGAAAATTTCACAGGGACACAGAAGTTTTGGATCATGCTGATATTTGTGTTTCCCATTCATCCATGCCCTGGAAAGGTTTCAACGGTGGAAATCATTATTTCCATTGTTTCCTGTGTATAGTCCACTTGAGTTTTGGATATGTTTGAATTTTGTGTTCAACCATGAAATAAGCTGAAAAAATGGATGGACGGCGTGGATAAACTAGATACATTCACGGTGGGCCCAACAGAGTTTACTCAGTGCGCAATCCGATTTCATACATATTAATGCACATGTGTCATGTATGTATCTCGATCAAAGCTGTTCAATTAGCAGATCTCGTCATGGGGAGGACACAATCCATTAATTGGACAGGCGATGCCACAATTTGGTAAATTGCACTAGAGACTAACTACGGGTAAACCTCAGCCATTCATCAGATGGGCACATGCATAAAAAATAATAATAATAAATAAAATAAAGAAAGGAGGATTTTTTCGAAACTTGGGATTAAATGGGACTAGGCGGCATAGAATTGCATTTGGTCCTATGAAAATTTCATCGTGCGTTTAGAAACCGTGGAAAAGATTAAGTTAATCCAAGTATCATTATTATTCCATCCCATCAGTAGATACCGGATTTCTTAATGGATTTTCCAAATGCATGCGTTTGATCAATCCAATCCGCCTACATGTGCCCTTTAAATGTGACCTTTGAGTTTGCATATGCATGACCACATCAGTTGTGAAATCTAGTCCGTTGATAGCAATTTGATGGTCCATACGTAGGTTTCAATCAATACACTTTTTTCCCAAATCTGATTCCAAATATGAGATTAACTGTAAAAGTACAACACCATCCCATGCAATTTCATACCATTTGATCCTACGTTCCAAATGGGTTAATGACTAAATTGACCTTACTTGTTGACCTGGTCAATAAAAGGGTGCTACTGTATTAGAAAGATAAAATTTTAGCCTTAAGACACTATTTACTGGACTTTTTGGACCATTTTGCCCCTTTGCTCCTTTTAGACCGTATGATAGTTGAGTGACTCATAAACTAAAGTCGGTTTCAACCGAATTGTGGAAGTGGGTCCCAACAAATAGTAAATGAGTCTCTCATATAAGATCAGATCCTTCATTTCACTACAAGAAAACAGTGTTTTACCGACGAAATTATTTTCGTCGGTAAAAAGCCATTTCCCCGACGAAATAAAGTAATCGTCGGTAAAATACATTCCAGTACACACTTTTACCGACGAAATCATGATTATTTCGGTAAAAAGTTTATTACCGACGAAACTACCCGTCGCTAAAAAATAATTTGGCTTTTACCGATGAATATTTTCGTCGGTAAAAGTCTTTTTTTGGCGACGATTATTGTCTGTCGGTAATAATGTGTGGTATCTGCGTAAGTTAAGGAAGAGGACTTTTACCGACGAAAGTTTTCGTCGGCAAAAGTCATTTTTCCCGACGATTATTGCCTGTCAGTAATAATATTTGATTCCCGCCCAAGTGAAAAAGAGGACTTTTACCGACGAAAAATCTGCTTTTACCGACGAAAATTTTCGTCGGTAAAAGTCTTTTATTTCACTTACCCGATCGGGCCTCCCTCATTTCTCTCCATCTCTCTCACTCTCGCTCTGTTCTCTCTCCTCTCTCTCTCGCGCGCGCGCGCTGCCGGTCCACCCATCTCGGCTCTCCCTCATCTCCGACCGCCGGCCGTCAACGTTACCGGCGGCCCACCGCCTCAGCCGACCACCCCCCCCCCCCCCAGCCGACCAGTGTCGCCGGTCGCCACTCGCCTCCACCGACCTCCGTACGCCGCCGCCTCCTCCGGTAACCCTCTCCCCCTTTCTTCTTGCTCCATTTCCCCTCTCTCCCTCTCTCCTCGTTGTTGATTGTGGGGCCCACTCCCAAAATCCAATGCATGTGGGTCCCACCATCGCTGTCCAATGCATGTTGGTGGGTCCCACCGTCGCTTTCTATCGTCCATTGCATGTGGGTCCCACCGTCGCTTTCCATAGTCCATTGCATGTGGGGTCCACCTTAGCTGTCTACAATTTGGTGGGGCCCACTGATTTATTAAATCCCTAATTAGGGATTTCGAAATTAAAATCCCCTAATTAGGGATTTCAATATTAAAATCCCTAATTAGGGATTTAAAAATTTAAAATCCAAAATTTTGTTTTACAAATTAAAAAAAAATGAAATACGTAATTGTGGGGCCCACCGTTACTGTCCACTGGCTGTGGGGCCCATGTCGCTGTCCACTGGCTGTGGGTCCCACGGTCGCTGTCCACTGGCTGTGGGGCCCACGTCGCTGTCCACTGGCTGTGGGGCCCACGTCGCTGTCCACTGCCTGTGGGGCCCACCGTCGCTGTCCACTGCCTGTGGGACCCCCGAAGATGGGAAACGCTGGTGCCCAAAAATGAAGCATATCAAAATCTAAAGTGGACCACAGCACAAGTGTGAACTGAATGTCTATCATTGAAAAATTCTTAGAGGACACAGAAGTTTTGGATCAAGCCGATATTTGTGTTTTCCCTTCATCCATATCCATGTGATCTTATGAACAGGTTGGATGACAAATAATGATCACTGTAGGTCCTGGGAATGGTGGAAATCATTATTCCCACGGTTTCCCATGGCATGGTCCACTTGAGATTTGGATATGCTTAAATTTTGGGCTCAACCACTAAAATGAGCTGAAAAAACATAAGGACGGAATAGATAAATCACATACATTCTAGGTGGGCCCAACTGAATTTACTCTACATGATAAGAGCGTGCAGAGTTACTCTGCACGCAATCTGATTCCCATGGTGGGCCCCATACATACTTATTTGTTGAGAAAGTAGCAGTCATTAGGTATTTGATTAGACTTGATTCATGGTGTTGATGATTCTGTCATTTTATGTGCTTGTGTATTTGGAATTGATGGAGCAAACCCGGGATGTGCGTCGAAGCTACCCGTGGTTGATTTATGTGGATGTATGTTGTGGATGTATTTGGCTTATTATTAATAGTTATTTTTTGTCCACAAATGGTAGTATAATAGAATCAGTTAGCCCATTTGGAGATTTCTATATTGTCGAGCATAGATAAAGTGTGTTTTGGAGGTATAGAAATCTACCAAATTGTCCTGTTGAACAGTCCAAGGTTGGATAGATTGGAATGTTATCGTTGTTTGTCATTTACATGCTCTGTCATTAGTTTCGTGCGGTAACTCTCCTATTCTCTCTGGATATGTTTCTTATGTTTAATTCCATTGTCAATTTAATCCACACAATGAGTGGATAGTTGACGTGGAAATTAAATGTAAGATAAATATATCTGGAGAGATAGGGGGAGATGCTGTCGAAATTTAGGCTTGGGCATTTAAATGGAAATAATGATAGCATTTCAATCTATCCATCCTTGGATGGGCGACTGATTTTATTATATTATCATTTAGTGGCAAATTAGATGACGAACATGATACTTGTGATTAAGAGTAGTTGATTGATGTTGATGTTGAGCGGGGGTCCCTGGAAGGTGGGAACTGCGGTTTAGACCATGATGATGAAGCTGTCCTGTTCCTACGGACAGTAATATGGGTGGCCTGGCCATTTGGACAGGCCCGTGTTTATGTATTAGCTCGAAATTAATGGAGCAGACCCGGATGTGCGTCGGAGTTATTCGGTTGTTGAGCGGGGGTCCCTGGAAGGTGGGAACTACGGTTTAGACCATGATGATGAAGCTGTCCATTTCCTATGGACAGCAATATGGGTGGCCTGGCCATTTGGACAGGCCCGTGTTTATGTATTAGCTCGAAATTAATTGAGCAAACCCGGATGTGCGTCGGAGCTATCCGGGTGTTGAGCGGGGGTCCCTAGAAGGTGGGAACCGCTGTTATGACCATGATGATGAAGCTGTCTATTTCCTATGGACAGCAATATGGGTGGCCTGGCCATTTGGACAGGCCCGTGTTTATGTATTAGCTCGAAATTAATGGAGCAGACCCGGATGTGCGTCGGAGCTATCCGGGTGTTGAGCGGGGGTCCCTGGAAGGTGGGAACCGCTGTTATGACCATGATGATGAAGCTGTCAATTTCCTATGGACAGCAATATGGGTGGCCTGGCCATTTGGACAGGCCCGTGTTTATGTATTAGCTCGAAATCAATGGAGCAGACCCGGATGTGCGTCGGAGCTATCCGGTTGTTGAGCGGGGGTCCCTGGAAGGTGGGAACCGCTGTTATGACCATGATGAAGCTGTCCATTTCCTATGGACAGCAATATGGGTGGCCTGGCCATTTGGACAGGCCCGCTTTGTGTGGAGCAGACCCGGATGTGCGTCGGAGCTATCCTTTAGTTGCTTGAGTCTCCAAGACCTACACCCTAAACCCGAAACCATAAACCTAAAACTAAAACCTATAAGCTATGGCTAAACCGAAACCTAAACTCAATTCATCTAACTCTAAACCTAGACCCTATAAGCTACGAAAATGTGACCCTAAACCCGATCCCGAACCCGCAAATCCAAACCTATGCCCTAAACCTAATCTCATGTCACCTAACCTAAACCTACACCTATTCCTAAATCCATTCACCTAACCTAAACCTAGACCCAAACACGAGAACCAAACCCGATCCCGAACCCGCAAATCCAAACCTATGCCCTAAACCTAATCCTAAACTCATGTCACCTAAACTAAACCTACACCTATTCCTAAATCCATTCACCTAACCTAAACTTTAACCCAAACACGAAAACCTAACCCGAAACCCGATCCCGAACCCGAAAATCTCAACCTATACCTAAGCCTAATCCTAAATTCAAATCACTTAAACTAAACCTACACCTATTCCTGAATCCATTCACCTAACATAAACCTAGACCCAAATATGAAAACCTAACCTGAAATCCAATCCCGAACCCGAAAATCCAAACCTATGCCTAAACCTAATCCTAAACTCAAATTACCTAAACTAAACCTACACCTATTCCTAAATCCATTCACCTAACCTAAACTTTAACCCAAACACGAAAACCTAACCCGAAACCCGATCCCGAACCCGAAAATCTCAACCTATACCTAAGCCTAATCCTAAATTCAAATCACTTAAACTAAACCTGCACCTATTCCTGAATCCATTCACCTAACATAATCTAGACCCAAATATGAAAACCTAACGCGAAATCCAATCCCGAACCCAAAAATCCAAACCTATACCTAAACCTAATCCTAAACTCAAATTACCTAAACTAAACCTACACCTATTCCTAAATCCATTCACCTAACCTAAACATTAACCCAAACACGAAAACCTAACCCGAAACCCGATCCCGAACCCGAAAATCTCAACCTATACCTAAGCCTAATCCTAAATTCAAATCACTTAAACTAAACCTACACCTATTCCTGAATCCATTCACCTAACATAAACCTAGACCCAAATATGAAAACCTAACCCGAAATCCAATCCCGAACCCGAAAATCCAAACCTATGCCTAAACCTAATCCTAAACTCAAATTACCTAAACTAAACCTACACCTATTCCTAAATCCATTCACCTAACCTAAACTTTAACCCAAACACGAAAACCTAACCCGAAACCCGATCCCGAACCCGAAAATCTCAACCTATACCTAAGCCTAATCCTAAATTCAAATCACTTAAACTAAACCTACACCTATACCTGAATCCATTCACCTAACATAAACCTAGACCCAAATATGAAAACCTAACCCGAAACGCTATCCCGAACCCGAAAATCTCAACCTATGCCTAAACCTAATCCTAAACTCAAATCATCTAAACTAAACCTACACCTATTCCTAAATCCATTCACCTAGCCTAAACTTAGACCCAAACTCGGCAACCTAACCCTAAACCCGATCTCGAACTCGAAAATCTCAACCTATGACTAAACCTAATCCTAAACTCATGTCACCTAAACTAAACCTGACTCTAATCTTTGCATTGTAAATATGGATAAGAGTTGGATGCAAGCTAAGAATCGGTTTGGCCCAGAGTATAAAGAAGGTGTTAAGGAGTTCATGGAATTTGCGAGAGATCGGGCACATTCAGGTAATAGAATTAGGTGTTCATGCCGAAAATGCAAGAACATGATTCACAAGACATTGGACAAAGTGGAAGATGATTTGTTCATAGTTGGGATTGACCAGGGTTACACTTGGTGGATTCATCATGGTGAAGACTTCCACCAAAGAGTTGAGGCCACTGAAGTCCTTGCTGACCCAATTGTGCGTAATGACGAAGATGAAGATGTTGACGATATGCAAGATCTCATTGGGGATGTGTTAAGGGGAACAATTGCGGATACTGATTTTGCAGCGACAAGTAGTAGCCAGGATATTCCTCCTATGGGTGATGCCGAATCAGAAAAGTTTAGTAGGTTGTTGAGGGATGCGCAACGTCCACTCTATCCGGGGTGTCGGAACTTCTCCAAGTTGAATTTCCTTACAAGGTTACTTCATTTAAAGACAATAAATTGTTGGAGTAACAAATCGTTCGACATGTTACTTGGCTTGTTAAAAGAAGTATTACCTGAAGGTGAGACATTGCCTAAGTCTCATTACGAGGCAAAATCGTTAATGCGAGACTTGGGCCTTGGTTACATCCTCATACATGCATGTATAAATGATTGTGTATTGTATTGGAAAGAACATGAAAATGTTGAGGAGTGTCCACAATGTGGAGAGTCTAGGTGGAAATATGACGAAGCTAAGCGTAAGAAAATTCTACAAAAGGTGTTAAGGTACTTTCCATTGAAACCCAGATTACAAAGATTGTTTACGTCAAGCAAGACGGCTGAAGATATGAGGTGGCATAAGGAGAAACGCCTTCATGATGATAATACATTGAGGCATCCCGCTGACTCTGAAGCCTGGCAACATTTTGATAAGCAATATGACTGGTTTGCAGAGGATTCTCGCAATGTTCGGCTAGGTCTTGCAAGTGATGGTTTTAATCCATTTGGTAATATGAGTAGCTCGTACAGTATGTGGCCAGTGATACTTATGCCCTACAATTTACCTCCTTGGTTGTGTATGAAGGAATCATTTTTTATGATGTCGTTGCTTATTCCTGGACCCAAGTCACCGGGGAATGACATTGATGTGTATCTCCGACCGTTAGTAGATGAGTTAAACGAGTTGTGGAGTCAAGGTGTCCAGACATATGACACTTTTGCAGAACAGACGTTTCGATTGCACGCAGCGGTCTTGTGGACAATAAATGACTTCCCTGCATATGGAAATTTGTCTGGGTGGAGCACGAAGGGAAAGTTGGCTTGTCCTACATGTAGTACTGAGACTTGTTCATTGTCATTGAAGCATGGTAAGAAAACGTGTTATATGGGCCATCGTCGCTTCCTTCCGAGGGATCATAGTTGGCGCAGGAAGACGGTAATCTTTGATGGCAAACAAGATCATAGGCCACCACCGAAAGAATTATCTGCAGAAGATGTGTTACAACAGCTGAGTAACATTGAAGAAGTTAGATTTGGTAAGGCACCGCACTTGAAGAAGAGAAAACGTACAGTATTGGAATACAACTAGAGGAAGAAGAGCATTTTTTTTTAGTTGCCTTATTGGAGTCATATGAAATTACGACACAACTTGGATGTCATGCATATTGAGAAGAATATATGTGACAATGTCTTTGGAACATTGATGAACATAGAGAAGAAAACAAAAGACAGTTTTAAGGCTCGATTGGATCTACAAGCAATGGGTTTAAGGAAAGAGTTGCACTTGCAACCACATGAAAATTCATATACTATACCAGCAGCCTGCTACACATTGACAAAACTAGAGAAAAAACGTGTATGTGAATGGTTGAACAAGGTGAAATTTTCCGACGGGTATGCATCGAATATCTCTCGGCGCGTCAACATTACGGACTGTAAGGTAACAGGAATGAAAAGTCATGACTGTCACGTCCTTCTTCAACGCCTACTACCGGTTGCGATTCGTGGATTCCTTAACAAGGATGTCAGTGCTACGATGATTGAGTTGGGGATATTCTTAAAGGATTTGTGTTCGAAATCTTTGAATGTAGAGGTTATTAAACGACTTGAGAAGGATATTGTCGTAATCCTTTGCAAACTTGAAAGAATTTTTCCACCTGCGTTTTTCGATGTCATGGTACACCTAGCGATTCACTTACCGCACGAAGCGAAGCTTGCAGGCCCAGTACAATATCGTTGGATGTATCCGATCGAAAGGTGATAGAACAATGATCATAAATTTTTATTCATTCCATAAACTACGTATATCCATGTTTTCATGTCCTAAACATATTGATTTTGTGTACAGATACCTTCACACATTAAAACAATATGTGAGGAATAAGGCACGTCCAGAGGGATCCATTGCTGAGGCGTACATTGATAATGAGTGCCTGACATTTTGCTCCATGTATCTTCGTGGCATAGAGACTAGATTCAACCGAGAAGATCGTAATGCCGATGCAGGGCAGGAGCATGAACAAGGACTCATATCTGTATTCGCACATAACGTCCGTCCTTTAGGATCGCCGACGTTTCAGGATATGGACCCTCGGGATCAAGCGAAGGCGCGGTGGTATGTGTTGCACAACTGTGAAGAAATAGAGTCGTACTTGGAGTAAGTCTTCGCACATAATTATTGTATATCTACAGACAGTTTTAATCTCAAAATTTCTTGCTTACAACGTACCAATTGTGTATGGCGAACACATCGAGGAGATGAAGTCCCAATACCCTACAAATTATGATCGAATGCATCAGGATTTGTTTCCAGAATGGTTTGCAAAACGTGTAAGATTAATTTACCTTCTATCTCACCACACTTACAATATTGTTGTATTGCACAATATTTACACGTAATTTTAAATGCCTAAACGTACATTTATATTCTATACGTGATGATAGATGAAGATGTTGCGCGCTAGCAACTCTGCGGATGCGTCTGATGCGCTCTACTCACTGGCGTGTAGCCCTGATAGACATGTATCTAGATATACAGGTTGTATTGTAAACGGGATTCGGTTCCACACTGAGAAGCGTGAGAAATATAGGACCACACAAAATAGTAGTGTGGTTGTGAAGGGAACACATGAGGAGGTCGAAATTGATTTTTATGGCGTTTTGACGGATATTATTGAGCTAAGTTATTGTATGAGAAAGCGGGTGTACTTATTTAAATGCGATTGGTGGGACATTGGAAATAAAAAGTTGGGAATACAGACTGATAATTACTTCACGAGCGTAAATTTATCTCGGAAGTGGTTTAAAGATGACCCATTTATCATAGCCGGCCATGCCGAACAAGTATTCTACCTCGCTGACACCAAGTTAGGCGGCTCTTGGCACGTGGTGTAGAAAATAAAGCTCAGGAACATATTTGACGTTCCCGAAGTAGACGTTGAAGATAACGATGAAGGGAGTAATAGAACGTCGTCAGTTGAACAAGCATACCAAGAAGACATGCCATCTTGGGATAGAGGGAATGATCCAAATGTTGATATTGATGTGGTGCAATTGAATAGAGATGATGTGCCACCTGATCATGTTGATGCCTCAATCATAAATGACATTGTTAGAGATGATAACGCTTTCATCGATTACAACGTTGCAGACGATGAAGAGGAAATTCTGATCAGCGATAGTGATGGTGAAGAAGAAAGAATCCTAAGCGATAATGATTCAGACGACGATTATTAAATGTATACAAGATTTACATGTAATTTTTCAATTCAATTAATTTGATTATTACATGTATATATGTTTTACAAGTCATGATTTTTTTCCTGAATTGACTTGTTGATAATCTACATTTACAGTTAAGTCACTTTCTGATCATGTCCTCCACAAACTGGAGCGTAGCGGAAGCACGCAGCATACTTCATCAGCTGTTGCAGATGGACTTTCCGGCCCTATATTCTTCTGGTAGGGCCAGAGAGATACCCGGTCTGGTCGAGAAATGTAGGGAGGAAGACGATGACTCAGATGAAAGATTATACAATCTCAAAGAAATTCTGGACCTGATTGAGGAATATAACCGCAGAAAACTTCGTATGGAAGATGCGACATTATCACTTGCACATCTAAATGGAGTCCCGAGAGATCAGATTTCTCCTATTGTGACTGGCATGTTGGCTGTAACAATGTCGAGTGCTTCATACAGCTTGACATATACATCTGCAGCGTACGATAACTTACGCAGGGAGTATTTCGGATAGTTGATCCGAAGTTGATTTGTATTACAATGAGATATATGTATTTAATATAGAATGACAATGTGTAATGGATTTTTCAACTTTTATATTCTGTTTACGATTTTATTATATTCTGTTTACGGTTTTATTATATTCTGTTTGCATTATAGTGTAATGGTCTAATCATATTTTTATCATTTCTCTAAGCATAAGCACAAATTCACTCTGCAATGATGTTCATAAACTTGCATTGACATTGTTTAAATTTATAAGTTTGTATGTCAGATATATTCAGTCATGGCACCAGGTGGGAGATCAGGTCGTTCGCGCACTGGATCTACCCCTTCCACCCGTGATGCGACGCAGACAGCATCGACGTCGCACGATGCATCACAGTCATCTGATCCTTCGGTTCAGCATACACCGGGCACTGCATGTAAGTCTAGACATTTATTTAGTGATTTCTGTTTATATTGTTACTTACATATATCTTTTCGCAGCAGCATCTTCTACCAGCCGACGAGGACGTGGACCCACGCGTGGGTTAGTTTTAGAGCCACTTACGCGTGAGGGTAGGGTGGCGGTAGAGTTCCCACAGGACTACCTTAGACCTGTTGGGGACAGTGCCAGTTTGTTTACGTCTGAGGTCGGTGTCGTATGCCGATCTCTGATCCCCGCCACCACCCCCCGTTGGACTGACGTGACAGATGATGTGCGACAGCTCATCCGTTAGCGCCTTCAGGTAAAGTTTAGTAAATTGAAATTTTCTTTTGTGAAAGTTCATTTACGGTTAAGTCCTATTGTTAATAAGTTTATTGCCTTAATTTATTATTTACGAAACTGCAGGATAAATTTGAATTCGATTTGAATGTTCCCTACATTTCTCATGCCGTCGACGACATGATTAGGGAGCGGTTCAAGGAGTACCGTGGAGAGTTGCACCAGCGGTACAAGCGGTGAGGACACACGATGAGGCCGTACTGTCCGCACCGCCACACGTTAGTACAGACGACTGGCGGATACTCTGCGAGAGATTTTCGTCGGAGGCTTTTCAGGTAATATTTACATGTACGATATCTTACGGTAACAATTAAATTCACAATTAATTTCGCAATTAATAGAAATGTATTTTGTATAATGTTTTCAGAAAAGGAGTAGAATAAATTCTGCGAACAGGGAAAAGTTACAAGTGAACCACGTAGCTGGTTCAAAGTCATTTGTACGACATCGTTACGACATGGTAAGAAATTATTGATGATTATTAAGTTAATATATTATTTTGATTGGCATTTATTATAAGTCTTTTTTCCTTTCGATTGCGCAGCGGGATTCCGTCACCGGCCAGAAGCCTGGACCAGTAGACCTCTACAGAGGGACTCACTATCGGCAGGCGACGGGATCTTGGGTTCATCCTAGAGCCAGTGAGCATTGGGTAAAAATCTTTACTTTGTAAAATTTAATTGCGCATTGATTGATAATAATGTCATTCATGTCATTTTTTATGAAATTTCATATCTTTTCATTACAGGCGGCGATGGACACCATACGCAGTCAGCCCACTCCCGATGGTAGTCAGCGGAGTGAGCCAGAAATCCTGAGCGAGGTGCTTGGCACCCGTTCTGGATATGTGCGTGGGCTTGGCCATGGTGCTAAGCTCATGGTACAAACTAGAGCTGGCTCCAGCCGATCCGTAGCTGGTGAGAGCGCTCAACGGCGAGCTGACATCGCAGAGAGAGAGGTTCAGCAGCTACGGGTCGTCGTCGATGGGATTCGGGAGCAACCGGAGAGACAGAGGGAGGAGGAGGAGAGGCAACGGGAGGAGCAGGAGAGGAGGATCGAGGAGTTGAGCAGGAGCATGAGCGACGGATGCAGGAGATGTTTCAGGCTCTCGCTGCACGCCTTGGCGCCGATGCCCCGCCACCTCCGCCACCTCCGCCTTCATCTTCCTGATTATTTTTTTTAATATACAACTTTTAACTTGTATGTATTTGTGTGTGGATGAATATTGTTTGTTTGTGGATGTGGAATGGATTATTTGTGTATAGATGATGTAGTTTTTGTTTATTTGTATGTTTGTGGATGTGAATAGGATTCAAAATGTATAGGTTTTTTTACAGGTGTATATCAGGAATTTTTCTGAATTTTGAAAACAAATGAAACCGAGACAGGGAAAACTTTTACCGACGAAATATTTCGTAGGTAAAAGTGTTTAAAATGGTTTTACCGACGAAATATTTCGTCGGTAAAACATTTTTCATACTTTTACCGATGGAATAATTCGTCGGTAAAAGTTTCAACAAGTTTTTACCTACGAAATATTTCGTCGGAAAAAGTTTTAACATGTTTTTTCCTACGAATTATTTCGTCGGTAAAAGTTTTTTCACCGACGTATCATTTTCATTCCCGACAAACATTCATATGTTTTCCCGACGAATATTTTCGTCGGTAATTGTGTAATTATTACCTACAAAAAATTATTTCGTCGGTAAAAACCTTTACCGACGGCCTTTCTGCGACGATGTTAGCCGCGAATTATTTCGTCGGGAAAAAGATTTCCCGACGAAATTTTACTGATTACCGACGAAATCATTCGTCGGTAAAAATGGAATTTCTTGTAGTGTTTGAAATGACCACATTTGGAATCTCATGTGGTACCTTATTGAATTATCACACAACCATTCAGTGGCCCACGAAAGTACCAACAGTCTATATTAATTTCAGTCATAACTCCTTCATTACACGAAAAGGTTTCACGAAAACTATAATAACTCTCTCGTTACATGTCCAATTTGGGTGATCTTATACTCGTTAGAAAGTTAATTAAATGAGCTTTCAAATGACTTTAGAATCACATCATATGGACACCATTTGATTGCTCAAAAGTATGTCCAAGTAATAGTGGATCACAAATGAAAACTGGGGATCCCCACGAAAACGATCATAATTCCCTAGTTACATATTTGATTTGGGTGATATTATACTCGATGGAAAGCTAATTAAATGAGCTTTCAAATGGCTTTAGAATTACCTCATTCAGACACCACTTGATTGCTTAAAAGTGGGTCCAAGAAATGGTGGATCGCAGATGAAAACAGTGAATCACACCTGGATCACATGTCCTACGAAAACGGTCATAACTCCCTCGTTATATGTCCAATTTGGGTGATCTTACACTCGTTGGAAACCTAATTGAATGAGCTTTCAAATGGCTTTAGAATTACCTCATTTGAACATCATATGATAAAACAAAATTGGGTCAAAGTAACTGTGGATCGCAGATGGAAACTACGGATCGCACCTAAATCACATGTCCTACGAAAACGGTCATAACTCACTCGTTACATGTTTGATTTTGGTGATCTTGTACTCGTCGAAAAGTTAATTGAATAAGATTTCAAATAACTTTGAAATCACCTCATTTGGACATCATATGATAGGTCAAAAGTGGGTCCAAGTAAGTATGGATTGTAGATGGAAACTGTAAATCGCATCTGGATCACATGCTCCACGAAAACGACCATAACTCTCTCCTTACATGTCCGATTTAGATGATCTTGTACTCATTGGAAAGCTAATTGAATAAGCTTTCAAATGGCTTCAGAATCACCTCATATGAACAACATTTGATTGCTTAAAAGTGGGTCCAAGTTACAATGGATCGCAAATGGAAACTGCAGATCGCATCTAGATCAAGTGTCCCATGAAAACGATCATAACTCCTTCGTTACATGTCCGATTTTCATAATCTTATACTCGTTCGAAAGCTATTTAAATGAGCTTTCAATTGGCTTAGGAATCACCTCATTTGAACACCATTTGATTGCTCAAAACTGAGTCTAAGTAACTGTGGATCATAGATGGAAACCGCAAATCACAACTGAATCAAGTGTCCCACAAAAACGGTCATAACTCTCTCATTACGTGTCCGATTTCAGTGATCTTATACTCGTTGGAAAGTTAATTGGGTGAGCCTTCAAATGGCTTTAAAATTTCCTTATTTGGACACCATTTTATTGTTCAAAAGTGGGTCCAAGTAACTATGGATCCCAAATGGAAACTACAGATCGCACCTATATCAAGTGTCCCACTAAAACGGTCATAACTCCCTCATTACATCTCCAATTTAGGGATCTTGTACTCATTGGAAAGCTAGCTGAATGAGATTTCAAATAGCGTTGGAATCACTTTATTTGGACATCATTTGATTGCTCAAATGTGGGTCCAAGTAACTGTGGATCATAGATGGAAATTACAGATCACACTTAAATCAAGTATCCCATGAAAATGGTTATAACTCCCTCAGTACCTGCCTGATTTGGGTGATCTTATACTTGTTGGAAAGCTAAATGAATGAGATTTCAAATGGCTTTAAAATTACCTCATTTAGAGACCATTTGATTGCTCAAAAGTGAGTCCAATTCCATTTGAAAAGTTATTTTATTAGTTTCCCAATGAGTACAAGATAACTCAAATTGAACACGAAACGAGAGAATTATTACCGTTTTCATGAGACCTTTTCATGTAATGAGGGAGTTATAATCGAAATTAATAAAAATTATTGGTACTTTTGTGGGCCACCGAGTGGCTACATGGTAATCCGATAATGTCCCACCTAGGTTTCAAGGGTGGCCTGTTCAAATGAATGAATCTGATCTTGCATAGGAGACTCATTTACTCTTTATTGGGGTTACTCCCTCGATTCAGTCGAAACCAACTTTGTCCTACGAGTCACTCAACTATTGTATTGTCTGAAAAAGTGCAGATGGGCAAAATGATCTTAAACAGTGCTACAAGGCCGAAATTTTATCTTCCTGCTACAGTAGCATCCTTTTGTTCACCAAGTCAACAATAGGGTAAATTTAGTCATTAACCTCGTTCCAAGTTGGCATCTGAAAACTTGTTTCCAACTTAAAATCTAGATTTCAGCAGAATTCGATTTTAATTGATGTGTTTGGTGGAAAGTTCCAACCAAATAGGATTCCGTGCGGAAACCTAATTTGGCTGGAACCGAGATTAGTGGAAATGGTATAGGGGACCGTTTCTACGGAAGGGAAAAGATGCCGAAGTGAGTGTCACCTGCCTCCATGTGCCGAAGTGAGTGTCACCTGCCTCCATGTATGCGTTGTGCATCTATGATGTATGTGTTTTATATCCACACGGTCCATCCATTTTGAAAGCTCAATTAAGGCATTAGACAAAAAATGATGCAGATATAAATCTCAAGTGGACCACACCACAGGAAAACAGTGCCGATCACCATAAAAAACTTCCTAAGGCCCACTACAATGTTTATTTGCATCCAACTCGACCATCTGTCTTGTGGGGCTACTATAGGCCACTATAGGCCAGGGGTTAGGAAGCCCAAGTGGGCCATACCACAAGCAACGGTTGGAACAAAATCTGAATTAAACAATTTTTAACCAATCAACAAGTTCGAAATGAAACTTGGTTTCCCGTCCAGATCCTACAATTTTGAATTCCACCAGTAGAATCAAAATTTTCTCTGGAAGGTGGATTCTGCAATCAAAGAGGCCCTTTAGAGGCTTCTCTATTCTTCTTTTTATCTACAAATAGTCTCCCTTATAAAATAAAAATTAACCTTTCAAAAAAAAATCGAGCAATGGTCTCAAATTCAGCGTTCATGCTGGTCTCCACCTGGCGAAGGGCCAGGCTACAATTTCGAGCAAAGAGATGTTTGAACTTCGAAGTAGGCGCCGATGACTGTGCCGGGCTTCACACGCGTAGCACGTGTGCATGTTTGCACAGTATCTACCCAATCAAAAAATCGCCCCACAATCGACACAATACACGTGCATCCATCCATAAGTGCCATACTTCCATGCAAGAAAAATCCAAAAATTGATTTTGTCGCGATCCCATAACACATGCCCACCCTTCACACTTCATTTTAGTCTTTTTTATTATTAGGAATCTCCAACGTGTAACCCACGTTACCTCCGCCCAAGTTATGTGGGACCCACCATAATGTATGCATTATATCCACACCGTCCATCCATTTTGCCGGATCATTCTAGGGTATGAAATCCAAAGCTCAAGTGGACCACAGCACTGAAAGAAAGCAGTGGGATAATGACGCCCACCATTGAAACATTTACCAAGGCCCATCCTGATGAGGTCCAACCTGTACATAACTTCCTTAGCGTTTAAGGAAGTTATCAGCTCCATCCAAAACTTCCTTCGCGTTTAATCCTAATGTTTCCTATGGTGTGGTGTAGTCCACTTGAGCTTTGCATTTGCCTCATTTTTTTAACTCATGCCCTAAACTGATTTGGGAAAATGGATGGATGGTGTGACATAACACATACATCATGATTGATGGCGGCCAAAGAACTTTGCCACGTCAACACATCACAGCTGCTGTAATCTACACTAGGACCAATCCGAGAGTCCGGGAAGACTTCAAATGACAAAAGATAAGCCCCCCTTGCGATCTGCCATTATAACTTCAGACGAGATTTGACGGGCCAAAACTGTGTTGAGCAGAACATCCACAGCTGCCCTAGAATACATGCATGTCCAGATCCAAACCGTCAAAACCATAGGCCCTTTGATGGGTTGAAAATAAAATTACAAAACACACGCACAGATTGGTCGATTCTGTATGCTTGAACGGCATGAAATGGGCAGGTAAAAAGGAAAGTTGCGGGCCGTCCAAAGTCAATGAGCAACTTACCTGGACGGGATATGCACGAAAACACTGGTAAGCGTATGAAAGGTGGACAGCACCCATCAGATGAGCCACCTCACACGAAATGAATGGCCTGTATCATAAAGAAAATTGTCCACGGGTCCACGACTCCACATTCAATGCAAAACGTGTGGGTAGCCTGTCCTGATTGATTGCCGTGCATGTTCATCCAGTCAGTGGGACGATTGCCTGCAGCTGTGGGTTGGAAGGGAATGCTGCAACCCCAAGCACTGTGGGGCACACCGTGATGTTTGTGTTATATCCACTCAGTACATCCATTTCATCGTATCATGTTTTTGTTAAAAAATGGGCTGGCAAAATAGATGGACGGAGTGGATATCACAAATATCAAGGTGGGCCCCACAGTTCTTGGGGTTGCAGGAATTCTTTTCAACCTCCAGTCACAGGCAATCTGCGTTGGGGGGGGGGGGGGGGGGGCCTGGATCAATCATGCATGGAAAATGCATAAACAAACCCCACTAGCCCAAAATAATATCACAATAGCATAACTGCATATATGTCTCTAAAGCTACAACACTCTGCAACATAACAACCCAAATGACAAAACAAACCCAAGACGGCTATACAAAAACAAAAGAAAGAGAGCTAGTGCAAGGGAAGCAAAGGGATAATGAAGCCCACCTGATACAAAGAGCAAACAGATGCATGAGATAGCTGTAAAGACCATCGCCCCTTGTTCAGGTATCACTTCCATCTGGGGAGGGTGTTATCCTCTCGGTTGTTCCGGAAAGCGCAGCATCCAACCGAGTAGACAATGATGAGGAAGATGAGGAAGATGATGTTCACAACGGCCACCTTCTTCCAATCCCGCTTCAGGTTGTCAAGGACACCCGCCTTGCATGAGTTGCAGTAGTAGCATAGGGTGTTCTGGTCGTTGTTCCAAATCGTGCAGTCCGCGTTTGCGCCCAGATTGGTGGGGGTCACCCAGTTCGTTGCATTCAAATATGTGAAGCCACAGATAGTGGGCGGCTTACAGCACCCTGACTGTACATTGCAAACAGAAGAAGCATCATAAATGTTATGGGCTGTTGCATTGAAGTGAACTTGCAAGAAAACTGAATAGTGATTCACGATGCACGTTATGAGCCCATCATAGGTGCGGCCACCATGAGACCATGAATATGCACTGGCCCAACAAAAAAAAGAAAAAAGAAAAAACAGCCAGTACATTTGAGTGGGCCACATTTTTATGACGAACAGTTGGGAGAACATTATCCACAGTATATATACATACACAGTTGGCCCACATAGGCCGACCTGATTTTTGGGACAGGCATGCTCACCATCAGCCTGAATGGCATGGATCTCACAGGCATATGCCATGTTTATCCTGAATCACCTCTTCAATCTCTGATGCACAGATCGCCATAGCAAGTTACCATTCTCTTGTTGAATTGAAGAGGAAAGCGACCATAGACAGATCAATGTTACATTGTCAATGTCAATCCAATATTTTAGCGGACCCGTTCCCGAAATAAGCCCAAAATGCACAGCAGAATCCGGGTCCCGAAATAAGCCCAAAATGCACAGCAGAATCCCATCTACACGCATACTCTAAGTGAAAAGTTCTCATTAAGGGGCCATTTGGATCACAAGCTACTTAAGATAAGCTACTTATGACTCAAGTAGCTTATCTTGATTTCTGCTTATTAAACTGAAGTGATCAAGTAACTTTAAATAAAAAAGTTACTTATAAGTGATCATAAACCAAACTCACTTATCTCAAGTACGTTACTTATCTACTGCTGTTAGTAGACAAAGTAACTTATTTGGTGGTATCCAAACGGGCCTTAAACGACCCTAAGCATCCAATCAATAGACTTCTTCAACCACCCCAAGTAACCTTGGGATCAGGGGTTAGGAACATTCAGCCCATCAATCAGACTGTCTGGATTGATTGGCCTGTGTAGGAGGTCATACACAGCTAGTTTGATTGTATTAGATCTAGAGATGATTATCCTTCCCACTGAATTATATTTTATTCTTTATCTGATATTCTAAAAGCAAATACAAAACCACCCAAAGCATCCTAGTTTGACTAGGCATTAGTTTTATCTACCACCCATACACAGGTACACAAAAACCATTCACATAGCATACAGACACCCCCATCCAAACCATCCAAGCAGTGAGGTCCACATTATATGAGTTATAGCCATCATTATAAAGTAAAACATCATTATAAATGTCTACTTGGAGGCCAGACGACAACTGGACAGTTACAATGTGAACTAGTAAACGGTCCCAAAAAAACATATATAATAATAATAATAATCAATAAATAAGTAACAATAAATCCTTTAACAAAACTGCAGCAATGGGATTTTGGGGATATGCCCCACCTTTCTGATGATTTGTGTAGTGTGTGCACCTCAAGTACTCTACAAGCATATCAATCTCCTCCACTTAAACCCATCACTTGGTGGTGAGTCTACTATGGGGATGTATCGAAGACAGAGATCTAACATGCATAGAGAGTTTTCCAAATTGAAGCAAAACCACATCATGAAATCCACCACAAATCTAGAAACCCAATATGCAAGTACCATAAAGATTAAAATTGACAACAGAATTGAAGGAAACCAAGGTGTCCCACTGTAGAAGAAGACTTGTAACCGCTCAAATAGTGGGACCCACTGTACAAGAATTGTAACCATGCAGATGGTGGGACCCACGATACAAGAATGGTTACCCAAATAACTGGAAGTGTGATCCTAGCCTTGAAGTCTAATGGACAGTAAACATGAAAACCAGTTAATGGTCCAAATTCAACAAAGAAATGTCCATTAATCAGAGGTCAGGATTCTCCAATCAAATCTAATTTTCGAATTTGACCAATTCATAGCAGGTCCCACTGTGGGGGTAATACGGGGTTTGAGGTGCACACGCACATATGTATAGCAGGGGAGGCCCCCCAGCATCAAAACATGTGGTGTGACGCACACATCCTATATTCTCCCCCTGAAGACTCGTAGTTATGAATCTGATTCTTCTTTTAGCTGATCCTTTTTCACTTTTCTTGAATGGTGGTCATGAAGTTCTCTTATATTTCAAACAACTTCAAATTATTCATCAGTTTTCAAGGGGGGGGGATTATTTCCTGAGCAATGCATTCCACCTAATAATGAGTTCATCTCATTTTAGTTAACAGAAACCACAAATGGAAATCTTTCAGAAAATGAAGAGAGCTCCAGGAACCAAAGATTAACATGAAAGAATTTCAATAAAATTTCATAACTGGAATCTAAGAAAAACCAACACTTATAAATCCATCTGAGATCACCGGTATGAAGAAAAAACAGATTTTGAGTCCAATGAATACACATATGAGATCTACGAAAACATTTTTTTATAGGAATGAAAGGGAATCCATGAAGAGCAATCCACAAGAAATTCAGATCAATAACTAGATTATGAGACCTATAACATTTATTTAAAATTGAAAAAAAAAAAACCATATGAAAAAATCTAAAAAGATATTCAGAGAACCCAAAACTGCCAAGATCATGAAATTGCCACAAAAAAAAAAAAAAATCAATTACCCTAATTCAGAGAAACAGTAAAGTGAAATTGAAGAAAACCCACACAATGAAATCTATACTAGATAGAGATAAGATCAATGAACCTCAAGACAATGAAACCATTCTGGGAAATCCATCAGAAACCCAAAGAAAGCTTAGAGCCCTAGTTTTCTAAAAACAGGATATTTGAAGTATAAAGAAGAAATCCAAGTGCATAAAACTATCAGAAATCCAAAGAATATACGCCAAACCACAAAAAATAGATGAGAGTAACCATACCAGAGATCTATCGAAAACACGAAATCAAAAAATTCAAGAAACAATAAAAATAAAAACTTTGCATGCACACATATGAGAAACCCATCAAAAATCCAAAAGCCCATAACTTTAAGAAAATAAAAATAAACCAAAACCTAAAAACCCCACATAACTCAAGACCATTCAAACAAAACCCAAATACCTAGAAAACCCAAATACCGGGAAAAAAAAAAAAAAAAAAAAAACCCGCATATCAAAACCTCAAAAAAGATCTGCTAACCAATTTCTAGAAGAAGAAAAAAAATCCCATAGAACTCGAGATTTACATTTCAATTTCCATACAAAATATGCAAGAGTCGAAAGAAAAAGATGGCCACTAGAAAACTTCAACGAAAGTGAAAACTTCAACGAAAGTGAACTCAACAAAGAATTTCATAGAAAACCCAAAACTAACAAATTCAATAATCTTTAAATAAAAAATAAAAATAAAAATAAACGATTTTAACATGAAATCTATCATTTACATGAAAACACCATAAAAAAAAAAATCCAAAGACCATAACTTCAAGAAAGTTCCGATTAAAGTAGAAAGAGAAACCCATATGTGGAAATCTTTAATTTTAAAAAAAAAATCCAAAAACTAAAAATCCCACATGACTCAAGAGCCTTCAAACAGAATCCTCAAACCTAGAAAACCCAGATACCAAATTCCTAAAAATAAAAGAAAAAAAAAGGAAAAAAAAAATACCCAGATCCCCTTGCATCAAATCTCAAACAAGAGCCACCTTCCAATTTCAAAGAAAACCCCATATAGCTCAAGAGCCGCATTCCAATTTCCATTCAAAACATGCAAAAAATCAAAAGAAAAAGATGACCACTACAAAAAGAAAAAAAAAAAACAACAGAGAAAATACCAGAGATCTATAGAAAAAACCCAAAACCAACAAATTCAAGAATCTTTAAAAAAAAAAAAAATCCAACCCAGCTTAAGACGCTTCAAACCCAGATACCAAAACCCTAACATCAGAAAACCCATATACCAAATTTCCCCCAAACATTAAAAAGAAAAAGAAAATCCCCGCGCACCAAAACTTCGAACAAGATTCACCTTCCAATTTCAAATAAAATCCCAAATAACTTAAGATCCCCATTTCGATTTCTATTCAAAAAAATGCAAGAAACAGAATGAAGATAACAAAAAAAAAAAAAAAAGAAAATCAGAAACCCCTTTTACCTGAATAGGCGACAGATTCTTCCTATAAAAGACAGTCTCAGTATCATTCAATTGCCCAAGCTTCTTGCAGACATTGCTATCAGCCAAACAGCTCCTGAACTTCCTCCAGTTCTTTTCGTTAGTCACCCTCTTCTGCAGCCAAGAAGAGTAATCACCAAGGCGATACTCTTTATAACCTCTCCCTGAGACGACCTCTCCAGCGCCCTTGTTGGTGACGACAAAGGCGAAGATGGTGAAGCAGAAGAGGAGGACGATGAGGAGGAACATGACGAGGAGGTAAATCCAGAGTAGCCAAGACACGCGGAAGCAGGCTCCGATGAGGCCTGCAAGGGAGATAACCATGAGGAAGACGCCGATGGCGATGATGGGCTGCTCCAAGAACTTCTCGCAGTCGGTGCTTGCACGCTTGCTGAGCCATATGCCAGCGCCGAGGATCGGTATCGACAGCAGGAATGTTAGGAAGTTGAGGATTCCGATGAGGTTGTTGCTTAACCTAAACATCTTTGAAAGAGGCCAGAGAGAGATCTTTGAAAAAGGCCAGAGAGAGATCTTTGAAAGAGGCGAGAGAGAGAGAGAGAGAGAGAGAGAGAGAGAGAGAACAGAGGCGAGAGTGTGGAGAGGATGATGAACAGTGGAAGAAAGTTCGGTCTTTATATATGAGAAAATGATGATTTGCGCTATCCCTCCAGACCAGGCGCGGATTAGCTACTGACAGCAGGTTGAGAGCGAATAACGCTACTGAAGTGACGTCACCATGTTCTGTGGACCCCAACATGATGTATGTGTTACATCCACACCGTCCATCCATTTGGAGAGACCGATTTAAGTCATGAATCAAAGAATGAAGTAGATCCAAAGCTCAAGTGGACCCCACTACAGAAAACAGTGGGGACAATGACATCCACCGTTGGAAACTTCTTAGGCCCACCATGATATTTATTTGAGATCCAACCCTACCAACACGTGTGTGGGACGGGAGGGCGCGGATTGGGTACTACCCAACAGGACGTGGCTAGAAACAGACGGTGATGTCAGGGGTTCTGTTGGGGCCGCCATGACCTACTAAGTGGTTTTCTTGCCACACCATATCCCAATAAGGTCTTGTGCCATTTGTACGATTGTTGCTTAGACAAACAGGTGGGGATGCGTGTCAGGTTGACCAGCGGATTAATTGGCTAGACCCCGTTTCTAATCCAAATTCCGGCCAAGTCAGGTCAGGTTGCTGATCAGGCTCAAGCCAAAATGTATCCAATTTATATTAATGGGTTGGACTCAGAATTTAGGCTAACCGAACTAACTTGCCCATATATTGAACCAATGAGCAGGGCCAAATTGCTCGACCAATTGATGATCCAAAACAAAACAGAAAATGCCTTTATTGTAGCTTTAATCCTAAAGAGACTTTGGGCTTTTTAAGAACGTGCTTACCACTAGTACAACAACAAACGTTATTAGCTTTGTTTCCATTTCGTTTTCTTCGACTAAAATTTAGATACTAATAAATGTTTACGAATTCAAGTGGGTCCATAGTTTAGGAATCCAAACCATTGGTTAGTTAGATCAGCCATGGATAGACTATGAGTGTATAACAGCAAGCCCCATTCATATGAAAACTCTAAGAAGAGCTAAGAAACCTAATGATGTGAGATATTACAGTTGGTATGGATCGGGTTGGGCGGGTAGGTTGAGCCTAACCCTACTACAATTAAACGAGTGCGGTCAAGTCGTATTCAGGCCCTGGAAATTTAAGCAGGTCTAATCAAGCCGCCGAGTAATGGGTAAGGAGTCGGGTTAAGACCATTGGAAATTTTAAGCAGGTCGCATTAGGTCACCGGGTAATAGGTATCAGGTCAGGTTAGGGCCAAATTTCTAGATCCATAAATTAAATGGGTTAGGCTGGGCTGAACCTGATCGATACGAAACCCGACCCATTGTAAGGCCTATTTGGGCAAAAGATAGTAGAGCACGCATCCTTTGAGTGTGCCAAAAAGGGTTACAAATTTTACCCAATCCGACCCCGCCCAACCCAACCCAACCCAACCCAACCCAACCCAACCCAACCTGAGTTTAACAAGTCCCACTTGGAATTCTTGGACCCATCTAGAAATCCAATTGGGTTCAGATCTTCCATTTTGGACTTGATTTACCGTGTTTGTGTCAAATCCACCATCTTAAATCACTTTAAAATGGAGTCTGGTTGGATCTTAAAGGGCTTAGTTAAATTTAATAGTAATATTATATATTAAATCTCTACTATATATTATGAAAGTAGCATTTCACCCATTTTATCCTATAATTAGATAAAGGAAAGTGTGTAAATTTACTATTTTAAAAGGAAAATGAATGTTTCTGCCTTTCAAGCTAGCCATTCATATTCCTCATCTGTCCTTATAAGCCACCGTCATCTTACTAAGAGTTCGCTTAACAAAGTTTTCATGAGACCATCACAATTACTTTGTGGCAGCCCATCCATACATCTATTGCGTCAACTCATGTTAAGACATTAAACCAAAACATAGGTAGATCTTTAGGTAGTGTAGACCATAGCACATGGAAAAATTAGGGATGGGTACCCCACCTATGAAACCATTATGGATGCCATTCTCTCTTTTTCTCATTGCATGTAATACACAATTGCATGTGGCCACATCTTTTCCTTTGACCTCTCCCTCCCATGTTTTCTCTCCACATGCCATACAACTAGTATATGTTAATTATTCAAGCAATGGAATGATGTTTACTAAACCACACACATGTAAGAGAACCTGTTTACACCATGCATGTCTCAAAGTGGCATACATGTATATGATCTAATCCATTCATTTAGGTGGGCCCAACCATGTAAATGACCTTACTTAACATAGACTTGACCTGGACTTGACCAAACTTAAAACTAAGGTAAGATGACCTAATGGGTACTCAATAGATAACTAAAACTTATTGTATATCCTAGTAAGGATCCTTAAAAATAAGAACTCGGCAAAAAGGGACTCAAGCTAACCATAGTTGAACCCATTCAACCCAAGTTCGAGAATTATAGGATTTGATCCTATATTGGGGTATGCCTTGAAAATTCAATGTCTAGTTACTCCTTGACCTATTTTTATAGGGATTCATTATTTATTGGTTTAGCTTATTTATATGAAACGAGTTTATTATTATGGGTTTATTGTCCTTGGGCACACTGGACACATCAGCATGTGGCGGAGGATAGATGTGATCCATAGATTTCAATATTTAACCATACAAGTACTTGGACATATCTATGCCATTCAGATTGACCATTTTATGCAAGGGAATTTACTTGGTGCCAAGATGAACAATCTCCACCATTGTTTAGACTCTTTGTTAGTGTACCTTCGCTTTATTTCACATAAGTGTGTATGTCATGAATGGTTTCTTGAATTGGACATTTAAGCACTTACATTAACAGGATCACTTATAAGTAACTACTCTAGATATGCATTGTGCCAAGACTAGAAGATACTTGTAGTTGCACTAGCTCCGTCAAAATCCTGAGGATGTGTGGATGGTGAGATCCTAATTGATTTAATTCTATTTTAGCTTGCTTTACGAGGCTACATAGAAGTTACTAGACGTAGGAGTGGCTTTCATTAAGGTCATTAAAATCTATATGATTCAACAACATGGGATCATAGGCTCACCTAAAATATTAGCATGTGGGTTGATCTTATGGTTTAGATCATTCATCAAGTGTTTTAAAGGCTGACCAATGCTTTCATGATTTTTTCATTGGCCAACCGTAGGTTTATAACTATTAACTTTAAATTTAACCACTGATTTGTTTTCAGCACTACTTAATAGACATCCAACAACAGCTAAGATCTGTTGCCCCACTCCTTGGGATAGCATGGAATAGCCCAAGGATGATGATCACGGATAGCTGGTGGATTTAAATGATTGGAGTGTATAAATTAAGAAGGTAAATATCGTCAAATCCCAAGGGTCCATTTATTTGGACCTTCCACGAACCTTCCACGACAGACACATAACTTAAAACTAGTAGAGAACTTTGCAATGTGTGATTCACATGGTAGGATGAATTATCAATCAGGTCTGTCTATTGTGCCCTAACAAGAGCGGCCAACGTTTCAAATATCAAGCCTATGAGACAATTTTATACATCAACTTTCTTTTGATCATAAAATATTTTTGTTTTCTACCGTTGCTTTAATTGGATCTAGTTATATAAATATAACATTTAAGATTTTTTTTATACATGTGTTGCATGTGTTGTCGATGAAGGCCCACAAGTTAGTGGACCTGATTGAGTAGTCAAAGATGCCACTTGAAAGAAAGAAGAAGATAGCCTTTGTTGTAGGCACAGGTGATTCCGTTGCCTTTCCTTTCTATCGGTCCCCCACCAGCATCGATGTATTCTAATTTGTCCAGTGCAGAATGTATGTGTGGAAGGCACGGGAGATACCGGCGTGTGCCTTTCCTTTTCATTGGTCCCCATCAGCACTGATGACGTCAGGGCATCAGCTGATATCAGCTGAGAAAAACTTAAAAGGAAAAAGAAAATAAAAATACATACGGATTTCTGTGGGCCCCACCATAATGTGGAACTTTTGTGGACCCCCACCATAATGTATGTTTTATATGCACACCGTCCATCCATTTTGCCCTACCTACCATTTAGGGCATGAGACCCAAAACGTGGCAGATGCAATGCTCAAGTGGACCACAATAGAGGAAGAAGTGGGGAGTGAACAGCTACCGTTGACACCTTTTTAAGGCCCACTTTGGCGTTTATTTTCCATCTAACCTGTTCTGCTGTTCATAAGGTCACACAGATCTGGATGAAGGGAAATGACAAATATCAGCTTGATCGGAGCCTATTTTGGCCACAAGAAGTTTTCAACAGTAGACCTCCAGTTCCACTGTTTCTAGTAGTGTGGTCCACTTGAGCTTTGCGTCTATACATACATGATGGTAGGGCCCGTGAAGTTCCACGCATAAAAACATTATGCTTTTCTCCTCTCTAAAATCCAGTGGGTACAGCCCCACCGGACCTACCTAGAGACCAATGATCCTATCAGGGGTTTTGCCATAGCTACTATGATTTATATATTTTATCCACTCCGTTAATCTACCTTGACAGATAGGTTTAGGGCATGAGCTACTGTGATTTATATATTTTATCCACTCCATTAATCTAACTTGACAGATAGGTTAAGGGCATGATCTAAAAAGTCCATAGCTCAAGTGGCAGACTAGGTGAAGATAGCTTCGTTTCAACATTGAGGTCATGGTATAGATTCTCAAAGTGGTGGGGTGGCTAACATTGTGATGTGACTGCCCAGGGTAGGTGGGTGTTACTAACAATGGGGTGTGGGGTGTGTTAACTAACTCATAAATTTTAAAAAAAAAAAAAAAAAAAAAAAAAAAGTTGAACCACACCATAAGTTGGGATTGAAAGCTTAGTGTTGAGAACTTCTTGGGGGACACGTAAGTTTTGGGCTTTAGAAAAATTTCAATGGTAGGAACTTGATCTCCGCTACTTCATGCGGTGTGGTCCACTTGAACCTTCATTCTGTCTAGCTTTTGAGGTCGAGCTCGTGCCCTAAAATAATTTATCAAAACAGATGGATGGAGTGGGTAAAACATATTCCTCATGGTGGGGCCGACAAATCTCCTCACAAGACCGCTCATCTCTAGCTAGGTACTGGTGGGGGTAGTACCCAATCAGCACCCCAATTTTCACCATGATGTATGTGTTTTATCCATGTTATCAATCTATTTTGACAGCGCAATTTAGGGCATGAGCCAAAAAATGAGGCAGATCTAAATGTCAAGTAGACTGCACCAGTCGACAACAGTGGTGATTGAACTCCCACCATTAAAAACTTCCTAAGGCCCACTGTAATGTTTATTTGCCATCCAACCTATTCACTACGTCACATAACTACGTCACATAACTGTGAATGGAGAGAAAACACAAACATCAACTTGATCCAAAACCTTTGGAGCCACTTAGAAGATTTCAACTATAAGAATTCATTTCCAGCAGTTTCTGGTGGTGTGGCGTACTTGAGCTGTTGATCTACTTCATTCCTAGACTCATGCGCTAAAATGAGCTGAAAAAAAATGGATGCACAACATAGATAAAATTGGTACATAATGATGGGCCCACAGAGCTTTGATGCCAGCTGGCTTGCTGGGTGACCAGCCAAACCGCGGCTTCCTTTTTGGTGGTGTTAGGACTGTGGGACCTACCTTGTGGGCAAGTGGTTCCAGGACTTTGTGAGATCCACCATGGTATGTGTGCTTTATCCACCCATACATCCATTTTGTTAACTCATTTTAGGGCATGATCCCAAAATTGAAGGATATCCGAAGCTCAAGTAAGCCACATCACAGTAAGTAGTGGGGATGGAACGCCTACCATTGAAACTTCTTGTGGCCGTAGATGTTTTAGATCAAATCGAGGTTTGTGTTTTCCCTTCATCCCGGCTTTTATAACCTTATGAACAAGTTGGATGGCAAATAACCATCATGGTGGGCCGTAGGAAGGTTTCAACGGTGGGCATCATTGTCTTTCTTTATGTGAGGTGGTCGACTTAAGCTTTGGATCTGCCTCATCACGTCAGTTGCTACATTCTATGCCACGCAATCCAAGACCAGGAAGCACCGAATGTGAAAACACCAATGTAACCAAAGCCTAAATATGTATGTATTTTTATTTTTATTTTAAATGTTTTCTCACTTCATTTTACGTCGTGACCAGCACGTGGACTAATAAGAGGAGGCAGCACTGGAATTTTCTGTCCTCTGCACTGATGATCCACACTCATATAGAGCTGTATGAAGGTGTATTTGTCTGTGTTGAAGGTACAAGATATCCCTATGCCGTGGCTTGTCCATGTCATTTCTAAAGATACTAGCTAAAAAACACATCTATTTCCTCTCCTTTTAAACGTGTGGAACTTCTCTAAGTATTAGTATGATTTATATGTTAGATTCATACTCACAATCAATTTTTCCTAATCATGATAGACCATGAGCTCAAAAATAAGACACATACAAAGCTCAAGTGGACCACACCACAAAAGTAGTGGGAATTGAACCATCTACAGTTGAAGCCTTCTTAGGGCTAACCGTGAGGTTTATTTTCCATTGGACCTGTTCATAAGGTCACACAATTTTCATCGGTAGGCTTCCAATTCCTACTATTTTGTGTGGTGTAGTTCACTTAAGCTTAGGATCAGCCTTATTGTTTTTGTTCATTTCTTAAAATGGTCTGAAAAGAAAAATGGATAACTAGTGTGAATTGAAGAAATACATTATGGTGAGGCCCGTGTAAATTTCATATGTTAAGAGATTTTGTTGCTTGTTGTGGTGCCCCAAATTCCAGGGCAAGAGACAAAATGTTAAGTGTTGAAATGTGGACCTTTTGTGGCCCATCATGATGTATGTGTCAAATCCACACTGTACATCCATTTTTTATATCATGTTAGGGCATTGTACAATAATTAAACAAGGTAGTTCCAAGGCTCAAGTGGACCACACTACATGAAACAGTGAAAATTGGATGTTAGCATTGAAAACTTCCTGGGGCAACAAAAGGCTCCGATCAAGATGATATTTATATTTTCCCTTCATCCAAGTCTATGTGATCTTACGAAGAAGTTAGATGTCAAATAAACCTCAAAGTGGACTTAAGTAGACGTCCAATCCCCACTGCTTTCTTTGGCATGGTTCACTTGAGCATCGGATGTGCCTTAGTTTTGAGCACATGCTCTAAAATAATTGAGAAAAATTAATGGATAATGTAGATCTAGTGCATAAATCATGGTGGGGGCTAGAGAAGTTCCCCAAGTTAAAAGTTGTATTATATAATACACAATTTAATCGGGAGAGAAAATCAACATTTTTTAACAAAGGCATAAAATTTTCTTTGCCTTCAATGTTGACTATCCAAACCCATTCTTCTTCTTTTCCTTTCACCAG
The DNA here is from genome assembly GCA_003013855.2 of Liriodendron chinense. Taxonomy (NCBI): domain Eukaryota; kingdom Viridiplantae; phylum Streptophyta; class Magnoliopsida; order Magnoliales; family Magnoliaceae; genus Liriodendron; species Liriodendron chinense. Next base: position 2,338,929 of record ML058387.1, read on the forward strand.
AATACTCTAACATATGACACTTGATATGCAGGCACTTAGAAGTTATACACGTGGATTAAATCAAATCAAATTAAACACACTAAATTTTACAAACCAATGTTGCTAAAGTTCCACACCCAAAATTAAATTGGTTGAGCAATGAAGACTTTTAATCAAGATAAATGCTTGTTGAAATAGGATAATTTTTTAATTTCTTTTTAATCATCTAATAAGTGTCCACATGTCTAATACTTAAATAATTAATCAAATAGGAGCATATTTTAGTTCCCACCCAGTCAGTCATGCAATCGCACCCACTGGTGCTGTCAGCAATGGGAATTTCACCCTGATGGGTTTCGAGACCGAGACGTCTTGTTGAAACTCCTCAGAGTCTACAAACTAGGCAAGGCCCCGAGCCCCTTCATTTTGCTGGTTCATTTTAGTTCATGAACTCAAAAATGCCGACAGTCCAAAGGTAAATTGGACCGAGTAGTTTAAACAGTTTAACTTAAAAGTTACTCACGAGTTTGGTTTGGGTGGATCCCCAAATCCACCAAGGTCGGCAGATCCATGACTGTGGGACACTGTGATGTACATACCTTACATCCACATATGATGTCCATCCATTTTGACATCTCATTTTAGGGTATGATTCTAAAAAATGAAGCAGATCCAAATCAAATCTTAGGTGGGCCATACCATAGGAAATAGTCCCCATTGAATCCCCCATCAGTAAAAACTTCATGGGGACCACTGGAATGTTCATTTGCCATCCAACCAACCTGTTGATGTTGTAGCGAGGACTTGGATGAAGAGACACAAATATCATTTTGATCTAAACGTTATATTATGGTCCACCTGAGACTGAGATCTAATTTATTTTTGGATCATGCCTTAAAATGAGTTTTCAAAACTGATGGACGACATGGATGTAAGGCACATACATCACAGTGGGCCTCACGGTCATGGATCACACCTACCTCGGTGGATGGATTGATTACATCTTGCCCCCCTGCGTGGACAATGATTTGTTCAGGCAGGGTTCAATGGGCCCACCGTGACGTATGGATTTTATCTATGACATCCATTCATTTTGCTGGATCATTTTAGTTCATGAACCTCAAAATGCCTGACAGTCCAAAGGTAAATTGGACCACAGGGTAGGGATTAAAGGGCGGGGATTGCCTGTGACCCTAGCACAAAGATATCTCTAGAAAGCTGTGTGGGGTCCATAGAGATGGGCCTGACAAATCCACTTTAGTCCATCTATTTTGAAAGACTACAATGGGACAGGATGCTAAAACTCAGGCAGATCCAAAACTCATGTGGGCCATATGACATGAAACAGTGGGGATTGAATGACTGGTGGTGACAGAAGTTTTGTATCAGAATGATATTTGTTCCTACAGTGTATCTGAGTGGTAATAATTCTACGAATGGTTTGGATGACATATAAACACCATGGTCAGCTCCAAGAAGATTTCAAGTTGTTGTTACCATTGTTTTGTTGTTGTGGCCCACCTGAGTTTTGGGTCTGCATGATTTTTAGAATACTGTCCTATCGTGGTATTTCAAAACAGATGGACAGAGTGGATTCATCAAGGACATCTGTGGACCACACTTGCACAGCCAATCCACTCCTAGGATTGAAATCTCCTGGTAAAAAATTTCTTGGAAGTAGATGCAGTTTTGAATCAAGGCCGAATTGTGCTTCCCATTCATTCATTCATCCATCCATAGCCTACATGACCTTATTATTATTATTATTATTATTATTTAGGTTACCATACGCACCCCCATTGTTAGTACACCCACCAACCCCTGATAGTCACAAGGCAATGTTAGCCACTGGTGGGAATACATACCATTACCTCAGTAATTGAAAGGAGGCTATCTTCACTCAATCTACCACTTGAGCTATGGATATAGGTGTATAGTTTATGTGACCACATGTACTAAGTTGGATGACAAATAAACATCATGGTGGGCCTTCATAGGCTTCAATAGTCCTTAGGTTTCACCAGTAGACATCAATATCATTAATGCTTCCTATGGTGTGGTCCCCTTGAGCATTAATCTGCCCCATTTTTTTACTAATATATTTAAATAATCGGATAATAAATTGGATACGTAATAAGACTTTTTTCTTGCTTGTTTAGAAAAAAAAAATCTAAAAAAATGGATGAACGGTGTAGATAGAGGCAGCGAGAACGCAATTTGTTCCCACCCATCACACTTTGCCATACCATCAATGTTTCTCTTTTGGGTAATTTCTTGGAAGGTGAGGAAAACTTACAATTGCTAAAGGCTTTTAAAAAATTATATAGTAAAAGAAGAAAAAAATCTGCCACGTAGGAAGGCCACTGTCCAAAGGATTTTATGTTTTCCTGTATTATAAAAGCAGGCATTGAATGATGATGTAATCTTTTCTTCGGTATTCGTAGCATTCGTAGTAGCATTTATTAATGTAAGAGAAAAGTTTTAATACTCTAGGAACTCACGATGGTTGACACGCAGGCACTAAAAAATATGCAGTGTCATAAACTAAACAGTTTAAATGGTGGCAAGGGCCTACTGTATATAAATCATAAGCCAAAAGTTACACTAACTAGCTAAATTAGCTGTTGGACATGGGAGCATTGATGTGACAGTTGATGGGGGTAAATGGCCAATACTTTAAAGTCAGAAAACAAGCGTCCAAAATCAGATCTGGTACGATGGCATATCTATAGTAGGTCCCACCACTAGGTTATTTTAATTTGAATTTATGTATTCCACTTGTACGGCATGTTTGGTTTGGTGTAAGTATCTGTCCACTGGTGGTAAATTCATAAATGACAGTTGCTCACTGTTTGTTTGCAAAAGAGCTAAAATTCGATCTTAAAAGTTGAGCAAAACTCAAGTGGGCCATACCAGATGTATATGTTCTACTCTATACTGTCCACTTTTTTTTTTTTTTTTCTTTTTATCATTTTAAGGCATGAACCGGATGATGAGGCAAATCCAAACCTAAAGTGTTGATCGATTGCCTTTAATCATAGCTATAGAAGGCAATTTTCAATCGACCAAAGCCTTTGTCGGGCAATTGAAAATTCCCAAATTTAACCAGTGATGCTTTGCACATTTACATTCGACATTCAGTTCAACCGGAGAATACTAGTTTTGTTCGGTCCAACCGAAGGTTCAATCGGTTCAATCAGACGAAAATGTATACATTTTTAGAAAGTATGGATTTTGTTTGCTAATCTTGTAATTGTTGTTTTAAATATGATTAGAATTAAGAGCTTTATTGTAGAACAGAGCTTACACGATTTCTAGGGTTTTGAAGGGGAAACTAAGTTTTCTTTACTATATGTTATTCTATTTCTTGTAATTTTCTAATTATAGTAGATTGTTCGTTGCTTTATGCCATGATTTTTTCTCGTAAGAGTTTACCAAATAAAATTATGTGTGTTCCTCTGTGTTTTCTTGAGTTTTTCTTTCTCTATTACTTGTTTGATTCAATTTGAGGTTGCTTCTGCTCTCAACATAAAGTAGATCACACTATAGAAAAACAACAGGAGTTGAATGCTTATCAGTGAAAACTTCCGAAGGCCTATGAAGTTTTGGATCTACCTCATTATTTAGCTCATGCTCGAAAATGATATAACAAAACGAACAGACACGGGGGATAAAATAAATATATCATAGTGGAGCTCACAGAGATTATGTGTCGCATGTCAAGCATTTTCAAAATACATACCTTTCAATATTTTGCTAGGTGAAAATACAGAAGTAAGCCATCATTACTTATTTTCCACTATTTACATGCATTTACATCTAACCAAACATAGGATAGAAGAATATAATACTTAAGCAGTGGCGCAACTTGTCTTTGGTAGGGTTGGACCCAAACTCTAACCCAAACTTCAGGATGGACTGAGTTGGACTTGTTTGGAAATCTTCAATATATAGACTACACATTAGGTTGAGTCTTTGAATCACCCAACCCAACTCAAACCAACTTTATATTTGATCTGCTTCATTTCTGAGATCCATACCTTAAAATAATCTGAGAAAAGGAATGGACGGCATGGATAAACAAATACATCATGGTGGGCCCCCACATGGATTTGCCCGTTCGTAGCTAGAAACCGGGTTATGACGTAATCCACTTCCGGCTCTTATAAGTTACGATACGCGAGGTGCGTATTTTATTTATCCAGTGATTCTGTGAAAGCGAGTCAATGTCAGACTCATTCGAGTTGCTATCTGCGTCTGCATGGCGTAGTTTCTAATGGTAACCATGCCTACGTATCTCCCACTAATCGAGTGCCATGTGAGTAGAACTTTAATAAGATCCACGCCAGTGGGCCCCCACACGGATTTGCCCATTCGTGGCTAGAAACTGGGCTTATGACGTAATCCACTTCCGGCTCTTACAAGTTACAATACGCGAGGTGCGTATTTTATTTGTCCAGTGATTCTGTGAAAGCGAGTCACTGTCAAACTCATTTGAGTTGCTATCTGCGTCTGCATGGCGTAGGTTCTAATGGTAACCATGCCTATGTATCTCCCACTAATCGAGTGCCATGTGAATAGAACTTTAATGAGATCCTACATCGATGGGCCCCCACATGGATTTGCCCGTTCGTGGCTAGAAACTGAGTTATGACGCAATCCACTTCCGGCTCTTACAAGTTACAATACGCGAGGTGCGTATTTTATTTGTCCAGTGATTCTGTGAAAGTGAGTCAACGTCATACTCATTCGAGTTACTATCTGCATCTGCATGGCCTAGGTTCTAATGATAACCATGCCCACATATCTCCCACTAATCGAGTGCCATGTGAGTAGAACTTTAATGAGATCTACGCCGTCCATTAAGTACGAAGCCTCGTGTTAAGCTATGGAACCCAACAACCATGATCCTCCAAAACTTAGGTAGGCCACATCATAGGAAACATTTGGAACGGGATGTCCAACATTAGTTTTATATAAAGCCTACCGTGGTGTTTACATGCCATCCAATCCATTCATCTGGTATGCCTTATCATGTTAAAAGGATCATCCTAAAAATCTCAATTTTTAAAAACTCGCGTGGGTTACAAAACGTGAATTTATTTTTTTTTTTTTAATAATTTTAAAGTGACCTGTTGAATCAGCTTGATTTTTTGGATCAAGGTCTAACAAGCGATGTTCTAGCTAATTAAAGGACTGGGTTTTATGGATGTCAAACAATTTCTCCAATTTGGATAAACTTACTTCAGATAGGTACCTACACGAGCTACGTAAGGAAGCCAATAGGGGATATTAATTGATAAAGCGCTGATCGTAACATCATTATGACTTTAGCCCCTTGTCAAAACCTTTTTTCTATCTAGCCTCCTGAGCATTGTTGCCCTCTTTTTCAAACTGAAAATACTCATTTGCCCAGCCATCCTCTCTTACTGCTTGCAATAGAAAGTGAAAGTTGAAGAGGCCTTTCAAGAAAGGGGGTGTGGGCCCACTAAATCAATTATTGGAGCCACCCCTCGGCCTATTTAATCCATTCACTTTAATCAGACAATTATAAACCCATAGTAATATCATTTCAAAAAAAATGTGGAGCTTTCTATGGCCCATACTCCATTAATGCTATGAGTAAATTTCGAACTGTTTCATCTGGTGTGGTCCATAGTGATGAGTTTTGCCCTCAAACTTGGACAGATGGCATGAAATTAAAACGTCATTCATATGGATGACTTGGATATGCTCCAAGACTATCTAGTGGGCCCTACATAAGATGTGAGATAGGTTCAATAGATGAGTCCATTTTGCGGGAAAGGTCATTTAACCATTAGGACTGTTGCTACCTCTATGAGACCCACTCCAGCAAACTTCTAACATGCATCCGGCATCATTCCCTCCATTTAAGCGAACTTTCGAGTATTTTTTTTTAAAGATATCTGGCCACAATCTTTGGCGTAGAAGCTATGACGACTAAATATGAGTTTAAATTAGGATAATAATGGCTTTTTTTTTTGTTGGTGGTATCAATGATGGGAGTTTGTGAAAAGGAAAAGGGTGTGGTGATTCCCTTTATATATATATATATATATATATATATATATATATATATATATATATATATATATATATATATATATATATATATATATAAAGGAATCAATGTGATAAATATTGAAATGGATGAACATTGTAACGAATGAATGTGATAAATATTGAAATGGATGAACATTGTAACAAATGAATGTTATAGTGGAAGAATGTTAAAATGGATGTACGTTCATAATTGCCATAGCTCCATGTAGGTTGCAAATCTCAAGAAAATAGGCTCACTTTTGGGCAATCAATTGCTGTCCAAATGAGATGATTCCAAAGTTATTTGGAAATTTATTAAATTACATTTCCAACAAGTATAAGATCACCCAAATTTAGGTGATCTTGTATGTGTTTGATCCATGCTATCCAAATGATGTATGTGTTTGATCTATGCTGTTCATCCATTTTGCTAAATCATTTTAGGATCTGCCTCATTTCTAGGCACCTAAGCTAAAATGATATGGAAAAATTGATATGGCACGCATAAAACTCATAAATCACGGAACTCATAAATCACGGTGGGCCCCTACAGAGCCCTTACATGGACCATTTCCATCCCGAAAATTCTCTGTGAACAATAATAATAATGTTAGAGAGATAATCCACTGAACTACCCGCATGGAAACTTTTCCGTGCACTCTTTAAAGAATATTGTTCATACATTTCTCCATGCCACTAAATGACTGTTTAGATCATCCCAATAGTTGTGATGTTTATGAGCTAGCAGAAGGAGAATGAGAGCGGATTAGCTGTTACCCGGTAACAGCTTAGTGAGTGTTACCTTAACTGTGTGGGGCTCATATTGATGCATTTTTTTTATGTATCCATGCCATCCATATGTTTTTCCATCTCATTTTAGGACGTGATCCCAAACCCCAAAAAGATCAAAATCTTAGGTGGACCATACCACTAAAAACAGTGATGAATGACTATTAAAAACTTTTTGTGGGCCACAAATGTTTTGGATCAGGCTGATATTTATATTTTCTCTTTACCTAGATCTTCTTTACATTATCAACAGGTTGGATTGCAAACAAACGTTACTAAAACCTTACAATGGGCTATTTAGAATTTTTAATGGCGGAGCACTCAATCACACTGTTTTCATTGGTATGGTCCGCCTGAGATTTGGATCTGCATAGTTTTTTAAAACCCATCCCCAAATGGACTGGAGAAGCAGATGGACGGCATGGATATACAAAATATCATCCATGTGGGCCACACGGTAGGGGTAACACCTACTAAGCTGTTCCCCCGGGTAACACCTACTTCGCTCCCAATAAGAATTGGCTGGACCTTATGGACGGTCCAGATGGATGATATGGATGTCGACGTGTCTGAAAACCAACTAGGTGCATGGAAAGGCTCCATACACTTAATCCACTGGATCATTTCTCACAATGTTGATCTTATCCTCTAATCCAGTGTGCCGCCGACCCGAAAAGAATCAATGGATTTATGAACCTGCCAATGGTCCCCATTCGATGTGGATGTCTGGCCCACTTGAGGAGTGGACCATCTTGTTCGTTCCATACGCTCATCTATAGACCACCTTCTGCACCGCTAGGTTTGAGAAGGAGAATCAGCCGACATGAGTGGCGAGCTGATTAGCTTCGGCCAGACACGGATTGCGTGGTCGGACCAATAAGCGTACAACCAGATCTCTGTGGAGCCCATCATAATGTCTGTTTATCGAAGCCGTCCATCCCTTTTCTAAAATCATGTTAAAGCATGGGCCCAAAATCGAGGCAGATCCAACGCTTTAGTGGACCACACCAATAGTAAGCTTGGGTTGCATTAAATGCACATAGCATTAAATGCAAGAGTCGTATCTGGTGTGGTCCACTAAAGCATTGGATCTGACTCAGTTTTCAGCCCATGCCTTAACATGATTTTAGAAAAGGAATGGACGGATTGGATATAAAGGTACATCATGGTGGGCCCCACAGAAATATGGTCGGACGCGTCTGGACGCAATCCGCATCCGGTTCGGCCCTTACAGTGTGGTCTATCGGTTTTGCCAGATCGAAACAGATCCAAATGTCAGGTGAACCATGCTACATATGAAACAGTGGTGATTGAACGTCATTCCACCGTTTAAAAACTCACTAGGGCCCATCATAATGTTTGTTGGCTATCCAACCTGTTGATAGGGTCAAATAAACTTGGATGAAGGGAAAAAACAAATCTCAGCTTGATGTTGAACTTCCGTGGTCATTATAAGTTATTGATTGTCAATCACCACTGTTTTCTGCTTTATTTTTCAGCTCAAACCTTAAAATAATCTGACAAAAATGATGGACGGTGCAGATATAGAATACAGGTTATCCAGCAACAAGGGCTGAACTATCTTGGGTGAGGCCTAGCCGCACCTATGCTCATTGGATGAGTAGACATTTGACACCAGACTTCCACTCATTACTGGACATATGTTGGGCCTGGCGCGTACGGTTTCTGTTGAGGAAAGGGACGCCGGCATCTTTGACTTTGGTGATTTAATGGGTACATGAGCTGCTAGTAGCTACTGGGGCATGTCTTTTAGTGAAAATTTCGGGCGGGGATTTACTGCGAAAGTCTTGCGCAGGAATTTCCTGCACTGGGAACCAAGGTGGGCTACAGTAATTTTTTTGATAAATCCACACCATCCATCCGTTTTGGGAGCTCATTTTAGGATATGAAAATAAAAATGAACCAGATCCAAAACTCAAGTGGGCCAAAAACGTGAGATTTGAACATCCACGAATGAAATATTTGTGGAGCCTTTCGAATCAGGATAATATTTGTTTTTCCAGTTCATCCCAGTAGTAGTGACGTTATGAACGGTATGGAAGTCATACAAGCATCACTGTGGACCCAGGGAGGTTTCAACGGTAGTAATTTACCTACCCACCTTTTCCTGTATTTGCGGCCAACTTGAGTCTTGGATCTGGTTAATTTTTGTTTCCATGTCCTAAAATGAGCTCCCAAGACGGATGGACTGGGGTGGATTTAAAAATAAAACATTACTGTGGGCCCCACCATGGTTCCAGGAAATTCCTATGCAAGGCTTTCGCAGGAAATCTGCGCCCGAAAATTTCAAACATGCTTTTGCCTATGCATATCTCACAATGGCACATAATCCAATAAAAATCAACTAAGCCAAGTTAGAGAGGATATCTCCGTTCTCTATGTTGAGTACGTTCCACTTAATCTTAGGATTTCGTCCCCAAACCACTAGAATTATGGGATATGATAATGCAATAATCTAAAGCAAATTACCAACCACACGATATAAGAAATTTTTATATGAAAAACCTTCAAAGAGGTAAAAACCACAGGACCTCTTCCAAACAAACAATCCACTACCAAGAGAATTGTTTACAAGCTCGATCGCAAGCACAATCTGCTTGGATCTAACATTCTTTACCCATGCAGGGATGGATAAACAATAAAAGCACTAGAAACTGAGAGATCTCACTGAGCACGAGGACGTTGAAGAGCCTAGACATCGTTACACTGTGAATCACCTTCACAAGCAAAGTCTTATCTTCCAACAAGCTTCATCGCTCTCTTTCTCTTCCTCTCTTCCTCTTTTTCTCTCTCTCTCTCTCTCTCACCTTGGATGTGTAGTATATCAAGTTAACCTCTCAAATCCCAGATTGGAGGCCCTCTTATAGAGTTTTGCAAGAGTCCTAACCCAATTTGAAAATTGCTTATAGCAGTCTGCGCATACCTTCGGTCGGCCGAGTGCAAAATAGAAATAAATAAATAAATAAATAAATAACTCTAGAGAGTTTTGTGAGAAAACACATGTGATCCAACCTGTCTGCCGGCTGGACTTCACAAAAAATGTCCAGCGAAAAACGTGTTGAAATTACGTTGGTAGTCTAACACAATACCTTCGTATGTGCAGGAAGCTTGAAGAGCAACTAGAATTATGGCTAAGTCCTATAGGGGGTGATTATGACTTTTTGAAATTCTTTTCACCTACTTACACAATTTAACAAATTAAACTAAGTAAGCAAGAACACTTCGGCTTCCAAGCCTAAGTGGGTCCAATCACAAGACTAGTATATGGTTAAGCAATAAACAACCTAGTCTAAGCATACATAGATAAACAAATGATTTAACTAATCAAGCTCCTAATCTATGCAACCTATTTAGACTTATGAGAATGGATCAATGAGCTCAAGTCTACAGAACTAGTGAAAGTATATCTTGTGTGTGGATGTACCTATCTAGTGTCTAGCATACATTCTTATCAAGCATACATAATTAACAATTAAATATGCAATGCTAAGATAACAATGAGCTCAATCAATTACAAACACAAACATGTATAGTGTTTCGACTTTGGCTCTACTCCAATCCCGGTTCAAATACTCAACTCTTTTAGGCACACCGGCATTCACTATCGGAGGTTTTAAATGAGGTTCACCTTTCAACATTTACACGGAGCTTTTACCAACCGGAGTTTTGAACAAAGAAATAACTCTCAACTTAAACGGAGTTTTAGACATAAGCTAACTCTCAACCCAAACGAAGTTTTGGATATAAGCTAACTCTCAACCAGGACGCACGTTCACTCCTGTGTTGGAGGCTCCCCCTTAGAGACTTTGTTTAGACCCGGCAAACAGGCCAAGGAACGGCCAACGTCCCTAGTTCGAGTTTGACAAACAAACTCTACACTCAACTCCCACAGGGAATTAAGTGGATGGACTCTCAACAATGACAATCTTACTTGTCGGATGAGCCCCTTGTTTAGCGCCGGTTCGAGTTGCTTGATCTCCGCTCTCCCATACTTCAATAAACTTTCCTTGCTCCCTCGATCGTGTTGCCGTTGCGTCGCCAATGCCTCAGCTACACTCGATCAATCACCTTGCTTGTGATGCCTTTGAGATGCCCAAGGTGATAAGAGGGTAGGTTTGAAAACTCTACAACTAATGAGAATGTGTTGCCTAGAGTTGCTCACCTACAACGATCTCATCTTAGAGATTTGGATAAGGATATGACTATCGAGGAAGATCCAAAATCTAAAGATCAAGAGGGGATGAAGGTCGTCTTCTTCATGAGCTTGAAATGCTCCAATCTTGTGTTAAAGCACAAGGAAGAAGCTTTGCATGGGTTGGGAATGAGTCTCAAATGGTCTCCAACAATGGTGGCTTCACTCCTCTCAAAATTCCTCTCCTTGCCCCTCAATTTGAGCCAACCCCTTTATAAAAATGTATGCAATGGAATTAAAATGGGCAAAAAATGGCTAGTGCCGACTGGTCGGCCATAGGCCAATAATGGACAGAGTGTTTACTATCTCTGCTGGGGGATAGTCAGACCGGTCGAACCAGTCCTACCAACTAGTCAAGACCAGTCGGCCCAAGGGCCTGTATGCACAACAACTTGCTGTTTGGTCTGGAAACTAGTCCGACCGATCTTGACCGATCAGTCCAGTCCAGCCGACCAGTCGTAACCGGTCGAACAGGCCTAGGTTCAGCCAAATGGATTTGTTGACCCACTCTTTCACAACCCAATCTCTATGGCCAAGGTTTAGATGGTCTTTTAGTACACCTAGGGCCAATCTAATGATGACTGAATGTATGCTTAATATGGCAAGGTCATCAAGAGGTTTGGGATATGGTTTTGCTCAAGGTTAAGGCACAACAAGGCATCACTTTTACCTGTTTCTTCTTCCTTGATGCAGCAGGGTCACTTGAGTTTTCGGTCTTTGTCTTCAATAAGCTCAACCGACACTAGACTCACTGACCTAAGTGATTGACAAACAAGGTGCACTAGTATGCCACAGAAAAGTGCACTAACACATGTTTCCAGCCACATTGTCCGGCCAACCGGCTAGGGGGCACCGGCCGATAGGACAGCAAAAACTCTCTCTCTCTCTCTCTCTCTCTCTCTCTCTCTCTCCTTTGTTACTTGACGAGGAAAACTCCAACACTATTCATTTTTAATCATTATTTTGAAATAATAACTCAAAATAAACCTGATTCAAATCTCAGGTGAACCCTACTACAAGAAATAGTGGTGATTGAATGCCTATCATTAAAAGCTTCCTAAGGTTGACTGTAATGTTTATTTTCCATTTAATATATTGACTAGGTCACAAAAGAAACCTGGTTGATCAAAAAATATATTTATCAGCTTGGTCTAAAACTTTTGTGGCTCCTAAGCAGTCATATGGTGTACTAGAGATTTTGACCTGCCTCATTTTTTGGCTAAAGCCTTAAAATGTGCTAGCAAAATGGATGGTCAGTCGATAAAAAACATGCATCATGGTTAGACCCACAAAGCACAGTCTAATAGCTAGTCAACAGTGTTGGTGGGTAATCTGCATTCACACTCCAGGCGACTCCATGGGCCCACTGTGATTTTTATATTCCGTTCACACCGCTTATCTATTTTGCCAGCTCTTCTTAGGGCATGAGTGAAAAAATGAGGAGGATCCAAAGCTCAAAGGAACTGCAAGGAAACAGTGGGGGTAATGATGCCCACTGTTGGGCCCACCATGATTTTATTTGCCAATTAAACGTCATTTTATTTGCCATCCAAACTGTTCATAAGGTCACAAGGACCGGGATGAAATGAAAAATATTACCTTATCCAAAACTTTTTTGCCCCAACAAGTTTTCAACGGTAAGGATTTAAATCTCCATGGTTTCATGCCGTGTGGTCCACTTGAACTTTAGATCTGCTTTGGTCTCACACCCTAAAATGAGCTTGCAAAACAAATGAACAGTGGAGATAAAACACAAACACCATTGTCTCTGGTGAAAGGCCACCAGGCCATCCCCTGTGAGGAAAAAGTACCAGCATGGACATTGGTTCGTCAAATAGGTAAAGGGGATTAAGGATGTGTGGATCCCACCTCCCACGAGAACCTCAAAGTGTAGGACTTAGAATCCGCCCACCACGTGGAATCTGTTCTACTCTATCTGTTTTTATCCATGTTAAGTCCAACTCCAAAAGTCAACTAATTACTCAACTCAGGTGGGCCTGCCACATGGAACAATGGTATTGGATGTCAATAGGTCTATGTGCAGGGCTACCATGGTGTATATATCTAGTCAAATACATTGATCATGTTGTTGGTGCCATTTTTGGCCACACGGTATGCAGGTATATGCTTCTTGTTGTACGTGGGTGTGTCACGATGGATGTGGGTCCGATCCAAATTGTAATCATCAATAACCCCTGGTGTTGAGATAGAGTGGTTTTAAGTTGATCAGCCACTGTCTATTCAATCAACAATTCTATGCACTTCGTGAAATCAGATGACTAGCGGAGGTTGGGGATCCTCCCAATGAATGAATCAAGGACTTTTAAAAGTGTAGCAGTTGTGTAACTACATAGATAATGATAAGATGAATGTAGACAGAAGAGAAGGCTACGTAAGGTTTGATGGTAGAACTTCCAACCTGAGTTGAGAGCAGGGTGTTTTCTAAGCAGCTTGTTGATGAGTGGGGATTGAATGCTCATGGTAAAAAATTTCTTAAGATCCGTAGAAGTTTTGAATTAAGGTGATATTTATGCTTTCCCTTTATCCTTGTCTATGTGACCTTATAAGTTGGATGACAAATAAACATCACAGTGGGTCCTCGGTAGATTTCAACATCCCCTTAGAAAAGAACAGTGGACATCATTATTGTTGGGAATAGGGGTAAAGACAGTGGAAGCGAAAGCCGAACAACACCACAACAATATATTAGATCAAACGAGAAACACAATATAATCAAACCACACAAGCATTCAACCACAAGAGACAATCCAATTTTACGTGAAAAAACCCCTCAACGGGTAAAAAATCATGGCACAAAGTGATATATTATAATTAACAGAAGATTACAGAGATTGAAAGCCCATAAGCAAGGAAAATCGAGAAAACCCAAGCTCTCTCCCTCTCAAAACACTCTCCCCTCTTCCTAATGCAATTAGGAAACCTTGGACACCTTAGGATTCCATCTAAGTTTGAATACATGCTGTATATATAGCAAGAATCCCGAAAATAGAAGTATCTTACGCACAACCGTGTAACTGCATAAGAAACTGCATGTGCGTCCGACCGGTCGCTCGACCGGTTGTAGATGGCACAAAAACAGTCCAAAGGAAAATCAACACAAACCCGTCATGCTGCCTCACCACCGACCAGTCGCCTGATTGGTCAGAGCCCCCTACGACCGGTCTAGAACGCACGAAAAATGTTAGCACCTCGTTGTGCTCTTTTGGGCCAAAGTCAGACTGGTCGTCCGACTAGTCTGAGCATCCGAAACCGAGCACTGTTTGAAGGCTCTCAAACAATCTCCACCTGAGGCTTCAAACGTCGAATCAAACCATCCTCGCTTCATCATCTCATCTTCATCATAGCTCCACCGCTTCTCGTGCCTCCATCAACCCTAACCTTGCACTTTCACGCCCTTTTTCGCTCTTCTCATGTGGCCCTTGGGCACTTGCCACATACGAGCAACCGTGGATCTCGCCGCCGTTCCCGCGGCTCCACAGTGAATTGTGTTCCCGATCAACTTGTAAAGATGGCCACACCTCTATGCCTTCATACACACGAGTGCCCCCTTCATCACTTTACAACAACGATCACAGCCGATGAACACGCACCCTTTCGCCTCGAATGCACCAAGAGAAAATCACATTCATCTTCATCTTGGGAACATGCTTTATATCTCCAAAGACTCGTTCGATCCCATTGAAAATCCTGATGTGCACCATACCAATACCCACCACCTTATGAGCGTAGTCATCGCCTACAAACACCAATTCACCACTATACTCCTTTTATGTCGTGAATAAACTTCGGTCAGGACAAACGTGATATGAAGCCCCTGAATCTAGGATCCACTCTCTACTGTGAGATCCCTTGCCAGATACAGTTAGAACTTCACATAGATCACCACCATCCTTTACGATATTGGCTCCCTCTCCAGAAGAATTTTCATACATTTCTTGCTTCAACTTGAGATTTTGGCAATCCCCTCTCATGTGGCCTTCCTGACCACAACTCCAGCACTTCACCTTAGCTTTCCCTTTGCCCTTGGCCTTAGATCCCGATTTCAAATATCCTCCACCATACTCAGAATTTCTTCCCCTCATAATCAGTATCTCTGAGGAAGAACAAGAACCCACGTCACCGCTTTTCTTTCTCATCCCCTTCAACTGGAGGGCTGAGATAACAGTCTCGACGTTGATGGTCTCCCTTCCCGCACATACAGAGTCCATGAATGACTCATATGAATCTGGAAGAGAATTCAACAAAATGCATGCTTAATATTCATTCTTCATCGGCTCATCTATCTCCACCAACTTGCAAACTAGCCTATTAAACGTGCTTAAGTGGTCCTCCACATCCGTCCCCTCAGCTATCCTCAAGGTGAACAATTGCATCAACAGATACATGCGATTCTCTAGAGACTTCTTGGCATAAACCTTCTCTAACTTCGACATCGTATCAGCCGTAGTCTTCTCATTCGTGACGTGATAGAGGACATCATCCGTAAGGCATAATAGGATTGAGGATTCTAGCCTTCTTGTCGAGCTTCGTCCACTCATCATCTTTCATAACCTTAGGTTGCTTTCCAAGAGCTTCATCAAGCCCTTGCTGAACTAGAAGGGATTCAATCTTCACCTTACATAGCTCAAAGTTATTTTTGCCGGAAAACTTCTCTACATCGAACCTTGTGCTTGATCCCATCTTCTCGTCTTAAATCCGAATTTTAGTTCACCCTAACTTTATCTCTGATACCACTTGTTGAGAATAGGGGTGCCATCAGCAGAAGCGGAAGCCGAACAACACCACAGCAATATATAAGATCAAACGAGAAACACAATGTAATCAAACCACACAAGCATTCAACCACAAGAGACAATCCAATTTTACGTGGAAAAACCCCTTAACGGGTAAATAACCATGGCACAAAGCGATCTACTATGATTAACAGAAGATTATAGAGATTGACAGCCCATAAGCAAGGAAAATCGAGAAAACTCAAGCTCTCTCCCTCTCAAAACACTCTCCCCTCTTCCTAATGCAATTAAGAAACCTTGGACACCTTAAGATTCCATCTAAGTTCGGATACATGCCATATATATAGCAAGAATCCCAAAAATAGAAGCATCTTACGCACAACCGCGTAACTGCACAAGAAACCGTGTGCACGTCCGACTGGTCGCTCGACCGGTCGGAGATGACACAAAAACAGTCCAGAGGAAAATCAACACAGACCCGTTACGCTGCTTCACCACCGACCGGTCAAAGCCTCTGCAGACTGGTCGACCGACCGGTCTAAGGCACACGAAAACTGCTAGCACCTCACTATGCTCTTTTGGGCCAAAGTCAGAGCAATCGTTCGACCAGTCTGAGCATCCGAACCAAGCACTGTTTGAAGGCTCTCCAACAATTATCACCAATGCTTCCTATGGTGTGGTCCACTGGAGCATTTGATCCACCCTATTTTTTGTCTAATATATTTAAATAATCTGATAATAAATTGGTAAAAAAATCTAAAAATTAAAAAAAAAAATGGATGAACGGCGTCAGTGGGGGACGCAATTTGTTCACACCCATCACATTTTACCATGCCATCAATGTTCCTCTTTTGAGTAACTCCGTGGAGGGTGAGGAAAAGCTACAATTGCTAAAAGCTTTTAAAGTATCCTATTGAAAAAAATAAATAAATAAAATAAAATAATAAAATAATAAAATAAAATAAAATCTGCCCCGCAAGAAGGCTGCTGTCCATGTTTCCTGTATTTATAAAAGCAGCCATTGAATGATGATGTTCTCTTTTCTTTAGAATTCGTGGTAGCATTTATTAATATAAGAAAAAAGTTTTAATACTCTATAAGAACACGATAGTTGATACGCAGGCACTAAAAAAATATGCAGCGACGTAAACTAAACCGTTTAAATGATGGGGCCTACTGTAAATAAATCATAAACCAAAAGTTACACTAACTAGCTAAATTAGTTGTTGGACAGGGGGGACATTGATGTGACAGCTGAGTGGGGTAAATGGCCAATACTTCAAATTTAGGAAGCAAGCGTCCACAAATCAAAGGTTAAGCCTTTTCAACCAATCAGATTTGGTACGATGACATATCTATAGTGGTCCACTACTTGGATGATTTAATTTGAATTAATGCATTCCGCTTGTACGGTCTGTTTGGTTTGGTGTAGGTATGAGTTCAGATCCTCTATTTGCTACAAGAAAATCCCTGTTTGCAGTTTTTGTTTTTAGAGTCCGGATCCTCAGCTGAAACCTAGCCGAGAAACCCTGCTCGTCGCTTCTCAGATTGGTCTAGCTCATCTTGATTGTGTCAGAGCTGAGCTGCTCTGACACAGTCAGGATGAGCTGAACCAATCAGAGCAGCCGAAGCAGAGGTTCTTTGCTCGGTTTCAACAGAGGATCTGGATTCTTTTTTTTATTGGTCCATGTTAACTCATAGGTCTGCAATCATATAATATCCTCAGTGCAACCTCATCATACTAAAGCTACAGTAAAAAATTTCTATTTGCAGCAAACAGATATCCAAATTTATCCATGAATGACGGTAAAATCATAAATGACAGTCGCTCCTGTTTGTTTGCAAGAGAGCTAAATTTTAGTAAATTGAACAAAAACTCAAGTGGGCCACATCATGATGTATGTGTTCTATGTATATTACCCATTTATTCTTTCAAATCATTTTAAGACATGAGCCAGATGATGATGTAAATCCAAAGCTAAAGTGGATCACACTATAGGAAAACAGTGGATGTTGAATGCTTCTCAGTGAAAACTTATGAATGCTATGAAGCTTTGGATCTACCTCATTATTTGGCCAATACACTAATAAAATAAATATATTATAGTGGAGCTCATATAAATTAATTATGTGATGCATATCAAGTCTCTTTTTAAAATACATGCCTTTTAATATTTTACCAGGTGAAAGTACAAAAGTAAACAGTCTTTACTTATTTTCCACTGTTTACATGCATAACATCACAAGGCTAAAGCAGTGGTGGGTGCATTTAGCAGCTCACCGGGTGTGTGCATTGCATGACTAACAAAAAAAAAAAAAAAACTAGCCTTTGGCTGGGTTGGACCCAAACTTTAGTATGGACTGGGTTGGACTTGGCTTGGAAATCTTTAATAGGACTAAACATTATGTTGAGTCCTCGACTGACCCAACCCGATCCACCCTTATATGTGTGTATAATGGACCGCTAGTGTAGTGAATGGATTAGGATTGAGCTCCTGCCTCTTAGATGCAATGGGACATTTGACGGTCCAAATAACCAGGACCATCGACCGGGTGTTTAACAGACTAACTTGAATAAAATAAATCAAGATAATTGAATCCATTCTAGGATGGCCCTCATTTTATAGCCATCTATTTTCCAAGGTGCGGATGGGATGGTTAGGATAACATGATTCCTTAGATCATAATGGATACTGAAGAATCCCAGTGGTTGATTAAACCCACTATTATATAAATAATCATGGCCATCCATTTTACAGGATATTGATCCGATGATGAAATTTGCATCCGACCTAATATATTCCACTGATGGCATATTCGTAAAAAATCCCACAATCAAAGGGGTATAAGAAAATTTCCTTAATTATTAGAGGGTTCGGAAGCGCTGAACAGGATTGCGTCCTACCCGCGCCTGTCTCGAGCCACGAGTGGACAGATCTGTGTGAGGGCTCACCATGATGTATCTATTTATCCACGCCGTTCATTCTTTTCTCAAATCATTTTAAGAAATGGGCTAAAAAAGGAGGTAGAACCAATACTCAAGTGGATCACACCATAGATGACTCTTGCATTTAATGCAACCAAAGCTTACTATTTGGTGTGGTCCACTTGATTGTTGGATCTGACTCATTTTTTGTAGCGTAATTTAAAATGATCTGATAAAAGGAATGGCGGCGCGTGGATAAGAAGATACATCACGGTGGCCCCACACAGATCTACCATTCGTGGCCTGAGACGGGAGGGGGTAGGACGCAATACGCGGGGTGCGTATTTCATTTGTCATGTGATTCTCTACTCATAAGAGTCGCTATCAGCGTCTGCATGGCGTGGGTGGGTGAAACTTTAATGAGATGCACACTGTCCTACGAGGACGCGGATTGCGTCCGACCTTGGTCGGACGTTTAAGTGTCCGACCAGATCTGTGTGGGGACCCACTGTAATGTATCTGTTTATCCAAGCCGTTCATCCCTCTTATAAGATCATGTTGAGGTATAAGTCCAACAATGAGTCAGATCCAACGTTATAGTCGACCACACCGAATAGTAATCTAGGGCTGCATTAAATGCACATTAAATCCACATAGCAATAATTCAAGTTGCATTAAATGCAAGAGTTATCTCTGGTGTGATCCATAACACCGTTGGATTGCCTCAATTTTGGGCCCGTTCCTTAACATGATCGCAGAAAATGAGTGGACGGTATGGATAAACAGATACATAGAAGTGGGCCCTCGTGCAGATCTAGTCAGACGCTTAAAGGTCTGACCAGGGTCGTACGCAATCCACGTCCCAGGTACGAAGCCTCCCAGCTAATCATGGCAATGATGGTGTTGAACAGTATTCATGCCGTGTCAAAAATGTGCTCACCCGAACTCGGTCCCGTTGATGAGGACAATTGACAAGTCAAAATCTAAAAAACTGAACTCATTTATTAATTTAATAGGTTACCCATAATCCAACCCGTTTGACTAACTAGGCCAGTCTACTCAGCAGATGGCCACACCGTTGATGAGGACAATTGATAATTTAACCTAACATATAGCTGTGGTCCACCTAGTGGGCTCATTCTATTATCTAAAACAATAGGATTTAGTCATGAGATGAGGAAGAGTCACCTGTACATTGCAATATTGCATATGATGGAGTGCCAAGGTTCATAGGTGGGTCAAAGTTTGGTGATCTAGACCATTATGTTAATGGGTTAAATAGGTTCGTGGGTGAAACACTGATCTGACTTGTTATATTAGTAGGTCTTAATGAGTCAACCCATTAGTGACCTAACATGATAAGACTGGACCCAAATATTAATTTTTTCGTGTAGGTTTCATGCAAGTTAGCAGGTCTTGTGGAATTTTACCAAGCCTACTCGCAACAATCATTATCCCGCAAAACTTAGGTTGGCCAACATTAGTTTTGTGTAGAGCCTACCGTTGTGTTTACATGCCATCAGTCCATTCATCTGGTATTCCTTGTCATTCTGAAAGGATCATCCAAAAATCTCAGTTTTGAAAAACTCACGTGGGCCACTGAACGAGATTTTTTTTTTTTTTTTTCTGAATAATTTTAAATTAGGTGAGTGTTGAATCAGCTTGATGTTTTGGAACAGGGTTAAACAAGGGATATTCTAGCTGATTAGATTCACGGATGTACAGTTTTCCACGTTCGAGAAACCTACCCCCAGATAGATACCCTACGAGGTACACAAGGAAGCCAAATGGCACGCTCTGCCACGACGCGGTTGCGTCTGTGGTTGGTACCGATGCGCCTGTTGCGAGCGTACCAAAATAACATAAGGGCTTCTGGAGTCGCACAAGGGCACCCCAAAGCGTGTCCCGCCTAATCGCCACGCTCGTGTCTTTTGTTGCCACTCCTCTCAAACACGTAAATGCAACACATGTGTGATAGTCCAAGCTGCTCAACAGGTGGACCCACCAGTCTAACTGAAGCAACGATCAACGCAGCAGATTTTTTCAGGAGTCCTTGCGGAACACCAAACAAGTCCCCCTCCTGTGGTTGCATTCAACAGTCGTTTTCTAGTTGCAGCGGTTCACTTCGATACTCCATTCGATCGATCTGAACTGTTCATTAGTTTCAGAACACATTTCGTAGGCTACCATACTAACTCGTACGGATTGGATTTTATTCAGCCATCTGTTTTTGAAGCCATTTATGCAGGTCTACAGCCATCCATTTTTGAACCTTTTTTTTTATGTAAATGATCTTGTCCATCCACAAGATAACTGATCAAATGGTTCTTATTTTTCGGATCCGTGAAATTATGGCATGGTAGACCATGATATGTGCGATGAAACTAATGAACAGTCTAGATCAATGGATTGAACTGTTTAAATGTTCCAATGCAACTAGGAGCACCATAAGTTATTATGCTTTTGAGAGCACTGGAGCATCTCTTAAAGAAGAAAGTCATTTTCACTTTGCAGGTGGAAATGGTCTTGGTGGATAAGAAGTTTATAGGTGGGCTTTCAGGTCTCTAGTAAGTGGGCTAACGGTTTGGTGATCCAAGCCGTTGATCTGTTGTACCCGGATGTCGATGGACCATGCCCAGAAAACCTCCTGGATAGAACCATCATAGCCTTTCGATTTGTGGACTACAAGTGGATGATTAAGAAGAGATGCGTCAATATCGAACATTCAAATGAAAAAGTCAAAGCTGGTTGGCTGGGATATTCCTAGAAGATGAGATTTTTGTGCCATGATTCATCCAAAGTGGGGCCAAGAGAACAACGGTCTGAAATGACAATCGTCAGTGCACGGCCCCCCTTGTGAGAGTTGAAAACCTCTTATACTGTCCAAAGCAATGGGTGGAGATCGTGTACTTAGTCTTTGGTGGATGTTTTCTCCACGGAACAGTCACTAAGCAAACGGCTAGGATTGTCTGTCCAGTGAAATTTTGGGTCTTGATTAATATCTTAGGGCCCACCGGCATATTTATGTGCCATCCAACCCGTTCATAAGGTTCAACCAACCTTTTTGAAGGGAAAACATGAATATAAGCTTGATCCAAAACATCTGTGACCGCATCCAATCCGTTCTGTTGCCTGTGGTGTGGTCCACTTGAACTTTTTCTATCTGCCACACGTTTGAGTCGTGGATGGATTGGATATCCCCAAAATGAGCTGCTAAATGGGTGGACGGAGTGGATATGAAACACTCATCATGGTGGGCCCCACAGACCTTATGAGAGAATTCTGACCATCCGTGCCGCGTGTTGCGTAGTGAGTGTTGTACTGAGTAAACTCCGTGAGTCCACCATGATGTATGTGTCTTATCTACGTAGTCCATCGGTTTTTCTTTTTTCTTTTTCTTTTTTTTTTTTTAATTTCTAATAAACAATAATAAATAGTGTTCGAGAGATCTACACCATTTATCTGGACCGTTCATAAGGTCCTAAACAATATCCACCCTTCTTTCAATTCTCTGTAAAAATCACCACAACCGTATTGTCCTCAACTTTCGGGACTGGAACTATCTTCATTGAAGTATATTGTTCGTCCATTTCTCCATCCCACTAAATGACGGTTTGGATCATCCGAATCATTATTATGTTTCTGAGGTAGCAGAAGAAGAGTGGGCTGGACCTTATGGACGGTCCAGATTAGATGATATTGATGTCAATGTTTGAAAACCAACTAGATGCATGTAAAGGTTCATACACTTGGCCCACTAGTTCATTTCTCATGATGATGATCTCATCCTCTCATCAATAGTGCTGCCGACACCAAAAGAATCAATGGTTTTATGAACCTGCCAATGGTCCCCATTCGATGTGGATGTGTGGCCCACTTGAGGAGTGGACCATCTTGTTCGTTCCATACGTTCATCTACACGATCAGGGCCACCTTCTGCACCACTAGATGTCCAGCACGCTTGCCAGGTTAACACGTGCACCGTGCACGTGGGGTTTGAGAAAGAGAATCGGGATGAGTGTTGACAGCAAGACTTCCGTTCGGCACTGAACATACGTTGGGCATTGGCCCCACTCTTTCTACGAGGGAAAGGGAAGCGAAGGACGCGGATTGCGTCCTGTCCCACCTTCCGGACAGATCTGTGGAGGGGCCCACCGTGATGTATCTGTTTATCCACTCCGTCCATCCCTTTTTTAAGATAATTTTAAGGCATGAGCTCGGGAATTAGGCAGAGCCAACGCTCAAGCGGACTCCACCACAGATGACTCTTGTATTTAATGCAAACCAAGCTTACTATTATGTGTGGTCTACTTGATCATTGGATCTTCCTCATTTTTGCGATCATGCCTTAAAATTATATTAGAAAAGGGATAGACGGAATGGATAAACAGATACATCTCTGTGGTGACCTCCACAGATCGGCCGGAACGCTAGTCCGTCCAGGCGGGGGCAGGACGCAATCCGCGTCCGGAAGGGAATATTCTTGACCGGACTTGTATCGCTTACTTACACTGACAGTAGCAATCTCGCTACTGGACGGTTGTCTGTGGGCCCAAAATGATGCATGTGTTTTATCCATACCGTCTATCCATTTTAGATTATTATTTTAATACATGAACCCAAAAAATGAATCAGATATAAATCCCAGGTGATCACACCGTAGGAAAACAGAGGTGATTGAATGCCCATCATTAAAAACTTCTTAAGGCCCACTTTAACGTTTATTTGCCATCCAACCTGTTGATTTGGTCACACATGCTTGGATAAAGGGAAAACAAGAATATTAGCTTGATTCAAACTTTTGTGGCCCCAAGAAGTTTCTAATGGTAGGCGTTCAATCACCACTGTTTCTTTTGGTGTGGTCCACCTAAGGATTAGATCTACTTTATTTTTAGGATCATGCCCTAAAATTTATTGGAAAAATGAATGGACAGCATGGATAAAACACATACTTTATAATGGAGCCCACACAACACCATACTCAACTACCGAGCAATAACATATAATGCAATTGGCTTCCTCATTGACCACCCATTCTATCCGGATTTGATTGAGACATGTGCGGCCATACTTATAATGTCTTTTGATGAATAATTGAGTTGGTGTATCTGACAGCGGCACATGGCCCAATGAAATTCCGCCTTAAGTAGAGTCATCACAAAATACCTTGGAAGGCAGATTGCATAATGACCCTGCTATAGCCACCCTACCATTAGATGGGGCTAAGGGGCACCCACATTGATGTACCTATTTCATTCACGTCCTTCATTCTTTTTGAATTGTTGTTTCAGGGCATTATTCCAAAATGAAAACAGTGGCTATTGAACACCATTCAACCCTGATCCATAGCTCAAGTGGTAACATTGTAGTGTGACTGACAGTGGGGGTGAGGGTACTAACAGTGTGGAGTGTGTACTAATAAAAAAAACAAAAAAAACCTGTTGATTAGGTCACAAAGACCTAGATGAAGGGAAAATACAAATGCTACTATTTTCTATAGCGTGGTCTACTTAAATTTTTTATTTGTCTCATTTTTTGGCTCATGCCTTAAAATGAGTGGGCAAAATGGATGGATAGTGTGGCCAAAACACATACATCATGGTGGGGCCCATAAGGCACTAGCCAATAGATGTCCATATTCCAAACGGCTCTAGAGGCCCACTGTGATTGATGATGAACCCTTAAATATTTGTTGAATGTGCTTATTAAAAATGGTAATTTTTTTTAGGCGTCTTGGCTGGGCATATGCATGTTTGTGTTTCACCCATGGCATTTATCTATTTTGCTGGATCAGTTTAGAACATGAGTGTATAAATGAGAGAGCTCCAAAGTTCAAGTGGACTACAAGAAACCAATGGAGATAATGATGCCTATCATTGAAACCCTCTTATTGCCCACCATGATTTTGTTTGCCATCCAACTTGTTCATAAGGTCACTCGGACCTAAATGAAAGAAAAATACAAACATCAGCTTATCCAAAACTTTTGTGTTCCAGAGGGGTTTTCAACAGCATTTAAATCCCCATTGTTTTACATAGTGTGGTCCACTTGAACTTTGAATCTTTCCCATCTATGGGCTCATGTCCTAAATTGAGCAGACAAAAACGGTTGGACAGCATAGAGAAAACACATACACCAAGGTTGGTGAATAATTAAGGACATGTGTATCCCACCTCCCATGCATGTGTTTTATCCACTCCATCCTTTTTTCTTTTTTCCTTTTTTTTTTCTTCTTTATCATTTTTGTAGGGCATGAGTCCAAAAGTGAGGAAGATCAAAATCTCACTTGGACTAGACCACATAAAAATAGTAGTGATTAAATGCACCATTAAAAACTTCCTAAGGACCCAATAATGTGTATTTGCCATCCAACCTATTGATTAGGTCACACAGACCTAGATGAGGGGAAAATATAGATATTAGCTCATGCAAAACTTTTATGGCCTCAAGAATTTTTTAATGGTGGGCATTCAATCACCACTGTTTCCTTGTGGTGTGGTCCACCTGAGATTTTGATCTGCCTCATTTTTGGAATAATTCCCTAAGATGAGCTGAAAAAATGGATGGACAGCATGGATAAAAGACATACACCATGGTGGGGCCTACAGCACTATCATGTCAGGAGGCAATCCGTGTCCAAAAGTCAGCTAGTTACTCCACTCAGATGGGCCCACCACATGGAAAAATGGTATGGGATGCCAATAGATCTGCATGCAAGGCCACCATGGCGTATATCTTTTGTCAAATCAATCATGTGGAGCCCACATGGATAAGAGAATAAAATTCGGCATCATACAAAACTCAGTGGGCCACACCACGCGACGAACTCAGTGGTTTTGGAAGTAGTTTTACATTGATCTTCGTTGTGTGGCCCACATGAGTTTTTAATCAAGCATATCTTCCATATATATTGTTCAACAATGGTTATCACATGATGAATGGAGAGAATTTTACATACACAACAAGGTGGACCCCACAAAGTTTGCATACTTTAGAATATGGTCCGTAAAACGTGCTACGGACGGTTCCAATCCCACAGTGTACATGGGTCACCTTTTTTCTCAAAGAGGCCTGTGAGATTAATTAGCGTTTTTCTTATTATACTAATCTAATACATAGGAAAAGCAGTAGTGGTAGGTAGGGTTGGTGGACAATAGTGCTTGCTTTTAGCCATGATTAAAAGATGTTTTTAGCTTTCCTTGGCACATGTAATCAATCTTCCAGTTTACTTAGGTGGGCCAACGTTTCAATGATCCATGTTGCTGGTCTATTGTGACCCTCTTTGATCAGACGGATCATGCTCAGAAACCGTCACAAAAGAACCTACAAGATCGGGGCCACCTTCTGCGCCACTAGATGTCCAGTACGCTTGCTAGGTTAACACGTGCCCCGTGCACGTGGGGTTTGAGAAAGAGAATCGGGATGAGTGTTGACAGCAAGACTTCCGTTCGGCACTGAACAGACGTTGGGCATTGGCCCCACTCTTTCTACGAGGGAAAGGGAAGCAAAGGACGCGGATTGCATCCTGCCCCGCCTTCCGGACAGATCTGTAGAGGGGCCCACCGTGATGTATCTGTTTATCCACTCCGTCCATCCCTTTTCTAAGATCATTTTAAGGCATGAGCTAGGAAATTAGGCAGAGCCAACGCTCAAGCGGACTCCACCACAGATGACTCTTGTATTTAATGCAAACCAAACTTACTATTATGTGTGGTCTACTTGATCATTGGATCTTCCTCATTTTTGCGATCATGCCTTAAAATTATATTAGAAAAGGGATAGACGGAATGGATAAACAGATACATCTCTGTGGTGACCTCCACAGATCGGCCGGAACGCTAGTCCGTCCAGCGGGGGCAGGACGCAATCCGCGTCCGGAAGGGAATATTCTTTACCGGACTTGGATCGCTTACTTACACTGACAGTAGCAATCTCGCTACTGGACGGTTGTCTGTGGGCCCAAAATGATGCATGTGTTTTATCCATACCGTCTATCCATTTTATATTATTATTTTAATACATGAACCCAAAAATGAAGCAGATATAAATCCCTAGTGATCACACCGTAGGAAAACAGAGGTGATTGAATGCCCATCATTAAAAACTTCTTAAGGCCCACTTTAATGTTTATTTGCCATCCAACCTATTGATTTGGTCACACAGGCTTGGATAAAGGGAAAACAAGAATATTAGCTTGATCCAAACTTTTGTGGCCCCAAGAAGTGTCTAATGGTAGGCGTTCAATCACCCACTGTTTCTTTTGGTGTGGTTCACCTAAGGTTGACATCTAATTTAGTTTTGGGCTCATGCCCTAAAATTTATTGGAAAAATGGATGGATAGCATGGATAAAAAACATACATTATAATGGAGCCCACACAACACCATACTCAACTACCAACAATGACATATAATGCAATTGGCGTCCTCATCGAGCACCTACTCCATACGGATTTGATTGAGCCATGTGCCAGCAGGCTTGCAATGTCTTTTACTGAATAACTTTTAAGTATGTTATCCTTTTTGCGTCGGTTTATTTAACAGCGTCACATGGTCCAATGAAATTCCAGTTAGGTAGCGTCATCACAGGATATCTTGGAAGGCAGATTGCATAATGACCCTGCTATAGCCACCCTACCTTTAGATGGGGACATTGATGTGCCTATTTCATTCAAGTCCTTCATTCGTTTTGAACCATTCATTGTTTTAAGGCATTATCCCAAAATGAAAAAAGTGGCTATTGAACACCATTCAACCCCAATCCATAACTCAAGTGGCAGAGTGAGCCAAGATAACCTCGTTTTGACACTTAGGAATAAGTATTCTCAGGTGGGGGTGGCTAACATTGTAGTGTGACTAACAATGGGGGTGAGGGTACTAACAGTCACGTGGTGTGTTTAAAAAAAAAAACAATCTATTAATTAGGTCACAAAGACCTAGATGAAAGGAAAATACAAATGCTAATATTTTCTATAGAGCGGTCTACTTAAATTTTTTATTTGTCTCATTTTTTGGCTCATGCCTTAAAATGAGCGGGCAAAATGGATGGATAGTGCGGACAAAACACATACATCATGGTGGGGCCCACAGGGCACTGGCCAATAGATGTCCATATTCCAAACGACTCTAGAGGCCCACTATATTTGATGACGAACCCTTAAATATTTGTTGAATGTGCTCATTAAAAATGGCAATTTTTTTAGGGGTCTTGGTTGGGCATACGCATGTTTGTGTTTCCACCATGGCACTTATCTATTTTACTGTGTCATTTTACAACATAAGTGTAAAAATGAAAGAGATCCAAAGCTCAAGTGGACTACAAGAAACAAATGGAGATAATGATGCCTATCATTGAAACCATCTTATGGCCCACCATGATTTTTTTTGCCATCCAACTTATTCATAAGGTCACACAGACCTAAATGAAAGAAAAATACAAATATCAGCTTATCCAAAACTTTTGTGTCCCAAAGGGGTTTTCAACAGTGAGCATTTAAACCCCCATTATTTTTACGTAGTGCGGTCCACTTGAACTTTGAATCTGTCCCATTTATGGGCCCATGTCCTAAATTGAGGGGACAAAAAACAGATGGACAGCATAGATATAACACATACACCACGGTCAGTGACTAATTAAGGACGTGTGGATCCCACCTCCCATGCATGTGTTTTATCCGCTCTATCTATTTTTTTTTTTTAATCATTATTGTAGGGCATGAGCCCAAAAATGAGGCAGATCAAAATCTAAGTAGGACCACGCCAGGAAAATAGTGGTGATTAAATGCACCATTAAAAACTTCCTAAGGTGGCCTGTAATATGTATTTGCCATCCAACTTGTTGATTAGGTCACACAGACCTAGATGAGGGGAAATCATAGATATTAGCTCATTCAAAACTTTTATGGCCTCAAGAAGTTTTTAATGGTGGGCATTCAATCACCACTGTTTCCTTGGGGTGTGGTCCACTTGAGATTTTGATTTGCCTAATTTTTGGGATAATTCTCGAAGATGAGCTGAAAAAATGGATGGAGAGCATGGATAAAACACATACACGACGATGGGCCCACAGCACTATTCATGTCAGGAGGCAATCCGTGTCCAAAAGTCAGCTAGTTACTCCACTCGGATGGGCCCACCACATGGAAAATGGTATGGGATGCCAATAGATCTGCATGCAGGGCCCCCATGGTGTATTTCTTTAGTCAAATTGATCATGTGGAGCCCACATAGATAAGAGAATAAAATTCGGCATCATACAACATTCAGTGGGCCACACCACGCAAGGAACTCAGTGGTTTTGGAAGTAGTTTTACATTGACCTTCGTTGTGTGGCCCACATGAGTTTTTAATCAAGCATATCTTCCGTATATATTGTTCAACAATGGTTATTGTTGGGTGCGTTTCACAAAACCTTAGGATCTCGCCCCCCAAACTACTAGAATTATAGGTTATGATAAAGCACGAAACTAAATCAAATCAACAATCACACGATGCGAGAGATTTTTACGTGGAAAACCTTCAAAGAGGTAAAAACCACGGGACCTCGTCCAGATCAACAATTCACTATGAAGTAGAACCGTTACAACCTCAATCACAAGCACACACTGCTTGGATCAAACCTTCTTCACACCGCTTCCTCTCCCTCTTTCTCTTCGTCTCTCTCTCTCTCTCTCTCTCTCTCTCACCCACCCACCTTGGACATGTAGAATACCTTGTAGGATACCTAAATCCCGAATTGGAGCTCTATATATAACTGTTTGCATGTATTAGAGTTCTATTAGGAAACTGCTATAAGCAGTCCGCGCGCACTGTCGGCCAGTCGGCCAAAACCTTCGGCCGGTCGGCCATACACAAAAACTGTCCAGAGAGTCGCTGTGAGAAAAACGTATAACCCGACTTGTCTGCAGATCGGTCGGTCGGCCGGTCGGCCAGGACCCCCGTCCGGTCGGACGACCGGTCGGACTGGACAAAAATAGTCTAGCGAGTTATGTGGATTTTTCGCAACATGATCGGTCGGTCGGCCAGGGGGCACTGGCCGGTCGATGACCACCAAAAACACATCTCTCTCCTCTTCCACTAAGGAGGATAACTCCAACAGTTATCACATGATGAATGGAGAGAATTTTACATATACAACAAGGTGGACCCCACAAAGTTTGCATATTTTAGAATATGGTTCGTAAAACGTGCTGCCAACGGTTCTAATCCCACAGTACTGTATATGGGCCACCTTTTTTCTCAAAGAGGCGTGTGAGATTAATTAGCGTTTTTCCTATTATACTAATCTAATACATAGGAAAAGTGGTAGTAGTAGGTAGGGTTGGTGGACAGTAGTAGCCATGATTAAAAGATGTTTTTAGCTTTCCTTTGCACATGTAATCAATTTTTCAGTTTACTTAGGTGGGCCAACGTTTCAATGATCCATGTTGCTGGTCTATTGTGACCCTCTTTGATCAGACAGATCATGCTAAAAAACTGTCACAAAAGAACCTAACATTTCAATTCGTGTCCCACTGATAGACGAATAAGAAAAGAGATACACCAACCACCTACATTCAACAACAAGAAAAGAAAGAAAATATATATATAGTTTGTTAATATTGCTACTCTATAGGATAACATTAATAGAGCTCTCTTTTTTACTGAAAACAAGAGAAATAAATTAAAAATACAAGACTATATATATATATATATATATATATATATATATATATATATATATAGAGAGAGAGAGAGAGAGAGAGAGAGAGAGAGAGATGTAAGGAGATGTCTCCCAATCGTTAAGTAATATTAAGCTCAAAAGAAGTTCTTCACTAGTCAAATTTCTCTCTTGCAATAGGCTTTGTTAGTATATCTGTTACATTGTCATTGATGTGAATATTCTGCAATGAGATCTGACCTTCTTCCACCATATCACAAATAAAGTGATACTGAATATCGATGTGCTTGGTTCGAGCATGAAATACAAGATTCTCAGCCAAGTGTAACGCACTCTAACTGTCACTATGAATCACCACATTTTTCTGCTTGAATTTTAATTATTTTAGAAATTTCTTCAACCAAATAGATTCCTTGCATGCTTGAGTAGCGGACATGTACTTTACTTTTGTAGTAGACAAGGCCACCACTAATTGTAGTCTCGAGATGCAACTAACCGCACCATCAGCCAAAGAAAAAATATAACCTATAGTAGATTTTCTTTTATCACGATTTCTTATATAATTTGCATCCACAAACCTAACTGGCTCTAAATTTTTGTCGCTATAACAAATAGCTGCCTCAAAAGTACTCTTCAAGTAACAAAAGATCCACTTCACAGTAGTCCAATGATTTCTCATCGGGTTTGTCGTATATTTACTAATTTCTCCCACTGCTTATACAATCTATGATCTGGTATATACCATGGCAAATATAAGGCTCCATACCATCGGTGCATATGGTACTTGAGACATATTTGCCTTTTCCCCTTCTGTGTTAGGACACTAATATGAAGACAACTTGCAACTTAAAGAGAATGAACTACTGAATGGGTTAGAATGTTGCATGTTGAAGTAGCGCGGAATTCTTTTAACATAACCTTTCTAGGTTGTCCAAACTTTTTTATTCTTTCTATCTTTAAGTATGATCATCATAAGAATTTGATTAACGGTATGCAAATCCTTCATATCAAATTCTTCAACCAAATGAGCCTTTAATATTACAATAGTATCTCTATTAGTATCTGGAACCAACATGTCATCTACATATGATAACAAGAAAATAAAGCCACCATCACCATAGTTACGAACATATGTACGATGATCTATCTCACATCTTTGAAATCCCAGCTCATAATGAAGGAAATAAATCACTTATACTAAAACATTGGCGCCTGCTTTAAACCATAAAGCGATCTGCTCAACCGATAAACTAAATTCTTCTTGTTTTCTTCAATAACACCTTCAACTTGAGTCATATAATTTTTTCATTAAAAATCATATATTGGATAATCACTAACTTGTGGGCAGTTGGGTCCCACGATTTGTATTGTTCCATTTGCATAATTAAGAAAAATATACTTTTTTGATCTCATATCTGACTTTAGTCCGATGCTCTTTAAAAATTCATACATAAGCTTTACAGCCAAAACTATGAAGGAACGAATAATTAAAAGGATTTTTCAAATCATACATCCTTAAAGATCTTATAATCAAGTATACTCGTAGGAGAATGATTTATCAAGTAACAAGCCATATTAATGACTTTTACCCAAAAATACTACACGAGTTTAGTCGAACTTAGCATGCTCCTAGCATGATCTATAAGCATACAGTTTGTTGGGGTCCCAAAAGTCAGTACCCTCCAAAACAAATCAAATGGGCACGTATTTCGAGAAAATTTTTTAAAATACTATCCAACACACCCAAATATTAAGATTTACAAAAGATCCAGTACTTAACGATTTTTCTCAGGCGGGTCCAATGAATCACCGTGATCAGAATTGTCCAAAATCAAGCGGACACCTCCATTATGAATTATAATAAGCAGTGCATGACGATTCGCCAAAAAGAGAGTCTTGCAAACCTTTCATTTTGCAAAACCCAATTTACGTAGACAACAAGTCCGTCAAACGCACCCATTTATTCTGCTTGACGCACCCTTAAATTCATGAAAATTCAATAAACATTTCAAGATGTCTTTCACCTCTGACGCATCCGAAAAATAGCTTGATGCATCCGAAAAATACCTTCAACGTGTCCATAAATTCAGTAAATCCAGAACTTCAATTTCGGAGTGCATTGGACCTTGAAGTATCCGAAAAATATGTCTGACGCATCCATAAAATAGCTTAACGCACCCATAAATTTACCAAAAATTAGAAAATTATTTTTTGAATGCATTGATATTTAATGCACCCAAAAAATAGCTCAACGCACCCAAAAAAATCAGCATATTTCAGAACATTATTTTGGGGTGCGTCGGAGCTCCCACGCACCTATTTTTTAGGTGCGTTATACGTGGCAGCCCCTCGTTGGTCGTCTTCCGGTATTTTCGGGTATAAATACCCCCTTGCACTATTCATTTATACAAATTAGGAGAGAGAGCTATTATCCCTTGGGTACTTGGGATTTGTCGCCGAAAACCCTCGCCGGAATCCCTTTCCGACCGTTGTAAAACTTTTCTGGTCACCGAAATTCCTTTTCGATCACCGGTATCTTTCACCGGAAGATCACTCCGACCAATACCACCACAGGTCCGAATTTCATAAAAATGCAAGTGTGGTAGCGCACCCACAAATTTAGTGAACAACCTCAGGATGCACCAAAGTTCAACGCATCTGTAAAATGGTTTGACGCATCCGAAAAATAGTCTGACGCATCCATAAATTCAACAAAAATTGGATATCCAATTTAAGGGTGCGTTGACCTCCCACACACTCATAAATTAGGTCCCACGCACCCTAAAAATCAGCCAATTTCATGAAATGTTTACAGATGCACCGGATTCAATTTTGAGTGTTTTTAGGCCCTGTTTGAGCCTATTTTGGGTATTTCGAGCGTTCCGGACG
Source organism: Liriodendron chinense (assembly GCA_003013855.2). Classification (NCBI taxonomy): domain Eukaryota; kingdom Viridiplantae; phylum Streptophyta; class Magnoliopsida; order Magnoliales; family Magnoliaceae; genus Liriodendron; species Liriodendron chinense. The sequence continues at coordinate 2,372,199 of ML058387.1, forward strand.
CAACGGAATGGTCAAATGATAATTTCGTTGATTGTAAAAGAGCAGAATGGCGCATCTTCAAAGTCTGACCTGATTCAATGTGATGAGTGAAATGATTTCTCGGAAAGAAGCCGTCAGCATCCAGAATTATACGAATATATCATTATTCATATGTACCACAAGATATTACCAGATCAGGGTCAAAAGCTAGACAAACGGGATTATAGTTATCACAATAAACCATAACAAAAGAGTTTCAAGTCTCTACAAAACAATTATTATGAACTGCCGCAACACAACGGTCGATGCCCTACCCATTCAAACGGCATCCGTCAGTTGGGCTACTCAGGTACACATAGCTGTAGATTGGACTTTCCAAGGTCACCTATCTATACAAGACAGGCGCGGGCCCAGAGTCGTCCTTCTCAGTCATAAACCCTGATAGTCTTAGCCCGGATCTACGGTCATGTAGACCCTCACCGATTTTTCCGCGCTCCCACACGACGTCGTTCTCCCTTCCCCTTTCCTTTCGGAACAGAAGGAGATGAGGATGCGTGAGTGCGAAATCGCCGTTTGTGCCACTGGCTTGCCTCGTTCTCGAGGGCTTCGTTTGGTTATCGTGTTAAGTTGGATGAGTTTATATAAGACCAGAGTCGCCACTAGCCAGTTACTTCGAATCTACAGTCGGCTAGACCCTGTAGAAACGTTAGAGAAGGAAATCCAAAGATTCCTTCCTCTAAAATGACTCCTGTTGATCTGCGGCCAGAGATTCAAGGTAAGGGATCACGGTTACAGGGTGGGAAGAGGTTAAGCACCCCACACACTGCCCGTACCAAAGTACGGTCTCTACTTCACATAATCGATCGGATACTTGAAAGTCTTAGTTTAATCCTCGTATATTCTCATGGATGACATGATGCATCAATGCGGGTCTGAACAGTAAGAGTTTCTGATGGGCAGGTTCCAACAACGGGCAAGCCCAGAGCGTACGCTCGAACTGACAGGTGCTTTATGCGAGATGATGCATGCTGTGTGCTTGAATATTCAAAGTGCTTATAGTGATATGTACGTGAATGCAGGTCTGAACAGTAAGAGTTTCTGATCGGCAGGTTCCAACAACGGGCAAGCCCAGAGCATACGCTCGAACTGACAGGTGATTTATGCGAGATGCATGCGGTGTGTTTGAATAATCAAAGTGCTTGCAGTGAAGCAGGGGGGTTGGAAGAAAAGTAAATGTTGCACTTATGCTAGATGCAAATGAGATGATGCTGGAAAAGAGTAGCTGGGTGGACGGAGGTGTCGCAAGGATTGGCTTTGAGTGGCTGGATCAAGATTTGGATGGCTTGGGAGGCTTGGACCAGTGGTCAGGCTGGGCTGGACCAGGGCTAGACTCTCCTCACTCGGGCTCTCCTTGGTGGAAAAATGGGCTAAGGGGTGGATGAGGACTCGGAGCTCTCGGGCTGAAATGGACTTGAAGGGATGTTGAAATGAGAAGGGGAGGGGGGTATTTATAGCAGCGAGGAGTGGCAGTTTGCGTAATTTTGTCCAGGCGGCCTGCTATGGGCCACCCGTACGGCCGCTCCTCGGTTTCCAGCGAGTACGGTCGCTCCCTCGGGGCTGCTGTTGGACTCGCTGGTCGACTCAGTGAGTTGACTCAGTGGGTCGACTCGGTGGTTTGACTCGACGGGTTGACTCGACGAGTTGACTCGGCGGGTTAACTCGGCGGGTTAACTCAGCGGGTTGACTCAGTGAGTGTTCGCTTCCCCAAGTCTAGGGTTGCGATGTAGTAATAATCTCGGTAATACCGAGGTCGATCCACAGGGACTTATGTAGGATGTCACAAACTCATCCACAAGTTTCTGTTGAAGCTAACAATCAAAGTTTGAATAGAATGTGTGTGATTAACAGTTTTAGCTAAATTGAATGTAAACAATTATAAGAAGGCACTAGGGGTTCGAGGATTCACTTGTAGCAATCCTCGATGTTCAATCCGCTGTGGTTTCCCATTCTCTCAACTAGAATCACCAGTCAGGTCTATCTAGTCGGATGATAGAACTGTTAAACCAGAAGTCTGTAACATGTAAGTTCTGTGCATAAAGTTCACTCAACTCTAGGCTGATCTGAGCATGCTCATTGCATAGGTCATTCACCTTTTCTATAGGTCCAATTCCCAATCATAACCATCCTCAAGTCTTCTCACAAGACAAGGCTAGATCATGATTTGAACTGGATTCAAATTATATGCACAATCCATACATATTCCAGATAATCAACCAAAACTAGAACTTTGGCATGAAGTCCCTTTATGAAGAGCTTGGTACTAGAGCGCACTCCAATTCCTCGGATCATACAGGTCTAGACCGTTGCAAACAAATTAAGAAGATAAGTAATCCATCCAAACATCCATGAGTCATCACAAGACTAAGAGAAATTACTTAAAAACTTGTATAAACTTCAAACCTTAGTTCATAATCATGAATTCCAAACTGAAAACCACTTAACTACGAATTAAAACATCTTGGATACACTAAAAGCTTCACCTCTTAGCCCTAGCTAAGAGGTTTAGCTGCTCATGATCCAAGGAAACATGAAACAACTACAAAAAGCATAAAAACAGCAAAGCAAACCAAAAGGAGTTGTGAAACTCCAATCTTCACTTCCACAGCCTCCAACCTCGCTTGAACCCTTCTAGGATACCTTAGGAACAATCCCTAGGTGTCTATTTATAGTCTGGAGGTTCCACGACTTCGGAAGAATCGAGAAAGTGCGTAACACTTACGCAGCGCAGAGAAAATCGGACGTTACTTAGGAGTTTCTAAGTCAGTACACCTGGCCGACCGGTCACGACCGGTCGGCCTCAATACACATTCATTCCAGCAAGCATGGCCGACCGGTCATGACCGGTCGGCCTCATTCAATATTGGTCCAGCAATCATGTCTGACCGGTCATGACCGGTCGGACGTCCTCACTCCTGTTCCAGTAGTCATGTCCGACCGGTCATGACCGGTCGGATGTCTTCAGCAGATTCCCAATGTGCATGGCTGACCGGTCACTGACCGGTCTGGCTTCCTTGGCCGACCGGTCACGACCGGTCAGCCTTCTTTTCTTCTTGCATTTTTTCTTTCTTTCTTCCTTCTGCTTCCTTTTCTTCTTTAGTTCTTTCTTTCTTTATTAGAATGATTCCAAATGAGCTCATTATATCTTCAATTGAGTAGAGTCCATCCTCAATCCTGTAGTCACACAACATGCATTGAATTAGCTTCCAAACCATACAAACCTTGCACAATGAGTGATGAATTGGGGTTAGAATATGCATAATTAAGAGCTCAACACACCCCCCAACCAGCATTTTGCTAGTCCCGAGCAAAACATGCGTGAAGCTAATCTCATTCTTCTAAACTCAACTCTCTTTCAGAAACCATCCTTCTATACATTCCAGGGTTCATAAGTGTAAGATTCAGAAAGATTAGGTGTCAAAGGTTGGCACCATAAACCCTCAAGACATGATAGGCATTCATATGAGATTCCCACTAATTGGTTGATAAATAGAGGAAATTGAACAAATTCATCCTAGTGTGGGTAGTGAAAATTCATTCCACGAGTTTCTAGGATTATCTTCTTCATAGATTAACTAGACTATAGAACTCAAGGTACATAGAGCCACATCAAGCCAATGACAGGAAATTGCCTTACCGTCCTTCCGACGACTTTCACACTACGTCCCATTTCCGGCTTTGGTTACGGGTAGACCATCCCCCGGCTGGTAGTAGGTAGCCCTAATCGGAATTTTCCACCGTTTTTCCACATTCCCAATTTCATCCTTCCTTTTCCTTTTTCTTTTTAAATTAGATAGGATTTTTAGAAATCCATATCTTTCATTATTTTCCCATGGACAAGGATGGACAAAGTACCCCGGCCTGATTTCTCAATACCTTAATTCAAAGTCTAACTCATCCCTAAATCACATAATCCCTTCAACTCATGAAAATCGTGTAATGTGAACTAGGTGTAAAAGTGTTCAGATTTTCTATCAATCACAAAAATAGGGGAGTTCACATATAAAACCATTATGCAATGAGAGATTCCAGACATCCAGCCTTATACACTTCATATCTCCTCCTCTTATGCTCATATCAACTCGAATGCATAGACCCAATGTTTTTCAAAAGAGTTTCGAATTTTTGAAAAAAAATCGAAAAATTTCCACATAATTGCTTGAGATGTTGCAAAAGCTGGATTTCATCCAAGCGGTCCTACACCCCCCAACCAAATCGTGCATTGTCCTCAATGTAAAAGATGCGCAATGAGCAAAACATGAGAGCAATTTGAAAATAAAAGGGAGTGAGGAATGATATTACCTGAGAGAGTGAACATTGGAAATCTTCCTCCTTCTAACAAACCTATGAAAACGAAAACAAAAAGCAGCAAAGTCCTAATCCTAACTACTCTATACCTCCATCAGACTAGGAGATCAATCATCCTGATACACAGGATCATTCAGGGGTATGGACATACCTTCTGAAGGAAAATTCTCAAAGAACGGCTTTAATCGCTGCCCATTTGCTTTGAAAATGTTGCCGTTCCTCGGATTCAACAGCTCGACAGTCCCATACGGATAGACAGTTTGCACAATGTAGGGACCGGTCCATCGAGATTTTAGTTTTCCCGGAAATATATGTAAGCGAGAATTATACATAAGGACTTTTTGGTTGATTGTGAATGTCTTGCGAAGAATATTCTTATCATGGAATATCTTCGTCTTGTCCTTGTAAATTCTCGCATTCTCATAAGCGTCATTCCGGATTTCTGCAAGTTCATTCAATTGTAGTTTGCGTGACGAGCTTGCCTTGTCAGAATTGAAATTCATCTTCTTAATAGCCCAATATGCCTTATGTTCCAATTCCACAGGTAGGTGACAAGCCTTCCCATAGACAAGTCTATAGGGAGACATTCCAATAGGGGTTTTAAAGGCAGTACGGTAAGCCCAAAGCGCATCGGTAAGTCGAAGTGACCAATCCTTGCGATCGGGATTCACCGTTTTCTCCAAAATGTGTTTAATCTCCCTATTGGATATCTCAGCTTGTCCACTAGTTTGTGGGTGATAGGGAGTGCTCACTTTGTGTGTAACGCCATATTTTTTCATTAAGGCTGCAAAAGGGCGATTGCAAAAGTGAGACCCTCCATCACTTATGATGACTCGAGGTGTTCCAAACCGGGAAAGAATATTTTCTTTTAAAAATCGAATGACCGTTTTATGGTCATTATTCCGGCAAGGAATGGCCTCGACCCATTTGGAGACATAATCAACAGCAAGTAAGATGTATAAATTTCCAAAAGAAGATGGGAATGGGCCCATGAAATCGATGCCCCAACAATCAAAAATTTCGATAATTAAAATGGGATTAAGTGGCATCATATTTCTACGGGAGATTCCTCCTAGTTTCTGACAAGGTTCACATGCTTTGCAGAACTCATGTGTGTCTTTGAACATGGTGGGCCAATAAAACCCACATTGCAGAATTTTCGCTGTGGTCTTTTTGGCTGAAAAATGGCCACCACATGCTTGAGAATGACAGAAGGAGATGATACTTTGTTGCTCATTATCTGGGACACATCTCCTTATGATTTGGTCGGGACAATACTTGAACAAGTATGGGTCGTCCCATAGAAATTTCCGTACCTCTGAGAAGAATCTATCCTTATCTTGCTTTTTCCAATATGTAGGAATTGTACCTATAGCAAGATAATTAGCAATGTCCGCATACCATGGCAATTGGGAAACAGCAAAAAGTTGTTCATCAGGAAACATGTCATTGATTGTAGTCGTTTCAGGGGAATCAGTGAGGACAAGTCGAGAGAGGTGGTCAGCTACTACATTCTCTACTCCTTTCTTATCACGTATTTCTAAGTCGAATTCTTGGAGTAGGAGGATCCATCTTAATAACCGTGGTTTAGCATCCTTCTTAGAGAGAAGATACTTAAGCGCGGCATGGTCGGTGAATACGATGATCTTGGATCCAATCAAGTAGGATCTAAACTTTTCCAAGGCAAAAACTACTGCTAAAAGTTCCTTTTCAGTAGTGGTGTAGTTTGCTTGGGCTGAGTTTAGGGTTCTACTTGCATAGTAGATAACACATGGCTTTTTATCTTTTCTTTGGCCTAACACGGCCCCAATAGCATAGTCGCTAGCATCGCACATAATCTCAAAAGGAAGGCTCCAATCAGGTGGTTGCATTATTGGGGCGCATGTCAACATGCCTTTAAGAGTGGTAAAGGCCTTTTGACATTCTTCACTCCACTCAAATGAATTTTCCTTTTGAAGTAGGTTGCATAAAGGACGAGAGAGTGAACTGAAATCCTTTATGAACCGTCTATAAAATCCTGCGTGTCCTAAAAAGGACCGTATATCTCGTATGCTTTTGGGTGGTGGGAGGTTAGAGATAAGATCAATTTTCGCCTTGTCCACCTCAATTCCATTTTGTGAAACGATGTGACCAAGTACAATTCCCTTTTGAACCATGAAGTGACACTTTTCCCAATTGAGTACAAGGTTCTTTTCTTCACATCTTTTTAGCACAGATTTCAAGTGCTTGAGGCACTCATCAAAGTTACAACCAAATACAGAAAAATCATCCATGAAGACTTCAAGAATGGTCCCCACCATGTCAGAAAAGATGCTCATCATGCAACGCTGAAAGGTGGCAGGGGCATTACATAGTCCAAACGGCATTCGTCGATAGGCGAAAGTACCGAATGGACATGTGAATGTAGTCTTTTCTTGATCTTCACGGGCAATTTCTATTTGGTTGTATCCTGAATAGCCATCAAGAAAGCAAAAGTGGGAATGACCCGCCAACCGTTCTAAAATCTGATCAACAAACGGTAGGGGGAAGTGGTCTTTCCTCGTGACAGTATTTAGCTTCCTGTAGTCAATGCACATTCTCCAACCGGTAGTGACTCTAGTTGGTACGAGTTCATTATTGGCATTGGCTATGATGGTTATTCCGGATTTCTTTGGCACCACTTGAGTTGGGCTCACCCATTGGCTATCAGATATTGGGTAAATAATACCTACATCCAATAGTTTCACCACTTCGGCCTTAACCACATCCTTCATATTTGGATTTAGTCGTCTTTGTGGTTGCCGGGATGTCTTTGCATTTTCCTCAAGATGTATGCGGTGAGTGCAAATCAGTGGGTCTATGCCTTTGAGATCCGCAATTGTCCATCCGATGGCACTCTTGTGCTCTAATAGAGTGGCTATTAGCCTACTCTCTTGTTCCTCATCCAAGTGGGAAGAAATCACCACTGGATATGTCTCATCTCGACCTAAATAGACATATTTTAGCTCACTTGGCAAAGGTTTTAGGTCGAGTTTTGGTGCCTTAATGTTGGATGGGAGGGCCTTGTTCTCATTTATAGGCAAAGGTTCAATTGGGGCCCTCCATCTTTTATTTTCACGCACCAGCATCACATCTAGAATGGCATCCATCTCTTGTGTTGTATTATCATTCATATCATGGAGATGGGCCACACATGCCTCTAAAGGGTCGGAAAATAGTGACAAGGGGATTGTATCTTCCACGAATGATTCGATCATGTTTAGTTCGTGGATATCATCATCAACTTCCCGCGGTTGTTTGCATAACTCAAATATATTAAGCTCAAGAGTCATATTTCCAAAGGACATTTGTACCAGTCCGTTTCTACAATTGATAATGGCGTTTGAGGTAGCTAGAAACGGCCTTCCAAGTATGACAGGAATTTGAGTACCGGTGCCTATCACGGGATGTGTGTCCAAGACAATAAAATCTACTGGATAGTAGAATTTATCAACTTGAACTAGAACATCCTCTACCATTCCTCTCGGTATCCGGATGGATCTATCAGCAAGTTGGAGTGTGGTTTTGGTGGGTTTCAATTCACCTAACCCAAGTTGTTCGTAGACCGAGTATGGAATGAGATTCACACTTGCCCCCAAGTCGAGTAGGGCTTGTTTAATCTGGTAGTCTCCTATGATGCATGATATGGTTGGACTACCCGGATCTTTGTATTTTTGGGGCACCTCTTGTTTGATGATGGCACTCAAATTCTCAGCCAAAAGCACTTTGTTGTGAACATTATGTTTCCTTTTGATTGTACACAATTCCTTTAAAAATTTGGCATAAGATGGTATTTGTTTTATTGCATCCAACAGCGGAATGTTGATCTTCACCTGCTTGAAAACTTCCAGAATCTCCAGATTTTTATCTAAAGGTTTAGGTGAAATCAACCTTTGTGGAAATGGGGCAACCGGCTTGTATTGTCTTTCCGGTTCTTTCTCTTGTGGAATATTGTTTGGGCTATCATCCTCTTTGGGAATTTCCGGATCCTTAGGCTTGGGGGCCTTCACCGGATTGGATTTATCAATTTCTTTCCCACTTCTCAAAGTGGTGATAGCTTGGACATGTTCCGTATGGTGGGAGGATGAGCTTGCATCTTGTATCTCATATTGGGTCCTTGGATTAGGAAGAGGTTGGGCAGGGAGTGTGCCCTTCTCTCTAACACTAAGGTGAGCTTCAACTCTAGCCAAAGATGTTTTCAATTCATTGATGGCTTGGTTTGAGTTTTGATTGAATTTCAATTGCTCTTGCATGAACCCATCTATTTTTAGAGAGTTTGTCTTGTTTTGCTCATTCTGGACTGATACAAATGCACCCAACATCTCTTCTAGTGATACTTTTGGAGTGTTGTTTGCATTTGCATTGGGCCCATTCTTCCAACTGAAGTTGGGATGGTTCTTCCAATTAGGATTATACGTGTTTGAGTTTGGAGCACCATATTGCTGCTGATAACTGTTTATGGCATTTGTTTGTTCTTGTAAGATGCCTTGGACTGCTGAAATTGTGGGACAATCGGGTGTAGCATGTTGATTTCCAGCACAAATTCCACAAACAGTTTCAACCTCAGTAGAGTTGATTGTTTCTCCTTTCCTTAATTCCATGGCTTCGACCTTTCTTGTAAGGCTAGCCAACCGTGCACTTATGCTATCTTCTTCTGATAGGACATACATTCCTCCCTTTTCCTTTTGTTGGCCAATCTTGGAATTTGTCGGTTTAGGTGTGTCCCAAGATTGTGCACTTTCAGCCAATTCTTCCAGATAATCCCATGCTTCATCAGCTTCCTTATTCATGAACTCCCCATTACACATCATCTCTATAAATTGGCGCATGGATGGAATCAGTCCTTCATAGAAAAAACTTATAATCCGCCAATTTTCATAGCCATGATGTGGGCATGCATTTAATAGGTCCTTGAATCTCTCCCAACATTGGGAAAAGGTTTCATCCTCCTTTTGGGCAAAGTTCATGATAAGGCGCTTAAGCATATTCGTTTTGTGAGTAGGGAAGAATTTTTTTATAAATTCTCTGTGCATATCGTTCCATGACCCGATTGATCTTGGCCTTAATGCATACAGCCAACCCTTGGCTTTATCCTTAAGAGTGAAAGGGAAGAATTTAAGTCTTACTACATCTTCAGTCACATTTGCAAAGTGCATGGTGGTGATTACCTCATCAAACTCCCTAAAGTGTTGATAGGCACTTTCACTGTCTAAACCATGGAATTTAGGGAGAAGATTGATCACTCCCGGTTTCAAATCCACATTCCCTGCATTTGGTGGAAATACTATGCATGAGGGAGTGCTTGTTCTTGCAGGTTGCAAGAAATCACGTAAAGTCCTAGGTCGGGGAACATTCTCAACCACATTCTCCCCTGTTTCGGTTTGATTTTGAACCGGGTTAGGTTGATTTGTAGCCATACTTTCAGATAAAATTGGAGAATTTAGATGTCTCCTAGCACGTGGCTCTCTATCAATCCCTTCTACTATCCCCCCTTCACTTATGAGTCGGTTATTGGAATCCCGAGCCCAATGTGGCATGCAAAATCGAAAATAAAAAAAAAACAAAAGAAAGGAAAAAGAATTCTTCCTTCTTTTTCTTTACTCTTCTCTAAGACCGAAGCACAAGGTGTCTTGCAATGGCTAGGCCAAAAACAAAGATAGAGACCGATTTCTCCTGGTCAATAGGGATTCAGAGAACACCCCACCCACTCTTTGAATCTTTTGAGAAAAGACACAGAAAAAGGAGAAAGAGAAGTAGAGATGAGAAAAGAAATCCCTGAGCACAAGGTGATCCAAGACGGCAGAGCCGACCAATAGGAATCCAGGTGGCAAAAAGGCCGACCTTTCAGAGATCCAAAAGGAGTCTCCACCCACTCTACAAGAGATGAATAAAATAAGGATGACTAGGAGAAGGAGAAGAGTAAGGTTTTAGAAGGATAGAACCTGATTCGCACTTGAAATCCTTGAATCTTCTTCAGCTTCCTAGAAATCCTTGAAAAAAATCAAATAAACAAACTAAGTTAGTTCTAATAATCTAAAAGAGTCCTAAATAGATACTAATTTCAGAAATTTGTGAAAACCGTCAAAGTCCCCGGCAACGGCGCCAAAAACTTGTTCGCTTCCCCAAGTCTAGGGTTGCGATGTAGTAATAATCTCGGTAATACCGAGGTCGATCCACAGGGACTTATGTAGGATGTCACAAACTCATCCACAAGTTTCTGTTGAAGCTAACAATCAAAGTTTGAATAGAATGTGTGTGATTAACAGTTTTAGCTAAATTGAATGTAAACAATTATAAGAAGGCACTAGGGGTTCGAGGATTCACTTGTAGCAATCCTCGATGTTCAATCCGCTGTGGTTTCCCATTCTCTCAACTAGAATCACCAGTCAGGTCTATCTAGTCGGATGATAGAACTGTTAAACCAGAAGTCTGTAACATGTAAGTTCTGTGCATAAAGTTCACTCAACTCTAGGCTGATCTGAGCATGCTCATTGCATAGGTCATTCACCTTTTCTATAGGTCCAATTCCCAATCATAACCATCCTCAAGTCTTCTCACAAGACAAGGCTAGATCATGATTTGAACTGGATTCAAATTATATGCACAATCCATACATATTCCAGATAATCAACCAAAACTAGAACTTTGGCATGAAGTCCCTTTATGAAGAGCTTGGTACTAGAGCGCACTCCAATTCCTCGGATCATACAGGTCTAGACCGTTGCAAACAAATTAAGAAGATAAGTAATCCATCCAAACATCCATGAGTCATCACAAGACTAAGAGAAATTACTTAAAAACTTGTATAAACTTCAAACCTTAGTTCATAATCATGAATTCCAAACTGAAAACCACTTAACTACGAATTAAAACATCTTGGATACACTAAAAGCTTCACCTCTTAGCCCTAGCTAAGAGGTTTAGCTGCTCATGATCCAAGGAAACATGAAACAACTACAAAAAGCATAAAAACAGCAAAGCAAACCAAAAGGAGTTGTGAAACTCCAATCTTCACTTCCACAGCCTCCAACCTCGCTTGAACCCTTCTAGGATACCTTAGGAACAATCCCTAGGTGTCTATTTATAGTCTGGAGGTTCCACGACTTCGGAAGAATCGAGAAAGTGCGTAACACTTACGCAGCGCAGAGAAAATCGGACGTTACTTAGGAGTTTCTAAGTCAGTACACCTGGCCGACCGGTCACGACCGGTCGGCCTCAATACACATTCATTCCAGCAAGCATGGCCGACCGGTCATGACCGGTCGGCCTCATTCAATATTGGTCCAGCAATCATGTCTGACCGGTCATGACCGGTCGGACGTCCTCACTCCTGTTCCAGTAGTCATGTCCGACCGGTCATGACCGGTCGGATGTCTTCAGCAGATTCCCAATGTGCATGGCTGACCGGTCACTGACCGGTCTGGCTTCCTTGGCCGACCGGTCACGACCGGTCAGCCTTCTTTTCTTCTTGCATTTTTTCTTTCTTTCTTCCTTCTGCTTCCTTTTCTTCTTTAGTTCTTTCTTTCTTTATTAGAATGATTCCAAATGAGCTCATTATATCTTCAATTGAGTAGAGTCCATCCTCAATCCTGTAGTCACACAACATGCATTGAATTAGCTTCCAAACCATACAAACCTTGCACAATGAGTGATGAATTGGGGTTAGAATATGCATAATTAAGAGCTCAACAGTGAGTTTGACTTTTTTAGGATTTTTTGACTGGCCTTTTTTATGGGGGGTTTTTCAGGGTGGTGTTTAGGACTGGGTTGACTGGGTTCAGGCTTGAACTGGGCTATGGAATGGGGCTTACAAGGGTGAGTTTGGCTGAGTTTGGACTTGGGATTTGGGGGTATGGTCCTCCATTCATCCAGCTATCTCTACCAACAGTGTAGCCGAAGGTGGGGTGTCTACAGATGCCCCTCTTTGGCAGAGGTTGCGTGCAACCGAATGCCAAAGCGAGTGGACACCCCACTTCTGACCCGGTCATTCATGGATCATGGTCTGAAATCATTGCTTGCCTTTGCATCTGTGCCAGTTGATCGTTTGGAAATCGATCACTCGCACATACCGCGGGAGTTTGGAGAAAACGTTGCGATTGTCCCTGCATGCGCTGCAACCTGGGTACCCAATCGCAACCCTTCCATTCTCGATCGGTACTAACATCGGAAAGGTACAGCAGAGCCTTTGCGTCGACAGTCTTACGAGGATGCTGACCCTGAGACTGATTGTATGATGTTTGATATTTTCCCAGATCACTCCAGGAGTACTTGTTTCGCTTGACTGTCAAACTGGTTAGACGCCCTGCGTCAGATAGTCTTACGGGATTCTACTACGCCGACCTGGACTCAGTCAAGGTACTTCAGGCATCCACGCCTAGGTATGTGCGGGTGGGCTTTTTCCACCTGATCTGCTGGTTTCGATGCTTGGTTTGCAATTCATTCTTTCCTTGATTGTGGTCTGGAGTCTTTGTTGTCCTTTGTATCTGAGTCAGTTGATTGTCTGGAAATTGATAACTCGCACATACCGCGAGAGTTTGGAGAAAACGTTGCGATTGTCCCTGTAGTTTGTTGCAACCTGGGTACCCAATCGCAACCCTTCCATTCCCGATCGGTACTAACATCGGAAAGGTACAGCAGAGCCTCTGCGTCGACAGTCTTACGAGGTTGCTGACCCTGAGACTGATTGTGTGATGTTTGATGTTTTCCCAGATCACTCCAGGAGTACTTGTTTCGCTTGACTGTCAAAGTGGTTAGACGCCCTGCGTCAGATAGTCTTACGGGATTCTACTACGCCGACTTGGACTCAGTCAAGGTACTTCAGGCATCCACGCCTAGGTATGTGCGAGTGAACTCTTTCCACCCAATCTGCTGATTTTGATACTTAGGTTACAATTCATCGTTTCCACCTGTTCAAATGGTTTCTGTGACCGAGCCTTTTGGCTTTCATCTTTTTGTATCTTGGCATGTGGCACGACCGCGCTGACACTGGAGTTCAGTTCGATCGTACTTTGAGTGCATTGGATCCGATGGTCTCCGGGGAAACCGCGAGACATCGGATCTTATTTGATTTTTGCGTCGGCTCCTACCCAGAGATATGGAAGATCTCCTGGTGTGTTGGAGGCAGAACGCTCTACTGAGAAAATATTTTTGGATTTTGAAAAGATACCCACTCTGGGGAGTGATACTCCGTGGGGTTTTTATTTGCAAATAGAAATATTTTTTGTCTTTTTGAAATGAAAATCTGGTTTGCATGTGCCTCCACTAGGGATGCCTGTGGGGTCTTTAGCTAACTGACTTTTATTTTGAAAGCAGGTAAACATGATGATTGGTGCGATGGATGCTGATGCATGAAGATGCATGATAAATGCATGGTTTGGCTCATTCTCTTTTCGTTTGATGATTTTGCTTTTGCTGGAGATGCAGAGAATTTTGAGCTTATTGCTTGCAGGGTTGTACTCCCTTGGGGATTTTTCTTTTTTTATACGGGTGTTTGGTCAGCGGGTTGGTCAAGATCCCGACCCGTGGTCGATCAGGTCCATCGTCCCAAGATGCTGTTTCTTTGCTAATGAGAATGTACGAGGATATCATTCGACTTCAAGATGTTCTTCTGGGCATACATGTGATTGAGATGGTGTTTGGTTGCCCGTTTTGGTCAAGATTCCAATTTGCGGGCGATCGGATCCGTCATCCCAAACTGTGAAGTGAGCGGAGTTTAAGACTCCTGAAGTGTAGTGCTGGGGATACTGACAATTTTTGTGATTTTTGCAGATATTTGGATCTGAATCTTTACCTGAGCGGTCAGGGTAGAGATCAGTTTATTGAAAACACAGGAAATATTTTTTGTGATTTTTTGACAATATTTTGATTGAAAGGAAGGGAAACATTTTTGTGATTTTTGCAAATTTTTTGATTGAAAGCAAGGGAAATATTTTTGTGATTTTTGAAGAGGTGATTTTGCAATGTTTTTGTATTTTGTGATTTTTCTGAAATGCAGGGAAAAGTCTGGAATTTTCATCCACTTCCAGCTTCTACTGCTGGTAAGGCACCCGATCCATTTTACGTCAGCGAGCAAGACGAGTCTCACACAGTTAAGTGCCGTAGTTTTACATCTTCGGATGAGGGGATTTTGAGGGTTTTCAGTCAACACACCCACAAAGTTGCCTGTTCCTCATGTGCAATGCACATAGACCACGTATCGTCCGACGGACTCCTTCGGCCACAAGATGAGCCACATCCTCACATTTCCCTTAGTCAATCCAGTTTGGGGTCTTACGTTGCTCACAATTCCGTGAGGGTGAGCTTCACCTCCCAACAGCCTTAATCCCCTTCATGAGTTCTAGGAACAGGGAACATCCGTCAGCTTCAACAGCGACTTCCAAATCAAGGTTGTCTATCACGGTGCGTTCAACACGAACAGGATTGCGGAGTTCTGCCCGCCTCAGCCCTTACCTATTTAAAAGATTCCAGACACCCGTACGATCAAGTGTCAGCCATGTCCGGAACAGGTTAGGAAAGAAAGCCCCCGAGAAGTTAATCCCAGTGTAGTTTTAGGTCTTCGGACCGCTGGGGATGAATTTGTGCAGTTGAAATTGATGGCAAATTTTTTTTTATTTTTTTATTTTTATATTTTTTGTATTTTGAAAAGGTTCCAGAGTTCAACTCAAGTAATCGAGATTGACACTGGTTTTTTTTATGGAAAGCTTAGAATTTTTTTTTTGGTATTTTGGAAATGATCCGGGTCATCAGATCCTGGCTCGAATGGCTGGGATCGATGCCAGTTTTTGTTGAAAGCGAGAAAGGTCCCCCGAGAAACTAATCCCAGTGTAGTTTAAGGTCTTCGGACCGCAAATATGTACATGCTGAAAATACATTCTTTTTTGTGATTTTTCGAAAACTGTTCCAGGTCATAAAATTTCAATTTTGAACGGTCAAGATAGACACTGGTTTTTATTGAAAATCTCTCGGGATATCGATCCCGACGTAGTTTAAGGTCTTCGGACCCTGAAACTGTACAAAAGGGGTAAACATATTTTTTTTGTTGTTTTTGGAAAAATGTCCGGTGTCAGCGGATGGACAATCCAGACTGATGCCGGTTTTTATTGAAAATCTCTCGGGATGTCGATCCCGACGTAGTTTAAGGTCTTCGGACCAAAAACTTTAAAAGAGGCAGATATATTTTTTTATTTTTCTGAAAATGTCCGAGATCGTTAGGTCTTGATTCGATCCAAACTGATGTCGGCTTTTATTGAAAATCCCTCGGGATTTTGATCCCGACGTAGTTTAAGGTCTTCGGACCACTGAATTTTAAAAGAGGGGCTGGTAGTATATATATATATATATATATATATATATATATATATATATATATATTTGTTTTTTGGGAAAATGTCCGGTGTCAGCGGATCTTGATTCAATTCAGGCTGATGCCGGTTTTTATTAAAAGGTCCCTCGGGATCTTGATCCCGACGTAGTTTAAGGTCTTCGGACCCAAAATCTATACAAGTAAACAGTAATCAAGGGCGGAGATTCTTGGGATTCTTCTTGGAACGGTTTGGATCATCTAGTCATGCCTTTGGATGGTTGAGATCATTGTTTGACCAAGTCAAATTCTTCTTTCTTTCTTTTTCTTGAAAATTCCATGGAACTTTTCCACATCATCCACCCAATTTCTCACTCATTTCTCATGAGATGAGATTTTGGTGAGATTTCTTCCCTTTTTTCTCACCATTCTCTTCCATCACTTCATTCTTACATGAAGGTACAAGATTCACTTGCAACCACCCTTCCCAAGGAGGAGTTCTTCCCAAGGAGAGGAGGAGGGAGGTCGTTTCATGTAGGTAGGGGCTAGGACGGCCTCCCATGGGCCGCCCGACCGGTCTCTGCCTCCTGGTCTCTTCAGTATGCTGTGTAAAAGGGTGCCCTCCCCTTTTCTATATAACATGGGGCACCCTTGCCCCCTCAAACGTGCAATCTCTCTCTTCTCTCTCTCATACTCTCTTTTTTTCAAGTTTCCTCTCTCTTCTTTGGTGGTCCTTTGCTCTTTCAAGTGGTGGGCCTTAGAGAAGTCTTGGGACAGCAAGGTGGTCCTTCTTTGGTGAGTGATAAAGGTATGGACCACTTCCTTTCTCTTTCTTGTCCTTTTCCATCTTCATTGTCTCTTCTCATGATCCTTTTTCTTTTTCATGTAGCTATTCAAAGGGGTGTGAAGGTGGGCCCAAGCATTCTTGATCTTTTCTTAGATCTCAAGTCTTTCAAAGCTCTCCACTTTTTCATTTTTTTTCACACTCCCTTCATGTGCATGTAAAGAGTGATTTTGCCATGTCATCAAGTGTGCATGGAAAAATACTCTATCTTTTTCATGGGAGTTGGGCCTCTTTTCATGTGTATCAAATGGGCTCAAAGTGAAGTCATGGCCCTTGGTGTATTTGATGGGCCCAATGCTTCATTTTGGGCTTCCTCATGCTTTCTTGCCTTTGCTATTTCCTTTGGAACTTTCTTTTCTTTTCCATCTTCTTTTCAAGATTTAGGCCCATGGGCATGGTAGGGCCCATCTCAAGTTTTGAGCTCATGGGGAAATCGTCCCGGCACGGATTCCTGCTTCGACTTGCTCTCCAGCACGGATTAGCTGCGAGAAGTTCGCATATGGATGCGAGATGAGATACCCGGATATGCCTGGATATGTTGAATGAACAATCATGGAGATTTGTTCTTCATCGTCGATAGGCGTTCGCATTCGAGCTACCATAGCTCGCCAACGTCCCACATAAGCTGATAGTGTTTCATCACTCCTTTGCCTGAGAGTTGCGAGGTCGGCTCTTCTGGGTGCCATGTTGAGATTGTATGCGAATCTGTCGACGAAAGCCTGGGAAAGCTGTTCCCATGTTCTGATGCGGTGGCAGTCCAATGAAGTGTACCAATCTAGGGCATCGCCCTTCAGAGATTTTTGGAACAAGCGAATAAGGGCCCCTTCATTTCCTGCGATTGTACTCAGCTCCCCGCAGAAAGCCTTGAGATGTGCTGTGGGACAACCGCTGCCATCGTATCTCTTGAATTTCGGAACCTCAAAGTTTTGAGGTACTTGAGCATCTGGGAAAGGACACAAGTCTCTGAACTTGGTCGAAGGTAAGTCGATTCCTTATTGTCGCTGAAGCTGATTTTACAAGATCTGGAACTGCTCCCGCAACTCGTCCAGTCCTGAATGTTCTGCTCGAGCGACTGGTGCCTCTTAGAGTAAGGCACGTTCTTCTTCGGCATAGTGGTCGATGTCTTCGACCCTATGGGCTTGCTGACAAGCAACCGCGGGTTGCTGAAGTTGATTTGATGATTGGACTGGATTCTGATGAACTTGTGCTTGAAATGATGGTAACTGAACTGGAGACTGTACTGAAGGTTGAACTGGAACTTGCTGGAAATTAACTGGAAATTGCTGAACTGAAGATTGCTGAAAATTAACTGGATTTTGCTGAATTGAAGATTGCTGGAAATTAACTGGAATCCCATCGGCGGGGATGTGCTGGAATTGAAAAGTGCTCCTGTTTGCAGGAGACTGAGATGCTGGGAAGTGACCCCCTTGTTGGGTATTCGCCACTGTCCGCTGATTGATGTGGGCTTGACACTGACCCCCATTGTGGGCATTCGCCAGTGCTGTCCCTGTTGCTGGAAATTGAATTGAAATCCCATCAGCGGGGATGTGCTGAAAAGGTGTCCCATCGGCGGGGACGTGCTGAGATCTACTGAGATTGTTGTTTGCAAGATTGACTGGAAGCTGACTGGAAGTCCCTGCGACCGGGATGCTCTGAGATGGCCCCGTTGTTGTAGGAAGGTATTGAGAAGGATGCCCCATAGCAAAGGGCTGAGAAGGCTGCTGTCGGTACTCTTGGGCAGACTCCGATGGTTGTGCTTGATTTGAACTGGAGGCCGGAGGGATCCGGCATGGTTGTTGAGATTGCTGAACTGGGGCAACCTGATTGTTGGCTGCTGCGGTGGTTTGTGCTTGCATGAATTGCAAGAGCATTTGTTGCATTGCTCTCATTCCTTGTGCCAATTCTTGTATGATTGGCGTATTGTCAACGGGCTGTTGCGCTGGAGGTTGCGCTTCGGTCATTTCAAGAGCAGGGAAGTGATGAGTTTCTTCTTCGTGGTCGGACATGGCTTGCTGAGCCCGAGTGCGGATTATGCTGCAGAAGGGAAGTTGTCTCCGCGTACGTTGAGCCCGAGGAGGCGCAATGGTGGGGACTGTACTCTATTCTTTTTGGGTTTTGGGATTTTCTATTTTTTTGTTTGGTTTTGGGATCTTTTATATATATTTTTTTTTGGTAGAATGCTATGCAGATGAGATTGTATGAGGATTAGTGACTTTCAAGTACGGGAAGGATTCTGTTTTTCAAGTCGGATCACGACTAGTGGGACTAGCTCATCCCTAGCAGAGTCGTCATTCTGTGGACCCTCGCCGATTTTTCCGTGCTCCCACACGACGTCGTTCTCTCCCTCCCCTTTCCTTTCGGAACAGAAGGAGATGAGGATGCGTGAGTGCGAAATCGCCGTTTGTGCCACTGGCTTGCCTCGTTCTCGAGGGCTTCGTTTGGTTATCGTGTTAAGTTGGATGAGTTTATATAAGACCAGAGTCGCCACTAGCCAGTTACTTCGAATCTACAGTCGGCTAGACCCTGTAGAAACGTTAGAGAAGGAAATCCAAAGATTCCTTCCTCTAAAATGACTCCTGTTGATCTGCGGCCAGAGATTCAAGGTAAGGGATCACGGTTACAGGGTGGGAAGAGGTTAAGCACCCCACACACTGCCCGTACCAAAGTACGGTCTCTACTTCACAGAATCGATCGGATACTTGAAAGTCTTAGTTTAATCCTCGTATATTCTCATGGATGACATGATGCATGAATGCGGGTCTGAACAGTAAGAGTTTCTGATGGGCAGGTTCCAACAACGGGCAAGCCCAGAGCGTACGCTCGAACTGACAGGTGCTTTATGCGAGATGATGCATGCTGTGTGCTTGAATATTCAAAGTGCTTATAGTGATATGTACGTGAATGCAGGTCTGAACAGTAAGAGTTTCTGATGGGCAGGTTCCAACAACGGGTAAGCCCAGAGCATACGCTCGAACTGACAGGTGCTTTATACGATATGCATGCGGTGTGTTTGAATAATCAAAGTGCTTGCAGTGAAGCAGGGGGGTTGGAAGAAAAGTAAATGTTGCACTTATGCTAGATGCAAATGAGATGATGCTGGAAAAGAGTAGCTGGGTGGACGGAGGTGTCGTAAGGATTGGCTTTGAGTGGCTGGATCAAGATTTGGATGGCTTTGGGAGGCTTGGACCAGTGGTCAGGGTGGGCTGGACCAGGGCTAGACTCTCCTCACTCGGGCTCTCCTTGGTGGAAAAATGGGCTAAGGGGTGGATGAGGACTCGGAGCTCTCGGGCTGAAATGGACTTGAAGGGATGTTGAAATGAGAAGGGGAGGGGGGTATTTATAGCAACGAGGAGTGGCAGTTTGAGTAATTTTGTCCGGGCGGCCTGCTATGGGCCGCCCGTACGGCCGCTCCTCGGTTTCCAGCGAGTACGGTCGCTCCCTCGGGGCTGCTGTTGGACTCGCTGGTCGACTCAATGAGTTGACTCAGCGGGTCGACTAGGTGGTTTGACTCGACGGGTTGACTCGACGGGTTGACTCGGCGGGTTAACTCAGTGGGTTGACTCAGCGCGTTGACTCAGTGAGTTTGACTTTTTTAGGATTTTTTGACTGGCCTTTTTTATGGGGGTTTTTCAGGGTGGTGTTTAGGACTGGGTTGACTGGGTTCAGGCTTGAACTGGGCTATGGAATAGGGCTTACAAGGGTGAGTTTGGCTGAGTTTGGACTTGGGATTTGGGGGTATGGTCCTCCTATTCATCCAGCTATCTCTACCAACGGTGTAGCCGAAAGTGGGGTGTCTACAGGTCAAAACATGTGACATAGACATCTGACCGATACAAAGATGGTTCAGTCCATAACAAAACAAATACAGGTCTCTACGACCACAAATTCTAAGACTATAGTCCCCGTTGACTAGTCTTCTGCCTTTTAATCAAGGGTCATCGACTATTCGATGTAATTAAGGGCTCGTGCCAGATCACGGCCTGGAATGTACAAGATCTCAGAATCTCTGGAATAAAATTCACCTTGCGATATCTCTTCTTATGTACCTTTTGTGAATGCTTGTGATTGTCTATGAATGTTTTCGTTACTTAAAACCCCAAAGCAACAATACCCAGAAAATGTCATCGCATCATTTTCTAGTTTTAACAAACTGGCGACTTTGTTGGGGAACTGAACAATACCTGAATCTCTGGTTAGCTTTGAGTATAGAAGTACTCTAAGGTTAATCATTTGCAAATACGAACATGTATGTAAGATATTTATCGCTGAGGCGTAATGTTTCGTCGCCCTCGGGTGCCAAACTGGCGACTCTCAACGGGAACGTTCTTCCCTTCATCTTTAAGGCAATAGACATTAAATCAAAAGTTTTCAAACCCACTAACTTCCACAATTGCACGTATTTGTCTTCTTCTTGCTATTTCTGTTAGTTTATACACCATGATCGATGGGTTCACACTCCCGGCCGCATTTATGAACTGTTTTGATGATTTTCTGACATCGTAGAATTAGCAAGATATCATTGCAGATAGACGGTATGACATATTCTGTAACGCTCTAAAATTCAACGCCCGAATATACCGCCCGAGCACAAATTTTCGAGCGCTACTAAAGTAATATTTACAGGGTTACAAATAATAGTAGCAATTTTTTTATAACTAAACCATATCCATACTCTTATTCTAACTTATATCATAAAATAAATTATAAATGTTCATAATTCACAAACATGACACTGATATACTCATCTACAATTCTATTAACTTAAAACTAAATAAAATATCTAAAAATAAATAAAAGTGTCTTCATTAGAGTTGGTGTTCTCCTCCTCCTGGAACTTCACTATATCATCAACTTGTGTCTTGTCCTCGAAAGATTCCATGTCGTCTCTTGAACCTACAGTTCCCTAAGAAGGGTGAGCAAAACAATGCCCAGCGAGTAGGAGTACTTATTCCACTCTATAATATGAATCACGCATCCAAGTAAATAGATAAATAGAATCAAAACATAACTATTCAGTTTGTAAGTTGTAGAATGCCATGCTCACACTTTTCCACCCCACAACGACACATTCATTAACACTAAACACACATCCCATAATGAATTCCCATGCAGCACGCATAAATCAACCATATACGTGGCCTTTAATACAAGGTCTTTATTTAGGTTTCACACAAGTAAATCAGCCATACGAGGCTATACCTGAAAAATAGTATCACAACCAATCACAACTAAACAGGTGAGGTACATTCCGATCCTGACACGGTACACCCGATCCTGACACGGGTCACATTCCTGACGAGATGCAATTGCTCCGATCCTGACACGGTACACCTGATCCTAACACGGGTCGCATTCTCAATGAGAAAACAATTGCCCCAATCCTGACATTGGTACGATCCGATCGCAACACGGGACGCATTCTCGACGAGAAAACATACCACACTTGATGGTTTCCCATATTCTAGTTCATCTAATGATGTATCCATACATATGTGTCCCATAACCACACCCATATCCATCCCACACAAACTTAACCACACTTAACCACACCCATATACACCGACCATGCTTAACCGTACTTGGATAGTCATGGTTAAGAACCATTTACATACCCCTACTCTGATTTAATTCCGTGGACTTAACCTCACCATAAACCGCTCTATGCATGGGTCCATCATATGTGATCATATAAACATAGACATGTGATAATGAGAATTTACTGCATGTTAACACAATTTAATGAATCATACAACATAACTATTTAAGAAACAAACCAAGTGCATATATATCAAGATGGCAAGAATGCATCCACATTATGAAACACAGCATTTTGAGGGGTTTAAGAACTTTAAACTAAACTATAACCACACATTCAAAGAAAATGAACAGGTGTAGTCCCCACAATTTCGCTTAATTTGACTGTTTGGGAGGTCTGATGTGTACCAAATTTGTTTTACAGTTTTAAGACTTGCTGGTCTAAGCATTAGACGGCTTAGATTGAGCAAAATATTTATCAATATGACCCAAAAGTTGGAGTCCAATCAGATTAAGATTCTGTTATTTTTCAAGGTGTCAGTCCCATTATTTCGAGTGGTGTGGGCCACCTGGAACCCCGTTCTGGCCCATATTTTTATGGTGAATCCCATTCAACCCAACAAACAGTATGGATGAGGTGGATTTATCCATAAGTTCACATGTGAGGCCTATAAGTGCCTGTTGTCCCCACTTTAAAATCTGCTTACCTTCAGACTTATATTGTATTACATTGTCCACTATTTGAGACGATGTGGCCCACTTGGTTATCGAAACCCTTGAATTTTAATTTCCAGCCTCCTGACCTAGTAATGTAACAAGTGAGTGGTATAGATTTGACTAGAAAGCTTAGAGTGGGGCCCACGGATTACCCGTTGTCCATGAGAGATAAATTCGAAATTTTCTGCACAATTGTAGAAAATTCAGTAATATAGTCCAATTTGTAGAAGTTGGTGTGGTCCGCTCGGGTCTCGGATTGAGCTGAAATTTTGTGGACTATTACATCACATGATGAGGTAAGTGATAGATGGAGTAGATAAAAAAAATACATTAAGGTGGGGTCCATGAGTGGGCCTCCAACTGGCAGCCCATCCGCCCACCCGCCAGCGCTGGGCGTTGGTGACGCTGCTGGCCAGCAGCGTCCTTTTGGGTGCTAGCTGGGCAGCGGCTTCTCTCTCTCTCTCTCTCTGTTTTTATAATTTGTATCCACACAAGGTGGGGCCCACTAGGTTGAGATCCAATCTATCCATTGAATTATTCAGGCCTTTGGTCCACCCAATAAATCTAATTTTGTACAAATCGAAAATTGTAAAACAAAAATAGTGGCTTTATCCCCTTTTTAATGGTTGGGTCTATTTCTCCCACCCTGGCCCACTTAAATATCAGATTTCTTTTAAATATGGGCCCGCAAGCAAACGTAAGCTTAAATACATGATGAACGGCATAGATTTAATCAAAGTAACGTAATTGATCTACTAAACAAAACACAAATGCGCATTCAAACAATGATGTGGGGTGAGTATATCCGTAGACTCACCAATTGTCAATCCGATCCGAGATTTTGAAGATGAGAATAACAAAGAAAACCAATCTTCGGTCTACTACAAAATACTACCTCCTTCCTCCCAATCGACGGTCATATGATGATGATGATGATGGATGGATGGTGATGATGGATGGTAGGGATTTGAAGCAATTGGTGATGGATGTGATGGGATGGTTATCGTAAAAAGTAAAAGTGGTAGAATAGGACTCTCTTACGAGAGTTTAAATAAAGTACATTAGCTTATAACATAAATATTTGTGGTGAAAATAGAAGTAATATTTTGATGGTCCACCTAGTGATCCCTTCTTGGATCTAAGACGTCGATCATACAAATGATTAACACAACAAGTAGTGAGTAAACTCTCGGGTCAAAGGGTTGATGGATGGACACATTATGATCTATGTAAGAGTTATCATAAATGAACGCTCTAGAATGGATGTGTAACATTTTAAAATCGGGCCCACCTTTCACAAATCTGAGACCATTATGACATTGGCCTCGAAAAACTGACGAAGTGGTATGAATTTGGGAGAATTTGGTAGTGTCCACACCCACGATCTAATAAGGACACAAATGATGGTCTAAATGATGGTAAACACCACAACTTAAGGTGGGTAGTTTCTAAAGATAAGCTTGACCACTTTGAGGTGAGATTAAATCATGATCGTTGAGTGTTGTGTGAAGTGGTTCGCACCATTGGTTAGAATGTCCATGGATTGAATAATGGACCGTTGGGTCGATGAATCTCTTACTGGTTTAAGAGTGATTGATAAAAAATGTGATTGACGGTGAACACACATCGGTTCAAGATTCTGAAAATATGGGGACTTGAGCCATCTTAGAAAACCTAAAATACACAAAATCTATACACAAACCGATGTCCATACATAAAGATGGACGCTCCACAACGAAGATAGAAATCTCTCTCTACCAAACTCTGTAACCTTATCCTAAAATTTAGATTTTGAATTGGTACATCGCATCGAATGTGACTTCTGTACTTCTTGGTCTATATGAACATATCTAGGACCCTATGATGGAATCTAATTCAATAGGTCACCTAAGCATATGAAAAAGGTCGTCCATGAGTGATTTCACCTTAATTGGTGGTCTACATGGTCCTACACAGTAAATCTTCGATTAAACAGTCTCGGAAGATCATTTAGTGATGAAATTTCACATGGACGACTAAAATGCTATAACAAAGATGTGGAGAAAATCCTACAGCTAACTGACGCACCAATTGAAATAAATCACGGGGGTTTACTTTTACCACTGGTTTGGTGCTAAGACAATCTTTAACGGCTTGATCGAAGTCCGATGAGAATTTTAACGGTCACAAATGTTCTTTTAAGGGTACTCCATAATTTCAACAGAACCAAACTCGGTTTGATTAGTTCAATGGGCCACAGTGATCAAAATGAGGATGAATGGTCCCGATAGAAAGATTTATGATTAGATCTGGATCGATCAGACTATATTATTGGATTCTACATGATTTAATATATCATTCTATGGCTCATATCAATTCCACAGATAATATAAATAATTTAAAATGAATTACTAAAGTTTATGTACATGGAATATGGTTTATAATTCCACTTTTCTACCCAATTATTCCATAAGAAGCATACATCAAACATGTTATCAACTTACACACATAAAATTATTATTATTTTAATTTCATAAATTCTAATCCAAGTTTTTAAATTAAATAATAAATCATAAAAATTACAGATATTACATATTCAATGGCAAGTCCATGCATCTTCACCGCCACCAGAGGTTTCAGCTTCCCCCGTTTCACCGTGACCACAATAGCCAGCTCCAACTCAAAGTGACGGTTGGTTGAGACCTGACGACAGAAGAAAGAGCAGAAGAAAGCGGCCATCGTAGCTGCACACAGGAGGGAAAATGCTATGAAACTTCGCTCTGTGTTTAGGAAACAATGGCAGCCGAAGCGAGAGTAGAAATCCATTGTTAACAGTCTTGTCATAATGGCCAAGTCTGCGGTGCCTGCGATGACAGCCGAACAGTTTCCGCCATTGTCCAAGACCCCTCACACCTAGCAGAAACCGACCAAGCCCACCCACGTGAGGAGTTTCAACCTTGCTGTAGTTATCAAATTAAGACAAAGGCCGACTCAGAAAATCCCATCGGCGCAAGTGGTAATGGTCCAAGTGGCCGAAGAAGAAGAAGAATGACCGTATGAAGCAGAAGAATTACCTCCATTCCAAGATCAGATCGACAGATTGGTTGAGGCTAATCGCGAGACAAACGATTGGATGAGGGCTATTCAAGAAGCCTTGACCACTCTAATAGCCCAAAATGCCACCAGAAGTATCGCACCGCCCACCCGTCAATTAACAGAGGAATTCCAAGGGGCAGTAGAAGGTCCGGCTGAATTTGAACCACCCGTCCAACTTAGAGTCGCACTAACAGAATGCGCACTGCTTTCTACATGTCACGAGAAGAGTTATTACAGACGATAGCCCACATGATGTAACAAGAAAAAGAGAAAGCGAGGAGATGGAGTTATAAATATCGGGTCCCGTACCCACCAGAGGTAGAAGAGGTACCATTCTCGGCCAATTTCAAATGCCCGGGCTTTGGAAAGTTTGATGGCAGAGGATCGCTAGGAAGAACTTATCACCCACTTCTTGACTACATTAGGGAATTGGTCTACAGTCCTGCAGTATTGCATGAGGCTATTCGGATCAACCCTGACAGGGAAAGCCTTTCATTGGTACATGTCGTTACCAGCCAACTCTATAAGGACATGGGAGCAAATGCAGGACACCTTCATCTCAAAATTCTTTGCGACAGAGAGGGAGATCTCATTAACAGACCTAACATTGGTTAGGCAGAGAAACGACGAGCCAGTTGAGAAGTTCATCGACCGATAGGGGATCACATCAGCTCAATGTCGTGAACTGCCTAGTGAAGGTGAGCAGATGAAAATGTGCCTAAGGGCTCTAGACCCGATGATCTCGTACGGATTGTCAGGCAATACTTTCAACTCCTTTCTCGAGCTAGCGACGAAAGCGCATCTGCTGGAGGAAGTAGCACCCCGGGTAAACTTCAGACCTGAGAGATAGAAGAGAGAGATGGGAAGAGTAGTAGAGACCCATCAGGTCGACAAGAGCAGGGACCAAAAAGACCAAAAATGTCCTGCTGTCGATCATAAGCCAGAGATGAAGACAACAGTCGTGCAAGACAAGGGTAAAAGGCACTATGTACCCATACGCATATCGATAGCTGAGAGAGAAAGGGCAAATGGCCCATACACATTTGATATGGCTGATCTAGTTCTGATCATAGAACAATTGATCAAGGAAGGCTTAATGCGTCCACCAGAACCTGTCCATCCGCATGAAGTCGAACGAATAAACGTTCCCAAATATTGCAAATATCATCAATGCGTCAGCCATAAGACAGAAGATTGTTTCTTCTTGAAAGGAAGGATACAGGGGTTGATCAATCAAGAGGTCATCAGCATGAAAGCACCCGAGACGGCAAAGGAAACGGCTGGGACAATTTCTGCAGTCATGATAGGAAATGACACCAACCGACCGGCTTCAGTCCCTGAGCTAAAGGAACCATGGACTCTAGTCAGTAGCAAGAGAAGACTTGAGAACAGACGAATGCTCGTTAACTGAAGAAAGAACAAAGGAAGGAGAGAAATGATACAGGGGCAGAGACAACCCATGATAAACACGGCACATTGTCGAATGGTGTCATTTGTCGAACAAGCACCATCTGAGGAAGCCTCACAAGCAATTGAGGGAGAAGTTGACGCAGTCATCTTATGATCAGGAAAGCAAATGCCTGACCGTACCCCTTCAAGACTAGACAACCCGATGCAAGAAGATGTTATCCCTGACAGGCCGCAAGAGAGACCCCACATGCAAAAACTGAAAGAGAAGGTCGTCGAGGACATAACCAGCCATCTAAGCCCGAAACCAGTAGTATACGACGTTGTGTCGCACTTGCGAAAGGTCACCTGCCCGCTTAAGTATATATGATGCTTTGTGTCTCTCGAAAGTATACAGAGAAATGTTAATCAATGCCTTGCTTGACAATGAGGTTAGGGAGGTTATGATGATATAAATAGAAGAAGAAATGAATAATACAGATAAATTTTGGGAGGGGTATATACCGGTGTCACAAGTCATGCATGTCGACCATCCCTCGACAGTCACTTTCTCAGAAGAAGAC